>CM042166.1:8052561-8112561 GCA_023376005.1 Doryteuthis pealeii | reverse complement strand
ATATTCTGACCATATCCCCTAGAGAGGGTAAGATCTCTCAAACATCAAAAAGAAAAGAAAAGGCCACCCTGTCAGCTGGGACAGTAGAATGTGCTGACTGTATCCCCTGCAGAGGGTCAGATCTCTTCACCACCAAAAGAAAAAAAGGTCACCCTGTCAGCTGGAGTTGCAGAATAGGCTGATGGTATCTCCTACAGAGAGTACCTCTCCACCCTTAATAAAAAAGAAGTCCACACTGGGGATATCGAACAGTGGTTCACAACGAAGTGCCATATACCCCCCCCCCCAACCATAACCTTTTTTTTGGTCCAGTCAAGTAAAAAATATTTAATTATAAAAATACAATTGGATTTTTAGGGGGTCCACCAAAGTAGAATAGGAATCAAAGGGGTACATAGGTTGAGAACCATTGCATATAGAATATACTGACAGTACCTCTGCAGAGGGGTAACCCCACTACCACTACCGGGTTCACCTGTTGGCCATGGGTGGCAACCCATAATGTCTTAAGGACAGGATTGTAACCCAGGTACTAAGTAGTTTCATGGCCTGCAACACTCCACTTTTGCCCTTGCTTGAGCTAGATGGGTGATCAGAGAGGCCCCCATTCTGATCAATTGGCTAGTCATATAAATCCCTAGCAACAATATTGTCTAAATAGCTTCAATATTTGTCAGAATATGAAGATGTTTTCTCTATGTGTTAATAATTCTAGGGATACAAATTTGTATAAAGTCCTATTGTTAGGGCTTAGAATATGCTGACCGTATCCTTTAGAGAGGCTAAAATTTCTCCACCATCAAAAAAAAAAAAAAAAAAAAAAGAAAAAAGCCCACCCTGTCAGCTGGGGTTGTAAAACAGTGGTTTTCAACCAAGTATCATATAGACCCCATTAGATTATATAACATGTTTTTAGGTCCAGTCAACTAAAACGTATTTAATTATAAAAATACAATTGAATTTTTCAACATCAAATGGCTATGGAGGGGCTTATAAAGTATGGAAGACGTGGTCAGCAGTTCAGACATCTAGAGCCAAATTGTTAATGGCCGCTTCAGTTTTGTTTATTTTTCTCTCCGAGGCAGATCACTATTCAGACTAAACACAGGGGAAGATCACTCTGTTCAGACTAAACACAGGGGCAGATAACTCTATTCAACTAATATAGGGGTGGTCTACTAGATTAAAATAGGAATCGAATGGATACAAACAAAAAAGTTGAGAACCATTATTGTAGGATATGTAGACTGCACCTCTGCAGAGGGTTAAACCGAGCATGTGCCCTAGCAACTCCATGGTGCCACCTGTTGGCAATGGGTGCCAACCCGTAATGCCTGAAGAGCAGGATTGTGGTGGCTGAGCAGTACTAAATAGTCTTGTGACATGCAACACTCCACTTTGGCCCTTGCTTGAGCTAGATTGGGTGATTGGAGAGGCTCCATTCAATCAATTAGTAACTATCTCCAAACAGCAATCATTTTATCAAATATATATTTACCAACCCCTCTGCACGAGCAGGATGTGTGTTAAGTTTTTAAGGGCCATTCCTTGGCCTTATAGCAGAAGCGCTTATCTGGTGGAATCCTTGATAAGGAGTCGGTCGACTATGTGAATCCTTTGGTTACTAAAGTGTTCTGAGTTACTGGTAATCGTATAAGTCCTTCGTGAGTATTGGTAAAGATCCCGGAAATCCTATGTGCATCGCCCAAGACTGTGTATTTGATGCATGACCAACATGGGGGGGGGGTTTAAGTATCTTATCAGGCCACTAGTACTGCCAGTGATTGGTTAGAAGAGTCAACCACATAACCTTGGTCAGTCTGTAAGTATAAGCAGGGAACTGGCACACACTTTATATACAACAAAATACAACATTTCTTAAGTGGAGTTTAACAGAGTTTTCCTTCTTCTAGGTTCGTTACCTAGCCAAGGTTAAAGAACCCAGGCTGCCTTACAATTTTTAAGAGATTTTTAGAGTTTAGCTGGTCTGAAATCAGAGTTTTCCTTCTCTTAGACTGGTTGCCTAACCAGGGTTTAAGAGCTCAGTCCGCCCTACTATCTACCCATAGCTGAAGGGAGAGTAGTTGGAGGCATATGCAGATGTAACAATTTATTTTGGGACAGAGGTAGTATAATAATACTGTCTCTGTCCCATAATGGTTGTTACATTTAGTGTATGAAATTTATGTGCAAATGTATCAACTATTTTGATGTAGTATATTATTTAAAAATATTTATTTGCAACGGTATTAATGCTATATGAAATGCAAACAGCTTTGAGTTAATTTCCTATGACTCTAATGATTACACCACGCACCTCATTTTTATCATATAACCACTACTACTACTACCACCACTACTACACCACCACTACTACCACTACCACCACTACTACTACTACCACACTACCACCACTACTACTACCACCACCACCACCACTACCACTACCACCACTACTACCACTACCACCACTACCACTACCATAACTATTACACCACTACTACCACAATTACCACCACCACCACCACCACTACTACTACCACTACCACACCACCACCACTACTACCACAAAATACCACCACCACACCACCACCACTACTACTACTACTACACCACCACTACTACTACCACCACCACTACTACTACTACCACCACCACTACCACTACTACTACCACCCCCTCCCCCCTTCTCATGAAAACATCAATCATAGGTCAGTATGACAAACTGGATAATTAGAAATGATGATAGCTGAAAATTAAAACCTTATTAACTGTGAAAGTTAATTGCAATTGAAGACGTAAAATGAGTAACATAAATTTGATGAAGTATCAATTTCTTTTTTTCAATTTTGAAATTAAAATTTTAAATTTATAAAGTTTTGATGGAAATATTTTTTAAAAAGTAAAGTCATCGGGGTGGCTTAAAATCAGTATCAGCCAGTCCAAGGAGATTGTTTTTGCATCTGAGATTAAGCGCCACACCTACCATCAACTCCTTACTTTACCACACAGATCCCTGTGCTACTCATACACTGAGTTGGCGAGGGCCAGTATCAAGCCAGGAATGTTGTGGATCCCAGGCAGACGCCCTACTGACTGAGCTAAACTAACCCTTGATGTAAATAGTTGGCTCTATAAACCCCCAGAATGGATAATGCCTTCAGCCAAGGTTTTATAATATCTTAAAAACGCTCATAATATCTGCCAGGCAGCTTATATGTTCCTGAGGAAAGCTAGGGGAGTAAACCCCTAAAACAAATCCGGGGCCGGAGTTCCTAAGATAGAGCAACTCCGGTGACAATGCCGTTGCCCAACTGCATTGGTTTCTTACCTTTCCTTTGGACCACAGCAGCAGTGTGGAGAGGGGGGATCTGCTGCTTGGGTAACAGCCCATCCTCCATATCAACTCACCCAGTATATGTGTTGAAGTGAGTTAATGCACTATTGGTTTGAACAACAGCAACTAGCTAAGCACAACTGAACCAGTGCCAAGAGAACTGGTACTTATGGGAATCAAGAATAGTCCACTCATGCATTTGGGTGATTCCATTCCTTGAGTCCTGATTGGCTGCTTGGTTTCTATGATGTTATGAGGATTCATAAATAACCTGGCATTTTGCAGCAAGATAGATTTCTATTCAGTTACGACTACTTGTTACCTTGTCTTACCAATTTGACAGTAATTGGAACTAGTATGATTATTCTACATAAAAAAACAACAACAAAAAGAACTAAACTTTTGGACACTATCCCATTGTCTTTTGCAAACAGAAGGTTGCCAATAACAAAATATCTATGATATGAAAAACTGCAATTGTATGGCCACTTACCAACCATCACACAAATCATTCAACTAAGACATGCTGAGCACTACTGGATATGAAAGGACAAACTCATGAGTGACGTTCTTCTATGGACTACTACACATGGACACACCAGTGCTGGCCAACCAGCAATATCGAATCAACTAAAAGCAATGTCAACGTACATATAGATAAAGTATAGACTACTATAAACATGTTAATGATCATAGGGAATTCTGATCTCCCTCATAAAATAAAACAAGAATTCTTCCAAGCTGTAGCCATGTCAGTACTATTGTATGGCTGCACCACAACTTTAACAAAATGCTTGAAGAAGACTAGATGAGAACTACACTTGGATATGTTACAATTTATGTGGTAGCATAAATTGTTGACATATCCTGTAGCGAGAATTCAAGGGGACCAGTGGAAAATTACCAGGATTGTTGGTAACACTGACCCCTAGAAGCACGAATCCTGTGTGATTAGTTAGTGTGGAGAATTAGATGCAACCGGGGATTGAAGCAGAGCAGACGTGCTGGTGTGAGGTTGATCTTATCCATGCGGAAGTGTTGTATACTCTCTTTCCTTACTTTCTTACTTCTATTCTTCTAGCGTCGGGACTTCGTATCTGGTCTTCCATTGGGGATTTCTCTTTATCAGAAGCCCTGTGTCATTGGTAGTTTTTAGATAATAACACAAGACTTCGATTTAACTTAGATCATATTTTATTCTGAAATCCCCACCAGACTACCTGTGCAGATTGAGTCGGCACCGTGCATAACACGACTTACCACCGTGGTGGTTTTGGCCGATCTGACTAAAAACTCTCTCTAATCTAAACCAGAAGAGGGTCTTCTCCACCGATTCTCATGGTATCCACCGGAAGGAGGATAGGGTCAAGCCTTGTCATTCAATCCTTCAAGGCCGCCGGCTGAACTTATAACAGCCATTTTGGTTTCTACACTACTGTACATAAGTATTAGAAATCTAATAATTATGTAACAGAAGAACATGGGCTAGACTAAATAAAATCTTGATAAAAAAAAATGTCTTGTGAATTTAATTAAATCTAATGACTAAAGTTAGTCCAGAAGAAGCCCTTAGTTAGAAGACAGCAACTAGAGAACAAGATGACGGCCAGAGAAGATAGCAGAAGCAGTAAAGCAGAAATAAACCAAATAAGTCTAATATCTCATGAGTGACATTCTCCTATGGACTACTACACATGGACACACCAGTGTTAGCTGGCCAGCAAATATTTACATTCATCAACTCTGTGCAGACACGATTTGTTGGTTGTGTTTTATGGCATATCAACCCTTTTTGGGCCATTTAATGCCAAATCAAGTCATTTTGATAACAGGTTGATTACAGTACCTGATGTTGCTTAAATGGTCACCCATCTAAATATTGAACAGGGTCACCACTGCTTAACTTTGGTGATCTAGCGGAACCAGTGATTTCAGCGAGACTTGACCTTAAACACAACCTGTGATAAATACTTATAAATTAAGAGATCTATCTAATTCTCTCTCTCTCCCCCCCTCTCTCTCTCCTATATATATATATAAAGATAAATCTAATGAGTCAGATGAACCTACTATTAGTTTCGCTTAATGCTCTTCAGGGCTAAGATCTGACTAAGATCTTAGCCCTGAAGAGCATTAAGCGAAACTAATAGTAGGTTCGTCTGACTCATTAGATTTATCTTTATTTTTTGCTCTACTTAGGTATTGAGCACTTTTTACTTATTAGCTTATTCTCCTAGCGGTTTTATGAATATATATATATCTTATATACATATATATACATATAAATTGTTTTTTCTTTTGGCCAAATACTGTACCAATAGATTATTTTTTGTTGGTACGACTATCTTGGTCTTTTCTTTTTTCCAAAAATTTTTTTCCCCCCGGTTGATGTTTGGTAGTATATTTTTACAATCAAACTATTTGCTGGGTTTTTTCTCACCGCGAGGATTTACCAACACGCTTGGTATATTAAATATATATATATATATATATATATATATATATATATATATATATGAAGCACCTGTGATGGTTGGTTATTTTTGTTTTATGGCATATAAACTGTTTTTGAGTCATTTAGTGCTAAATCAAGTCATTTTGAAATCAGGGGATTTAGTGATCTAAGAGGCCTTTCAAGAAAAGTTACTTAAAGGAATGAAAAAAATCATTGACAAAAAAAGAGATTTTTTCTCTGTTTGTCAGATAATAAGAAAACAAATTAAAAAAACAAAACAATTTTTATTGTGTTAATCTGATTTTATAAATTGATTTTTACACAACACAGAAAAAGGCAAATACATAAAAACCATTGACACTGGGGAATCGGGGTGGGGGGAGTGAATATGATTGTCCCTTAATTCGTACTCATCCCTCTTCTGGGAATTTAAAAAAAAAAATAAATACTTGTAAAATATTTTTGTTTAATGAAAAAGGAAAAAAAGAAATCTAAACCATTCGAAACTGAAGAAAAATTTTTAGATTTTTCTCCAAATGAATTTAGAGAAATTTAGAGATTTTTTTTTTTTTTTCTTTCTCCAGAAAACCTTCGATATTTTTCTCAGTGTAGATATGAATACTTTTTCCATGGAAAAAGAAAAATGCTGTACTATTCATTTTTTTTCTTCAATTAGACTTCTATGCATAAAATATTTCAGGTGCCTCATTATCCTAACTTTTTTCTCCAAGCTGGTGTTCAACAAAATAAGAAGTAAGTAAAAAATCAAGAAAGTAAAGGCATTGCTTATATTCGGTAATCTATAAGAACACTGATGATTTTAGTGTGACATTTCTGTAAGTCAATATCAATTTTGTTCTGTTGACAATAATGTGTTCATACAGATATAATAAATCATCATTAGGGCATGTGTTACAATTTATGAGCAGACATAAATTGTGAACATACCTGTAGCTAAAAATTTGAATTAGAGATCGTCTGTTACAGCTTAATTAATGAGGTAAAAATCACCATATTAGGTGTCAGTGGCGATGGGGGGGGGTACACATTTTCAATTTGAATTCTATTTATAATATTTTATTTGTTTCATTTTAATAAAATAAAATAACATTTCTGATTTAAATACTGAAAATAGTAAATATTTAAACCAATTTTTAGGCCAAATGTTGTAAAAACAAGGATTTTAAAAAATTTTATCAGAGGATCTTTGATACTATTTCCTCAAATAATGGTGTAAATATTGAAGTCAGTAAGTCTACTGTTGGTTTGAATAACAGCAACTAGCTAAGTACAACTGAAGCAGTGTCCAAGACAGTTGGTATATATAGAAATCAAGAATGACCCATTCATGAATTTGGGTCATTCTATTCCTTGAGTTCTGATTGGCTGCTTGATTTGAATGACATTGTGGAGTCTCATATATATCCTGTCATTCTGCAGTAGACTTTGTGACATTCGGGTTTGTATTTAAGTTACAACCGTTTGTTGCCTCGTCTTCCCAGTTCGACGGTAATTGGAACTTTAATTATTCTTCAGTAAATAAAAGATCAAATTTTTGGCATCAATATTCACTATACTAATACACAACTTTCGCATTGATGAATAATTTGATATCTTAAAAAAGTGAAAAATCAACCTACCCCAATGGACACATCTAACTCTAGCTAAGCACCCCCCCCAAAAAAAAATACAAATACTAAAAAATCCAACAAATTTATGAAAGAAACATTAAGTTTGTGTGACATCTGAATGTGACAGAAATTGAATATAAATTACAGTGTGATTTGATTTGTGAAAATAATGACAAAATTGCCATGTCAACCAAAATAACCAAATGATATCTGAAATATCTGTGATATAGATTTATTATCAGCAATATCTTTGTGAATATAAACTCTTACTGACAGATCAACAACTATATGGAAATCTGATTGGTCGGATAAAATAAAATGGGAATTCTCCCAAGATGTAGCTGTGTCAGTATTACTGTATGGTTGCACCATAGATGTTGATAACAGCCAAAAATACTGAATGACAGCAATCAATGGAAATATTATATAATAAGTGTGTACACACACACACACACACACACACATATATATATATATATATATATATATATATATATTACATATTGTATTCATACATATAGATAGACAGATAGATACTGTGTGTGTGTGTATATATATATATATATATATATATATATATATATATGAGGACACATAGAAGCGTATTCATCATGAAAGAGAAGGAAAAAATTTCTAAAAAGAAAATTAGGGTACCCTTATAATTAGATGTATAATCTACAATAAATAATTCTTTTTTTCGGTCAATTCTCATCAGAGAAATTCATTGATAGATGGTTATATGTAGGTTGGAATTGTTGAAAAAAAAAAGGTAAAATTTTTTTTTTTTTTTTTAATTTTTTTCCCTTTTTCAATAGGAACGATAAATTAAGAGAAATTACGAACCGTGCGGAGGGTTTCGGAAATTTCTGGTTCCACCACACGATATGTCAGTATTACTGTATGGTTGCACCATAGACGTTGATAACAGCCAAAAATACTGAAGGACAGCAAATCTATAGAAATATCATATATATATATATATATGCGATCTTAGACAAATCGTGGAAACTACACCCTACAAGAAAGCAGCTGTACGGCCACCTGCCACCTATTACATAAACTATTCGAGTGAGTCAGACAAGACATGCTGGACACTGCTGGAGAAGCGAGGATGAACTCATAAGTGATGTCTTCAATTGGAAACCAGCACATGCGCATGCCTGGGCCAGCTGTCCAGTAAAAACCTACATTGATTAACTCTGTGTGGATACCGAATGCTATGCAGAGGACCTTCCGAGAGCGATGAGCGATTGGGATGGTTGGCAAGAGATTGTCATGGATATCTGTGCTGCTGCTAATATATAATGAATAGAGAATGAAAAAATGAGAAAAGTGTTGGCATGAAAAGGTGCTCAATGCTAATAAAGCAGAGCAGATTTATAATAATAAAAAAAAAATTACTGGTTTTTAAAATCTCAACCATTTCACAACTGGTTTTTAAGATCTCAACCATTGAACTCATCTGATGATTGGATTACCATGAAACTTCAAGTTATGAGTGTAAACCCATAATATTACCATTGATTATATATATATATATATATATATATATATATATGCACGCTGTATTTATATATATATATATATATGTACACTATTTTATATATATATATTTATATATGATAAATATAGTGTGTGTGCATGTATATATATATATATTATATATATATATATATAAATAAATTCAATTAAATCTATTAATATAGCTATTATTGTTGCTTCTTCCTGGTCAGTTCTGCAGGGCCTATAGATGAGCTACCACTGGAACACACCTCATTTAACTGCATATGGCAGACACCATGAAGTGTTTAAGGTCACAGCCACACCTATAATATGGCTGCATTTATAATACTATTGATAATACAGGTTATAATACTAGAGGAAAGTTGTGCAATATTTTGGTATGTGCTAGTTTGTGGTGCTTATATCACGTGACTGAAGCAGTTCAAGGTGTGGAATATATGCGCTGTGGTTGGTAGTATCATGGGAGTTGGTGCACAGACCTATTGTGCATTGTTTTACTCCATGTGTGATTTGAATGTTGCAACAAATCAACATAGCTGGATAATAAGTAGATTTATACTTTTCTCAAGGGTATTAGCACTATGTGAAAAGCAAACAGCATCATCCAAGATTTGAACTCATTTCGCCATGCCCATTTTCTATGTCAGTAGCCATTACGCTACGGGCCTCAAAAAAAAAAAAAAAAAAAAAAAAAAAAAAGGAGTGGTATATTGCAGATGAAAGCAGATAAATCAACCGGTTGGTTGCTTTGTTCTGTTTTATGGCATATCAACCCTTTTTGGGTCATTTAATTCTGAATCAAGTAATTTTGATATTTAGTTTCTTACAATACATACTGATGCTCAAATGGTCACCCAGCTAAGTATTTAACAGCCTCATTGCTGCTTAAGTTCGGTGATCTAGCGGGAACTGGTGCTTTCAACATGACTTGACCATTAAAGCTAAGAATAAGATTTTATTTCATAAAAATAACAAAATAAAGAATTGGTAACAAATTATTTTCTATTAACATATTAATCTGGTGAACGCAGTGACCCGAGTTCAAATTCTGAAAGTTTAATTTGCTTTTTCATATTTCCAACTGAAATAACTTTAACGGCCCAGTGTCCTGATATTGTCATCTGGTCTGTTAATCAAAAAAATGTTTTCATCATTGAATTAACAGTTCCTTTCGAGGAAAATCTTGACTGGGCACATCAGCGTAAGTTGGAAAAATATGAAGATTTACAAGAACAAGGCATCAGAAATGGATGGATAACAGATGTATTTTCTATCAAAGTCAGATGCTGAGGACTTATCAGCAACTCAACCTCGGCATTTTGGTCTAAACTTGGACTTTCTCCACCAGACAAGAGGAAATACATCAAAAAGATCCAGAATAAAGCTCTAAAAAGATCCAGCGTGGATATGGCAATCCTACAATTTGATATCAAACCAACAAAGTCTGGTGGTATTGTGAGATACTGCTGGGGCGCTCTGGGTTAGTGGTAATGATGCTTTGGCTCCAAAACCATGCCTGAACCCAGAGTCATCATCTGATGAAGGCTTTGTTGGTTGCAATGCTACTGTGTAAATAGCAGTCACTGTATGAAGATTACTTTATAAGCTATAACACAGTAGAAGCAATCATAAGTATTTGTTGTGCTAAAGGTGAAGGAACAGTTGATCACAATACAGTTGGATTTTATGGCATGTCTACTTTTGTTGGGTTATTTTATCCTGAAGTGATTTTGTTTTATTCATTGTTGATTCATATCGAAAATTTCTTTTTTAAACTCAATTTTTTTTAAACACCTTTTTTTTTTAACTCAATTTTGAAAATTGCATTGGTGAGAAACTGTCAATAAAATCACTTAGGTATAAGTAAAGAAAAAAAAAGTAAAGTCATCGGGGTGGCCTATAGTTGGTATCAGCCAGACAGCAAGGGAGTCTATCTCCTTTTCACTAGCACTTGACCAAGGAGATTATTTTAGCATCTGAGGTGGAGCACTACACCTACCACCAGCTCCTCACTTTACCATACAGATCCCTGTGCTACTCATACACTGAGTTGGTGAGGGTCAGTATCAAATCCGGAACCTTGTGATTCCTAGGGAGACACTCTGCCGACTGAGCTAAACCAGCCCTGTGTAATTATAAAAAGATACCACATTTAAACATCTAATGACTTTCATCTGTAAAGTGTCTTTAAACTGGGCTGGTATTGAACCTGGAATCTTGAGGTTCCGAGTTGGATGCCCTACTGACTAGTGGTAGACCAAGGAATTTGTTTTGACATCTGAGATGGAGAGCCACAGATCCTGTGCTACTCATACACTGAGTTGGCGAGGGCCGGTATCAAACCCAGAACCTTGTAGTTTCTAGTCAGATGCTCTACTGACTTAGCTAAACTGACTCTGCGTAATTCTAAAAAGAAAACACATCAAATCGCATCAAATGTCTTTCGTCTGTAAAGTGTCTTTAAACTGGTCTCGAAGGGCAAAGTGATATTTCTTGAAATTCCAAATGCAGCCATGCCACTCCTTTCAAGAAAAGGTTACTGAAAGGAATTTTTCTGCTGTCTCCAACCACGGATTAAATGTCACACCATTTTTGATTCAAAGATTTTTGCTGCATTCAAGTAGAAAGTCTTGACGACTCTGAGCGATAAATGAACTTCAGCTGCATTTCTCCGTGGAATCGAGAAAGTTTTCAGAAAAACTTACAAATAATGACGAGACATTTAAATATTGTTTTCACGTTTTTTAGACGAATGAGGAAGAGGTATAACACTTTGCCATTTATCATTGATATCTCATTGTACATGTTTGGTAAATTTTTTAAAAAAAGCAATAAATCTTGGATTTCTTTGTTAGTTTCTATGAATAACACATCCAGGTTTTCAGAATTTTTAAGTGCATGACATAATCGTTATCATCGTAGAATAAAATGTTAAGTTCTTATAAGTTGGAAAGCTCATAGTAACCTTCCAATGTGGGTACATATGTGTAAATAAATTACTCCAACAAAGAAGCTATATATAATAACAAACATAGACTTTAATTCGTCAGCACATAGAGAAAATACATACAAGACAGATGTACATATGCTTATTACAAGGTACAAGATACAGAAGAGATACATAAACACATAAGAATGTTGGACTGTGTCCTAAAACAGTGATACAGAGTTTCTAAAGGAATGTCACTTACTGATAGTTGGTTTGGGGGTAAAGCCACCTACTTAAGAGGCAGACACGCCAAGTGCCTAAATCATGTGAAGTCGTTGCTGGCCCGAGAGAAAGAGAATTAGAATTTCACGGCTACAACTTAAATACTCTAGCCCTCTACTGGCGAAAACTTGGCAGCAAGGGAAGATAACTATTCTGGGCTCATGTCTGGAATTACCATTTTACTGACCCAACAGTAGGAAATGGATAAATCAGCCAAAGTACAAATTCTTGATGAGGCTGTTTGCATTTCACATACTACTAATACTCTTCACTCTGACCCAGAAATTCAAATTGCATCTAGTGGTGAAGTTCCAATTGTGGAACTCTGGAGAATGTTGAGTACCCATTCATTACCATTACTCCCAGGTCCACTCTGACCCAGAGTGTTAGTACCAGTTAGGGTCCCATCTATGGGTTAAATAGATTAAAGAATGACTTTTAAAAAACGTGTTTAAAAAAACAAATTTAGAAAAAAATTTCAATACCCAATAAGAATGAATAAATCAAAAACATCTTCAAATAAAATAACCCCTAACAGTTGACATGCCATAAAATCCAACCAATCAGACATATCTAAAACAGAAATTTATTTTACTAAGATGAAACGAATAAGATATTATAACTAGAATTAAAATTGAATATATCCCCTATTTCTCTGAATGTTTGAGATGAGGCTTGATGATTAGTATTATCTGCGTTATTCGGACTATTGTCCTCATCTTCATTGTTATCTGTACAACGTTTCGGTCGATATGCCCCGGCATTCTTCAGGTATTTCTTATCGGACTCGGAACCTTCTCGAACTCGGGAACCTTCTTGTGGTAATTGGGAGCCATCATGGAACTTTGAACCTAACCCTTTATTCAGTCCACGGGGGGGGGGGGGGGGGGGGGGTCCTGTTCTCATTCCGCTAAACCTTGAGTAGAGGCATTAAGCTGTGTTAATTATTATTCTATGTTACTGATGCCCTTGACCAGGATTGAACCTGCAGAGTTAACTGTCACTTAGAACTGTCTTAACCTAACTCCTTTATTCACTAGGCCATGTGTCCAATTGGACAATCCAGTGTGAATTTTTAGGAACTTATAAACCCTGTTATCTGTACAATGTTTCGGCCGATATGCCCTCCGGGCTTCTTCAGGTATTTCTTGTCGGACTCAAGAACCTTCTTTTCGGACTCAGGAACTTTCTTGTTGTAATTGGGAGCCATCACGGAACTTTGAACCTAACCCTTTATTTAGTCCACAGGGGTATCCTGTTCTCATTCCGCCAACCATAGCTGGGGTAGGAGTTGTGTTAATTATTTTTCTATGTTACTGACTCTACTTAGGATTGAACCCGGAATCCAGAGATAACTGTCACTTAGAACTGTCTTAACCTAACTACCTTATCCACCATGTGTCCAATTAGACAATTCAGTTTGAATTTTAGGAACTTATAAACCTAATAGACAATAGTCTGAATAACGCAGAATATATCCCCTACTTTTTACCTCAGTAAATATAAGTAATTTATAAGTAAATAGTGTTCAATATATCTAAGTTAGGATAGTGGGGATATAAAGTCAACAGCACTTGGTTATGGTCAGTTTCTCAACTACATGATTCTGCAACTTGGTTTGAGAATCGCATAGGTGAGAAACTGTCCATAACCAAGTACCATTGACTTCTTGTCCAATCAAAAAGTGTGTTGAATACAAAGGGGATTATTTTGAAAAAAACAAACAAAAAAAACATTTCATTCATTGTTTATGTTATGGTAACTAGCAAATACATGCACCCTCCGGGTGCAAGTATTTAAGTTTTAATGTAATAATATATTATATTAAATTAGAAAGGCTAATGAAACTAAATAAGAATGCAGATAAAAAGATTTGAAACAGAGGGTGGTATAATCGAAAAATAGAACAACTGAAACTTACTCTTCCATCACTTGTCTTTCATTGTTATTTTTTCTAATTTAAGTATTTAGTTAAAAGAGGAAGTGAAGAATAAAATGACAGTTATTTTTTCTTGTTAACGGATTTCATTTAAGATTCATTGAAGAAATGTTTGCTTATATTTATTATAATAAAACCAAACAGTTAGAAATCAATAATACTAAGCACATATTTATCAAATTCGATTTTTTTTATATCAATATGCAAATTAGCCTTCCCCTTCACACTGTAAACCGCTATTTTGTTGTATATATAAATATAATTGTATGTTGTTAGTATGTAGATATGGTTAATAAGGTAAAACAATTTTATCAATAATTGAGGTTTAAATAAAAATATATTCATGGTCAATGTGACGTCAATAACAAAGGGAATTGTGACTTGAGTAGTGATTTAGTTTCGGTTACAGACAGAAAAGCACACAATCTCCATTATAATAAGATTTACCATGCGTACATGAACTCTTTCAACTATAAATAGCAGCAGGTTCTGCACTTAAGGGAAAGTCAATATTTCAGCGAACAGTTGATAAGATTGTCACCTTCTCATTTGTATATGCTTGTTCTTTCTTAATATATTTCTTTAACTCATTTCTTCTCTTGTGTCTTTATTCTGGCCCCTAACCAGGCAACAACAGTTTATTTCTATCAGTACATACAGTTTCAGTCTTGATACTTTTTGAACCAACCTTTTTGAAGAAAATATTTCATTTATTGTTCATTTCTGATTTGGTAAATACGTTTCCAGTTTCATACACTTTGTGAATACACCTTGTATCTTACTCTGCTCTTATCTTACTAATTCCTCATATCTATCTATTTACTTTGAGGTATTTAAAGAATTCTCTTTAATAACATCTTGATAAAACTTTGATAAAGAAAATGATTATCATTTATGTAATATCTAATTTGAATTTAGAATTTAGATAAGAAACAAATGGAATAGACAGCAAGAGACAAAACGAGTTAATGTACAGAATAGAATGAGACAGGTACACAGATAGACAATCAGAAATGAACATATATATATATATATATATATATATATATATATATAACATTTTGGATGTTTGTTTTTAGAAGCATTGTTGATTAAAGTATATATTATTATTTATATTTTGCTTGAAGGTAACTTTATTAAGTCTCATCAGCGATGTATACTAACGATTTCCCTCCATCAGAAATCGAAACCAGGAGTTTGCTAATATATATATATATAGAGAGAGAGAGAGAGAGAGAGAGAGAGAGAGAGAGAGAGAGAGAGAGAGAGAGTTATGATTATCGAGAGGAGAATGTAATTTTATAGTTTCTATATAAAGACATTTACAAACTCCTTGAAGTAAATTAAAATTTTATCATCTCTAGAGTAATGTATGGTGCGTTTTATTTTTCTGTTTCATATTTTCTTTTTAATGAAGTTTTTGTGTTTTAAAAGTGTTTGTTTTAAAAGGCCTGACTAATTTCACACTTCTGTTTAATGCTTGGCTATATTTTAATACCCAATTTAAAAAAAAATTGAAACAAACAAAAGGGCTCTTCGCAGAAATACTTCCCGGCCTCCTGCCTTAAAAAACGCTATGCGGTGCTAGCTCAAAAAACAACCTGCCCTATGAATGAAGTCCCAAGCTGAAGTGGTGCATGCTGAAAAAACAGCGTTTAAGGAGTTTTTCCTGAAAAGTTAATGCGATATTTCCCCCTGCCCCACATTCCAGTCTTTTTTGGACAAGTAAATGTAAATATTTTAACCCCCTCCCTCTTTAAAATATTTTAAAGAGGGAAGAGGGGCTAAATATTTACATTTACTTGTCGATAAAAATATAGCTTACTTTTAATGCCTTCAAACCACTAAAAAAAAGTAATTTGTTGATAAAAACACCTTCAATCTACTAAAAAAAATCTCTTTTTTTTTTGTATTTTCATTTTATTTTATTTAATATCTTTATTTTAATATTATTATTTTAATGTTATCTCTATTTCTCTTTCTATTTTCGTTCTCTCTCTCTCTCTTTTGGTGTGCTACATTTATACAAATTTATACTCTCTCTCACTCTCTCTCTTTTGTTATCTCTTTTTCTCTCTCTCTCTAGTTATATATATATAGAGAGAGAACTAGAGAGAGAGAGAGAAATAAATAGTTATATATAGTTATCCCTCTCTCTCTCTCTAGTTATCTCTCCCTCACTAATCTCTCTAGTTATATATATATATATATATATCTCTCTCTAGTTATATATATATATATATTCTCTCTCTCTAGTTATCTCTCTCTCTCTCTCTCTCTCTCTCTCTCTATCTCTCTATATATATATATATATTGATAATATAGCGTGCTATATTTATACAAATACAATAATGATACAAAAGTAAGAAATATTGGAATCACTCCATCAAGTGATTAAAATAAAGATAATTTGAAAGGAAGAAAATTACTTTCTTAATGGTTGGGAAAATTCTTCTTTTGTTTTTTTTCTTCTCTTCTTTGCCATGAAGTGAGAATCTCAAGAGTTGAGACTTTATTCTGAGAAGAGAACTGATACCAAATAAAGTGAAATTCTCTTGCAGACTTGCAGGAATTGCATGTCTTTTATCGCTTGAGTAAAACCACATGCACACTTACCATTCTGGACATTGATTAAGAAAGACAGGATATTAGAACCGTAGCAGACAGGCAGATTACTTTACCAAACATTTTCTCATTATAATACCAAGATTTTGCATGTGAACAAGTCCTTTACACAGGTTATAAAGACAACTGTAGAATAATTGTTATATATCAGTATTGGTTGTGTGCATATATATATATATATATATATAAATAAAGGAAGGAAGAACTCAATACAGTAATCCCATAATAAATTTATTTCGACGAAAATTGGGGCCCATATAAATCTAAGTTGATTTAAACCGGCTCCCCAAATTTTCGTCTATATTTGGTTTAAATCAACTTAGATTTATATGGGCCCCAATTTTCGTCGAAATAAATTTATTATGGGATTACTGTATTGAGTTCTTCCTTCCTTTATTGATAAATATTGCTCTGTATATAATCTAAAAGGTTATTTTACATTGAGCTCTCTTCAGTGATTTAAAGATTCGCTGTATTTATACATACTGGATCATCAATATTAGTACAGTGGATCTTAGAAATCACATATAGAATCATCCCTTACTACCAAGTTTTGGATAAATCTCTTATATATATATATATATATATATATATATATATATTTAAAGTAAATTATAGAATACTTGTTATTGGCTGTGTGCATGCATATCTTATTATAATGGAGATTGTGAGTTTGACTGTAACCGAAACTATATTACTATACAAGTCACAATTCCCTTTGTTATTTACATCACATTCTCCATGATTCTATTTTTATTTAAACCTCAATTATTGATAAAATTGTTTTACATCATTAAGACTGTTGACCAACTCTACAGGTATTTGCTTCATACCCCACTTGTATGGGCTGGGCACAAGGCCTCATTTTAACGTGGGCTCACCCACAAGCCGAAGCTCATGGGTGGGAAAGAACAAAAATTGCGTTGATCCTTTCGGCATTCCCCTCAAGCGCTGGGCAATAAACCCAGCCCTGCCCCTTTAAGTCAAGGGGGCAGGCATTGCCTGGTGCGAAATCCCCCTGAGATTGACGCTATTAACTTGTAAAAATCCAGGGCTGAAGCCACTGGACCCCTGGCGTTGGCCAGATTTACATACAAATAACATGCAATTGTATTTATATATACAACAAAATAGCAGTTACAGTGTAAACGGGAAGGTTAATTTGCATATTGGTATTAACAATTTGATTTTAATAAATATATGCTTAGTATCATTGATTTCAAATTGTTTGGTTTTATCTTATTGAATATGAGCAAAAATCTTGGGGATAAATCTTAAAAGAAATCCATTAACAAGGAGAAATAACTAATATCATTCTTTATTCCTATTTTAACTAACGGAAAATGATGGAAGAGTTAGTTTAAAAGTTGTTCTATTTTTCAATCATACCGACTCTGTTCCAAATCTTTTTATCTGCATTCTTATTCAGTTTCATTAGCCTTTCTAATTTAATATGATATTTTATTATATCAAAACTTTAAAATTTGCACGGGAGGGTGCATATATTTGCAAGTATATATATATATATATATATATAGGTAAAATAGTAGGGCAGACTGGGCTATTTAACCTTGGGTAGGTAACCAGTCTAGGAGAAGGAAAACTCTGAATTCAAAAATTTTGAGGTCAGTCGTTGACTGGGTTTGTGGCATTCCTTGTGCACCAATTCTTTCTTATCGATTGTGCCAAAAAGTGCGGAATGGTCCAACACAAGCCTTCACCACTATAAACAAACTATGTATAACTATATATAAACTATGTTGGTTGTTCACTGAATGAACACTCATCGAAAATCGACGAGAGAGTCCATTTTATATATATATATATATATATATATATATATATATATATTGTAGAATAATACTAAGTCCAATTACCGTCGAATTGGCAAGACAAGACAGCAAGCAGTCATAACTCAAATATGATTCTGGTTTGCTGCAAAGACTACAGCAAAATGGCAGGATTTATGGAGCCTCAGAGGTTCCTACGAACCAAGCAGCCAATCAGGACTCAGGGAATGGAATCACCCAAATGCATGAGTGGACTGTTCTGAATTCCCATAAGTACCAGTTGTCTTGACACTGGTTAAGTTGTGCTTGGCCAGTCACATTGTTCAAACCAATAGTAGACTGACTGACTGACTGACTTCTATATATATATATATTCTGAGGAAGCCTGTGAGACCAAAAAACAGATGTGAAATATTAATTGAATTTAAGTGTTTGTTTTCATTATTCACTTTTCCATAACTTTCCCTCATATTTTGTCTGATTTTTCCTAATCTGTTATTGTCTTCACACACACACACACACACACACACACATATATATGTGTGTGTGTGTGTATAAGTTAGGGTAGTGAAAACAAAGTCAATGGGTAACTGTTAATTTCTTGCCTATGTGATTTTCAACAAGTTATATTATCAATATTGATATAAATGAATGCAGACACACACATATATATATATATTATTCATGCATATATACACTCCAACACACACACACACACACACATATATATATATATATATTATTCATGCATATATACACCCACACACACATATATATGTATATTATTCATGTATATATACCCTACATATGTATATGTATATATATATATTATTCAGCATATATACACTCACACACATATATATATATATGTATATATATATTATTCATGCATATATACCCCCATATATACATATGTGTGTATATATATATATATATATATATATATATATATATATATATATATATTCATGCATATATACATTCACACACACATACATATATATATATATATATATTTCTTTTGTTTCACCTTTGTTTTTGAAGAAAATTTGTCAGATCTGATTAGAGATGATACCCACCTGCTTCCATCTTCATGCCATAAGATATTTGATTGAAGACTTTTGCTATTAGAGCATTCTAAAAGATTATGGCTTTCAAGAACGTTACCATTTTTTTCTTCCATCATGTTCACAACCAGTAACTTATTCTTTGAACAACACACACTAATATCCAGACAGTATTCTTGACTTACAACAGAAATTGTTCTAAAATGTATTGAATCAAAATTAAAGTAAGAAAAACGAATCAATTTTCACATAAGTTTGAAAAGTATCGTTTAGGTATGATTAGTAGCTATAGAGAAAGTAAAATCATATTGGTATAAAAATGAATTTGATATTATAAGTCTATATAGAAAGTTTCTTTGGTTTGGTTTGGTTTACGGCATATCAACCTCGGTGGGTCATTTAATGCTGACAAAGTTGTGAAATAAATTCATTCTTAATGCATAATACAATTTTGTTTATAAACTCATGTTTTTCTATTCAACTCATAGATGGGACCCTAACAGGTACTACCACTCCGGGTTAGAGTGGACCAGGGAGCAATGGTGATGAAGGGTGCTACACATTCCCCAAACCTCCAAAAACTGGAACCTCACCATCAGATAGAGTTTAACGTCATTCCCAGGACATGTAGACCTTCAGCCACTGCCTTCTAGCACCCATATGGTAAGAAGGATTGGGGTTGCCATAAGGGCAATAGGGTTGGGTCAATCATATAGGTGCTAGGGCTTGATGTGGCCAGCCGAAGAAAGTTTCTTAACTGTTGTTTTTAAAATATATATTGTAATAAAGTTGTTTGAATTTTTATTTCCTAGTCCACAACGCCATTAAAGTCATTTTTTAATACAATACTTTTAATATTTACTAAGTGTAGCTTCGTGCAATCTTCTATTTAGAGAAGGCTTGCCTGTATTAAGTAAAGTCAGTATCAGCCAGACAGCGAGGGAGTCTATCCCCTTTTCAAAAGCACTAGACTAAAGAGATTTTTTTTAGCATCTGAGGTGGAGCGCGACACTTACCTTTAGCTTCTCATTTTACCACACAATCCTGTGCTACTCATACACTGAATTGGCAAGGGCCGGTATCAAACCAGGAACCTTGAGGTTCCCAGCCGAACACTCTACCGACTGAGCTAACTGGCCCTATTAATTTTTTTCTAATATTAGTACAGCTCCTTTTTGGCAAAAGACCACAAGACAAGCCAAAAAAACGGTTTCGTGATAGTGTGAATGAGTGTCTAGTGTGCTTTGGTATTCTTGTTGATAATTGTGAGTCCTGACATCTAATCGTGGGCAATGGAGGGCTGCAATATACAGGGGTGCAGAACTGTTTGAAGCTGCAAGGGTGGACTGAGCAAAACTCAGGAGAGCGTGCCGAAAACGTGAAACACTGCCGGCCAATTCTGGTGACGTGTGGATCAATGAGAAGTGTGACCGGGCCCTGTTGTCAAAGGCAGGCTTGGTCAATCACATGAAATCACATGAGAGCTACCCGACTGCAATTGTTGTCTCTACCATGCCATATTTAAGACCCAGCATGATCCCCAACATGAGGACAATGATGAGTATACAACACCTGTCGACTCAGTCAACACTGATCGTTATGTGTGCCAGATATGTTCTAGGATATTCAGGACTTTTCAGAGAGCGGAAAAGCTGAGGAATAGCAGTAAAAATTTACTGATGTAACAGATTCTAGTGGGGAGGGGGGCGAGCAGAAAATAATGGGATCCTCATTATCGCAATGAATCAATAAACCACAATTCTGGGGCTTGTTGAATAGACGACCAGTCTGGAAGTCACAGACTTCTTCAGACAGCTTGTCACCAGAGTTTATTTGATCTATTTGTCAGACGAACTGGTGACCTTAAATGACATGTGGAATAAATGTAAAACTGGTGGAATTAAAAGATTTCTCTGGAACAAATATTAGAAATTTTGTATATTGAAAGAAGTCAGTTGGGCTGAGGATTTTTGCCAGGGTTAGTTGAGGCGAGCGATGTACGAATCGGGGAAAAATATCTGAAAAGTTATGAAAAGGCCTGCTTAATATTTTACAATGAACGAAGTTAAAAACATACCTATTAATGAAGCCTACCTTCTCTCTCTCTCTCTCAAGAACAATAAGTTGAATTAATCAAATAAATTTATGAAAAGAAGCTTCTTGTTCTCATTTTCATTTACTACACGCACGGCAAAAATACGAGATATTTTATGAATGAAAGCCCTAACCAAACAAAGTGAACAGATACTCGACTGCCCTAAGGAGAGTGATACTTGTAAACACAAGTCAAATTGACTGTAACTAAAAACCGCTGGCTTGTAAGGTGATAGCCCTTGACAGTTATCCGTTGACCACAGAAAAAGAGTGAAAGATTTCTTTTTGTGGTCGACTGACGACTGCTACTAGAGTCTGTGTACGTAAACAAAACACGAAAAAAATGAACGAGTGCGTTGTTGACTCTTATACAACTTGTATAAGTATTTAGTGCTGTGACAGACCCCCACCACGTTAAACTGAGTAAAACTCAAAAAAGACCTCAGTGATATTGCAGAAACAAAACAAAATAGAATAAAGTAGAATTTCTCTATCAGTTTTTGAAGAAAGCTGAAATATCAAAGAATTGTTGCTAATCTTGCTATACTTACCAAGATATCTTTTTTATCTGTCCATCATTGTATAAATCAAAGAAAATTGTGTATACAATCTTAGTCGCTATTATTGGCACCATTTCATATTTGCTTTATCTTCAGAAATTAACAAAAAATAACCAAATTTATACAAATTTGTTGTTTTATCCTTTTTTTGTTTTGTTTCTTTAATGGTATATCAACCTTTATGGGTTATTTAATGACAAAGCCATCTTTGTAGAATTGGGGGGTGATGGGGGTTATACCTTTCCCAAAGGTATTAGTTGGTCGGCTGATTATTTTCTTTTATGGCATATCAACCCTTCTTGGGTTATTTAATGCCAAATTAAATCCTTTTGATATCAGGTTGCTTGCAGTACCTGCTGTTGCTTAAATGGTCACCCATCAAAAAGGTTTTAATCCAAAAGTGAATGAAATGCTACACTAACACAATAATTGGTGTCCCCAACGTGATTTGAACACGCAACCTTCTCAAACATGAGTTGTCAATAAATTTGTTTTTTTTTAAATTTTTTATTTCATTTTACGCCATGTCAACCATTGTTGGGTTATTTTATACTAAAGATATTTGTTCTGTTCATTTTTGATGTGTATTGAAAATTCTTTTTTTGGACATAATTTTGTTAACTTATTTTCTTCTATTTAACTCCCACTATCACTCCGGGTCAAGGTAGACCTGGGAGTAATGGTGATGAAGGGGTACTCCACACTCCCCAAAGTTCCAGAATTGGAACTGCTATTAAATGCAGTTTAATGTCATAACCAAGACACTTTTTTTTTTTCAGATATTCTACATTATTAGTATTATTTGGACTATTGTCCTCATCTCCATTGTGATCTGTACAACGTTTCGGCTGATGTGCCCTCCTGCCTTCTTTATGAAGAACGTTGTACAGATAACAATGAAGATGAGGACAATAGTCCGAATAATACAAATAATACTAGTTATCAAGCCTCATCTCAAAAACTCTGAGAAATAGTGTAGAAAACAATAAAGATGAGGACAATAGTCTGAATAATCCAAATAAATATAATTATCAAGCCTCATCTCAAAAACTCTGAGAAATAGTGTAGAAAACAATAAAGATGAGGACAATAGTCTGAATAATCCAAATAAATACAATTATCAAGCCTTATTTAAAAAATTTTGAGAAATAGTATTCTACATTATGTACTAAAATTTCATGGGTGCCAATAATTGTGACCAGGACGGTATAATCTTATTATATTTTTCTAAATTTCTTTTTTGTCTGTCATTGTATTAATAACTTTAGAGAAACATTACTTACCTTGGAGAAGATCTCCTGTGGATGAGTTAATTGTGGTGGAATTGTCCATATTGTCTGTGGAATTTGCTGGACCAATCATTGTGAAGCTTATGTGGTACCAACGAATGTTCCCATTGGGTTGTACGGGTGGCTGCCAATTTAGTTGGATAATTGAGCCAATCACAGCATATGACAAATTGAATATTGGACCAGGAGCTGCAAAATAGTTAGAAAAAGAAGAAAAATTTTAAAAAAGTACATAGAATAGTTACATAATGAATAGGGTAGCCTATCATTTTTGTAATGTGGCGTAAAAATATTCAAATTCAAAAGTTAACTCCCAATTTTGGAGAAGTGTCATGGAAAATAACCAAGAGTTTTATTGACAGCTTCTGACACCAGATTCACCGATTGTGTTCTACCGATAAAAAATGATATACCACCTGATATCAATTTTTTTTTCTTCTGATATCAAGATTTTAACTGTGTAAGATTCAAAGTGATAACACTTGGAGATAAAACTCCGACAAAGGTTGATAGACAAAACATTTTTATATACAGCACAGAATAAACAGGGTACATAATACATAGAGGTGTACATAAACATACATATAAAAGTAGTATAAATACATATACAAGAGTAGAGATAATAACACATTCATGAATGGTAAAATACAAGATATTTAGGTATCAAGGAGATACCTAAATGTACATAAAAACATAGTTACGGATACATGACTAAAGGATAGTCATATATCGTATAAGAGACTTACTAGCAGTGAGTGGCCAGTGTTAAGGGCCGAAGCCCCAATGAGAAAGGAGTAGACCTAAGTCTAACCCATAGGTCTCGTAGGTCGAGCAACAGGAAAAGAGCGAGAAGTTCAAATTAGCCACTTAAATAGACCAGGCCCCTAGCGGGAACCAGTGAAACTAAACGGGCAGACAACTCCCCAGGCAAATACGAAAATAACTCCCACAACTGTACCACATGATAGTGTCATATTCTGATTGGTAGAATGTCAAGCGATACCAAAAGTCTTCTTAGTTTAGAAAGCTAATGATTTGTGTTTAAGGTCTCCACAGAGCTGGATGTAAATGGCATTTCTCTGAGTTCCTTTCTATGCGTATGGAATGTTGGGTCTTGGGGAAAAAAACATCCAAAAATAAAATGAGTTCATTATTAAGAATAGAATGGAGAGATATACATCCAAGAATGAACCAGACGTCTGATGGAGAAGAGGAAAGAACTCAACCCAAGCTGGGTAGTAGGTTTTGAAGAAAATAGTAATAATGATAATGACAATAATAATAATAAAATACCCCCTCATCACCATTACTCCCAGGCCCACTCTGACCTGAGTGAGAGTACTTGTTAGGGGTCCTATAAGTGTTACAAAATTGATTTAAAAAAATCAAGATTGAATACCCATCAAGAATGAATAAAACAAAATTTCTTCCACATAAAATAAATCAAGAGTTGACATGACATAAAATCCAATCAACATCATATCAAAAATTCAAACAAATAAGTCTTTGGCATAAAATAATCCAATAAGGATTGACATGCCATAAAATCCAACTAACCAACATCATATCAAAAATTCAGACAAATAAGTCTCTAGCATAAAATAACCCAATAAGGGTTGACATGCCATAAAATACAACCAACCAACCATACATCATATCAAAAATTTAGACAAATAAGTCTTTAGCATAAAGTAACCCAATAAGGGTTGACATGCCATAAAATCCAGCTAACCAACCAACTTCCTTGGTGAATTGCCCTTTTCCTTTTATCTCCCCCCTTCATGGAAGTCTGAATATGCCAGGTCAGTGTAGAAGATACAAGAGGTTGTCTCACCATGTGCTGTGGTTACTTGTCTGATCTTTAAGCATCTGTGAGGCCTTGCATTGTCAGATTGAAAAAGCACATCTCTTGTCTTTAGATACGGCCGAGTCAGAACCAAAGATCAAAGCTTCTTCAAACTAGGACATATTTGAAGATGAATGATGTCCTTTTGAATGTGAAGCGTGACAATGTGACGCTTCACAGAAAAGACAGACAATTGCAGAATATGGCTGGACAACAAACAATTGTGTTGCATCATGCTTGTGACGGAAGACTTGGCTTAGAGACCACTTCTACTACTATGACCAAAATAAATAAAAAGACAATATATATATATATATATATATATATATATATATATAATTTAATATACCAAGCGTGTTGGTAGATCCTTGCGGAGAGAAAAAACCCAGCAGAAAGTTTGATTGTAAAAATATACTACCAAACATCAACCAGGAAGAAAAAAATTTTTGAAAAAAAGAAAGGACCAAGATATTCGTACCAACAAAAAATAATCTATTGGTACAGTATTTGTCCAAAAGAAAAAACAATTTATATGTATATATATGTATATAAGATATATATATATTCATATAACCGCTAGGAGAAAGCTAATAAGTAAAAAGTCTGAATAATGCAAATAATACTAATTATCAAGCTCTTTATAAAGAGCTTTATGCAAAACTAATAGTAGGTTCGTCTGACTCATTAGATTATCTTTATATATATATATATATATATATGTGAAGAGAAATGGAAGTGAATCTGACGGTATGTAGTATAGTGAGAAATTTGAAAAAACACAGGTTTAAATAAAATGAGTGGTAAGTTTATTATCCGATGCTGCAGTGTTTCGATCTGTTAAGTAGATCTTCTTCAGGGCTTTTGTTGATATAAGGAAAAGCAAAAAAAATGTTATCAGAGAATAATGAGAAAAACTGTGATAGTCCTTTATATATATATATATATATATATATATATATATATAAAGAAATAAAGAAATAATAAATTAAAAAACAAGAAAATACAAAACCACAAAGAGTAAGATATCCCCCCAAAATAAGCCCTAGTGTTATATGTTGGAATGAAAATTAATATAAGTTCTGTCTTATTTTTGGGAAAACACAGTAGTAGTAGTGCCTTGATCAGGGTTATTTTAAAAATTATAAAGATCTGAGCATTAATTAGATCAGACAAAAAACTAATAAAAAGAATTGTTTGTAGTGAATTGATGGCTAAAAGGGTTGGCCTGCTCAACCACTTGTGCCGATGCAGATAATTTCTTTTTTTGGGTGGGGTGGGGGGGACACTACGCTATCATCCTTAGTGGACAGAAAGGTGCCAACTACTACTACGACTAACACAACCTAGTAGCAAAAAATTTATATTGGAAATGCAATTAGCATTGAACAGTAGATAAATATTCATCCCTTATTCCACTAGCAATAGCAAAATAGTTTGGTTGAATTTTACGGCATGTCAACTCTTGTTGGGTTATTTTATGCCAAAGACATTGTTTTATTCATTAGCGATTGTTACTGAGAATTTTTTTAAACTCAATTTTTTATTAACTCATTTTTTTCTATTATAAAAAATATATCTAAGGTACTTGGGTTGCCACCCTTTTCAAACCAACCGAGTTTAATTCTTGCTGGATGCCCCATATTTGTGACCTTGTGTCATATCCTACCTGTGGCGAATGGGTTCGGTAAATTCCTACATGGTAGTGAAGAAGCAATAGAGAACTAAACAATACAAAATTAAACATATACATGTATGATTCTCGGAATTTTTTTTAGATGAAGCTTGATAATTAGTATTATTTGCATTATTCAGACTATTGTCCTCATCTTCACTGTTATCTGTACAATGTTTCGGCCAATGTGCCCTCCGGCCAATTTGAAACATAGCCAAGTGGATAAAGGAGTTAGGTTGTGACAGTTATCTCTAGACTGCAGGTTCAATACTGGTCAGAAGCAGCAGTAACAGAATAATAATTAACACAGCTTAACACCTGTACCCCAGCTATGGTTAGTGGAATGAGAACAGGAATACCCCCATGGACTGAATAAAGGGTTAGGTTCAAAGTTCCATGATGGTTACCAAATATGAAAAGAAGGTTTCAGAGTCCAAAAAGAAGGTTCCGAAGGTTCCCCGAAAAGAAGGTTCCTGAGTCTAAAAAGAAAGAACCTGAGTTTGACAAGAAAGTTCCTTAGTCCGACAAGAAATACCTGAAGAAGGCCGAGGGCACATCGGATGAAACATTGTACAGATAACACTGGAGATGAGGACCATAGTCCGAATAATCCACATAATATCAATATACATGCGTGTATTAAATTATATTTTTACTTTACATTTTTTTGATGGACAATAATTAATTGATGTAGACAAGTGAGTTAATTGTTTCAATTCACGTTTTCATCATGCTTAATTAATTCTGACATTTAAAGTTGAATTTTGGCCGCAATCAACAAAAAAAGTTCATTTAATTTTTTAATGCATTTAACTTTTTTCTTTTCAGATGTATATTTGCTAAGATCTTTTCTTTTCCTAAATGTGAAAATCTTTTTTAAGACTTTGATATTTTCTTTATTTTTTCTTTTACTTTTGTTGTTGAAAATCAAAACAAAAGGGCATGAACTTCAATATCTCAATTAGTTCACTTAAAAAAAAGAGAATGAAAATCAGTGCAAATTAAAATCAAGTTTTAAAATAATCAATCCAAGTGGGCAGTTGTTTACAGTGTAAGGCCTGCTTAGTATTATTTATTTCTAATTTGAATGAATATAAGCAAAAATATCTTCAATGAATCTTAAATGGTAACAGTCATTCTTATTTACATGTATATTTGCTAGTATATATAATATAGATAAAATACATATATATATATGATATAATATAATATATGCATATATGCATTAAAAAGTTGGCCAGAAAACTCGAAAAGATCAAAAATAAAATTGTTAAAAAGGAGATGTGTCTTCTGTTTAATTCTACATGTATAAATGAAAGAATGCTGCTCAAATACACACACACACACACACACACACACATATATATATATATATATATTACATACATATAGACTTATCAGATATGAGTGTGTATCTATATATATTATATGACATCTGATTATACAGACTCATGATATATATATTATGGACTCTCTTGTCGATTTTTGATGCAAGAGGGTTCACACACACAATGAACACCCGCACAGTGATTTGTTTATAGTGGTGAAGGCTTGTGTTGGACCATCCACACTTTTTGGCACAGTCGATAGAAAAGAATTGGTGCATCAAGGGTTGCCACAAACCCAATCAACGACTGACCTCAGGAATTTTGAATTCAGAGTTATCCCTCTCCTAGACTGGTTACCTACCCAAAGCTGAAGGGCCCAGTCTGCCCTACTATTTAACCCATAACTGGAGGGAGAATGTATGGATTCATACCTTTCCCAAGGTATTAGTGCTATGTGAAATGCCAACAGCTTCGTCTAGGAATTGAACTAGAATCAATGAATCCATTTCCCACGACTCTAACCACTAGCCCACGTGCCTCCATATATATATATATATATATATATATATATATATATATATATATATAAAGATATAATACATATATATATGATATAGATATATATATATATATATATGTATATACATATAGACTTATCAGATATGAGTGTGTATCTATATATATTATATTACTTATCTGATTATATATATACAGACTCATGATATATATATATATATATATATATATATATATACACACACACAGACTCATGATATATAGATACTCATCAAATATCTAAATATTTTAATATAATTATAAATTATTTTAATATAATTTAAATAACTAAGGAAATCATAATGTAGTTTTGTTTACAGACAAACAGTTGCATAATCTCCATTATAAAAAGATAACCGACCAGAGTTCAATTCCGGCTGTAGGTAGCTTACAGAATGTCTAGCCACACTGAAGAGACTTGATAAGTCGAAACACGTGTCTGTGGATGACCCTATATATATATATATAAATTGAGATAGGGTAAGGCATTTATTAACCTTTGACTTTTAAAGTCAAAGGTTGTAATAGGGGTAAAAAAATCAGGTGGGTGTTTGATCCACAGTGTAGATGTTTTATGAAAGACGTGTCTGGTATGGAGAATGTTCAATAAGATCAGGTAATGATAATAAGTTGTTGTTTTTTTACTGGGAACTCTTGAATAGGTAGAACCAATAAATGTATCTCATCTAAACGTCTTTCATTCCAGTGATGGGAGAGTGGTTCAAGTGTTGATAAGTGATCTACCTCACAATTGAAATATCTCATTCTATCGCCTTCCTCATCTTTATTATTAATGTTTTTTTCTCTTTTCCATACAAGTTGTAACTGGTAGTTTTCATTGAAATCCAAGTAACAGCAGAGACTTGTGGGCTGGTTAGTTGGATTTTATGGCACATCAACCCTTGTTGGGTTATTTTATGCCAAAGATATTTTGATTTATTCATTCTTGTTGGTTATTCAATTTTTTGAATGGTTGTTAGGATTTTACGGCATGTCAACCCTTGTTGGGTTATTTTATGCCAAAGACATTTTGCTTTATTCATTCTTGTTGTGTATTCAATTTTTTCTTAAACACGTTTTTAATACTCATTTTTTGATCAATTTAACCCAAAGTTGGGCCCCTTACAGGTACTACCACTCTGGCTTAGAGTGGACCTGGGAGTAATGGCGAAAAAAATTAAATTGGAACTTCACCACTAGATGCAGTACTGATATTCACATTTATTATTATCATGTTGCGCAATTAGCATGGATATCCATGCCAATCTCTTGCCAACCTTCTCTATCATTCATTGCCCCAGGGAGGTCCTCCGCAAAGCATCCAGTATCCACGCAGAGTTGGTCAATGTAAGTCCTTGTTGGGTGGCCCACATTAGCATGTTCATGTGCTTGTTTCCACAGGAGAACATCGCTTATGAGTTCGTTCTTGCTCCTCCAGAAGGGTCCAGCATGTTTTGTCCGTCTCACTGGGTGGTCTGTGAGATAGGGGCAGGTGGCCATAAAGCTGCTTCCTTGTGGCGTGTTGTTTCCATGATTTGTTCAAGACCGCACGATTATTATAGATGTTAAACATCAGCGTATGAGTAGCACAGGGATCTGTGCGGTAAAGTAAGGAGCTGATGGTAGGTGTGGTGCTCCACTGCAGATGCAAAAACAATCTCTTTGGTCTAGCGCTAGTGAAAAGGGGATAGATTCCCTCGCTGATTGGCTGATACCGACTTTAGGCCATCTTGACGATTTTACTTACTTTTTATTTCCAGTATTAATATTTTATTACTAGTTTTATTCTATCTTATTATTGTTGCTTATTAGATAAAGAGTTTTAGTATTATGGTTTTAGCACATCTTGGCATTAGTGGTTTCTTTTTGTAGCATTTTAACTATTTATCACTAACTTTTTTTACAAGACTAAAAACCAAGATTAAAATACTTTAAAGTTTCAGACTGTAAAGTGATAATAAATAAATACGCAGACTAACAGATTTTGTCAAAGTTTATTAAACTTGATTAAATATCAAACATTCCCATAATTCTCAACTGGAAATTTAGCCATTTTTTTTTTATAACTGTTTTCTGTGATCAAAAATGTCTGTAATGACAAAAGACCTAAAAGAATCTTTACTCAGAAAAAAATAAAAATAAAATAAAAATTTAATGCCAATTTGGTCACTAAATCATGATTGAATATTTTTCAAAGTAAAACTGCAAAAAAAAAAATAAATAAATAAAATAAATAAATAAAAATGTTGTCTGCTTAAGAAGAAAAAGTTACTCTAATTTGAAAGGGACAAAATTTATGTGAATTTTTTTTCCATATAAAGAGACGTCCATTAAGATGTCTCTTTATATGGAAAAAAAATTTGTTTAAAAAAAAATGCAGTAAAGATTTTTTTATTAAATTTGTTTCTTAAAATATATAAAAAAAATTGTTTAAATTATTTGAATGGTTCTTAACTTTGATTCAATGATTCTTAAATTGAAACACATTATCGTTTGTTAGAATTTGATCTTTTCTCAAAATTTCCCATCAAAGAAAAAGAAAATACTTTTGAAAAAGTAAAACTTTTTAATAGAATTTATGACCCAGCGATAACATATATATATATATATTTCTAAAGTCTAATGGTGTGGAAAAAACATAAAATTCAGTTTGCAAATGTACAAACTGATAACTGTGAAAAAAAAAAAAAGAGAAAAAAAAAGACAGACTGTTTGAAAATAACCATCTGTATTATAATATATTGGCCAAAAGAAAAAAAAAACACTGGGTATTCTAAATTATATCTGTAGAAAGTGCTCAATACACAAAGTAGGTTGCCTAACCAAGGTTAAAGAGCCCAGTCTGCCCTACTATTTACCCATAGCTGGAGGGAGAGTAGAATTCATACCTTTCCCAAGGGTATTAGCGCTAAGTGAAATGCAATTACCACATCCAGGATTTGAACTCGTGTTGACGAGTCCATTTCCTATGACTTTAACCATTACACCACACGCTAACTTAGGTGTATAAGATATAGAAACCCAAACACACACAGCGTGTATATGTATGTTTCTCTCTTCTCTCTCTCATTTTATCACAAAATGTACTATGTCTCTCTTTCTATTTCTCTCTCTCCTCTCCGTATTGATATGTACAATCATACGTACATGTTTGGCATTTCTTCTGTGCTTTGAATTAGTTTTTCATGGTATTATTTCCTTTTTGTTTATATGGAGAATAGAAGATTCAGGCAAGAAGGACAATCAAATTGGATTTGTTTTTTTTTTCTTTTTTTTTTTCATTTTTTATCTCTCACTTTATTCTGTTATTTACAGCTTTTATTTTGCGTTATTTTCATGTGAAGGTTTGAGTCTGCAACATCGGATTTCTTTTAATGTCCTCCACCAAGCTCTCAAATCTTACCCATGAGATGAGTTTTCAGCTTTGGAAAAAGAAAAAAAAAGAAAAAACAAAATCATGGAGTGCTAAGTTTGGTGAATATGGAGTCTGTTGCATTTACATTCTCCTGTGTTTTAGCAAAAACAGCTCATCATCAAGAATTCTGGGAAGAGGGAGAGATATGTCTAGACAACATGACTTTACCAGATACGTTTTTCAGCTATGCACATTAAAATTCAGACATGATAATTTTTTATCATTATTTTATATATATATATATATATATATATATATATATATATGTATAATGGAAAAGGTGACTTACCAGTGAATATGGACAAACTGTTTATCAGGAAAGACACACATGTGTAATCGACTGCATTTAATCAATATCTTAATTAATTCAGTGGATTTAACCCTGAAGATCCTTATGGTGAAACTCGAGTAGGTTATCGATTGTACCTATATTGTAATATATATATATATATATCATCCTCTCTTTCATTACCTCTCTCTCTCTCTCTTTATATATATATATATGTATAGTAAAAAGTAAAGTCAACGGGGTGGCCTAAAGTCAATATCAGCCAGACAGTGAGGTAGTCCATCCCCTTTTCCCTAGTGCTAGACCAAGGAGATTGTTTTGACGTCTGGGGTGGAGTGCAACGCCTACCACCAGCTCCTAACTTTACTGCACAGATCCCTGTGCTCATACACTGAGTTAGAGTGATATAGAGAGATAAAGGGAAACAGTGAGAAACAATACAATTTTCTTATGTGCACATATATATATATGTATATATACACACACACATAGTTAGTATATTTTTCTATGATTAAATGTTTCTTTATGGTTATATATATATATATATATATATATATATATATAGAGAGAGAGAGAGAGAGAGATGGAAAAAATATAATTTTGATATGCACATCCATAAAAGAATATATGCTTATATATATAGTGAGAGAGAGCGAGAGAGAGAGGATGTATATAATTTTGTAATGTGTTCATGTGTAAAATAATATTCAGTGTGTGTGTGTATATATATATATATATATATATATATATATGTGTGTGTGTGTGTGTGTGTGTGTGTGTGTTTCATTTCACTTTTTTTTACACAGTTATCGTAGAGTACCTTGATAAGGGGTGAATATCAACTGAAATATTGGAAAAAATAAAGTGATCCAGAAACTTTGTTTTTGTTCTGTTCGCTTGTTCATTTCCCATGCTTCATGATATCCAAAAAACGTTGACTAGAACAAAGTTGATATGCAATAAAATTCATATATATGTATATAAATATATTTCAGTAATTCCATGTCAAATCATCCAGGCCATGTCACCCACCTCCTTCAATTTTTTTGAAATTTTGTACAGGTTTGTACTATGTTAAAGTTAGACAATACACAAAATGTGAGCTTCCAATTCCAAGAATTGGCCGAGTTATGTTGATTTTTAGTCTGAAAGTTAACCAGTTTTAAATGATCAATGATTTCTGATTTGCAAAATTTTAACTGATATTGTAGCTTTGGTTCTGTGCAAACAACAAACTATCTTTATGTTCAATATATGTGAAATAATAATAGAAAAAAAATTTGTCTTTGATTCAGCGTCACATCGGGATATTGATCTTGCTTGGAAAAAATCAGAAAATTTCAGAAAAATTGAAGGGTGTGGATGACAATTTTACTTTTTTCTGGATTATTTGACATGGAATTGCATATATATATATATATATATATATATATATATATATATCGACAGATATAGATCATACATACTTCTACAATCAGATGTTCCTTTATATATATATATATATATATATATACATGGAAAATTCCTTTTTAAATTTCTTTCAATTTATATCTGTGCATTGAATTCCTCTTTGAAATTCTTTGATTTTTGTGTTCCCCTTCTGACATGCGACGCAGCCCGATCTGATACATGAAAAAAAAAAAAAAAAAAATGACAGAACAAAAAGCTAACAAAAAAAATCATCAAACCAAAATAACTGTGCTCAATTTTCTCACTTTATATTCTTACCCCGTTCACTGAGGACCTTTAAGTTCCCACCATTTTATTCATTGGCTCTTCAGAGAAAAAAACAAAATGGCCGCTTTAAAGTACTGGATAGAATTTACACTACAGTCAATAGAGGAGAGATGAATTGTTATTTATTGAAATTAGCTTAGTTTGGCTCAAGGTCAAAAGTATGGAGCACTCACTGAGAAATAAATTAACAATGGTTTATGAACTGAGATTTATAGCTGAAACAGTAGTGGTTTGCGAGCTGAGCTTCACAGCTGAAATAGCTTTTTTGTTCAGTGTCATATCAACCTTCATGGGGTATTTATTGCCATAACCATCCTTGTAGAAGAACAGTAGTGGTTTGTGAGCTGAGCTTCATAGCTGAAATAGCTTTTTTGTTCAGTTTTTTGTTTAATGTCATATCAACCTTCATGGGGTATTTATTGCCAAAACCATCCTTGTAGAAGAACAGTAGTGGTTTGTGAGCTGAGCTTCATAGATGAAATAGTTTTTTTGTTCAGTTTTTTGTTTAATGTCATATCAAACTTCATGGGGTATTTATTGCCAAAACCATCCTTGTAGAAGAACAGTAGTGGTTTGTGAGCTGAGCTTCATAGCTTCATAGCTTTTTTTGTTCAGTTTTTTGTTTAATGTCATATCAACCTTCATGGGTATTCATTGCCAAAACCATCCTTGTAGAAGAACAATAGTGGTTTGTGAGCTGAGCTTCATAGCTTTTTTGTTCAGTTTTTGTTTATGTCATATCAACCTTCATGGGTATTCATTGCCAAAACCATCCTTGTAGAAGAACAATAGTGGTTTGTGATCTGAGCTTCATAGCTTCATAGCTTTTTTGTTCAGTTTTTTGTTTAATGTCATATCAACCTTCATGGGGTATTCATTGCCAAAACCATCCTTGTAGAAGAACAATAGTGGTTTGTGAGCATAGCTTCATAGCTTTTTTGTTCAGTTTTTTGTTTAATGTCATATCAACCTTCATGGGGTATTCATTGCCAAAACCATCCTTGTAGAAGAACAATAGTGGTTTGTGATCTGAGCTTCATAGCTTCATAGCTTTTTTGTTCAGTTTTTTGTTTAATGTCATATCAACCTTCATGGGGTATTCATTGCCAAAACCATCCTTGTAGAAGAACAATAGTGGTTTGTGATCTGAGCTTCATAGCTTGATAGCTTTTTTGTTCAGTTTTTTTGTTTAATGTCATATCAAACTTCATGGGGTATTTATTGCCAAAACCATCCTTGTAGAAGAACAGTAGTGGTTTGTGAGCTGAGCTTCATAGCTTTTTGTTCAGTTTTTTGTTTAATGTCATATCAACCTTCATGGGTATTTATTGCCAAAACCATCCTTGTAGAAGAACAGTAGTGGTTTGTGAGCTGAGCTTCATAGCTTTTTTGTTCAGTTTTTGTTTAATGTCATATCAACCTTCATGGGGTATTTATTGCCAAAAACCATCCTTGTAGAAGAACAGTAGTGGTTTGTGAGCTGAGCTTCATAGCTTCATAGCTTTTTTGTTCAGTTTTTTGTTTAATGTCATATCAAACTTCATGGGGTATTCATTGCCAAAACCATCCTTGTAGAAGAACAATAGTGGTTTGTGAGCTGAGCTTCATAGCTTCATAGCTTTTTTGTTCAGTTTTTTGTTTAATGTCATATCAACCTTCATGGGGTATTCATTGCCAAAACCATCCTTGTAGAAGAACAATAGTGGTTTGTGAGCATAGCTTCATAGCTTTTTGTTCAGTTTTTTGTTTAATGTCATATCAACCTTCATGGGGTATTTATTGCCAAAACCATCCTTGTAGAAGAACAATAGTGGTTTGTGAGCATAGCTTCATAGCTTTTTTGTTCAGTTTTTTGTTTAATGTCATATCAACCTTCATGGGTATTCATTGCCAAAACCATCCTTGTAGAAGAACAATAGTGGTTTGTGAGCATAGCTTCATAGCTTTTTTTGTTCAGTTTTTTGTTTAATGTCATATCAACCTTCATGGGGTATTCATTGCCAAAACCATCCCTGTAGAAGAACAATAGTGGTTTGTGAGCATAGCTTCATAGCTTTTTTGTTCAGTTTTTTGTTTAATGTCATATCAACCTTCATGGGGTATTCATTGCCAAAACCATCCTTGTAGAAGAACAATAGTGGTTTGTGAGCATAGCTTCATAGCTTTTTTGTTCAGTTTTTTGTTTAATGTCATATCAACCTTCATGGGGTATTTATTGCCAAAACCATCCTTGTAGAAGAACAATAGTGGTTTGTGAGCTGAGCTTCATAGCTTCATAGCTTTTTTGTTCAGTTTTTTGTTTAATGTCATATCAACCTTCATGGGGTATTCATTGCCAAAACCATCCTTGTAGAAGAACAGTAGTGGTTTGTGAGCTGAGCTTCATAGCTTTTTTGTTCAGTTTTTTGTTTAATGTCATATCAACCTTCATGGGGTATTCATTGCCAAAACCATCCTTGTAGAAGAACAATAGTGGTTTGTGAGCATAGCTTCATAGCTTTTTTGTTCAGTTTTTTGTTTAATGTCATATCAACCTTCATGGGGTATTCATTGCCAAAACCATCCTTGTAGAAGAACAGTAGTGGTTTGTGAGCTGAGCTTCATAGCTTCATAGCTTTTTTGTTCAGTTTTTTGTTTAATGTCATATCAACCTTCATGGGGTATTCATTGCCAAAACCATCCTTGTAGAAGAACAATAGTGGTTTGTGAGCTGAGCTTCATAGCTTTTTTGTTCAGTTTTTTGTTTAATGTCATATCAACCTTCATGTGGTATTCATTGCCAAAACCATCCTTGTAGAAGAACAATAGTGGTTTGTGATCTGAGCTTCATAGCTTCATAGCTTTTTTGTTCAGTTTTTTGTTTAATGTCATATCAACCTTCATGGGGTATTCATTGCCAAAACCATCCTTGTAGAAGAACAATAGTGGTTTGTGAGCTGAGCTTCATAGCTTCATAGCTTTTTTGTTCAGTTTTTTGTTTAATGTCATATCAACCTTCATGGGGTATTTATTGCCAAAACCATCCTTGTAGAAGAACAGTAGTGGTTTGTGAGTTGAGCTACATAGCTTCATAGCTTTTTTGTTCAGTTTTTTGTTTAATGTCATATCAACCTTCATGGGGTATTCATTGCCAAAACCATCCTTGTAGAAGAACAATAGTGGTTTGTGAGCTGAGCTACATAGCTTCATAGCTTTTTTGTTCAGTTTTTTGTTTAATGTCATATCAACCTTCATGGGGTATTTATTGCCAAAACCATCCTTGTAGAAGAACAGTAGTGGTTTGTGAGCTTAGCTTCATAGCTTTTTTGTTCAGTTTTTTGTTTAATGTCATATCAACCTTCATGGGGTATTTATTGCCAAAACCATCCTTGTAGAAGAACAGTAGTGGTTTGTGAGCTTAGCTTCATAGCTTTTTTGTTCAGTTTTTTGTTTAATGTCATATCAACCTTCATGGGGTATTCATTGCCAAAACCATCCTTGTAGAAGAACAGTAGTGGTTTGTGAGCTGAGCTTCATAGCTGAAATAGCTTTTTTGTTCAGTTTTTTGTTTAATGTCATATCAACCTTCATGGGGTATTCATTGCCAAAACCATCCTTGTAGAAGAACAGTAGTGGTTTGTGAGCTGAGCTTCATAGCTGAAATAGCTTTTTTGTTCAGTTTTTGTTTAATGTCATATCAACCTTCATGGGGTATTCATTGCCAAAACCATCCTTGTAGAAGAACAGTAGTGGTTTGTGAGCTGAGCTTCATAGCTGAAATAGCTTTTTTGTTCAGTTTTTTGTTTAATGTCATATCAACCTTCATGGGGTATTCATTGCCAAAACCATCCTTGTAGAAGAACAGTAGTGGTTTGTGAGCTGAGCTTCATAGCTGAAATAGCTTTTTGTTCAGTTTTTTGTTTAATGTCATATCAACCTTCATGGGGTATTCATTGCCAAAACCATCCTTGTAGAAGAACAGTAGTGGTTTGTGAGCTGAGCTTCATAGCTGAAATAGCTTTTTGTTCAGTTTTTTGTTTAATGTCATATCAACCTTCATGGGGTATTCATTGCCAAAACCATCCTTGTAGAAGAACAGTAGTGGTTTGTGAGCTGAGCTTCATAGCTGAAATAGCTTTTTTGTTCAGTTTTTTGTTTAATGTCATATCAACCTTCATGGGGTATTCATTGCCAAAACCATCCTTGTAGAAGAACAGTAGTGGTTTGTGAGCCGAGCTTCATAGCTGAAATAGCTTTTTGTTCAGTTTTTTGTTTAATGTCATATCAACCTTCATGGGGTATTTAATGCCAATGTTCCCCCCCCCTTATATACTGAATTAAGCACTTGAGAGATCATAGTTCCATTTTCTTTATATTATGTTCATAGCATTCCATGCCTTTCCCAACATGTATATTGACATCACTTTCTGTAGATGAGATATTACTACTTAGATAAGTGAATAGGTCTATTAATTTGAGAGGCTTACCATCCAGTGTGGAGATTCTCTCTCTCTCTCTCTATATATATATATATATATATGATGTGGTCACAATAGTGAGTAGGTGTCTGCAGTAGAGATGCTAGCTCCATGCCACAGTTTAGTATGATAAAAGGTGAAATAAGAATAAAGTAGGTATCTACACACACACACACACACACACACACACACATATATATATATATATATATATATATATTATATATATTATATATATATATGTGTGTGTGTGTAGATACCTACTTAGCATCTCTACTGCAGACACCTACTCACTATTGTGACCAAATCATCCTCACTGACATAGTATGGTTGTATGGACCCTTATTGGTGAGTTTGATTCTCACTAAGTGCCTCATACTTCTGGCCTCATCCCATAACTAAGCCAAACTTAGTAAATAACTATCGATGCCTTGGTTGATTGGTTGGATTTTATGTCATGTCAACCCCTGTAGGGTTATTTTATCCCGAAGACATTTTGTTTTATTCATTCTTGATGGATATTGAAAATTCTTTTTTTAAACATGTTTTTAAAAATCATTCTATTTAACCCATAGATGGGACCCTAACAGGTACTACCACTCTAGTGGTGTACTGGTTAGTGAGCCAGGCTAGGAGACTGTTACTGGTGAGTTTGATTTTCACTGAGTGCCTCATACTTCTGGCCTTGTACCATAACTAAACCAAGCTTAGTAAATAACTATTGGTTCCTTGATTGGATTTTATGGTATGTCAACCCTTGATGGGTTATTTTATGCTGAAGACATTTTGTTTTATTCATTCTTGATGGGTATTCAAAATTCATTTTTTTGTGCTCAATTTTAAAAAAAATCATTTTTTCTATTTAACCCATAGATGAGACCCTAACAGGTACTACCACTCTGGTGGTGTACTGGTTAGTGAGCTAGACTAGCAGACCATTACTACTGAGTTTGATTCTCACTGAGGGCCTCATACTTATGGCCTCATACCATAACTAAACCATGCTTGGTAAATAACTATCGGTGCCTTATGTGGTGTACTGGTTAGTGAGCCAGGCTAGCAGACCATTATTGGTGATTTGTATTATTTTGATCCTTCAGACTATTGTTCTCATCTTTATTGATATATACTCAATATTTCAGCAATATACTCTCCGTCCATCTTCAAGTATTTCTTGTCGGACTCAGGAACCTGAAGAAGGCCAGAGGGCATATTGGCCAAAACGTTGTGTTGATAGCAATAAAGATAAGGACAATAATCCAAATAATCCAAATTATCAAGCCTGATCTCAAAAATTCAGAGAAACATTATTGGTGAGTTTGATTCTCACTGAGTGCCCCATACTTCTGGCCTCGTACCATAACTTTTGCAATACTAAGCTTATAATCATAAACGAAGTCCGCCATCATCTGCGACAGACGCCTGCGCTGGCTTGGTCACGCCAGGAATATGGACAAAGGCCGCATCCCCAAAGACCTGCTGTATGGCAAATTAGTAGCAGGCACCCGACTGGTAGGGAGACCCCGCCTGCGTTTTAAAGATGTCTGCATGAAGAAGTAAAGACTATTAGAAGAAGTAAAGACTATAACAGGGTGTCAAGTCCCTCCCGCCACGTCCACTCACCTGTTTTTAAAAAAAATGTCTCGCAGGCATTTTATACAAATAAGTCTGCAGCATAAAAATGGTAGTTTGGCGAACGGCTCTCAGAGAGTAGATTGACACGCGAGACAGTGAAAGCGTTTAGCTTCCGGTAAGTCACTGTCACTTCTATTACAATACTAGGGGTGGGCAAATGAATACTTTTTTTCGTAAAAACTGAAGACAGGTGTTTTCTATTGCCATTTTCGCTGCTGATTATGATTCTGTTGAGATCATTGACCTAGGATGTCATTTTAGGTTGGTTCCGTGAGGATTTTCAAAATGGTGGCTGGAAATTCTTGGTTTTTGTGATAAAATGGCTTAATAATGATGTAATATGTCTAATCAAAGGTTTTCTTAGTCTCAGAATATGAAAATACATTCATTTTATTGATTTAACCAGTTCTAATTTCTTTATCATGTAAAAAAATGAAAATTATAATAAGATTAGTGACGTTTTTGCCCAGAGATATCACCAATTACACAATAGTTAACTTTGACACAGAAGAATTTTCCATATAAGTTAGTCACTTGACACACAGATTTGTCCTGATTTGATTATCAAATCTAGAAAACTGGGATTCACAGTTTGTATGCATATTGTAGTGCCTCTATGTCACCATTATCATCTTTCTAGAAGTGTTCTACCTTCAAAAGTTTTTTTTAACAGCATCAATAACTTTCTCCATTACTGCAGCTGCCAACTTTTCAATCCCATTTGGTTCACCCTCTATCTATCTATATATCTAACTTCCTTTCTTTCTTTCTCTTTCCTTATTAATCCTATCTATCTATCTATCCATTCCTCACCTTTTCTTTCTTTCTCTTTATCTATTTCTATCCTGCTAAACTCTCTTTTTGTTAATCTATCTCTTAATTGCTACTCTAAGTAATCAAGGAAGATGTGTATCTTTTAAGACATAATATAGTATGATCCTTATCAGATGGAAATAGCATATGCTCAAATAAGTTCGGAATATAGAAATATATATATATATATTATAAAATAATAAAATTCGAAGGCAATACAATGCGTAAAAAATAAAGACAAAAAGATGTTTATATGTCTAATCGATTTCAAAGCGAAGCTTTATCGTCAGAGACTTATTTCAGAAATGACGTGCATAATTTCTCTTCTTATTTCCTTTTCCTCTCCTTTTTTTCCTCTCTTTCTTCTTCTCCTCCTTTATGAATGGGCGAATAACTGTAATTTCTTATTTCTCTCTTTCTTTTTTTTCTTTCTTAAAAGTTTGTTGAGAACAAGGTTGACATCCGGTAAGATGTTGCAATGTTGCAATGTGTTGCAATGTGTAGCAACCGTGTGAGCATGTCATAATTTCAAAAACAAAAGTGAACAAATGAATAAAAACCGTTAATAGAAAATTTTTATATATATATATATAAAATTTTTATATATATATATATAAATTTTATATATATATATATATGTAAATTGAAAATGGAAGTGAATCCGATGTTGAATATGTGGAAAAGAGAAATAAAGGAAATAAAGTATTGAATGGATAAAATAGGATTATTTTAATTAATTTAACTTACACATGTTTCAATCAGGAGTTTATCCATGTGTACATTATTCTATCTATTATCATTTTTAAATAACAAAATGAAATGAAATAATAATAATAGAAAATAATGTATACATGGATAAACTCCTGACCGAAATACATGTAAGTTAAATTAATTAAAATAATCCTATTTTATCCATTCAATACTTTCTTTCCTTTATTTCTCTTTTATATATATATATATATATATTAAATTTTTACTTGAAGGCACTTACAACGCATGTATCGCATAAAATTCGATACTTTTTCTTATAGAAAATGAACTTGACAAGTGTAATCCCAGCAAAGGATGGCTCGATGTGTAGAATACCGTACAGACTGTTTCGACTTTATTAAGTCTCATCAGCGGTATATACTAACGATTTCCCTCCGACAGAAATCGAAACCGGGACTTCAGCAGACACAGTGAAACACTTTTATCACCTCGGCCACAGTACACAGCTGACCATCCTAGCGAAATTAAGCTTGTCAAATGATACTACTACACACCTCTACCATAATAGGTAAGGGGGCGTTATTGAGAGAATAATAACAACAAACAGATCGTATGCCCTTCGGCGAAGTGAATAAGATTTTTGGATGCTTGTTTATTTAGAAACGTTGCTGAATAAAGTATATATTAAATTTTTACTTGAAGGCACTTACAACGCATGTATCGCATAAAATTTGATACTTTTTCTTATAGAAAATGAACTTGACAAGTGTAATCCCAGCAAAGGATGGCTCGATGTGTAGAATACCGTACAGACTGTTTCGACTTTATTAAGTCTCATCAGCGGTATATACTAACGAGCCATCCTTTGCTGGGATTACACTTGTCAAATTCATTTTCTATAAGAAAAAGTATTGAATTTTATGCGATACATGCGTTGTAAGTGCCTTCAAGTAAAAATTTAATATATACTTTATTCAGCAACGTTTCTAAATAAACAAGCATCCAAAAATCTTATTCACTTCGCCGAAGGGCATACGGTCTGTTTGTTGTTATTATTCTCTCAATAACGCCCCCTTACACTTTAACCTTGGTATGGCAACTCATCTAGGAGAAGGAAAACTGCTTATGCGGAGGGGTTGGTAAATACAAGAGAGAGTCAAGGGTATCCATGTTGTTAACACATGATGATAATCATCATCATGTGTTACATCCTACTTGTGTGGAAGGGTTTATTTATATATATATATATATATATAGGGCCAGGTTAGCTCTGTTGGTAGAGCGTTCAGCTAGAAACCACGAGGTTCCTTGTTCAATACCGGCCCTCACCAACTCAGCGTATGAGCAGCACAGGGATCTGTGCGGTAAAGTATAGAGCTGATGGTAGGTGTTGTGCTCCACCTCAGATACTAAAATAATCTCCTTGGGCTTGCGCTATTGAAAAGGAGATAGACTCCCTCACTGATTGGCTGATACCGACTTTAGGCCACCCTGACGACTTTACTTACTTATATATATATATATATATATATATATATATATATAAAAATACAATAAACAAAATAAACAAATTCAAATAAAAGTTTTTGCATACAAAGGTGCTTGATGCTATTCTAGAAAAGTAGGTACAAAACCTAAAATATTGAAATTATGAACTCTTGAAATTTCATGTGTACACAATCATCACACACACACACACACACACATATATATATATATATATATATCCATTTGATGATTGTGTGCTCTCTGTTATTATTTAACATGAACAAGACAAGTAATGTGGGTGATACTGTTGCTTTGTTTTCCTCTTTATTTCTCCATGCTTTAAAAAAAACTAAGTATATTGCTTTTTTTTAATATTCTCGGACATATATATATATATATATATATATATATATATATATATATATATATTCTGAGGATAAAGCCTTTTTAATGAGCATTAGATTTCTAAAGTTTGAAAAAAAACAAAAAACGTCTAGACATAAAAATTTTTTATTTATTTTTTATTTATATTTATTTATGTCTTTTTAAAAAAATTATTTATTTGTTTTTTAGGAAGAAGTTGGTTAAACAGGAAGATAAGATATATATTGTATCTTTTTTGTTATGCCTTAGAAGTTTTAATTTTATCATTGTTATCTGTCATAATTTTTTTGTGAATAATAAGATTTTTCTGGTGATAAAATTTATTTCTTTGAAGATACCTACATTTTGTAAAACCTGAGGCTAGAACTCCAAAATTTTTTTTTTGAGTTTCTGGTTGAAATAAATTATAACAGGATGACGGTTTGTTAAGTTTTTTTTTCTTTGAAAGTTAAATATTGCTCTGTACATAATCTAATTTATTGACTATTATACATTGAGCTCTCTTTAGGGATTTATAAAAATCCTTGTATGTGTATTTGTTTGCACCTACAAGAGCATACAGTATGGTTGTACAGTGAGATTTTGAAGATCCCAAATATAATCATCCCTTACTACAAGTCTTTTAGATTACCTAGCATATATATATATATATATATATATATATATATGAAGAGATGGAAGTGAATCCGACAGTATGTAATATATTAAGAAAATTGAAAAAACACAGGTTTAAATAAATTGAGTGGTAAGTTTATTCGCCGATGCTGCAGTGTTTCGATCTATTAATTAAATCTTTTCAGGGCATTTGTTGATATAAGGAAAGGTAATAAAAAAAAATTTTTATCACAGAATAACGAGAAAAACTGCAATAGTCCTTGTTTATCAGTCTGTTCAAAATTTGAAGTTTGAAGAAAGAAAATATATATATATATATATATATATATATATATAATATAATATAATATATATATATATAATATAATATAACATGAAATATATAAATATATATATATACTATAGTGTGGGATTATCACTGCTTCAGCTTTTACTGGAACAGTGTGCCAAAATGCATTTGAAACAATGTCACCTGAAGATTATTTACGCATGCATGAAACCAAAATGGTTGTGACTGTTCCTTTGTCATCAAATAAATAGATATGTAAAACCTTTATATATTTATTGTATTATATATTATATATATATATATATATATGCATGTATTTGTGTGTATACTTACTTTTATAAGGTGGTTATCTTTCTCTGTATTTAAGATTTCTCTAATGCTGTGCCACGTGCATGCAAATGACTCAAAAGGCCAGCCTTGAAGCAAGATGTACACATAAAAGATGACGTAAATATGTGAGAAGAGATATTTGCACAAAGGTGGTAACAATGAAAATGACGTTATGTGCTTGTGCTACACACACACACCACCTTCTGAAAGTATCAATCACTACGGCCCAATGACAAGCATGAGTGGTTATATCAACTGCATGTGTTGTTATCAAAGAGTTTAACCTCCCTGGAGGTTATTGCAAGGCGTGGGAAGTGCAAACTCTTATTGGACATTTTCCTCTTGCCGCAAAGCACGCCTGGATTGAATTGGAAGCCATAATGACACCTAACGACCAAAAAAGGATGCCCTTTTGTGCTTCAGGGTACACATAGGCTCGATGGACATGGATCCAATGAGAGAGTTTGTCTAAAACAGTTGCAATCAAAAATGAGAAAATGATTTATGTAAATGTAAAAAAAAAAGTAAAAGAGACAGAATGGCTTATAGTCAGTATCAACCAGACAGTGAGGGAGTCTATCCCCTTTTACTAGCACTCCCTAGAGATTATTGTGAGAAATGGGAACTCTTACTAGAAGTTTTCCTCTTGTCGCAAAGCATGCCTGGATTGAATTGGAAGCTATAATGACACCTAACGACCAAAAAAGATGCCCTTTTTGTGCTTCAGGGTACACATAGGCTCAATGGATATGGATCCTACAAGAGAGTTTATCTAAAACAGTAGTGTTGTGGCCCGGTTAGGGGCCAGAATAAAGACACAAGAGAGGAAATGAGTTAAACAAATATATTAAAAAAGAACAGTAGTACAAACATATACAAATGAGAAAGTTACTTGCGAGGTGGTCTTACCAACTATCTGCTTAAATATTAACTCCCCCTTAAGCGCAGATGTTGGAATCTTTTGTGATATAAGGTGTGCTCAAATTCCCCACCTGAATTTATAGACTAGCTGTGGTCACATGGTTTAGTCCTTCGCCAATCACTAGCCATACTGTGTGGCTGATACACTACTTAAACATTGATACTGGCCATAGTTCTACTAGCACTCATTGAGCAGGGACTTACAATACTCAGGACTCTTTACCAGAATAACCAAAGGATTCATTATCAGAGGATTACCAAGGATCCAATTCCACTGGACAAGTGCTCTTGCTTAAACCCTACAGGATGGCCCATAAGATTGTAACAGCAGAAACTGCTGCAATTTATAGTTGGAAGAGTTCATGCTTGTGTGGTAAATTACCATAACAAGTAGCAATGTAGCAATCAAAATAAGAAAATGATTTATGTAAATGTAAAAAAAAAAGTAAACGAGGCAAAATGGCTTATTGTCAGTATCAATCAGACAGCGAGGGAGTCTATCCCCTTTTCACTAGTGCTAAATCAGAGATTGTTTTTGTGTGTGGGGTGAATGGCCACACCTACCATCAGCTCCCCACTTCATCACACAGATCTAAGATGTGCTACTCGTATGCTGAGTTGTTGTGAAAAACATAGCTTTAACATTGGGAGAACCTATCTTAATGTATTTTGTATCTCACACACACATATGTATATATAGCCCTAGCATCTATATGATTGCTTCAACCTTATTGCCCTTATGGCAAGCCCCAACCCTTTTTATCATATGGGTGCTAGAAGACAGTGACTGAGGGTCTACATGTCCTGGGAATGACATTAAACTCTATCTGATGGTGAGGTTCCAGTTCTGGGGTTTGGGGAATGTGGAGCACACCTTCATCACCATTGCTCCCTAGTCCACTCTGACCCGGAGTGGTAGTACCTGTTAGGGTCCCATCTATGAGTTAAATAAAAAAAATGTGTTTATAAAAAAAATTGAGTATCCATTAAGAATTGATTTATTTCAAAACTTTGTCAGCATTAAATGACCCACTGAGGTTGATGTGCCGTAAAACAAACCAAACCAAACTAACAAACAACTAACCAACCAAATAAAATGGCAAAAAAAAAAACAAATTGCCTACCAAAAATAGATTTTAGACTGTTTCTAAAGTCTCTGTACATAAATTGAGTTAATGTTTCTCTTATTAAGTAAATATGTGATTTATTTTGTATTTTTGTAAATTTTTAATGAAAACGTACCAGTAATTTAGCTATCATCTTTGAAGTTTTTATACCGAGAAAAAATAAAATAAACTTAATTGTAAAAATATATTTTTGTTCACTTAAATAAAGTTTTAGACTATTTCTAATTCAATGTTTTTTTAATGTCAATTTTCTTGTCATCAAAATAGACTTTAATTACGTAATGTCTGACATACGGACAGAGAAATTCAAACTTTTTAATTCAATATAACAAAATTTGATATGTTGATATATTAAATGGTACATTGAATAGTATATATATATATATATATATATATATATATATACTTATATAAGTATGGAAGTAAGATGAGGAAATTAATCTGACAGTATGTGGAGAAAATGTAGAACAAACACGGGATGTTAGTCGATGTTTTAACATTTCAGTTTAGGAAGGAAATTATTTAAGAAAAAAAAAAGAAGATTTATGTAGATACCAAACATCCATCATCTTTTATCCACATAAATCCTTTTTTCTTCTTAAATAATTTCATAGTCCTGAAAAATTTTTCCTTTGTAAACCAAAATGTTCGAACATCGATTAATAAATTTTTAATCCATTATAACATCCTGTGTTTGTTTCTACATTATATAAGTATATATATTTGAACATCAAATGTTCAAATATATTCAACATTATCAGAACTAGCAAATATATACACCCTCCGGGTGCAAGTATTTAAGTTTTAATATAATAAAATATCATATTAAATTAGAAAGGCCAATGAAACTGAATAAAACTGCAGATAACATGATTTGGAACAGAGGGGGTATGATTGAAAAATAGAACAACTTTGAAACTAACTCTTCCATCATTTTCAATTACTCCCTTCTTTCTTTGGTAACTTTTCCTAATTTAACTATTTAGTTAAAATAGGAAGTAAAGAATAATATTACAGTTATTTCTTTTTGTTAAGGGATTTCTTTTAAGATTTATTGAAGAGAATTTTGCTCATATTCAATAAGATAAAACTAAACAATTAGAAATCAATAATATTAAGCACATATTTATTAAAAACAAATTTTTTAAGATCAATATGCAAAGTAGCCTTCCCATTCACACTGTAAACCGCTGTTTTGTTGTATATATAAATACAACTGCATGTTATTTGTATGTAGATATGGTCAACAGTCTTAACGATGTAGAACAATTTTATTAATAATTGAGGTTTAAATAAAAATAAAATTATGGAAAATGGGATGCAGATAACAAAGGCAATTGTGATTTGTATAATAATATAGTTTCAGTTACAGACAGAAAAACATACAATCTCCATTATAATAAGATATCAAATATATATATATATATATATTTAATAGTACATCTCAGTCGGTAGAGCATCTGCCTAGGAACCACAAAGTTCCTGGTTCAATACCTGCGCCCGCCAACTCAATAATCTTTCTATAGCAGTCCATGTCTTTCCTATGCATGCACTGACATCACTTTCTGTAAATGAGATATTACTACCTAGGTATATGAACAGGTCTACTAATTTGAGAGATTGTTTAGTTGGAGTCTCATCGGGTCTCCAGAATCTTCTGAGTATTCTAGTTGATCTTAACAATAGTCCTGATTCTTCCTCTGATTGCCAGTTCCTGCAGTCTGTTTTCTAAACTCTTGGGAACTGTTCCAAGTGCCCCAACAATTATTGGTATCACTTTCACTCTCATAGTCTACAGTTTTTTTTTTCAATTCTTTGGAAAGCTGCAGGTATTTGTCTATCTTTTTGTTTTCTTTCATCAACACCCCAAGATCTGGTAGGACTACAAAATCTCAAAGTCCCAGAGAATTTTATGTATTTCGTTTCAAGAACAGATTCTGGTTTGTGGATATACCATTTTGTTGTTGGTTAAAATTTTATTTACTTGCACAATTCTCAGTGGATCACCTTTCCAATCCAGATGTGCCCTGCCTTGTATTTTTGTTGTGCTAGTTTGCTGCATTCACTTATTACATGGTTGATTATTATTATTATTATAATCTGCATAAACTGAAGTGTCCTTTACACATTTGCCAACAGAGGATCTCCATTTCATCCTGCCTTTTGCCAGACTTACTTCTGAGGTGGAGTTCCACACCTATCATCAGCTCCTCACTTTACCAGCACAGGTACCTGTGCTCATACACTGACTTGTGAGGGCATACCGAACTCGGAACCTTGTGGTTCCAAGTTGGATGCTCTACATAATATTTATTAGAAAAATAATGTTCTCATACAGACGCATCAATAAAATATGCATAAAGTTACACATGCACTTATAAATGAAATGTGCATTAATATGCAACTATACATACTTGAAATATGCACCTGCATTCAAATGTGGAAACAAAAAAACACTTAAACATAATCATAATTTTTCCATATTATAAAATTAAAAAAAATTTTTCAATTCATTTTTTTCTTCAATTTTCCACTGATTTGTCACTTTCATTTTCATTTTATTTCCAACATTCTTGTACTTTCACTTTCATTTTCATTCTTCGTCTTTCTCTTTCAATTTCTTTTTTTCTTCTCTTTCCTTTTCACTTTATCAATTATTCTCCTTTTTACTTTCTTTCTTATTATTTCCATTTAGATTCTTTTCTTATTTTCATTCACTTTCAATTTTCATTTTATTTCCTTCATTCTTGCACTTTCATTTTCATTTTCTTCTTAGTCTTTCAATTTCTTTTGTTCCTTCTTCTTCTTCTTTCTTTTTCACTTTATCAATTATTATCCTTCTTTTTACTTTCTTTCTTAATACTTCCATTTAGATTCTTTTCTTATTTTCATTCACTTTCAATTTTTCTTTCTTTCTCATTTTAGTTTCTTTTTCCCCCTTTCTTATTCTTTTCCCTTTCTTTCTTATTATTTCCCTTTCCTTTTTTCTTATTCTCTTTCACTTTAATTTTCTTTCCTTCTTTTTTTTTCTTTTTTCTTTTCCTTCCTTTTCTTTTCCTTTTTATTTCATTTATTCTTTCTCTTTCTTTGATTTTATTCTTTTCAACTTCTTCATTCCCTTTCAATTTATTTCTCATTCCTTTCTTTCATTCTTTCTTATTCTCTCTCTCCTTTTTCTTTTCTTTATTATTATTTCCTTCACCTTTCTCTTTCTCTTTTTCCCTTCTGTCTTTTTCTTTCTTTCCCTTTCAATGTATCTCTTACTTTCTTTCCTTTCTTAACAGCACCTGTTTCCTTATTTCTCCTTAACCCACTTCAAAAAATAAAAAAATAAATAAAAATTCTTTTGTGCATATTATTATAAAAAAGTCTTTCAGTCACATCTTTCCGCAGATTTTTAATTTCTTATTTTTCCAATAATAAAAAGAAATTCTCTTTTGATCATTTTTCGAGCTGCTTTTGTCTATAGCACAAAGCTGTTGATAGAAGTGCAATTATATTTGCACTTAATGAAGATCTAAATACCAGGATACCAATGATACTAAATACGATGGTATCGCATGTAATGCAGTTCAATAATGATAATTAGTATAGGGCGATGATGTGTTGTAGTGTCAAATCACAATTCCGAGTCAGGTTGTCTGGTATATTGACACAAGACAAGAAGAAGCAAATGAGAAGACAGTTTTTTTTAAGTTAACAGGAAAAAAAAAATCATTTATTTCCATTGAAATGTTAATTGAAAACAAACTTCCAGAATGGATTAGAAATGAATGAGTTGTTAGATTGCCCAACCCCTCCACCATGAGTAGGATGTGACACAAGGTGAATTTTTAAGTAGAGTAAGTATTTACTCAAACACAACAGGATGTCACACGAGGTCAATGTTCAAGTGGAGTATGTATTTACCCAAACCCTCCGCTATGAGCAGGATGTGACACAAGGTCAATTTCTTAAGTGGAGTATGTATTTTTCCCAACCCTCCGCTATGAGCAGGATGTGTCACAAGGTCAATTTTAAATGGAGTGTGTATTTACCCAACCCCTCCATCATGAGCAAGATGTAACACAAGGTCAATTTTTAAGTGGAGTATGTATTTACCCAACCCCTCCGCTATGAGCAGGATGTGACACAAGGTCAATTTTTAAATGGAGGTGTATTACCCAACCCCTCTATCATGATGTGTCACAAGGTCAATTTTTAAGAGGAGTATGTATTTACCCAACCCCTCCACAGGATGTGACATGACTTTGTGTCATTCAACATTTCATTCATTTTCTTCTTCAGATTCCTTTCATTCATTCCTACATTTCACCTGTTTTTTCTTTTTCTTTCATTCATTCTTCAGTCATTCATTTTCTTCTTCATTTCTTTCTTTTCCATTTCACCTGGGATCAGACTTTCCTTTCATTCATTCCTACATTTCATTCTTTCTTCTTCAGACTTCCTTTCATTCATTCTACATTTCACCTGTTTTTTTTTCTTTTTTTTCATTCTTTCATTCATTTCCTACATTTCTGTTTTTTTTTTTTTCATTCATTTTCTTCTTCGATTTCCTTTCATTCATTCCTACATTCACCTGTTTTTTTTTTTTTTATTCATTTTCTTCTTCAGACTTTCCTTTCATTCATTCCTACATTTCACCTGTTTTTTTCTTTTTCATTCATTTTCTTCTTCAGACTTTCCTTTCATTCATTCCTACATTTCACCTGTTTTTTTCTTTTTTTTCATTCATTTTCTTCTTCAGACTTTCCTTTCATTCATTCCTACATTTCACCTGTTTTTTTCTTTTCTTCATTCATTTTCTTCTTCAGACTTTCCTTCATTCATTCCTACATTTCACCTGTTTTTTCTTTTTCTTTCATTCATTTTCTTCTTCAGACTTTCCTTTCATTCATTCCTACATTTCACCTGTTTTTTTTCTTTTTTTCATTCATTTTCTTCTTCAGACTTTCCTTTCATTCATTCCTACATTTCACCTGTTTTTTTTTTCTTTTTTTCATTCATTTTCTTCTTCAGACTTTCCTTTCATTCATTCCTACATTTCACCTGTTTTTTTCTTTTTATTTCATTCATTTTTCTTCAGACTTTCCTTTCATTCATTCCTACATTTCACCTGTTTTTTTTTTCTTTTTATTTCATTCATTTTCTTCTTCAGACTTTCCTTTCATTCATTCCTACATTTCACCTGTTTTTTTTTTTTTCATTCATTTTCTTCTTCAGACTTTCCTTCATTCATTCCTACATTTCACCTTTTTTTCTTTTTTTTCATTCATTTTCTTCTTCAGACTTTCCTTTCATTCATTCCTACATTTCACCTGTTTTTTTCTTTTCATTTCATTCATTGATTTTCATGTTTTCACCTCTAGTTCAAACTTTTTTTTCCACAAAACTTAATATTTCTATTCAGCCATTTTTTTTTTACTTTTCCATTCATTCCTGTTCTTTTTTGGAATTCTTTTATTCCACCTTGAATGATTAATCTTCAATCTCCCACCTCACCCCACCACTCATCTCCTCCTCCTCCTTCCTACAAAACACTTATACAACATAAACTGTTTTTCAGACACTACAGAATAGAAGCAATGAGATTTTTCAAGTTTGTTTGCTTTTTTAAAATCAGTTCGTTTTTTTCTTTTTTTAATGTCAGTATTTAATTAATTTAAACTTGATGTGACAAGTTGATTTTTCTTTCTTTTATTTCTTCTTCTTTTCGGTTTGTCATCATAACAAACTTATTTCTTTTTAAAAGAAATCAATGCAGGTAACTAATTTGTATGAAAGTGAATAAGCTCATTGTGTAGATACACATTGGTGAGTATCAAAAACATTTTTCTCTCTCTTTTTTGAAGTTGAAGTTTAAACAAGTTCACGGGGAAACCTTTCCAGAAACTCCTGCAAGATTTTTTAAAGTCTATCTCTCACTGTTTCTCGGAATTTTTTAAAATGAGTCTTGATCATTAGTAACATTTGGATTATTCGGACTATTCTCCTCATCTTCATTGTTATCTATATAACGGCACAAACGTCCAAAACATTGTATAGATAACAATGAAGATGATGAATAATCCAAATAATACTTATCTCTCATTGGTTCCATAAAGGGAGGAAATAGCCTGGTGAAGTCACTTTCTCTCCAGGTCTATAACTGGTTTGAATTCAGAGTTTTACTTCTCATAGACCAGTTGCCTTACCAAGGTTAAAGAGCCCAAACTGTCTTACTATTTTACTCATACTTATTATAGACAATATCAATAGCATAGAATAGCATTATAGAAAGTATTATAGAGTGCATTATAGAAAATTTTATAAATATTATTATAGACAATATTATAAATAACTTTATCGTAAATATCAAATATCTTTATAGAAAATGTTCTTGCAGACAAATTCTACCTGCACAGAGAGTGGAGAAGAAGAAAAATTTATATAATTTAAATCAAATTTGGAGTTCCTGGTTCATTTTCCATGATTAACCCTCCCCCCCCCCCCCAAAAAAAAACAAGTTCTACTGAATTTATTTAAAATAATTACAAAAAAAAAAAAAAAAGCTGAAAGCCATAAATTTCTAGCTAAAAATTAATGTCTACTATAAAATCATCTTCTAAAAATCTTCATTATTTTTGCTCAAAAAGCAAGATCTGGTGATTGTGAATGTGTACCTATATTTACTTTATTGTTAATTGTTTTATTTTCCTATTTTCCTCCGGACATACATACACACAACTGCCCCTTATATATGTATAGATATCAAGCTTCTTTATAGAAAATATTCTTTTAAACAAACTCTACCTAAATTAGCCATTATTTTCCTAGGCTACAGCTGTACTCTTGTAAGTTGTCTCCTGAATTCTAGATACTGATGATGCCAGCTAAAGTGACAAGTGTATTTAATTCAACAGAAAACGGCAAATCAATTTGCCTAAAGTGGTAAGTAATATTGTGCTTATACAACACATGTTCAATTTGGTGTCATCCATGGGGAAACATTTCAAAGAAACAGTCTTACTGCTATTGTAATAGGTACTTTTACTATATAAAATAGTAATTGATTTTATTTACTATTTAATCGTTTTGCTCTTTCGTTTCACAATTTTCTACTTGCTACTAATGCTGCATTTTTTCAGAATAAAAAAATAGTCCAATTTAGCTCAGTTGGTAGAGAATCTGCTTAACAGCCACAAGGTTCTGGGTTCAATACCAGACTTCCCCAACTCAGCACATGAGTAGCACAGCTTGGATATGTGTAGTAAAGTGAGGAGTTGATAGTAGATGTAGTGTTCCACCTTGAAAAAAAATGGCCTGATTTAGCTTGGTACATCTGCTTAGGAGCCACAAGGTTCTGGATTCAATCTCAGTCTTCCCCAACTCAGCACATGAGTAACACAGCTTTGTATCTGTGCAGTAAAGTGGGGAGCTGAGAGTAGGTGGGATGGTCCACCTCAGACGCTAAAACAATCTCCCTGGTCTGGCGCTACTGAAAAAAGGGATAGACTCTCTCGTTGTCTGGCTGATACTGACAAAAGGCCACTCACTAATTTTACTTATTTTTTTATAAACAGGATAGTCTATGTATAAAAAGGAGTCTATTTGAATAGGTGGTTTAGCTTGGCTGGTAGTGTATCTGCCAAGGAACACAAGGTTTCAGGATTAATACAAACCCTCGCCAAATCAGCACATGAGTAGCACAGCTTGGATCTGTGTAGTAAAGAGAGGAGCTGAGAGTAGATGTAGTGCTCCACCTTGAAAAAAAATGGCCTGATTTAGCTTGGTACAGCTGCTTAGGAGCCACAAGGTTCTGGTTCAATATTAGGTCTTCACCAACTCAGCACATGAGTAACATAGCTTGTATCTGTGCAGTAAAGTGGGGAGCTGATAATAGGTGGGATGCTCCACATCAGACGTTAAAACAATCTCCCTGGTCTAGCACTAACAAAAATGGGATACTCCCTGACTGGCCAGCTGATAAAGACAATAGGCCACTCTGCCAACACTCCTTTTTTATTTTTATAAACAGGCAAGTCTATATATAAGAAGATTTACATTTGAATAGCTGGTTTATCTCAGTCGGTAGTGTACGAAACAAATATAATATTTCATAAAGAATTATTAGGGGTGTACATATTTATGGGTAGTACTGGTTTTGCTTAGTCGGTAGAGTATCTGGCTGGGAACCTCAAGGGTCCTGTTTAATACTGGCCCTCGCCAACTCAGTATATGAGCTGCACAGGGATCTGTGCAGTAAAGTGAGGAGCAGATGGTAAGTGTGGCACTCTGCCTTAGATGCTAAAAAACAATCTCCTTGGCCTAGCGCTAGAAAAATGGGGATAGACTCCTTTGTTGTCTGGATGATACCGACTTTAGGCCACCCTGACGACTTTACTTACTTTTTTACTGTAATACTTAATAATATTCATTTCATTGTATTATGTTCCAGCAGAAATATTAAAATGCTGGTGTAAAGTCATACCTCTATTTACATTGTTTGGACCATATGACCTTTAGGCACCCCTTTTGCAATCTCAATTCATAAGGACATGTTTTTCATTTACACTGTCAAAATCTGGTTGTTTGTTAGTTGTTGTTGTTAGGGTTCGGGTTTAGTTTTATAATTTAAAAAAAAATCTCTAAAATTGTCTGTTAACAAACAACCGGATTTTGATGGTGTAAAAGAAAAACATGTCCTTATGAATCGAGATCGCAAAAGGGGTGCCTAAAGGTAATAAGGTCCCATTGTTTTGACTTATGTCATTTTTGAAGATAGGTCACTTAAAAATAATGAAATATTAAAATCTTAGTCGGATGATGCATTCTTTAAACTAGTACAAAATAAAAAAACACCCTCCGGGCAATGTAAAAATACATTTTTGAAACATATTGCCTGAGGGGTGGGAGTAAAAAATTCAATGTCAGCGAGTTTGTACCATAAGTAAGTAAAATCATCAAATTCATTAAAGGATTAGAAAATAAAACAATTTGAAATGTAAACTTTAAATATGTATTAAAATAAAACAAACTATATATAGATATATAATACCAGTGATGTATTTATTAAAACTTGTTTTAAAAAACAATGAGGACTGTCTAATGTTGCATGTTCAAATTTTCAGTGTATTTATTCTATGTTATGACGCGATTTTGGGTAATGTGACGTAAGCAGTGACGTAATGTTTGTTACAGACAAAAACCGGAAGCGAATCTCCATTATTAATAGATGTATAAAAGAAGGTTATCAGTGATGCACTATTATCATAGACAATTTGAGGTTTTTCAACATCATATTGGCTCCAATAGCACCCCCGACCTGACTCTGGAATTTTCAGTTAGCCACCCTGAAGCACCATGCTACTAATCTCAACATTGCAAATTCAAATGATAAAAGCTACAAAAATGTGACTGCTTAAGTTAAAAGCCTCTGTCAGTGCAAGCCAATGAGAAAAGCCTATCCCCACCCACTTCCATATAAAGGAATTTAAAAGCTATATAAAATATCATAATATTCATGTCGTCTGTAAAAACAGCTGTTTCAGTTCTGGGTTGTATTGATTATTTACCCTTATTTTCATAGCCGAGAAGTATATGAAAAAAGAGAGAGATACATATAATATTTAGAGAAAAATAAAAATCAATTATAAAATACAGTATACATCATCATCATCATCATCACATCATGTCACGCTATTAGCACGGATATCCATGAAAATCTCTCTCCAGCTGTCCCTATCATTCATTGTTCGTGGGAGGTCCTCCACGCAGCATCCAATATCCGCACAGAGCTGGTCAATGTACATCTTTGCTGGCTGACCGACACTGGCATGCCCATGTGCTGGCTTCCACAGGAGGACGTCATTTATGATTTTGTCCTTGCTTCTCCAGCAGTGTCCTGCATGTCTTGTTCATCTTACTTGAATGGTTCGGGTGATATGAGGCTGGTGGCCATATAGCTGTTTTCTCATAGGATGTTGTTTCCATGATTGGTTTAAGACTACACTCAGTATTCTTGTGCAGCTCCCATCTAGTTTATTCTCTAGGTGCTTCATTAGGGTCCAAGTGGTGCAGCCATACAGTAGCACTGACACGAAAGTATACATCATAAAATTTGTTTAAAAAGATTTATTTAGCTCAGTTGGTAGAGCGTTTGGCTAGGAATCACAAGGTTCCTGGTTTGATACCCACCCTTGCCAACTCAGCATATGAGTAGCACAGGGATCTGTATGGTAAAGTGAGGAGCTGATGGCAGGTGTAGCACTCCACCTCAGATGCTTAAATAATCTCCTTGATCTATCAGTAGTGAAAAGGGGATAGACTCCCTTGCTCTCTGGCTGATACTGACATTAGGCCACCCCGACGACTTGACTTTACTTTTTACTATGGATAATTCCATGTCAAATGATCCAGGCCATTTTGGGAAATGTCTAACTGTAACACTATAGAAGGAAGAAAAATAGATTGGGGGGTGGGAAATAAATATTTGTTTGTTCTGCTTATGATCAGTCTTTCGATCTCCAGTCTGTTTAAGATTGGTTTGGTTTCTTGCACAATTATGGGGTTTCAAGTAAAATGTTCTTTGTTGAGGGGGGGCAAAAAGAAGCGCCTTATTCGCAAGCTACAACACTGTCATCGTCTACCAGCAGCTGAAGTCGCAACACTTACTGCTGTCACCCCACTTCTATTTATACTGCCGTTTCCCCTTATCATCCGGGCACACCAGTCGAACCTCATACCCGTGCACAATTCTCGTGCATTCGGATGGACACGTGTAGGCCCCAACATCTGGGCACCTGAATTGCATCTCGCGTCCATCCAGCAGCTAAATCTCATTTCTTTGCATTACGGAGGGCGCGGGTTCACTCCGGCAGGCAAGACACTTTCACTCTTTTTCCAAATGAGTATGGTGGTACTTATTCTCCGTCACAAACACACTCCACACATGTACAAAATTTCAGAAAATTGAAAGGGGTGGGTGTCAATTTTACTTTTTTCTGGGTGATTTGACATGGAATTTTCCCCGATGGTAATACAAATTGGAACAAGTTCACGTTTTCTGAAAATTCCGAAATTTAGCATTTTAGTGCTAGTCAAGACATTCACATTTTTTTGGCTAAGCTTCATAATTGACTGTAATTTACTGATTCAGTAGGCTAACATAAAAACAAACTAGGCTAGCCTAGGTGTATCAATTCCAGGTTGTATCGATTGTTCACACTTATTTTCACACCCAAGAAGTAAATGAAAACCAAGATAGATATAATTAATATTGTGACAGAGAACACGAGGTGAGTGGCGAACGTCAAGGCCTGCCGTATTCTCGAAGGAAGCGGGCTAGGCTTTGCCTGACATGTCGAACTGTAGAATCGAACCCGCTTCCTTCAGAATGCAAACATTGTCACCGAGAATCTCGTGCGTGTGGTGCAGACACCCGGATGTTGAAAGAAAAATTGTATAAGTAGAAGTGGGGTGACGACAGCAGCAGTTGCGATTTTTCAGCTGCTTGCTGAAGATGTTTGAGTTGGTGGTTTTGCAACGACAACGGATTTTGTGCTATAGATTTTGTGACGGCGACGACATTGTTGACCCCCCCTCTCTTCAACAAGTTGAATTTATTTTTTTCACTCTATTTTCTTATCTTTTTCATACTAGAAATATCTAGAGAATAATAACATCATAAAATATAGTATATATCATAAAAGAGATAAAATTTATTTAGAAACATAAACATCGAAAGTTATAGGTTTATGGTAATACAAATTGGAACAAGTGTACAAATTCACTTGTTTTCTGAAAATTCCGATATTTAGAATTTTAGCGCCAGTCAAGACATGCACATTTTTTGGCTAAGCTTCATAATTTAGTGAATTTCACTGATTCCATAGGCTAACATAAAAACAAACTAGGCTAGCCTAGGGTAAGCTACATAATTTACAGAAATATTCCGATTATGTAAGGTAACATAAAAAATCTAGGCTTGGCTACCGGTAGGCTTCATAATTTATTGATATTTACCAATCAAATTGGTTATCATAGAAAAATTGACTAAACCAATCCTAAGTTGGATAATTGCATCTTAAAAATGGCTATTTCAAATTAAGTCATCTCCTCTGGAATATATTAATGACATAAGGTGAGACGTTACTGTATTTGATTTAGAAGAAAATTATAAGATGTACATTATATATATATATATATATATATATATATATATAGTGTGGGCTAGTGGTTAGAGTCGTGGAAAATGGACTCGTCGATTTGAGTTCAATTCCTAGACGAAGCTGTTGGCATTTCACATAGCGCTAATACCCTTGGGAAAGATATGAATCCATATATTCTCCCTCCAGCTATGGGTTAAATAGTAGGGCAGACTGGGCTCTTCAGCCTTGGGTAGGTAACCAGTCTAGGAGAGGGATAACTCTGAATTCAAAATTCCTGAGGTCGGTCGTTGATTGGGTTTGTGGCAACCTTTGATGCACTGTGCCAAAAAGTGTGGATGGTCCAACACAAGCCTTCACCACTATAAACAAATCCCTGTGTAGGAGTTCATTGTGTGTATGAATCCTCATACGTCAATAATCGCCGGGAAAGTCCATTTAAAAAAAATATATATATATATATACATATCATATAAATATATATGCATCATATAAATACATGATAAATAAATCTCATAATTGCAGTACAAGACAATGCTATAAGAATAAAAGTACAAATCGCATAAGGCTACTTGTAATTTCCTGGTACTTTAGCAAGGTCTTATCAAATTATTGAAAAGTTTGATTAATAAATATGATTTCCTGTCGTGAGTTATCACTAAGTAATATAGAGTGAAATATAGTTGATTGTGTAGAATGGTATCAAGATTTATAACATTA
>CM042166.1:8037561-8047561 GCA_023376005.1 Doryteuthis pealeii | reverse complement strand
GGAGGATGCCAACAACACCAACCTTTTTTGGTTACAGTCATATTGTCCAATTAGACATATAGCCTAGTGGATAAAGGAGTTAGATTAAGACAGTTATCTCTAGACTGCAGGTTCAATCCTACCTGTGGTAACATAGTAATAATAATTAACACAGCTTAACACCTGTACCCCAGTTATGGTTAGTGGAATGAGAACAGGATACCCCCATGGACTGAATAAAGGGTTGGGTTCAAAGTTCCGTGATGGCTCCCAATTATGACAAGAAGGTTCCCGATTACAAAAAGAAGGTTCCCGAGTCCAAGATGGTTCCCAAGTCTGACAAGAAATACTTTAAGAAGGCCAGAGGGCACATTGGCCGAAACATTGTACAGATAACAATGAAGATGAGGACAATAGTCCGAATACTCCAAATAATACTAATTATCAAGCTTCATCTCAAAAATTCCAAGAAACATACATGTATATATTTAATTTTGTATTGTTTAGTTCTCTATTGCTTCTTCACTACCATGTAGGAATTTACCGAACCCAATTCGCCACAGGTAGGATATGACACAAGGTCACAAATATGGGCACCCAGCAAGAATTAAACTGCGGTTGGTTGAAAAGCGGAGGCAACCCAGTTACTTTATCTCTCTCTCNTAGAAGAAAAAAACCAAAAAACAACACGCAAAAATAAACCTAATTAAGCAAAATTCCCCAAAAACAAACCAAAAAAAAAATACTTAACCCAAAAACAAAAAGAAACAAGTCAAAAAGACATGGGTGAACGGTGGGTGGACACACCACAAAAAAAAAAAAAAAAATCATCAGCTGGGCATTCTAGCGAAATCGAAAAAACAACCACACACCCATGCCAGTGGAAAAAAAAGAAAAAAACGCAAAAACAAGGCAAAAAGGACAAAACAACAACAAACTATAGAAGAGAAAAAAAAAAAACACAAACAAAAAAAAAGAGGACAGCAAAGATTCGAAATGCCAGGAAACAATTCCAGAAATCAACACATTTTTGCTCTAGCATGTCTAAAATGCTATTACAGCTAAACTTGTTAGTTTGAAATTACATAAATTAACTAACAAAGAAATTTTAAAGTATTTCCTTAGTTTTATAATAAACTAAAAAATAAAAAAAATAAATAATAAAATAAAATATAGTTAAATAGATATGTACAAAAAAAGAATATACACATTAATATCTTGTTTTATATTTAATAAATATTACGCAATAAAAGACAGGAAGGGTTAAAATAAAAGTGGCCAAACCCGCCTACTTTCTCCAAATACAAAGTATATATAAAAATGTTATATAAAATGTGTAGCACACCAAATTATGTACTGAGAAATGTTGAAAACTTAAAGGTTAAGGAGGAGGAAGGAAGGTGGAGCCAAACTTAGGATTTATAACAACTTTTTCTCTTAAAAACCACAATATAGTTTCCAAAATAATGCTCTAGTTTTATGATATACAACTTGAAAAGCACTCTTTAGGAATTAATAATTATCTACATGCCACAGTACATAAATAACATAATTGTGAAAACTACAGCAATTAGGGAACTATAAATATAATAACTTATAATAATTACAAATACATATATTAAAATATACTCAAGTTATATATAAAAAAACCTATATATAAGTTCTATTGAACATAGCTCAGTAACTAGGGCCTTTGCATCTATGTCCATGGCACTTAACTTAAAGCATAAAATATAGAACACAGCCAAAGTTCCTGTTCGATAACAGAACCTCATCAACTCAGATATTATGAATAGCATCTGATGCAGTTTAAAACCAGTCAGACACTAGAATAGGTAGTGCTGGCAGCCACCACACAGTAAAATAAAATCACAATTCCGTGGTCTATCACAGAGCCAATAGTGCACAAGGGCGCCATGAAAATATTCCCATCCTCTCTGGTGATACTACTTTGCACCAACAACTTTACTATTCATACCTATATATTACAAGTAAACTCGAAATCAGAACTCATTGACCTAAGATCCCATCAGATCTAGATAACCAGGCCCCTTTGAAACTCCCATCCCACACTTCCTTAACTACTTATATCCTACCTTTCTCAAATACAAATGGATAAAACTTACACACACCTAATTTGAATAATTATAATTTATTTTCAATCAGGAACTCCAACCATGACGTCTAGTTTTCATACGATAAGATTACATATTAAATGATTGAGAAAATACCGAAAGATTAGAAAACCAATTATTTCTTTTTCTTTTTTTTAAAGTTTTTCTCAAAGTATAACATTGTCTATATAATTAATTTACTCTAATATCTATAATAATTGAGACCATAACTAGGAAAATTATAAAAATTGCTTGTACTAAACTATAATTTTGCATCAAAATCAGCATAACACTCATGTGTATAGATAAACATGAGGTTCATTGATCAAGATCCCAGATTAGAGAATCATCCCGTACATACGTCAGATTATTCTTAGCCCTAATTATATAATATATATATATATGTGGAGAAATTAGCAAACACGGGATGTTGTGGAAAACTTGATTTTTATTGTAGCGGTGCAACATTTCGGTCTTTATCTAGACATTCTTCAGACTAATATAGTTCTACTCCCAATGATGGAAATTCTCAAAATGTATGACCGTCAACAATAAAATCAAGTTTCCACAACAATTCCCATTTTGATCTACTTTTATTACTACTTCGGTTAACGCATCACATTTTCTACCATAATATATAGTATAGCATCCACAGAAGGTTTTTCAATTTTTACATCTCATCAGTGGGCTGATCTTACAGCTAATTCTCTGGAGGGAAACATTACTGAATTTTCATCAGTCATTCTATATTCCGGTACACAGTTGTGCAAAATTTAACTGATAAGCTACATAATATCTGTAAGTGATTGTTTAGAATAAAACCAAAGCAAGAACACAGATGATTAATGCACTTTTTTATATTCGGTGGAAAGTCGCGCATAAAAAGGATATTCAAGTAAAAAAGACAAAGACCACGATGAGTTTAAGGATATTCGAACCTTTTTCCCGTGTATAGCCAACCACTTAGTAAGGAATTACACTTATGGCCAGTAATCTCGCTGTTTTGTCCGTGAAGGCAAGTTTAATAACCGAGGATTTCATCTTGGATTCAAATGAGTCCTTTTTCACTGTAGCGATGGTCAGGGGGTTCTCTCTCCTCATGACCTAACTCGTAAGTGATTTCGCAGCCATCGACACTGACGAAAACCCCACAAGAGAATGTCTTTTCATAACATGTGAGGCATTATATGCTTAAGTGCACAACTTTTTCTTGAATGTTTAATATTTGGTTTGCACAAAAGAATTTACTGCTGTTTGTATTCTCCTTTAATGGCACTCTCTCTGCTGATGAAAACCTATAGAGCAGTGTATTTCATTGACACTGTGCATCAGGTGCACATACTGTTCTTAACGATGATTCACAAATGCTGTTAACTTTACCACATAACAAATAACAACATTGCATTTGCAATTGATGCTACATTACTGACCCAAACAAGAGTCGAGAATTTGAAAATTAATTTCATTTTGTACTATGTTATATTACAAAGATTATAAAACTAAACAAGGTATTGATATTACATAATACCCCTTTGAGAAAAACAAAGTAATTGAAAAAAGAACTTATGGCCTGCGGTCAACACTCCTGTGTCTGTGAACTGAGGCTAATTGTTTTTCAAGTGCATTTATACAGATCAGTAAACATTGGTTAATGCCGAAAGGAACACAAAGGAAGTGCTAATCAAACGCAAATTAATGCAAGATGGGCAAAATGGGGAAGGGTTGGAAGGTTCAGTGAAGGATTGGGAAAGGGGATGAATGAATCCATGTAGCAGATAAGTAATTTTAACATGCAAGAAATTGTCAACTTTTGAAAATGTACTCCACCTTAATCTCTCTCAATTTATCTGATACACTCATTAAATTCTCCTTTCCAATCACACTCTACTCTCCTCTCTCTTCCCCAAACACATCAAAAACTATAAATCTCTCCCTTCCCTCTCTCACTTTCAAGGAGAAACAAAATCTAACCAAGTAACATAATATAGATTTAGTTCTACCCATTCTCTCTCTCAAATCTCTTATCATTCATGTCCCTACATATACATTAATCATTCCTTCTCACATCCCTCTTTCTCTCCTCTCCTATCATCTCCCTCTATATCTAACCATACTCTCTCATTACTTCGTCTTCCCATCTATCTCCCCTCTCCCTCTTCTTCCAAGAATTACCATATTTAATAGTATACCTTTTTCTACTCTCTTAGTTCTTCATCTACATAAATATAATAGTTATATATCATCTCAACCCCCCCTAAAAATCTCCTCCTCTCCCCTGTATCTCCTCTCTCCCCTCTATTCTCCCCCTCTCCCTCTCTCGCTTCAAGAATTCCGTTTGATTGTCTCCCTTTCATCTCTCTCTCTCTTCTCTTCTTTAATATTCACTCTCATACTCCTTCTACTCTCTCTCCTCCCTCATCTTCTCTTCCTAATCGTCTCAAACAATCATCTCAACATATATCTCTCCCATATATCAATCCACATACTACTCTCTCCTTACAAGATTCCAGTTAATGATTGCAATCCCTTCGTATATCTCATCTCTTTATCTCTTCAGCCCACTCTCTTGTTCTCTCTCTTGTTCTTCAACCCTCCTCCTATCATTCCTTTAATTCTCTCTCCCAATCTCTCTGCTTCCTTCCCCAAACAATTATCTCTTCTACATCTCTCTCTCTCTCATCCAAGTTAATAGATAAATAAAGAGATAGACTTTCTCAAAGAATTTCATTCTTCATTTATTACACGGATTAGGGACGAAAGAATATACAAAGACATAATATTTGAAATACTGATTCTTCATAATAACTAGCAGAACTATGCAAATACCATCTAAGGAAGACAATGTAGTAAGTGAATAATCCTCAACTCAAACTGAAAAATGTCCTTAGAAACAAGCGAGTAATATACTACCAATAATTTCGTAATTAAAATCACAAACTATTTCCCATAATCTTCATTGATTTCATGTACATGTATTCGAACCGCATAAGCTTACCAGCTTTTCGGATACTTGTTCAACATCAAAAAAAATCCGGACCTTCTTTTTGAACTTGGGAACCATCTTTGTACTGTGATATAGAACAAATTCAACAGAATCTTGAACCTAACGCCGTTATTAAAGTCCACAGGTGATCCCATTGCTCAAACCGCTACCACACTGTACAAAGTAATAATTATATCTTATGTTAATCTCCAATGACAGGATATGAACTGCAGTTCTAAGAACATAACTGTCAATTAGAACGTCTTTAAGTTCGCAGGTTTCAAACTTATATATTCATTCATCTCATTTAATTATTATATATCAATATAAATTTATTTGAATTTGTTTATACATTAAAACCATGAGTTAGCTGACTTAGTAAGGATATATATTTTCATGTTAATCATTTTGGAAAACCTTACATTAGTAGCCGCACAGTTCAACCACTGTATATTACCAAATTCAGAAAATTTTGTTGGGAACTTTTATATCAAAATGATTTGAACTTATGGGAAAAGATGACTTAAATTGAATTTTGCATATGAAGAATTACAATTTCCAAACGGCGATTGTCTGAGCTTCCATGTTTCAAGTGTCCATCTAATTAATGGGCATAAATCCATGGTTTCCCCTAAAGTTGATCACAACTGAAATAAAATATATTAAACTTAAATAAAACGAAAGTATGTTTAAATTTGTGATGGAATAATTGTAGCAGGCTAAGAATACGTGCTGTGGGCTTCTAAGATGTTTCATCTGAGACACTGCGCTACAGATAGACAGACTCAGAACAATATGAATGTTATACAACAAGTACAGCCGCCCCTGACATAAAAGAACAAAGTGCTGGCAATTCAGAAATGACACAGGCCGACTGGCACTTCTGCAGAGGTGGTAGAACCGCCAAATGGGAGCCAACTGTTGAGCTATGGGTGGCAAACGCCGTGAAAAAAAAGAAAGAAGCAAAATAGGCACAAGTAGAGAACCAGGAAAAAAGGAAAAAAGAATGGAAGGTGGAATGGTAGGTGTGGATGTTTATTTTCTTCTTCTTGTTTTTTTTTAGCTATCACACTTTTGAAGTCGATCGTAGCTATTGGTTGGATACCAGCAACTAGCTAAGTACAACTTAACAGCAGTGTCCAAGAGCTGTATATATATGAAATCAAAGAAATGATGCCATTCATGAATTTGGGTGATTCCATTCCTTGATTCTGATTTGGGCTGACTTGATTTGAATGATAAGTGAGTTAATATAACAATACCCTTCATTCTGCAGACGGTAAATACTATTCGGTTGTATTCGGGTAGCAACATTGTGCCGATTGGTTCCACTCGTTTCATAATTAGAGTGACATGGAACTTTGGATTAATTCGTTATCTGTGTGGTAATTTGACGAAGTGAATAGTGTTTGGTACAAATATGGTGTGGTTGACTTTTTCTATTTCTTTTTTTTTTTTACAAGATAACTACCTAATATTGTGATATCGTTTGTCTACTTTCATATGCAGTGACGCCACATAATATATTAAATATGGTTGTTATAGCTGTGCTTCTCAAACATTGAGATAACTAAAATCTATTCTATACGCACTGGCTTTATCTCTCTATATATAACTATTATATATATACATACTATAAATAATATATATAAATAATAATAAATAAAACAGAAAAATCAGAAGATAAGAAATGAATTTAGCCAAGATTGGTTATCTGGCGCACACCCACAGTCCAGCCCATTCTCACCTATTTAACAAGGGAGGGCGCCCATTATGGCCAATATCAAAGTTAACTTAAAATCAAACAGTATCCTTCCTAAAATTGTAAAGGCATGCTTAACACATACGCACATAAATACTATCAAACAAGAAACTGAGTGGACCGTCTTTAGAATACAATCCTAGAAACATTTTAAAATTTATCTTAAAAAAAAAAAAAAAAATCTTTTCAACAAGATATACAGGAAAACATCAACCGAAGTCGCGTCTAAGACACTACTTTAAAGATCTATAAACAAATAAAACCTTTGTCTGGCAATTAGAATGACCCACAGAGGTTATATGCCGTTACACAAACTCAAAACTCAACTACTATTCTCACTACTCATTGTTTTTAGCAATTCTTTTTTTAAATCGAAAAAAGAACACAACATGTTTGTATACAAATACCAAACATAGGCAAAAATTAATGATCACATTTCATAGGTTTATTTACAAGTGAATTTCACTAGATTCAGTGGTTTTCTTTTCATTTACAAAAAAGGAAAAAAAGAAAAAGAATTGAAACATGTAATACTTTGTTGAATAGAAAAGAAACTATTTTCTTTTCATCATCCTCGTGTACTCTTTATTTGACTGCAAAATATGCGGCTAGCCTTCAACAAGTAAAGTACATTACCAAGAAACCTACAAAGAATTCTCCAATTGAAAAAGTATCTATGTCACAGGAATTAATTAAAATATATGTCATGTCTTTTAATGAGTCTATTAAGTTGTATGTGTGTAGCAGACACGCTACTACAAGGTAATGCGGATGAAGAGAAATAGTAAAGTGAAGCTAAGTATTTCAATTATAAATTCAAGAATAATGACGTAATATAGTTAATTATATATGATCCATTTAACGTGATCAACTAGAGAGACATTCCAAAAAAATATCAGCAAGAACCAAAAACAATTCATGTCAAATACAAAGTAAATATATGGGCTGGAGGGGGGGGGGTTTTGAATGGTCACCCAAAGTTTAGTGAATTAACGCTATGAAAAAAAGAACTTAATTTCATTAGCAGACAGTCACGGCAAAGTGGTTCACATATATTAATAAATATATATATATTAGTATAAGATATAAATATAATATATAAGCACAAAGAGAAGAGAGGAATTTGTTGATGAGAAATAGGCCGTTGAAGTACAGCTATGGTGTAATCATTGGCCGGTTGAACTGATGTAGCAGTCATAGGTAACTCATCAAGTGCAACTGAGTCACATAGAGTGATACTCATATGAAACTACTTAGCAGTATATAATCTTTCGAGCAGCACTACCAAAAGATTGGAGTTTAAAGTACACCAAGAAATATATAATATATATATATATATATATATATAGAGAGAGAAGAGAGTAGATAGATTCATGTAAAGCTTCTAAATTAGTTAAGTCAAATGAAATTGATATTTCAAAAAATATTGAAAAAATATATTATTTCCAAGAAAATAAAAATTTTTAAGACTTATAGAACATTAAATAAATAATATTTATAAAAAGTATTAAAAATGTAGAAGCAACAAAACTTTAAAGTTCCAAAAAAGTAACTCTACAAATAAATAATCTTTCAACTATATAGTATAAAAATAATATATATATATAATACTATAATTATAGGAATAATGCAATTAACGAAACAACAAATTAAATTCAATTAATAAATGAATTGGTTTGTTTTTGTATCAACTTTCCAATATATTTCCACATTTTGTCACAACTTTTTTAAAAATCTAAATATAATTTCTATCACACTGTGATGTGTGTGTGTGTTTAAAAGAAAAAATGATAAATGTTCACACACAAAACAACTAGATAGCATGTATAATTATTATAAACAAATGTGGGACAAGCAGTCGAGCACAAGTTCAATAAAAATCCAACAACAAACTAAATAGTTTCTGCACCAGAGACCACGTTCAACTTATTTAAATCCTATAAATTCCTATTAGAGAAAATTCAAATTCAATCCAAGAATGAGTTATTGATTACATATATGCTAAAATACCTTCGAGAGCAAAGGTATCACATTCACAACTATGTCTCCCTTAACTTAATGCCGAAAATAGTCATGACATAGGCCTAAAACATTGAAGTATGGAACTGGAGAATAACAAATCTCTAATTAACCCAAAAACCTTTAACTATCAACATTAAATAAAGAACAAAAAAACAATTAATGATTCACCTGCTACATTGACAGAAGTGAAAGCTAGGAATAAAATTATAAGCAATTGATATTGATCTCAAAGAAGAATCGATTTGTGATATACATTGCTAATGAGGTCAGAAACGCAGCCAGATATTAACTTGAATGGACAAATCTCTGGTGCATCTGACTCACACACAAAAACAGTGCACTTGCTGGGTTGTGTTGCTTCTCTTCCTTGTGGCTCTCTTTTCCATGTACAGCTCTTTCCTTCTTACATTTCACTCACTTTACTCGTTCCTTGGTTTAGATGAGGAGCAAACCGGTCACGATATAGAGTCTTATGAACGAGCCTCCAAGTCATGTCTATTGTTACGGCAATGATCTTACATGTTTCCTTAAAACACTCATTTAAAGTGAAGTTGGAGCATCAATCCTACTGTCATACCCTCCACTAATTCCCCAATAACAATTATCTTGGGGATGCACCTTGTAGTATACATATAGCATATATGCCCAAATATTAGCATCAGTAACTTAGTATACTAAGCTAAATTAAATATAATACTATCAAAATACAATCTTATTATATTAGAATAAATAAATAAGATATATATATAACAATACTATAAATATAAGATCTATGAGTCAAGGACAGAAAATCCTCACACTATTCTCAGTTTCGAAAAGAAATCATCAGGGGCTAAAATCATCTTACTCAGAGAACATTTTAGCACAGACAGGCTTTATAGACAAACACTAATATTAGTTTCGTCTGACTCAATTAGCATTATCATATATCTCACATTGCTCTACTTAGATCGAGCACTTTATCTCTACATGATTACTTTCTATAAAACCTAACCTGAGGTTATAATAAAAAAATACCATAAATATATAACTTCTAATTCCCAAACCAAACATTACTAAAAATAGAAATATAACCATTATAACAATATTTTTCTTTGGCAAAAACTGTGGCTAAACAATAGAAGTATAATTTGATTGGTA
>CM042166.1:7977561-8032561 GCA_023376005.1 Doryteuthis pealeii | reverse complement strand
TACATACATACATACATCCAGACTAAGATAGATAAATCTATTATTAATGGAGATTCACTGTCTATCTATCTTTAATGAAAAATACGTCACTACTGACGTCACAAAACCCAATACCACCATACTCTCGCTCTTTTTTCAGTAACAAGAAGTTAACAAAAAAGTTTACAAATAAATAAACACCAACGATTTTGTGTAAAATTTATGTGTAAAATATTCAAAATAGTTATCTAATTAATAATTAATAGATGCATGCAACATTTTATTTGAGGGAAACAAAACTACGTTTTCATTTCAAATTGTTTTATTTCTTTACTCCTTTGATAAATTTGATGATTTTGCATATGATACAAACCCTCTGACATTGAATTTTTAATATGGTTAAAAAGAAAATAAAATAATCTTTCTAAATAAGTAATTTGTATGTGTTTTTATCCATTGCATTATTTTTTATGGCAAGTTAAAACGGTATTTTTCTTCGAACAGCCGGAAATTTGTAATATGAGTTTTTTTCCCCAGACTAAAATTCACACAGTGATTTCTTTTGTAAAATCAAAGTGGCTAATCTTATCAAATTTTTGAAATTTACACTTAATTAGCACATACCTTAAAATACAGTAGGAACTGTTTTTTTTTTTCCGACCTTTGGAAGCAAAAATATGATAAACAAAAGTTGACTGAGATTTCTGCATAAAGTATAAGATAAGCAAAAATAAAGCACTATATCACTAATAGAAGATAATTATTTACCATAATTACCTCCATCAGGTAATATCTTTCAAAAATTAATTTTTACACCGCCCGGAGGGTGTTTATTTTTGCTAGTATATATAAAAAGAAAGAGATAGATAAGTACAGCCTGAGAGAGGAATAGATATGTAAAGTAAGTAAAGTCGTCGGGGCGGCCTAAAGTTGGTATCAGCCAGTCAGCGAGGGAGTCTATCCCCTTTTCAATAGCGCTAGACCAAGGAGATTGTTTTTAGCATCTGAGGTGGAGCGCTACACCTACCATCAGCTCCTTACTTTACCGCACAGATCCCTGTGCTACTCATACGCTGAGTTGGCGGGGACCGGTATGGAACTAGGAACCTTGTGGTTTCTAGCCGAACGCTCTACCGACTGAGCTAACCCGGCCCCTTAAATATGTACAGTTTCAAATAGATAAATATATAGATTTATCTAAAAAAAGATGTGTAAAGCCTAACATAGATAGATAGTATATATAAAAAGAAAGAGATAAGTACAATCTGAGAGAGGAATAGATATGTACAGTTTCAAATAGATAGAATATATAGACTAAGAAAGAAAAAGATGTGTAAAGCCTAACATAGATAGATAGATAGATAGATAAGACTGAGTATATAGAGATTAATGGACTATAAAGAATAAACTTTGTTGATAAACAAACTCCTTCAATATTTACATGACTATAAACAAACAAATAGAAATGTCAGGATTAAATAAACTTAAAGACGGACTTAAAATGCAATTAATCATAAATATTTAGATAGATAGGTGCATACGTTTATACAGGAAGATGTGTGGCATAATGGTTAGAGTCGTAGGAAATGGACTTGTCAACCCAAATTTAAATTCGAGACAAAACTGTTTTCATTTCACATCACGCTAATACCCTTGGGAAAGGTATGAATCCAACTATACTCCCTCCAACTATGGATAAATAGTAGGGAAGACTGAGCTCTTCAGCCTTGATAAGGCAACCTGTCTGGGAGAAGGAAAACTGAATTCAAACCTGTTAAACTCACTTAAGAAATTGACATAGTGTCGCATCCTGTTCCTGTGGAGGGTTGGTATATATATATATATATATATTTGGGTACTTCACATGGTGTAATGGTTAGCAAGCTAGACTTGCAGACCATTGTTAATGAGTTTGATTCTCATTGGGCACCCCATACTTCTGGCCTTGAGCCACATCTAAGCTAAGCTTAGTAAATAACTATACCAACAATTGTGGGGCACCTCCTGTGGTGTAATGGTTGGCAAGCTTGATTTGCAGACCATTGTTAGTGAGTTCGATTCTCACTGGCCTTGTGCCACATCTAAGCTAAGCTTAGTAAATAACTATATACAGGAAGTTCTAGGTATGATGGTAAACTGGAGCTCTGTGGAGTGTGGAGTTACCCATCATCGCTATTACTCCCAGGTCCACTCTGACCCAGAGTGGTAATACCTGTTAGTGTCCCATCTATGGGTTAAATAGAAAAAAATGAGTTTAAAAAAATTGAATTTAAACATTTTTTTCAATATCCATCAAGAATGAATTAAACAAAACATTTTTGGTATAAAATAACCCAACAAGATTTGATATACCATAAAATCCAGCCAACCAACCATACATATAAGAGGCAACTGTGGTGTAATGGTTATTCTTATAGGAAATAAACATGATGAACAAAGTTCAAATCCTGAACGAGGCTATTTGCATTTATATATATATATATATATATATATATATATATTCATATTATTGATCAAAGCCTGAAGAAAATACCAGAAGATCTGAAACACGTGTTGCATATGTAAGATAAAAATAATAAAAATTTATTTCTAAAAACATAATGCATTTTGCGGACCTTCTTTTTTATAATATATATATATATATATATTATAACTAAAAAGATTTTCATCTCCTGTCACATATAAAAACACCCATCATTTTCTTCACCCCAAGATACATCCTGATGAAGGTTCAATGAAACCAAAATGTTTAAACATCGATAATTAAATTCATCCCATTTTTGAAACACTTGTTTTTTCAAATTTTCTTTATATATATATATATATATATATTATATATATAATCCAAAAGTCCAGAGAAGAAATCTTCCTTACGACACAAGAGTTTTATTTAAAAAAACCTGTCGCAAGTTTGAGAGCTCAATGTGTGCTCTTAATGTTAGAGTCACAGAGCAAATATATAAGTAAAGAAATAACAAAAGACTTAGAGGATTAGCATTATAGTCTATTTCAGACAAAGTGTCTAACTCTCCAGATGCGAAGGATATATATATATATATATATATATATATATATATATAGAGGAGAGAGAGAGAGGGGGGGAGTTAGCTGAGATAGAAATTGGCTGATTAATTTCAATAGATTAATAGATGAATGTAAACAGCCTTGTCCAGGATTTGAACTCACTTCGTTGTGTCCATTTCCTACGATGTTAATCATTACACCATGCGCCTATATATATAAAAGTCAAGTTGTTGTGGTGGCCTAAAGTTGGTATCAGCCAGACAGCAAGGGAGTCTATCCCCTTTTCACTAGCGCTAGACCAAGGAGATTGCTTTGGTGTCTGAAGTGGAGCACCACACCTACCATCTGCTCCTTACTTTACTGCACAGATTCCTTTGTTACACATATACTGAGTTGGCAAGGGCTGATTTCAAACCAGAAAACTTGTGGTTGCTAGGTGGATGTTCTACCGACTGAGCCAAACCAGCCCATATATACATATATATATATATATATATATATATATATATAGTCATTCAAACACACGTGTTTCGACTTATCAAGTCTCTTCAGTGTGGCTAGACATTCTGTGAGCTACCTACAACCAGGATAGAACTCTGATCGATTCAGCATCAGTGGACAGCTTAACTGCTTGGCTATCGTCACCACAGAATTTTAACTGTTTTAATACACACATCTGTATTCATGTATATATATATATATATATATATATATATATATATTTTTATACACACATCTGTATGTATGCATGTATATATATATATATTTTTATACACACATCTGTATGTATGCATGTATATATATATATATATATATGAATACACACATTTGAATGTATGTATATATATATATGTTTTAATACACACATTTGTATGTATGTATGTATATATATGTTTTAATACACACATCTGTATGTATGTATATATATATATATATGTTTTAATTCACACATTTGTATGTATGTATATATATATATATATATATATATATATATGTTTTAATACACACATCTGTATGTATGTGTATATATATATATATATATGTGTGTGTGTGTGTGAATGGGCTGAGATAGAAATTGGCAGACTAAGTTCAATAGAGAAATAGATTAATAGATAAATGTAAACAGACTTTGATACAAACAGATCGGCACAATTTGAACCACAGTTTTTGAGATTTTTTTTGTTATTATATTATTTTTTTTGTGTGTGTGTGTATTTTTGTATTTTTACACCAAACTTCTTTTTCTACTCAAAGTGCAATTCTTTATTCATGTTTTTCTTCTTCTTCTCCACAAACTTCTAATTTTCATCAGTTCTTCTGTCCATATTCTACTCTGCAAATCATAGACCGTCTGCATCTGTATTTCATCCTAAATGAACGCTGCAGCCGAAAAAAGAAAAGAAAAAACATAAGTTGGACATTTTCTATAAAGTTCCAATTCTTTTCTTGTTTGTTTCTGCACATCAGATTTTGTGATTGATAATTTTGTTAAAAGGCCGACAAATTTTGGAGATCAATCTGCAAAGTCTGTGTTGCAGTCGATGAGATGGTTTGTAAGGGTATTTTTTTTTTTTTAGCATTTCTTCAACTTTCACTTTCACTTCTTCCAACTTTCACTTTCATTTTCAAAGAATTTTCATTTCTCTCTTTCCTTTCTCTTCTAGATAGAACACTGTAGTAAAACTTGTGCTTATTCCTAAAGAAAGGAAGCCAATATCCAATTAATTTGGTTAGTGCATAGAAATAATGATTACCAGAATCATATTATATACTAAATGACCAATTAAGTTACCAGTGTAATAGTGACTGATGATGATATTATTAATAAATCATTCTAATTAGCATTTCATAGTTAACAGCCATCCATGATGATACTTATGCTTCTATTTAGAAAGGAGTGAAGGAGTTTAATAAGCATTTCATAGTTAAAAGTCACCCAGAATGATATTGAGGCTTCTATTTAGAAAGGAGTAAAGTAATCTAATAAGAGTCTCATAGTTAACAACTGTCCATAATGATATTGATGCTTCTATTTAGGAGGGGGTGAAGTAATCTAATAAGAGTCTCATAGTTAACAACTGTCCATAATGATATTGATGCTTCTATTTAGGAGGGGCTGAAGTAATCTAATAAGAGTCTCATAGTTAACAACTGTCCATAATGATATTGATGCTTCTATTTAGGAGGGATGAAGTAATCGAAAAAGTATATAACTTTTTCAACTTAGGAACTTTTCAGTCCACCATTATATATAGAAGAAGTATACTAATGTTTGGTTACAGAGTTTCATTCATAGAGTTTGGTCATGAAGAATACCTAATAATATCCATTTTGATTGTATAATGTTCAATTAGAAATAATGAAATTCTGACAGCTTTTGTTCAGAAAAAGATTACTTTTTATTAAAAGAAGTGAAAGGGGTGTACTTATTTATGGGTAACACTGTAGATAGATAGATATTAAGAGTATGAGATTGATTGATAGATATTAAGAGTATGAGATAGATAGATTTGTGTCTACTAAGTATGTATAACCAATTTGGCAGCTGTACATCAAACCATTTGGCCATCTATAGAGGACAGACAAACTCCTCTTCCCAATTATTAATGAAGACAAACAGATAGATAGAAAGACAGACTGATATATAGGTAGATGGACATATACAGAATGGGTTATATAGAGAGATAAATGCTAAGACATTTTGGACTGCTTCATATTCATATTTTTGTTTACAAAGACAGTGTGACAGAGAACACAAGGTGAGTGGCGGGTGTGAAGGCTTGCCGTATACTCGAAGGAAGCGGGCTAGGCTTTGCCTGGCATATAGGACTGACCTAGAATTGAACTTGCATCCTTCAGAATACGAAAGGGTGACACATTGGTGCAGGCACCGGAGTTGAGATGCCACAGTCCCGTATGTGTGCGCCAGATGCCCGGATGATAGCTGCGAGCATTCCGGCGGCTGGGATTGGGTTGACAATCCTGTGTGTGGGGCACGGATGATAGGGGGAAATGGTGTATAAGTAGAAGGCAGCACCCAGAAGTAGTGTGACGGCAGAAACGAGTGTTGCTACATTAGCTGCTAAGGATTGCAACGACGATGACAACAACGACAGTGTTTTAGCCTGCGAGAAGGTGCTGGACTCATTTCTTTTTGCACCCCCTTCAACTAAGACTTGTTGAGTTAAATATTTATTTTTCTCCCTCTATTTTTTCCTACTATAGACAGATAGAATGAGATAGATAGATAGATGTTTAGTACTACCACTCTAAGTTAGCATGGATCTGGGAGTAATGGAGGACATAATGAGATAGATAGGTAGATATTAACAGAATGAGGTAGATAGATAAATAGATGTTAACCAAATGAGATAGATTGATAGATATTCAATGAATGTGATAGATAGATAGATGTTAACTGAATGAGATAGATAGATAGATAGATAGATAAATGTTTAGTACTACCACTCTCTTAAAGAACTGCTCTTTAACCTTGGTGTGGTAACCAATCTTGGAGAAGGAAAACTCTGAATTCAAACCTGTTTAACTCCACTTAAGAACTGACCTTGTGTCGCATCATGTAAATGGATTGGGTAAACACATCTATTAATAATGGAGATTCGCTTCCGTTTTTGTCTGTAACAAAAATTACGTCATTGCTTACGTCACATTACCCAAAATCGTCATAGAATGAATACACTCAAAATTTGAACATGCAACATTAGACAGTCCTCATTGTTTTTTAAAACAAGTTTTAATAAATACATGACTGGTATTATATATCTATATATAGTTTGTTTTATTTTAATACATATTTAAAGTTTACATTTCAAATTGTTTTATTCTTTAATCCTTTAATGAATTTGATGATTTTACTTACTTAGGGTACAAACTCTCTGACATTGAAATTTTTACTCCCACCCCTCAGGCAATATGTTTCAAAAATATATTTTTACATCGCCTGGAGGGTGTTTTTTTATTTTGTACTAATATATAGAATGTAACTTTATTGGTATATTAGTCAGTTTTTCCTATATAAGTAAGTAAAAAGTAAAGTTTTGCTGCTCACTTTGTATATGTGCCAATGGAGGGGTTGGGCAAATGTAACTTTATTGAAATAATAGTTTTAATGCTATTACTACTTAAAATTGTGTGTGTGTGTGTGCTCACCTTATTTATGTGCCAGTGGTAAATATGAAAGAGATGAGGGGAGGGTGGTCATCTATGGATAGATGAAAACTGATATCTTCGTGCTGCAGTCTGAGTGAAAGAAAACAATTTTCACACCTTTTTTTCTTTGTTGCAGTGACAACTGCTTGTATCGTTTTCTAACGATCATTCGGAAAATTTATCTTTCTCTCAAGGGAAAATATTTCCAATATTCTGGTAGATTAGCTTCATAAACCATCTTACCATAACGAGTGTTATATTTACAGCATTGAAACTCTGGAACCAAAAATTAATTTGCAATACGTCTATTTCTCTGAATTACATGGTAGTGAAGAAGCAATAGAGAACTAAACAATACAAAATTAAATATTTTTTAAAACTCAATTTTTTATTAATTTTCTTCTATTATAAAAAATATATCTAAAGTAACTGGGTTGCCTCCCTTTTCAAACCAACCGAGTTTAATTCTTGCTGGGTGCCCCATATTTGTGACCTTGTGTCATATCCTACCTGTGGCGAATGGGTTCGGTAAATTCCTACATGGTAGTGAAGAAGCAATAGAGAACTAAACAATACAAAATTAAATATATACATGTATGTTTCTTGGAATTTTTGAGATGAAGCTTGATAATTAGTATTATTTGGAGTATTCGGACTATTGTCCTCATCTTCATTGTTATCTGTACAATGTTTCGGCCAATGTGCCCTCCAGCCTTTTTAAAGTATTTCTTGTCAGACTTGGGAACCATCTTGGACTCGAGAACCTTCTGTTTGTAACCAGAAACCTTCTTGTCATAATTGGGAGCCATCACAGAACTTTGATCCCAACCCTTTATTCAGTCCATGGGGGTATCCTGTTCTCATTCCACTAACCATAGCTGGGGTACAGGTGTTAAGCTGTGTGATTATTATTACTATGTTACCACAGTAGGATTGAACCTGCAGTCTAGAGATAACTGTCTTAATCTAACTCCTTTATCCACTAGGCTATATGTCTAATTGGACAATATGACTGTAACCAAAAAAGGTTGGTGTTGTTGGCATCCTCCCATCTGCAAAAGACGATGGTGTAGTGTCCAATTTTTATTTTTATTTTATTTTATTTGGGATCTACATAGTCTGGGCGAGTTGATATGGAGAATGTGCTGTTGCAGATCCCCCCCTCTCCACACTGCTGCTATGGTCCAAAGCAAAGGTAATTGTGTAATTGATGGTGTAGTGTCCAATTTTTATTTTTATTTTATTTGGGAATACATAGCCTGGGTGAGTTGATATGGAGGATGTGCTGTTGCAGATCATATCTTCTCACCATATCCAAAACAGACATGATATGACGATAATCATTATACAATTACTTTTGCTTTGGACCATAGCAGCAGTGTGGAGAGGGGGTCTCCACACTGCTGCTATGGTCCAAAGCAAAGGTAATTGTGTAATGATTATTGTCATATCATGTCTGTTTTAGACATGGAGAGAAGAGTTCAAATCCTGGACATGGCTGTTTGCAATTCACATAGCACTAATACACTTAGTGAAGGTATGCATCCAGCTATTCTCTCTCCAGCTATGGGTAAATAGTAGGGCAGACTGGGTTTAGCCTTGATTAGGCAACCAGCCTAGGAGAAGGAAAACTGAATTCAAACCTGTTAAGAAATTGACCTTGTATCACATCCTACTCATGCAGAGGGGTTGGTAAATATACATATAATTGTTAAGCTAACTTTGGCATAAAATAACCCAACTATAAAAACAACTGAAGTGCCAATCAACATTGAATAAGAATGGGTATAGTTTATATTGTTGTTGGCATAGTGTCCAATTATGGAGGATGTGTGGTTTCCCAAGCAGCAGATCCCCCCTCTCCACACTGCTGCTGTGGTCCAAAGGAAAAGTAAGAAACCAATGCATTTTGACAATGGCAGTGTTGTTATGTAGCGCTGAAATTCAGCATTTCTCCACCTTAGGAACTTTGGCTCCAGATTTGTTTTTGGGATTTACTCCTCTGTAACCAAAAATATAATTGCATGTGTATTTCATTTTTGTAACCAAAAATATAATTGTATATATAGCATATATATTTTATAAATATATATATTTCATAATATAATATATATAAATAGTATATGTAAAATGAAATTGGAAGTGAATCCGATGGTATGTTGAAAAAATAAATAAAGGAAAGAAAGTATAGAATGGATGAAATAGGATATTTTAATCAATTTTACTTATACGTGTTTCGGTCAGGAGTTTATCCATGTGTACATTATTCAAACTATTATTATTTTTAAATAACCAAATGAAATGAAATGAAATAATAATAATAGAAAAAATTGTAGAAATGTTTCGCACACAAAGAAAATTCGAACTTCATCAGAGTAAATCCTTATTTGAAAGTAAATCCTCATTTGAAAACCTTATTTTCAAATACTCTGATGAAAGTCGTACTATGATGACAATAATTTTGAAAAAGCTTGACTAAATACTGAGGTGAAACATTGATTGAATTTAGTTGTTGTGTTGTTATATCCACTTCTTACTCTATTTTCAACCACATATTGTTGGATTAACACAATCCTTCACTCCTCCTTATATATATATATATATATATATATATATATATATATATATATATATAGTGTGTGTGTGTGCTTTTTAGTTGTGCTTAGTAATGTTCAATAAGCAAATATGAGATCTGCCTGGAAATTTTATATATATATATATATATATATATATATATAATCATTTCCAGGCAGACCTCATATTTGCTATACATATATATATGTGTGTGTGTGTCTACTTTTTAGTTGTGCTTAGTAATGTTCAATAAGCAAATATGAGATCTGCCTGGAAATTTATATATATATATATATATATATATTATATATATATCATTTCCAGGCAGACCTCATATTTGCTATATATATATATGTGTGTGTGTGTATATATATATAATCATTTCCAGGCAGACCTCATATCTGCTTATTGTACATTACTAAGCACAACTAAAAAGTACATACACACACACACACATATATATATGAAATTTCTTTTTAAACCTCCCAAATATAATGCAAGAGCAAATATTGCTTTTAACAGGCCCGGAGCAAGATGTGCGTGACAAACCTGTTATCAGTTGAAAATTTCCTTGGTTCCAATTTATCTTGGAGGAACTCAGGAGAATTTCCAAGTAAATCCTTCTTTATTCTTTAGCATGTGATCTGCATTGAAATTAATGTACTACCTCTGACATAAGATTAGCCATATTCTACACCGAAGCCAAAATAATTTTTCTTTTTTTTTTCCACTTTCTCTCATATTGAAAACTATTGTTGATATTTATACTGGGAACTTTTAAAAGGCACATATATAGTTCCAAGATGATTTTCCAATCCATTCCGATGCAAATGTCAGAATTCATTTACTTTAAGAATGAATAACTGGCGCGAGGAATGAACAAATGGAACTCGGAGAAAATTTGGTCTGATATGAAGTCATCATATCCATTCTTCTGGGAGTCTTGAAGCCAATTCCAATATTTGCTGTTTTTATTTTCGGTCTGGTAGCTCTTGACAGAAATTGATAATAGTCAAAAATATAAATTCTTGAGTTCAGATTTAAATGAAGGGAAATAACAGCCAAGAAGATTATGTTACTTTAGTGGTTCAAATAAAAGAGCTTTTAAAATCAGCATTCAAATTTTTTCTTTTGTCTGATTAAGTAGGCCAGACTACTTACATTCCGCTTAAAAATTGACCTTGTGTCACATCTTGCTCGCGTGGAAAGTTGGTAAAAACATATATAGAGGTCTCCGTAACGTTCTAGAAGTCTTGAAATCAGTAACTTGAATTGGTATACTTATGTAGTATAGAGAGATCCCTAGGACATTCTAAAAGTCTTGAAAACAGTTATGAAAATAAATGTTATAGGTGATATAACCTATGTACATAAATGGAATGCGCCGACAACGACTATAAGTAGCAGGAACAATTGTGGCTTGAAACGAAGCAATGTAAGTCAGTTTGCAACTGTATGGTCGAACGCAAATCTCCACTTTCTTTTCTGTAATTTCTACTCCTTTTTGTTCAATACATTTGTATCCATTTTTACCAGTCATTTGTCTTATTTTTTTACCCTTAAAAACCCCACAACAATAAATAACATCATCATCATCATCATCATCATCGTGCTACTAGCACTGATATCTATGACAATCTCTCATCCTTATCATTCATAACACTCGAGAGGTCCTCTGCACAGCATCCTGAATCCATACAGAACTGGTCAATGTTGGTCATTGCTCGGTGGGCCACAGTGTCATGCCCACATGCTGGTTTCCTTAAGAGAACGTCACTTATGAGTTCGTTCTCACTTTTTCGGTAGTGCCTCACATGTCTTGCTCATTTCACACTGAAACCATCAAGCAGAATATAAATAAAAAATGTTGTTTTTTCAATTGTTTTTCTGATCCTTTCATCTACCATAAAAACAACTACAGTAGTTTTCTCTACCACCAAACATCTATATCCTAGTTAGGGGGGGGGGTTAAATTTTTCCGCCCCGACAGCTGGGGCGTTAGAATGCACCGACTGCATCTCTGCAGAGGGGTAAGACTCCCCCAATGGGGCCACCTGTTGGCTGTGAGTGGCAACCCGTGATGCTTAAGGATAGAACCCAGGTGGATGAGCAGTTCATGACTTTGCAATACTCCACTTTGCCCTATTTTGTGCTAAATGGGGTCGGGAGAGGTCCCTCTGATCAATCGGCTGGTCACGTCAAGCCCTAGCACCTATATGATTGCTCCAATATATTGCCCTTATGCCAACCCCAATGCTTTTTTATCATATGGGTGCTAGAGAGGCAGTGACTGAGGTCTACATGTCCTGGGAATGACATTAAACTCTATCTGATGGTAGGTTCCAGTTCTGGGTTTTGGAATGTGGAGCACCCCTTCATCACCATTGCTCCCTGGTCCACTCTGACCCGGAGTGGTAGTACCTGTTAGGGTCCCATCTATGGGTTGAATAGAAAAACATGAGTTCATAAACAAAATTGTATTATGCATTAAATTAAGAATGAATTTATTTCAAAACTTTGTTGGCATTAAATGACCCACTGAGTTTGATATGCCATAAAACAAACCAAACTAAACCAACTTTTTTTATTTACATATGAACCTCTTTTAATTAAAGTCTGTTTGTTATTATCTTATAATTTCTTTGTCTGAGTGATTTATTGTACACATATGTACCCATGTTGGAAGGTTACTTTGAGCCTTCCAACTTATTATATTATTTATATCATATGATACCATTCTAATATATTAATATTAAATGGTTAACAAAGTCTTTTGGGGTCCAGAAGAGTTATCTTCCCTTGCTGCAGGTTTTCACCAGTAGGGCTACAGTATTTAAGTGGGGAGCCCGGGAAATTCTAGATTTTCCTCTAGGATCAGCAAACACTTCACATAGTTTAGAAACTTGTGCCTCTTTCCCTTAAATGGTGCTTTGCCCCCCCCCCAACAGCTATTCAGTAAGTGACATTTCCTTAGGATGTAAGTCCTACATCCTACATAAAGCGTTTATGTATCTTTTTGTATATCTATCTGGTACCTTATAATGAGTATATGTATTCCTGTCTTGAATTTATTTCTCTGTGTGCTCATTGAATAAAGTCTGTTTTGTTATTATCTTATATATTCTTTGTCGGATTAATTTATGTACACACATGTACCCCACGCTGGAAGGTTACTTTGTCAGTATTAAATGACACATCGAGGTTGATATGCCCTAAAACAAAAAAAAACAAACTAAACCAACTTTTTTTACATATGAACCTTTGAATTAAAATCTGTTTGTTTTATCTTATAATTTCTTCGTCGGAGTAATTTATTGTACCCATGTTGGAAGGTTACTTGAGCCTTCCAATTATTACAAGAAACTTTATATCATCAATTCCATTCTAATATATTAATATAGATGGTTAACATAGTCTTTAATTTATCTTCATTTTGATTGACTGTTTCCTCCCAAGAACCAAATTAATGTTATAAATCTTGATACCATTCTACACAATCAACTATATTTCACTCTATATTACTTAGTGATAACTCACGACAGGAAATCATATTTATTAATCAAACTTTTCAATAATTTGATAAGACCTTGCTAAAGTACCAGGAAATTACAAGTAGCCGTATGCGATTTGTACTTTTATTCTTATAGCATGTGTCTTGTACTGCAATTATGAGATTTATTCATCATGTTATTTATATGATGCATATATATTTATTGAATTTATATATATATATATATTTTTAAATGGACTTTCCCGTCGTTATTGACATATGAGGATTCATACACACAATGAACTCCTACACAGGGATTTGTTTATAGTGGTGAAGGCTTGTTGGACCATCCACACTTTTGGCACAGTGCATCAAAGGTTGCCACAAACCCAATCAACGACCGACCTCAAGAATTTGAATTCAGAGTTATCCCATCTCTAGAGATGGTTTACCTACCCAATGGCTGAATGCCAGTCTGCCCTTCACCTATTACCAAATCCAAATGGTTATCATAGAAAATTGACTAAAACCAATCCTAAGTTGGGTATAATTGACTTAAAATGGCTATTTCAAATTAAGTCACTCCTTGGAATAATTTAATAAACAAAGGAGATGTTACTGTATTTTATTTAGAAGGGAAAATTTAAGATGTCATTATATATTATATATATATTATATAGTATATATATATATATATAGTGGTGGTAGTGGTTAGAGTCGTGGATATGGACTCGTCGTTTGAGTTGCATTCCTAGACGAAGCTGTTGGCATATTTCACATGAGCGCTAATACTCCTTGGGAAGGTATGAATCCTGTATTCTCCCTCCATCATGGGGACTAAGTTTAAATAGTTTTAGGGCAGATCTGCTCTTCAGCCATTGGGTAGGGATACCAAGTCTAGGAGAGGGATAACTCTGAATTAACAAATTCTTGAGGCTCGGGTGCGTTGAATGGGTTTTGTTGGCAACCTTTGAGTGCACTGTGCCAAAGTGGGATGGTCCACACAAGCCTTCACCACTATAAACAATCCTGTGTAGGAGTTTCATTGTGTGTATGAATCACTCGTATGTCAATAATCGACGGGCAAAAGTCCATTTTTAAAAAAATACCTCTCTCATTATCTAAATATCATATAAATATATATGCATCATATAATAATTGATGAAATAAATCTTCATTAATTGCGTACAAGATCAATGCTTATTAAGAATAAAGAGTACAAATCGCTACGGCTACTGTAATTTCCTGGTACTTTTAGCAACGGTCTATCCAAATTATGAAAGTGATTTAATAAATATGATTTCCTGTCGTGAGTTATCACTAAGTAATTATGAGTGATAGTAGCTCGCTTAGTGATAGAATGGATAATCCAAGATTTTAATAACATTAAATTTCTTTTCTTGTGAGTGAAACAGTTCCAATCACAATGAAGAAACTTAAGACTATGTTTAACCATCTATATTAAAATATATTAGAATGAATTTGTTATGATATAAGTCTCTGTAATAAGTCTTTGGAAGGCTCAAAGTAACCTTCCAACATGGGTTACATTAATTACTCCGACGAAGAAATTATAGATAATAACAAACAGAATTTAATTCAAAGGGGTTCATATGTAAAAAAAAGTTGGTTTAGGTTTGTTTTTTTTGTTTTTAGGGATTCACCTCGGTGTGTCATTTATACTACAAAGTAACCTTCCAAGCGAGGGTACATGGTGTACATAATTATCCGACAAAGAATATATAATAAGATAATACATAACAGACTTATCTCAATGTCAGCACCACAAGAAATAAATTCAGACATAATAACATATATCATTTATAAGGTACCAGATAATATTACAAAAATACATAAACGCTTTATGTAGGATGTAGGACTTTACATCCCCCATAAGGAATCACTTTACTTGATTAGCTGGGTTGGGGGGGGGCAAAAGCACCCATTTAAGGGAAAGAGGCACAGTTTTCTAAACTTATGTGAAGTGTTTGCTGATCCTAGAGGAAAAATCTTAGAATTTCCTGGGCTTCCCACTTAAATACTGTAGCCCTTACTGGTGAAAACCTGCCGGCAAGGGAAGATAACTTTCTGGATCCCAAAGACTTTTGTTACCAATTTTATTAATATATTTAGAAATGTGTTCATATTTGATATAATTTAATATTAATAGTTGCGCAGAGCTCAAAGTAAACCTTCCAACATGGTACATATGTGTACAAGTAAATCACTCGACAAAGAGAAATTATAAAGATAATTAACAAACAGGACTTATTAAAAGAGGTTCCATATGTAAATAAAAAAAATTTGGTTTAGTTTTGTGTGTTTATATTGGCATATCAATCAGTGGGTCATTTAATAGACCAACACAATTTTTGAAATAAATTCATTGCTTAATTTAATGCATTGAATACAATTTTGTTTATGAAACTATGTTCTGTCTATTCAACCCATAATGGTACCCTAACAGTATACCACTCCGGGTCAGAGTGGCACCAGGGGGAGCAAGTGATGAAGGGTGTGCTCCACATTCCCCAACCTCCAAACTGAACCTCACCATCAATAGAGTTTAATGTTCATTCCGGACATGTTAGGACCTCTCAGTCACACTGCCTGGCTAGCACCCATCTGATGAAAGCATTGGGGCTTCGGCATAGGGCAATATATGGCCAATCATATAGGTGCTAGGCTTGAACGTGACAGCCGACTTGATCAGAGGGAGCTCTCCGACCTCAGCCCCCCATTTTAGCACAACAACTAGGCCAACTGGAGTATTGCAAGTCTATGAACTGCTCATCCACCTCGGTTTCTATCCTTAAGCATCACGGGTTGCCACTCACAGCCAACAGCTCTCGGCTCCCCATTGGAGGGAGTCTACCCCTCTGACAGAGATGCCATGTCGTCGCCATTGTGCCCCCACTGTCGAGGGCGGAAAAATTTAACCCCCCCCCCCTCCCCCTATACTAGGAGTATAGATGTTTGGTGTTAGAGAAAACTACTGTAGTTGTTATGGTAGATGAAAGGAGTCAGAAAAAACCAATCTTGAAAAAAAACAACATTTTTTTATTCTCTATATCTGTGCCTGATGGTTCGTGTGAAATGAGCAAAGACATGTGAGGCACTACCGAAAAGTAGAACGAAAACTCATAGTGACGTTCTCTAATGGAAACCAGGCATGTGGGTGACACGTGCCCACCGAGCAATGACCAACAATTGCAGTGTGTGTATGGATAGGATTGCTGTGCAGAGGACCTCTCGAGTGTTATTGTAGAGTGTAAGGATTGAGAGATTGTCATAGATATCAGTGCTATAGCACGATGATTGTATGATATGATGGATGATTGATGTATTATTGTCTTGTGGGGTTTTTAAGCGCGTGTTAAAATTTAAGACAATTTATGACTGGTAAAAATGGTTACCAAATGTATGTGAACAAAAAGGAAGTAGCAAATTACAGAAAAGAAAGTGGAGATCTCTTGGTTCATCGACCATACAGTGGCAAAGCTGACTTCACATTGTTCGTTTCAAGGCCACAACTGTTCCTGCTACTGTATAGTCGTTGTCGGCGCATTCCATTTATGTACATGGTTATATCACTATAACATTTATTTTCATAACTGTTTTCAAAGACTTTAGAATGGTCGCCTAGGGATCTCTTCCTATACTACATAGTAACCAATTCAAGTACTGATTTCAAAGACTCTAGAACGTTACGGGAACTCTATATATGTTTTTACCAACTTTCCACGCGAGCAAGATGTGACACAAGGTCAATTTTTAGCGGAATGTAAGTTAGTCTGGCCTACTTAATCAGACCAAAAGTAAAAAATTTGAATGCTGATTTTAAAAGCTCTTTTATTGAATCCACTAACAGTAACATAATCTCTTGGCTTGTTATTTCCCTTCATTTAAATCTGAACTAAGAATTTATATTTTGACTATTATCAATTTCTGTCAAGAGCTACCAGACCGAAAATAAAAAACAGCAAATATTGGAATTGGCTTCAAGACTCCCAGAAGAATGGATATGATGACTTCATATCAGACCAATTTTTGCTCCGAGTTCCATTTGTTCATTCCTTCGCGAGTTATTCATTTCTTAAAGTAAGATGATTTCTGACATTTGCATCGGAATGGATTGGAAATCATCTTTGGAAAAACTATATATGTGCCTTTTAAAGTTCCCGTATAAATATCAACAATAGTTTCATATGAGAGAAAGTTGGAAAAAAAAAGAAAAATATTTTGCTCGGTGTAGCAATACTGCGCTAATCTTAGTCAGAGGTAGTACATTTAATTTCAATGCTCAATGCTAAAGAATAAAGAAGGATTTACTTTTGGAATTCTCCTGAGTTCCTCTCAAGATAAATTGGAACCAAGGAAATTTTCAATCTGATAACAGGTTGTCACGGCACATCTTGCTCCGGGCCTTTAAAAAGCAATATTTGCTCTTGCATTATTAATTTGGGAGGTTTAAAAAGAATTTCATATAATATATGTGTGTGTGTGTGTATGTACTTTTTAGTTTGCTTAGTAATGTACAATAAGCAAGATATGAGGTCTGCCTGGAAATGATTATATATATTCACACACACACATATATATATATAATTCTAAGCAGACCTCATATTTGCTTAGTTGAACATTACGTAAGCACAACTAAAAAGTAGACACACACACATTGTATATGTATAGCAAAATATGAGGTCTGCCTGGAAATGATTATATATATATGATATATAATATATATATATATAAAATTTCCAGGCAGATCTCATTTGCTTATTGAACATTACTAAGCACAACTAAAAAGTAGACACCACACACACATATATATATGTATAGCAAATATGAGGTCTGCCTGGAATATGATTATATATATATATATATATATATATAATATATAAAATTTCCAGGCAGATCTCATATTTGCTTATTGAACATTACTAAGCACAACTAAAAAGCACACACACACACTATATATATATATATATATATATATATATATATATATAATATATATATAAGGAGGGAGTGAAGGATTGTGTTAATCCAACAATATGTGGTTGAAAATAGAGTAAGAAAGTGGATATAAACAACAAAACAACTAAATTCAATCAATGTTTCACCTCAGTTATTTAGTAGAGCTTTTTCAAAATTATTGTCATCATAGTACGACTTTCATCAGAGTATTTGAAAATATAGGTTTTTCAAATGAGATTTACTTTCAAATAAGGATTTACTCTGATGAAGTTCGAATTTTCTTTGTGTGCGAAACTTCTACAATTTTTCTATTTATTATTATTCATTTCATTTCATTTGGTTATTTAAAAATGAATATAGTTTGAATTACATGTACACATGGATAAACTCTGACCGAAACACGTTAGTGTAAAATTGTTTAAAAATCCTATTTCATCCATTCTTATACTTTCTTTCCTTTTATTTTTTTTTCAAACATACCATCGGATTCACTTCCAATTTCATTTACATATACTATTTATATATATATATTATGAAATATATATATTTATAAAATATATATGCTATATATACAATTATATTTTGGTTACAAAAATGAAATACACATGCAATTATATTTTTTGGTTACAGAGGAGTAAATCCCAAAAACAAATCTGGAGCCAAAGTTCCTAAGGTGGAGAAATGCTGAATTTCAGCGCTACATAACAACACTGCCATTGTCAAAATGCATTGGTTTCTTACTTTTCCTTTGGACCACAGCAGCAGTGTGGAGAGGGGGGATCTGCTGCTTGGGAAACACACATCCTCCATAATTGGACACTATGCCAACAACAATATAAACTATCCCATTCTTATTCAATGTTGATTGGCACTTCAGTTTGTTTTTATAGTTGGGTTATTTTATGCCAAAGTTAGCTTTAACAATTAATATGTATATTTACCAACCCCTCTGCATGAGTAGGATGTGATACAAGGTCAATTTCTTAACAGGTTTGAATTCAGTTTTCCTTTCTCCTAGGCGGTTGCCTAATCAAGGCTAAACCCAGTCTGCCCTACTATTTACCCATAGCTGGAGAGAGGAATAGCTGGATGCATACCTTCACTAAGTGTATTAGTGCTACTGTGAATTGCCAAACAGCCATGCCAGGATTTGAACTCTTCTCCCATGTCTAAAACAGACATGATATGACAATAATCATTACACAATTACCTTTGCTTTGGACCATAGCAGCAGTGTGGAGACCCCCTCTCCACACTGCTGCTATGGTCCAAAGCAAAGTAATTGTATAATGATTATCGTCATATCATGTCTGTTTTGGATATGGTGAGAAGATATGATCTGCAACAGCACATCCTCCATATCAACTCACCCAGGCTATGTAGTTCCCAAAAAATAAAAATAAAAATTGGACACTACACCATCAATTACACAATTACCTTTGCTTTGGACCATAGCAGCAGTGTGGAGAGGGGGGGATCTGCAACAGCACATTCTCCATATCAACTCGCCCAGACTATGTAGATCCCAAATAAAATAAAAATAAAAATAAAAATTGGACACTACACCATCGTCTTTTGCAGATGGGAGGATGCCAACAACACCAACCTTTTTTGGTTACAGTCATATTGTCCAATTAGACATATAGCCTAGTGGATAAAGGAGTTAGATTAAGACAGTTATCTCTAGACTGCAGGTTCAATCCTACCTGTGGTAACATAGTAATAATAATCAACACAGCTTAACACCTGTACCCCAGCTATGGTTAGTGGAATGAGAACAGGATACCCCCATGGACTGAATAAAGGGTTGGGATCAAAGTTCTGTGATGGCTCCCAATTATGACAAGAAGGTTTCTGGTTACAAACAGAAGGTTCTCGAGTCCAAGATGGTTCCCAAGTCTGACAAGAAATACTTTAAAAGGCTGAGGGCACATTGGCCGAAACATTGTACAGATAACAATGAAGATGAGGGACAATAGTCGAATACTCCAAATAATACTAATTATCAAGCTTCATCTCAAAAATTCCAAGAAACATACATGTATATATTTAATTTTTGTATTGTTTAGTTCTCTATTGCTTCTTCACTACCATGTAGGAATTTACCGACCCATTCGCCACAGGTAGGATATGAACAAGGTCACAAATATGGGGCACCCAGCAAGAATTAAACTCGGGTTGGTTTGAAAAGGGAGGCAACCCAGTTACTTTAGATATATTTTTATATAGAAGAAAATTAATAAAAATGAGTTTTAAAAAATATTTAATTTTTGTATTGTTTAGTTCTCTATTGCTTCTTCACTACCATGTAATTCAGAGAAATAGACGTATTGCAAATTAATTTTTGGTTTCCAGAGTTTCAATGCTGTAAATATAACACTCGTTATGGTAAGATGGTTTATGAAGCTAATTCTACCAGAAATTGGAAATATTTTCCTTGAGAGAAAAGATAAATTTCCGAATGATCGTTAGAAAACGATACAAGCAGTTGTCACTGCAACAAAGAAAAAAAGGTGTGAAAATTGTTTTCTTTCACTCAGACTGCAGCACGAAAGATATCAGTTTTCATCTATCCATAGATGACCACCCTCCCTCACCTCTTTCATATTTACACTGGCCATAAATAAGGTGAGCACACACACACACACACAATTTTAAGTAGTAATAGCATTAAAACTATTATTTCAATAAAGTTACATTTGCCCAACCCCTCCATTGGCACATATACAAAGTGAGCAGCAAAACTTACTTTTACTTACTTATATAGGAAAACTGACTAATATACCAATAAAGTTACATTCTATATTTAGTACAAAATAAAAAAACACCTCCAGGCGATGTAAAAATATATTGAACATATTGCCTGAGGGGTGGGAGTAAAAATTTCAATGTCAGAGAGTTTGTACCTAAGTAAGTAAAATCATCAAATTCATTAAAGGATTAAAGAATAAAACAATTTGAAATGTAAACTTTAAATATGTATTAAATAAACAAACTATATATAGATATATAATACCAGTCATGTATTTATTAAAACTTGTTTTTAAAAAACAATGAGGACTGTCTAATGTTTGCATGTTCAAATTTTGAGTGTATTCATTCTATGACGATTTTGGGTAATTGTGACGTAAGCAATGACGTAATTTTGTTACAGACAAAAAACGGAAGCGAATCTCCATTATAATAGATGTGTTACCCAATCCATTTACATGATGCGACACAAGGTCAGTTTCTTAAGTGGAGTTAAACAGGTTTGAATTCAGAGTTTCCTTCTCCAAGATTGGTTACCACACCAAGGTTAAAGAGCAGTTCTTTAAGAGAGTGGCTAGTATAAAAACATTTATCTATCTATCTATCTATCTATCTCATTCAGTTAACATCTATCTATCTATCACATTCATGAATATCTATCAATCTATCTCATTTTGGTTAACATCTATTTATCTATCTACCTCATTCTGTTAATATCTACCTATCTATCTCTTATGTCCTCCATTACTCCCAGATCATGCTAATTAGAGTGGTATACTAAATCATCTATCTATCCATTCTATCTGTCTATAGTAGGAAAAAATAGGGGAGAAAAATAAATATTTAACTCAACAAGTCTATTGAAGGGGGTGCAAAAAGAAATGAGTCCAGCACCTTTTTCGCAGGCTAAAACACTGTCGTTGTTGTCATCGTCGTTGCAATCCTTAGCAGCTAATTAGCAACACTCGTTTTGCCGTCACACTCTACTTCTGGGTGCTGCCTTCTACTTATACACCATTTCCCCCTATCATTCCGTGCCCCACACACAGGATTGTCAACCCAATCCCAGCCGCCGGAATGCTCGCAGCTATCATCCGGCATCTGGCGCACACATACGGGACTGTGGCATCTCAACTCCGGTGCCTGCACCAATGTGCCCTTTCTATTCTGAAGGATGCAGTTCAATTCTAGGTCAGTCCTATATGCCAGGCAAAGCCTAGCCCGCTTCCTTCGAGTATACGGCAAGCCTTCACACCCGACTCAACCTTGTGTTCTCTGTCACACTGTCTTTGTAAACAAAAATATGAATATGAGCAGTCCAAAATGTCTTAGCATTTATCTCTCTATATAACCCATTCTGTATATTCCATCTACCTATATATCAGTTGTCTTTCTATCCTATCTGTTTGTCTTCATTTAATAATTGGGAAGAGAGTTTGTCTGTCCTCTATAGATGGCGCAAATGGTTTGATGTACAGCTGCCAAATTGGTTATACATACTTAGGTAGACACATCTATCTATCTCATACTCTTAATATTATCAATCAATTCTCATACTCTTAATATCTATCTATCTACAGTGTTACCCATAAATAAGTACACCCTTTCACTTCTTTTAATAAAAGTAATCTTTTTCTGAACAAAGCTGTCAGAATTTCATTATTTCTAATTGAAATATACAATCAAAAATGGATATTATTAGTATTCTTCATGACCAAACTCTAAATGAAAAACTCTGTACCAAACATTAGTATACTTCTTCTATATATAATGGTGGACTGAAAAGTTCCTAAGTTGAAAAAGTTATATACTTTTTCGATTACTTCATCCTCCTAAATAGAAGCATCAATATCATTATGACAGTTGTTAACTATGGACTCTTATTAGATTACTTCAGCCCTCCTAAATAGAAGCATCAATATCATTATGGACAGTTGTTAACTATGAGACTCTTATTAGTTCTTCACCCCCTAAATAGAAGCATCAATATCATTATGGACAGTTGACTATGACTCTTATTAGATTACTTTACTCCTTTCTAAATAGAAGCCTCAATATCATTCTGGGTGATTTTTAACTATGAAATGCTTATTAAACTCCTTCACTCCTTTTCTAAATAGAAGCATAAGTATTCATCATGGATGGCTGTTTAACTATGAAATGTAATTAGAATTGATTTATTAATAATATCATCATCAGTCACTATTACCTGGCTAACTTAATTGGTCATTTAGTATATAATATGATTCTGGTAATCATTATTTCTATGCACTAACCAATTAATTGGATATTGGCTTCCTTTCTTTAGGAATAAGCACAAGTTTTACTACAGTGTTCTATCTAGAAGAGAAAGGAAAGAGAGAAATGAAAATTCTTTGAAATGAAAGTGAAAGTTGAAGAAGTGAAAGTGAAAGTTTGAAGAAATGCTAAAAAAAAAAAAAATACCCTTACAAACCATCTCACGACTGCAACACAGACTTGCAGATTGATCTCCAAAATTTGTCGGCCTTTTAACAAATTATCAATCACAAAATCTGATGTGCAGAAACAAACAAGAAAGAATTGGAACTTTATAGAAAATGTCCAAACTTATGTTTTTTCTTTTCTTTTTTTCGGCTGCAGCGTTCATTTAGGATGAAATACAGATGCAGAACGGTCTATGATTTGCAGAGTAGAATATGGACAGAAAACTGATGAAAATTAGAAGTTTGTGAGAAGAAAGAAGAAAAAACTGATAAAGAATTGCACTTTGATAGAAAAAGAAGTTTGGTGTAAAAATACAAAAATACACACACACACAAAAAAAAATATATAATAACAAAAAAATCTCAAAAACTGTGGTTCAAATTGTGCCGATCTGTTTGTTATCAAAGTCTGTTTACATTTATCTATTAATCTATTTCTCTATTGAACTTAGTCTGCCAATTTCTATCTCAGCCCATTCACACACACACACACCATATATATACATTATACATACACATACATACGATGTGTGTATTACATATTATATATATATATATATATATATATATATACATAATACATGTGTGAATATAAAACATATATATATATATATACATACATACAATGTGTATTAAAACATATATATATAAACATATATGTGTGTATATATATATACATATTAATGTGTGTATTCAAAATATATATATATATACATGCATACATACAGATGTGTGTATATAATATAATATATATGCATACATACATGTGTGTATAAAAAATATATATATATTATATATATAATTATATATAATGAATACAGATGGTGTATTAAAACAGTTAAAATTCTGTGGTGACGATAGCCAAGCAGTTAAGCTGTCCACTGATGCTGAATCGATCAGAGTTCTATCCTGGTTGTAGGTAGCTCACAGAATGTTCTAGCCACACTGAAGAGACTTGATAAGTCGAAACACGTGTGTTTGAATGACTATATATATATATATATATATATATATATGTATATATGGGCTGGTTTGGCTCAGTCGGTAGAACATCCAGCTAGCAACCACAAGTTTTCTGGTTTGAAATCGGCCCTTACTAACTCAGTATAATGTTAACAAAGGAATCTGTGCAGTAAAGTAAGGAGCGATGATAGTGTGGTGCTCCACTTCAGACACCAAAGCAATCTCCTTGGTCTAGCGCTTGTGAAAAGAAGACTCCTTGCTGTCTGGCTGATACCAACTTTAGGCCACCACAACAACTTGATTTTATATATATAGGCGCATGGTGTAATGATTACATCGTAGGAAATGGACACAATGAAGTGAGTTCAAATCCTGGACAAGGCTGTTTACATTCATCTATCAATCTATTGAAATTAGTCAGCCAATTTCTATCTCAGCTAGAAGGCCTCACCATACCCCCTGAATTTTCAATCTCTCATCTGAACTCAGTAGCTATATTTCTTCCTAAATATGAAATATATTTTTGAAATAACTGTATATATATATATCCTTCGCATCTGGAGAGTTAGACACTTTGTCTGAAATAGACTATAATGCTAATCCTCTAAGTCTTTTGTTATTTCTTTACTTATATATTTGCTCTGTGACTCTAACATTAAGAGCACACATTGAGCTCTCAAACTTGCGACAGGTTTTTTTAAATAAAACTCTTGTGTCGTAAGGAAGATTTCTTCTCTGGACTTTTGGATTATATATATATATATATATATATATATATATATATATAAAAAATTTGAAAAAAACAAGTGTTTCAAAAATGGGATGAATTTAATTATCGATGTTTAAACATTTTGGTTTCATTGAACCTTCATCAGGATGTATCTTGGGGGTGAAGAAATGATGGGTGTTTTTATATGTGACAGGAGATGAAAATCTTTTTAGTTATATATATATATATATATTTAATTATAAAAAAGAAGGTCCGCAAAATGTATTATGTTTTTAGAAATAAATTTTTATTATTTTTATCTTACATATGCAACACGTGTTTCAGATCTTCTGGTATCTTCTTCAGGCTTTTGATCAATAATATGAATATATATATATATATATATATATATATATATATATATATAAATGCAAATAGCCTCGTTCAGGATTTGAACTTTGTTCATCATGTTTATTTCCTATAAGAATAACCATTACACCATATTTGGCTCCTGTATGTATGGTTGGTTGGTTGGATTTTATGGTATATCAAATCTTGTTGGGTTATTTTATACCAAAAATGTTTTGTTAATTCATTCTTGATGGATATTGAAAAAAATGTTTAAATTCAATTTTTTTAAACTCATTTTTTTCTATTTAACCCATAGATGGGACACTAACAGGTATTACCACTCTGAGTCAGAGTGGACCTGGGAGTAATAGCGATGATGGGTAACTCTACACTCCACAGAGCTCCAGTTTACCATCATACCTAGAACTTCCTGTTTATAGTTATTTACTAAGCTTAGCTTAGATGTGGCACAAGGCCAGAAGTATGGGGCATCCAGTGAGAATCGAACTCACTAACAATGGTCTGTGAATCTAGCTTTCCAACTATTACACCACATGAGGTGCCCCACAATTGTTGGTATAGTTATTTACTAAGCTTAGCTTAGATGTGGCACAAGGCCAGAAGTATGGGGTGCCCAATGAGAATCAAACTCATTGACAATGGTCTGCAAGTCTAGCTTGCTAACCATTACACCATGTGAGGTACCCAAATATATATATATATATATATATATATATACCAACCCTCCACATGAACAGGATGCGACACAAGGTCAATTTCTTAAGTGAGTTTAACAGGTTTGAATTCAGTTTTCCTTCTCCCAGACAGGTTGAAGAGCTCAGTCTTCCCTACTATTTATCCATAGTTGGAGGGAGTATAGTTGGATTCATACCTTTCCCAAGGGTATTAGCGTGATGTGAAATGCAAACAGTTTTGTCTCGGATTTAAATTAGGGTCGACAAGTCCATTTCCTACGACTCTAACCATTATGCCACACATCTTCCTGTATAAACGTATGCACCTATCTATCTAAATATTTATGATTAATTGCATTTTAAGTCCGTCTTTAAGTTTATTTAATCCTGACATTTCTATTTGTTTGTTTATAGTCATGTAAATATTGAAGGAGTTTGTTTATCAACAAAGTTTATTCTTTATAGTCCATTAATCTCTATATACTCAGTCTCTATCTATCTATCTATCTATCTATGTTAGGCTTTACACATCTTTTTCTTTCTTAGTCTATATATTTATCTATTTGAAACTGTACATATCTATTTCCTCTCTCAGACTGTACTTATCTCTTTCTTTTTATATATTCTATCTATCTACGTTACTTTTACACATTCTTTTCTTTTTAGTCTATATATTTATCTATTTGAAACTGTACATATTAAGGGGCCGGGTTAGCTCAGTCGGTAGAGCGTTCGGCTAGAAACCACAAGGTTCCTAGTTCCATACTGGTCCCCGCCAACTCAGCGTATGAGTAGCACAGGGATCTGTGCGGTAAAGTAAGGAGCTGATGGTAGGTATGGCGCTCCACCTCAGATGCTAAAGCAATCTCCTTGGTCTAGCGCTATTGAAAAGGGGATAGACTCCCTCGCTGACTGGCTGATACCAACTTTAGGCCGCCCCATCGACTTTACTTACTTTACATATCTATTCCTCTCTCAGGCTGTACTTATCTATCTCTTTCTTTTTATATATACTAGCAAAAATAAACACCCTCTGGTCGGTGTAAAAATTAATTTTTGAAAGATATTACCTGACGGAGGGGAGTTAAAAATTCAATGTCAGAGGGTTTGTATCATAAGCAAAATCATCAAATTTATCAAACGAGTAAAGAAATAAAACAATTCGAAATGAAAACGTAGTTCTGTTCCCCTCAAATAAAATGTTGCATGCATCTATTAATTATTAATTAGATAACTATTTTGAATATTTTACACATAAATCTTATACAAAATCGTTTGTGTTTATTTTTTTGTAAACTTTTTTGTTAACTTCTTGTTACTGAAAAAAGGCGAGAGTATGGTATTGGGTTTTGTGACATCAGCAGTGACGTAGTTTTTGTTACAGACAGATCGAAAGCGAATCTCCATTAATAATAGATTTATCTATCTTAGTCTGAATGGATGTATGTATGTATATATCTCTTTCTGCTCATTATCTATATATGTATGTTTTTTTTATCTAGCTTGTTCTATTCATATCTATCTCTTTCAGTTTATTGCTTATCTATCTACATCTTTATGTTTTTCTTTAGATATCAATCTATATCATTTATTCTATCTATCTATCTATCTATCTATTTCTTATCTAATCTATCTATCTTTATTTCTCTATCTATCTATCTATCTCTTTATTGTCTATTGTCTCTATCTATCTATCTATTCTATCTATTATCTATCTCTTATTTTTCTCTATCTCTCTTTATTCTCTATCTTTATGTCTATCTATCTGTCTGTCTCTTTATTCTCTATCTGTCTATCTTTATTCTCTAATATCTATCTACTCTTTTTCTCTATCTATCTATCTCTTTATTCTCTATCTAATCTATCTTTATTCTCTATCTTCTTATTGTCTATCTATCTATCTCTTTATTCTTTATCTATCTATTTACGTTTATTCTTTACATATCTATATATCTATCAGTTTTTTCATTATATATTTCAGTCTGTTCATATTTATCTAATTTCATATCTAGTTATCTTCCTTTTTCTACTCTGTTCATATCTATCTCCATTTGTACACACACACACACACACATATATATATTCTATTCATATCTGTCTAGCTTAAAATAAATGTATCCATATGCTCATTAGAAATGAAAATAATTCATACAAAAAATAAGTGAGTACTATTGACTCTAAGCCAACACAAAAAGTTCAGATTGGAGCAAAAGGACAAAATATTTATCAAATGACAAAACAGAATACACACAATAATTAAATAGAAAGAAACAAAAAATTGAAAAATGTCTTAGAATTTCGGTTTATCAATTCCTTTGAAGAATCTTTGGTAAACAGAGAGACAGAATCAAAGAATACAAATCTTCGGGTTACGTTTGTGTAGCATTGTTTAATGAACTTCAATATTTATGGATTTGTAAGTGCAAATTTCCTTGGTCAAAATGTTGCCAAAGTCAAACGGTTTAGGGACAGATTAGCTCAGTTGGTAGAGCCTCGGACTAGGAACCACGAGGTTCCGGGTTTGATACTGACCCTCGTCAACTCAGCATATGGGTAGCACAGGGATCTGTGCAGTAAAGTGAAAAGCTGATGGTAGGTGTGGCGCTCCACCTCAGTCCCCCCAAAATCTCCTTGGTCTAGAACTATTGAAAAGGGGATAGACTCCCTTGCTGTCTGTCTGATACAGACTTTAGGCCACCCTGACAACTTTACATTTACTTTACTTACATAATTCATAAAAGATTATGCTTATCACAATGGTAGTCAATGTAGAAAATTGAATTGGGAACCAGGTGCAGATTACTGGTGCATGGGTGCAGGAAATGCATGGGTGTCAAATTTGGCCCTGAAAACAAAAACAGGATATTGCCTTGAACGCATTGAATCGACCTTTGACACCCGGAAAATGCAGGCTTAAATTGACACTGTGTAGGCACAGAAAATGTGTAGGTGTAGCCCATAACCAAGGAAAACTGTGTAGGTGTCACTATCAAAGAGGTGTGACTCTGTTGAGTTAAAGAATTATAAAAAAATCCTTAGAAATCTGGGTTGAGATCACTAACAGTCAGAACTACCGAAGGCTCCTGTGTATGTGCATTCTCGGCCAACAATGTTCAGTCTACACACAATTGAAGAATAAAAATATAACTTTATATTTCTATATATACATGTGTTCCGTGTTTTTTGTCGGGTCCAATGACGGTATATAATAATTTCACTTTGTGCTAATGCTCTTAAAAAAAGCATGAATTGTTGTTTGCCCTTCAGCTATGGGTAAATAGTAGGGCAGATTGGGTTCTTTAGCTTTGGTAAGGAGAAATCTAAAGATTCAAACCAGATTACTCTGACCTTGTGTCACATCCTACCTATGGCGGAGGGGTTGAGTTAATACAAAGGTTTATAGTTTCTCTCTTTCTTTTTAACTTTCCATATAAAATTCAGTCCTCTGTCTGTCTCTCCTTGAAGGTACTTTATAGGAAAATTCTGCCTATTTTTATTTTTGGGAAAGTAAAATGATGAAACTGACCCTATATATATATACACACACACATCAGTTATCCACAGACAATATTTCAACATTTTTAACAGCTACCACTAGCCAGGAGTGAAACTGGAAAGAATTTTCATCTGCCAAGCTCCTTACCCTTACAGTCGACAGTGACTGTCAGTTAGAGGTGAACAATTAATTGATACATACTAAAAGGATGTATGTTTTTACAATCACCAGAGAACTCAAGTCTGTAAACAACAAGCAAGTAAATGCCTTATGCTAAACGGTGAAAGTTCAACTAATGTCTCCCTTACAGTGCTCGACCAGGAAAATTGGGAGCATATATATATATATATATATATATATATATATATATATAATCCAAAAGTCCAGAGAAGAAATCTTCCTTACGACACAAGAGTTTTATTTAAAAAAAACAAGTCGCAGTTTGAGAGCTCAATGTGTGCTCTTAATGTTAGAGTCACAGAGCAAATTTATAAGTAAAGAAATAACAAAAGACTTAGAGATTTTGCATTATAGTCTAAGCTCCCTGAAATAGACTATAATGCTAAATCTCTAAGTCTTTTGTTATTTCTTTATTATATATATATATATATATATATATATATATATATATATATTAAATGCATTGAAGAGCTACTCCACAATAATTTAATCTAGTTTGTTTAAAGACTATTTTATGAAGCCAGAATGTTCAGTGATGGTGCATCCAGTGAGAATCGATCTCACAAACAATAATTTGCCAATACACCACATGAGATGCCTATATTCTACTTCTGGATGATTGGAAAATACACTAAAATGAAACTCACTCAATACAACTAAGGTCTAAAACTGAAAATTCCTAATTGATGTGAAACATGAATGGGGAAAACCACAAACCATTACAACTGTATTAGTATCTTTCCAAGGGGTATACAATATATTATATATATATATATATATATATATATACATGGGAGTAATGAATGGGAAAAGTCACAAACCATTACGACTGTATCAGTATCTTTCCAAGTGTTTCCCTCGGAGAAAGTCAACAATAATTGCTGATCATACAATGGTACGTTTGATTGATAGGTGGAATAAAACCCACTTTACTAATTACTTTTTTTTTTTAAAAGTAGACTTACTATTATATTTCATGAGTACTAATAAAAAATTCAGTGCTACTATATCAGTAAATGTAATCGATACTTTTACTCTAATATGTATGTATGTATACACACACACATATATATATATATATATATATATATATATATACACACACTTAACTCTCTCTCTCTCACACACACACACACATATATATATATATATATATATACATATGTGTGTGTGTTACAATGTATGGAAATTTACTCTAATATGTATGTATACACACACACACACACATATATATATATATACATATACACTCAAATTCACACACACACATACATACATATATTTGACCTATATATATATATTATACATATATGTGGAGAAATGTAGATCAAACATGGTATGTTACAATGGATGGAAATTTATTAGTTGTAGTGTTGATGTTTGAACACTTTGGTTTATAAGTAAGTAAGTAAAGTCTTTGGGGCAGCCTAATGTCGGTACCAGCCAATCAGCAAGGGAGTCTATCCCCTTTTCACCAGTGCTAGACCAAGGAGATTGTTTTTGCATCTGAGGTGGAGATCCAAACCTACCATCAGCTCCTTACTTTACTGCACAGATCCATGTGCTACTCATACGCTGAGTTGGCGAGGGCCGGTATCGAACTAAGAACATAAAGAAACCTTTTTCAGGGCCATTTAATAACTGTTGTTGTTGGTACCTTTTTGTCCACTAAAGACGATGGAGTAGTGTCCAAAAATAAATAAATAAATTATCTGCATCTGTGCAAGTGACTCTGCATCTGTGCAAGTGACTCTGCAAGCCAATTCTTGAGTGACAGTCTTTGGTGCACTGAATGTACATAAACTATGATGCTTTCTGGGGCTGCCGTCTTTTCTTCCTCTTTCTGGATCTCTTTTACTCTCTTTAGTAACTAGTCAAGGGGGAAAAAAATGTTTGAACATTGACACTATGACTTATAAATTTCCACCCATAGCAACATCCCATATTTGTTCTACATTTCTCGACATACTGTTGAATTAATTTCTTCATTTTACTCCTATATATATATATATATATATATATATTATATATATATACATATATGTATATACACAAAGGCTGCATCCCCAAAGACCTAACTGTATGGGAATTAGTGGAGGGCACCTGACCAGTAGGGAGACCACACCTGCACTTTAAATATGTCTGTAAGAGAAACATGAAGACATGCCACATTAACACCATCACATGGGAGGCTTGTGCAGAAGGCCGTGTGACCTGTGTTCCTCATCAAACAAGGAACGAGAAGGTGTGAAAAAGAGAGGAAAGCAGCTGCCATGGAAAAGAGAGCCAAAAGGAAGGAGAGACAGCAGCAACTCCAGCAAGCATCACTGTTTGTTTGCAGTCAGTGCACCAGAGATTGCCATTCAAAAATTGGTCTGTTCAGCCACTCATGCACATGTATATACACAAACATTCCTTGTAGAATCAATATAATACTTATTAATTTACCTACCCCTCTGTATGAGCAGGATGACACAAGGTCAATTTTATGTGAAGTGTAACAGGTTTGAATTCAGAGATTTATTCTCCTAGCTGCCATACCAAGGTTAAAGGGCCTAGTTTGTCTGACTATTTTACCCATAGTTAGAGGGAGAATAGTAAGGTGCATACCTTGCCCAAAGGTATTAGCGTAATGTAAAATGCAAACAGACTCATCCAGGATTTGATTTTCTGATAGGAAATAAGGAGTAAAAAGTTTTTAACTCTCGGACAGAAATAAGGTGTGGAATTTTATTGAACTTTGGTCTTTGCTGTTCTCCAACAATTTTCGTTTATAAAAGGACATGCTCTCAGTTGTTGTGCAGTCAGACATACATTTCTTTTAAAACACACACACACACATGAAGAAAATAATAGATTTTTAAAAAATCTGACAAAATGTGAGGAAATATATTGGAAAGGTGAATAACAAAAACAAACAATTCAATTATTAATTGAATTTAATTTTTTGTGTTCGTTATTCATCTTTCCTATATATATATATATATATATATATATATATAGTTAAGAATTTATAATCTGTTTTTTGTTAAGTTCTCAATTTTTTAATACTTTTTAAATATATTTAGTTTATGCTTCGTATAAGTCCTGTAAAAATTTTATTTTCTTAAAAATATATTTTTTCAAAATTTTTTTAAATCAATTCTTGACTAACTAATTTAGAAGCTTACATGAAATCTATCTATCTCTCTCTCTCTCTCTCTCTCTCTATATATATATATATATATATATATATATATATATATATTTCTTGGTTTACTTTAAACTCCAATCTTTGGGTAGTGTGCCCAATTATAACTCCTCAAAGTTCACTATGAGTTACACCTAGCTGTACTCAGTTCAACCGATGAGTTACACCTAGCTGTACTCAAGGCCATTCTCATCAACAAATTCCTTCCTTCTCTTTGTGTATATATATATATATATATATATTGAACCACTATGGTGACTGTCTGCTAATGAAATTAATTCTTTTTTTCATAGGTTAATTCACTAAACTTTTGGGTGACACATCATAACCCCCCCCCCCAGCCCATATATTTGACTTTGATGTTGTACATGAATTTGTTTTGGTAACTGCTGATATTTTGGAATTTTCTCTATTGATCCGTAAATGGGATCATTAAATATAATTCAACTATATTACTGTTTTGCATTAATTCTTGATTCAATTGAAATACTAGTTCACCTTACTATTTCTACATTGCACGCATTACCGTAAGTGGTTCTGTACACACAACAACTTATAGACTCTTAAAGACATGACATATATTTTAATTAATTCCTGTGACATAGATATTTTCAATTGGAGGAATCTCTTTTGTGGTTTCTTGGAATTACTTTACTGCAAGGCTAGCCGATTATTTTGCACAACAAAGAGACATGAGGAATGAATGAAAAGAAAAATGTTTTTTTTCTATTCAACAAAGTATACAACAATCTTTTTCTTTTTTTCCTTTTTTGAAATGAAAGAAAACCACTGTAAAAATGGTGAAAATCATTGAAATAAAACCTTGAAATGTGATCAATATTTTTGTTTGTTTGTATTACAAACATGTTGTGTTCTTTTTTCAATTTAAAAAAGAATTGCTAAAAACAATAGTAGTAGTAATAGTAGTTGAGTTTGAGTTTTGTCTAACGGCATATCAACCTCTGTGGGTCATTTAATGCCAGAAAAGGTTATTTTTTATTTCAGTCTTTAAAGTAGTGGTTCTATGGAGGTATTCAGTTATGTTTTGTTATATCTTGTTGAAAAGAGTTTTTTTTTTTTTTTTAAGAAAATTTAAAATGTTTTCAGGATTTGTATTCCTAAAGACGTCCCTCAGGTTTCTTGTTTGATAGTATTTAGTGCGTATGTGTTTAAGGCTGTTACAATTTAGGAGGATATGTTTGATTGTAAGTTGTACTTTGCATATTGGGCATAATGGGTGTCCTCCCCTTTTAAAAGGTGAGAATGGGTGATGTGGGTGTGCCCAGTACACAATCTGGCGAGAATCATTTCTTATCTTCTGATTTTTCTGTTTTATTTATATTATATATATATATATATATATATATATATATAAAGAAGAGATAAGCCCAGTGTATAAAAATATTTATCTAATGTCTTGAGGAAGAACAGCATAGACAACCATATTATTAATAAAATATTATGTGGTGTCACTGCCGGAAGAAGGTGACAAACATATTCTACAATATTAGTAGTAAGTTGACTAGTAAAAAAAAAAAAGAAAAGAAAAAAAAGCACCACACCTACCATCACCTCTCCAATTTACCACACAGATGAAGAATAATCAAAGTTCCAATTACTGTCGAATTGGTAAGACATGGCAACAAACGGTTGTAACCCAATACAAACCCGAATAGTTGCAAAGTCTACAGCAGAATGACAGGGTATTTATAAAACTCCACAATATCATTCAAATCAAGCAGCCAATCAGAACTCAAGGAATGGAATCACCCAAATTCATGAATGGATCATTCTTGATTTCTATATATACCAACTGTCTTGGACACTGCTTAAGTTGTACTTAGCTAGTTGCTGTTATCCAAACCAATAGTAGACTGACTTCAATAAGTTGACTAGTAAAAAAAAAAGAAAAGAAAAAAAAACACCACACCTACCATCACCTTCATTCTTTTTCCTTTTTTCCTGGTTCTCACTTTGCCTATTTTGTTCTTTCTTTTTTTCACGGGTTGCCACCCATAGCCAACAGGTGGCCCCATTTGGGGAGTCTTACCCCTCTGCAGAAGTGCAGTTGGTGCATTCTAATGCCGCACCTGTCAGGGCGGCTGTATTTGTTAGGTATACATCATATTGTCTGGTTGTCTATCTGTAGCGCAGGTGTCTACAGATGAACATCTTACAAGCACAGCACGTATTTCTTAGCCTGTAAATTTATTCCATACGAAATTAAAAATATCTTCGTATTTATTAAGTTTAATATATTTATTTCAGTTGTATCACTTTAGGGGGAAACCAGTGGATTTATGCCGATTATAATGGACACTTGAAACATGGAAGCAGACAATCGCTGTTGGAAATTTGTATCTCTCATATGCAAAATTCAATTTAGAGTCATCTCTTTCCAAAGTAAGTTTCAAATCATTTTGATATAAAAGTTCCCAACAAAACTTTGAGTTTGGGAATATACAAAGTATTGACTGTCTGCTACTAACTGTATCTTTTCCAATCAATGTAGACATGAAAATAAATACTTACTAAGTCAGCTAACTCATGGCTTCAATGACTAAACAAAATTCAAAAATATTTATGAATGAATAAATTAATAGATAAATTGAACCTGCAACTTAAGACAGTTCTAAGTGACAGTTATCTCTAGACTGCAGGTTCAATCCTGGTCAGGGGCAGCAGTAACTTAGAATAATAATTGACACAGCTTAAGGTTAGCGCAGAATGAGAACAGGATACACCCGTGGATTGAATAAAGGGTTGGGTTCAAAGTTCCGTGATGGTTCCCAGATCACAACAAGAAGGTTCCCAAGTTCGAAAAGAAGGTTCCCGAGTCTGACAAGAAATACCTGAAGAAGGCCGGAGAGCACATCGGCTGAAACATTGTACAGATAACAATGAAGATGAGGAGAATAGTTTGAATAATCCAAATAATACTAATTATCAAGCCTTGTTTCAAACATTCAGAGTTAAATACACTTACTCCCAGAGGATGCATAGTCTTGCTAGTTATAATAAAACAGATTCAAAATAGCTTGAATTTCTCTCCCCTAATCCGTGTAATATGAAGAATGAAATTCTTTTGAGAAAGTCTATTCTCTTTTATTTGTAACTAATTACTTGGATTAGAGAGAGAGAGAGAGAGAGAGATAAGGGGAAGGAAGGAGAGAGAGAGAGAGAGAGATAAGAGGAAGGAAGGAGAGAGGGGGAGAGAAACAAAGAGAGAGAACAAGAGAGGTGGGGAGAGAAAAAGAGAGAGAAAAAGGGAGACAATCAAAACTGGAATTCTTGGAAGGAGAGAGAGAGAGGGGGAGATAGATTGGGAGAGAGAAAGGAGGAGAGAGAGGGAGAGATAGGAGAGAGAGAGAAAGAGGGAGGAGAGAGAGTGAGAAAGAGTAGGGACAGAAATAAAGAGAGAGAGAGAGAGAGAGAGAAAGGGAGACAATCAAAACTGGAATTCTTGGAAGGAGAGAGGGAGAGGGGGAGATAGAGTGGAGAGAGAGAGAGATAAGGGAGGGAAGGAGAGAGGGGAGAGAAACAAAGAGAGAGAACAGAGAGAGAAAAAGGGAGACAATCAAAACTGGAATTCTTGGAAAGGAGAGGGAGAGGGGAGATAGATGGAGAGAGAGGAAGAGAGAGAGGAGGAGAAAGAGGAGAGATAGGAGAGGGAGAGAAAGAGGAGGAGAGAGAGAGTGAGAAAGAGTAGGGACAGAAATAAAGAGAGAGAGAGAGAGAAGGGAGACAATCAAAACTGGAATTCTTGGAAGGAGAGAGGAGAGGGAGAGATAGAGTGGGAAGAGAGAGGGAGAGAGAGAGTGAGAAGAGAAAAGGGTAGGGACAGAAATAAAGAGAGAGAGAAGGGGAGACAATCAAAAGTGAAATTCTTGCAATGTTAAATTACTTTCTGGCACAAATGGTTACATTCACTCCCCCTCCCCATCCCCCACTGACCCATTCTCACCCCCCCCCATTTTGCCCACCTCTTGCCAAATTGCGTCTTGGATAGCACTTCCTTTGTGTCTCCCCTTTCGGCATTAACCAATGTATTACTGGATCGTAAAGGCACTTGAAAAACAATAGCCCCAGACACAGGACACAGGAGTTGTTTGACCCAGCCAAAGTCATTCCATTACTTCCTCCAAAATGGCTATTTGTAAAATCAATACCCTTTGTAGTTTTATAATCTTGTATAAACAAAATATCCCAAAAATGAAATTATTCAACTCGACTCTTGTTGCGTCAGTAATGTACATCAATGCAAATGCAAATGTTGTTATAAGGTATGTCCGCTAAAGTATTCAGCCATTTTAAACATCTTAAGAACAAGTTGTGCAGCCTGATGCACATGCATGAACAGACACTCTCTTATAGGGTTTCTCAATCAGCAGAGAGATGCCACTAAGGAAAACAAACAGCAGGTATCTTTGTGCACACCAAGTCAATTTAAACATCTCAAGAACAAGTTGTGCACTAAGCCATATCAATGCCTCACATGTATGAACAGACATTCTCTTGTGGGGTTATTCAGTCAGCAGTCAGATGCCAAATCAACTTACGAGTTAGTCAATACAGAAGAACCCCCCGAGCATGTGCAGGAAAAAGGACTCACTTTTGAATCCCAAGAGAATCTCTCGGTTATTCAAACTTAGGCCTTCACTGGGACAAAACACTATTACTTGGCCAGTAAGAAATTTCCTTACTACGTGGTGGCTATGACACGGAATAAAGTCTAAATCCTAAAACTACCATTTGTCTTTGTCTTTTCTTCCTTGAAATCCTTTTTTCAGCGCGACCACCAAATAAAAAGGCATTACTCATCTGTTGTTTCTCTGGTGATCATAACATACACCTACAGATATATGTACTTATCAGTTAAATGTTTGCCACCAACGACCGAGAGATAAGGAATGGAACTGATGAAAATTCAGTATGGTTTCCCTCCCAGCTAGAAGTAGCTGTTAAGTCTAGCCACACTGATGAGATGTAAACATCGAAACACCTTATCTGTGGATGACTATATATATATATGGTAGAAATGTGATGAGGTTAATCCGACAGTATGTGGATAAAAGTAGACAAACACGGGATGTTGTGGAAACTTGATGTTTATTGTTGACGGTCATAATTTTGAGAATTTCCATCATTGGAGTAAGAACTATATTCAAGTCCTGAAGATGGTCTAATAAGAGACCGAAATGTTGCACCGTCGACAATAAACATCAAGTTTCCACAACATCCCGTGTTTGTCTACTTTTCTCCACATATATATATATATATATATATATAGGTAAAATAATCTGACGTATGTACGGGATGATTCTATCTGGGATCATCAAAACCTCACTGTACATACACAATGTATGCTGAGGTAGATGCAAACTTATAGATTTATACAAGCATTTTTATAAATCCCTAGGTGAGCTCAATGTATTATAATTAATAAATTAATTATATACAGAGCAATGTTTATACTTTCAGAGAAAAAAAAAACTTTAAAAAAAAGAAAAGAAAAAAATGTTTTCTCAATTCTGTTTTTCTCAATCTTTAATATGTAAATGCTATCTGATGAGACTAGACTCATATGGAGTTCTGATTGAAATAAATTTATAATAGCCAAATAATGGTTTGTTAAGTTTTTCTTTCGTATTGAAAGTAGATATAAGTTAAGGTAGTGTGGGCATGGAGTCAAAGGGGCCTGGTTACTGACTATGTGATCTTCAGAGCCAGATGATACTGATCAGTTTACTTGTAAATTTATATATATAAGTAAAGTCGTTGGGGTTGCCTAAAGTCAGTATCAGCCAGAGAGGAAGGAAGTCTATCCCCTTTGCACTAGTGCTAGACCAAGGAGATTGTTTTATTTACTGTGGTGGCGCACCACACCTACCATCAGCTCCTCACTTTACTGCACAGATGCTACTCATAAACTGAGTTGATGAGGGTCTGTTATCGAACCAGGAACCTTGTGGTTCCTATATATATATAAGTTAAGGTAGCATGGACATAGAGTCAAAGGCGCCTAGTTACTGACTAGTGGCAATAGAACTGTATATATATATATATATATATATATATATATATATATGTATATATATATATATGTGTATGTATATATATAGTCCTATTGCTGTTCACATGTTATCACTGTAGTAGCATTAGTAATTTATCCTAAAAGTGCTCAGTGTATTTCATAAAACATAGAGCATTAATAGTTTTAGAAAAGTTTTATCAGTCTACCAAGTTTCCAGACATTCTTCAGGACATTAAATTTGGTGTGCTACAACATTTTATATATTTTATATATACTTGTTGGTAAAAAAGTAGGCGGGTTTGGGCCACTTTTATTTTAACCCTTCCTGTCTTTTATTGCTACTTATAAATATAAAACAAGATTAATATACTTTTTTGTACAACTATATATATATATATATATATATATATATATAAACTAAGGAAAATACTTTAAATTTGCTTTGTGTAATAATTTATTTCAACAGCAACAAGCTTAGCTTGTAACAGCATCTTCAGACATAGAGCAAAAACTGTATTGATTTCTGGAATTTTTGAACATACATTGCTGTTTCTGGGTGTTTTTCAGTGGGGATTGCATGATTTGGGGGTAAGGAATGGGATGGGTTAGAGATTGGGAGGAGGTAAAGGGAAGTGGTTAGGTTATTAAACATATCTAGGTTCTGTGTGTGTGTGAGGGGGGGGGTCCCCATTCTGGGGATTTTCAGTTAGTTATTACAATAATAGGTGATCTAAGTTATGTTAGTGAATACAACAGTGCTTTGTAACAGTCAGTTTCTTGCCTATGCAATTCTCAAACCAAGGGATTTTATAATTATACATAGATATAGATTGATAATATAGCTTGGTAAAGAGTGCACAATATCATTGATAGAGTGTATATATATATATAAGTTAGGGTAGTAAAGAAGTAAAATCAAAGTCACTTGTAACTGAGAGTTTCTTGCAATTTTATGCAATGTTCAAACTTAACAACCAACTAAACTATGAACCTACCAAGCAATCTACGAACCAACAAAACAACCAAATAATAAACCAAGAAACCAAACAACCAACAAATGTAGGTGAGAAACTGTCTGTTACCAAGCACCATTGACTTTGTCTTCACTACCTTAATATCATCATCATGTCGTGCAATTAGCCCAGATATCCATGACAATCTCTCACCAACTTTCTCTATCACTCATTGTCCCTGGGGGGTTCTCTGTGCAGCATCCATTATCTGTGCAGAGCTGGTCAATGTAAGTTCTTGCTGGACTGCACCGGTGTGCCCATGTGCTGGTTTCCACAGGAGAATGTCACTTATGAGTTCGTCCTTGCTTCTCCAGCAGTGTCCAGCATGTCTCATTCGGATGGTTTGTGAGATAGGGGGAAAGTGGCAATACAGCTGTGTGCAAACTTGTAAACCTCAATATATATATATATATATATATATATCAAACTGAAGTTGTTCTAACTCATAGTAATTAAGTAAATTTTTATCTAAAATTAATACTGTATAATGTTCAATCTATTAATATTAACTCTTGAGGTGAAAGAACATTCCAAATGAATTAATTATTTAGACAAGCATCCTTGTCATTGTTATTAGAAAAGATATAAAATCAATGGCACTTGGTAACTGTCAGTTTCTTGACTGTGCAATTTACAAACTAAGTCACTACCAACTGGTTGATTTGGTTTGGTTTGTTTTGTTTTACGGCATATCAACCTCAGTGGGTCATTTAATGCCGATAAAGTTTTGAAATAAATCAATTCTTAATGGATAATACAATTTTTAAGAAAATACATTTTTCTATTTAACCCATAGATGGGACCCTAACAGGTACTACCACTCCGGCTCAGAGTAGACCAGGGAGCAATGGTGATGAGGGGTGCTCCACATTCCCCAAACATCCAAAACTGGAACCTCACCATCAGATAGAGTTTAACGTCATTCCCAGGACATGTAGACCTGCAGCCACCGCCTTCTAGCACCCATATAATAAAAAGGGGTTGGGGCATGCCATAAGGGTGAATAGGGTGCTAGGGCTTGACGTGACTAGCCGATTGATCGGAGGGGGCCTCTCCGAACGCCCGTCTAGCCCAAGGTAGAGCCAAAGTGGAGTATTGCATGTCATGAACTGCTCATCCACCTGGGCTCTATCCTTAAGAGCCAACAAGTGGCCCCATTGGGTGAGTCTTACCCCTCTGCAGAGGTGCAGTCGGTGCATTCTAACACCCCACCGACAGGGCGGCCAACTGGTTGAGGAAACACAAAGACTCCAACATAGGTGGGTTATCAAACTGAGTTAATGTGCTCTCCATATTTGTTATTGTTTCTGTGGAGATAAATAGGAGGTCTTACTTTTGTAGTGGCTTCTCATATATTCCCAACTTAAAAACAAACACCAAAAAAAAAAAAAAAACCTCTCTTATATGATATACAAAACTCTCGTCTTGTAAATAATTCATTTTTGTCTTCGTCTTTTTTTTTCTCACATTGCCGATGGAACAATTCAAATGTCTAGTTGATAAAGATTCATGCTCAACTGTTTTTTCTTATCTGGAAAAATAAGACTTTTCTTTATTTCTTTTCTGGATATTGGTTACCAAATTTATTTTATGACTCCTAGAATGGGAATTTGAAGAGAGTGTGTTTGTATGGAGGCCAATATATTTATAAAATCTATATGATATCATCATCAGGTTGTACTGACAGCATGGATACCCATGACTCTATCTTACCACCCATCCCTATTGGTTACCAAATTTATTTTATGACTCCTAGAATGGGAATTTGAAGAGAGTGTGTTTGTATGGAGGCCAATATATTTATAAAATCTATATGATATCATCATCAGGTTGTACTGACAGCATGGATACCCATGACTCTATCTTACCACCCATCCCTATTGGTTACCAAAATTTATTTTATGACTCCTAGAATGGGAATTTGAAGAGAGTGTGTTTGTATGGAGGCCAATATATTTATAAAATCTATATGATATCATCATCAGGTTGTACTGACAGCATGGATACCCATGACTCTATCTTACCACCCATCCCTATTGGTTACCAAATTTATTTTATGACTCCTAGAATGGGAATTTGAAGAGAGTGTGTTTGTATGGAGGCCAATATATTTATAAAATCTATATGATATCATCATCAGGTTGTACTGACAGCATGGATACCCATGACTCTATCTTACCACCCATCCCTATTGGTTACCAAATTTATTTTATGACTCCTAGAATGGGAATTTGAAGAGAGTGTGTTTGTATGGAGGCCAATATATTTATAAAATCTATATGATATCATCATCAGGTTGTACTGACAGCATGGATACCCATGACTCTTTCTTACCACCCATCCCTATTGGTTACCAAATTTATTTTATGACTCCTAGAATGGGAATTTGAAGAGAGTGTGTTTGTATGGAGGCCAATATATTTATAAAATCTATATGATATCATCATCAGGTTGTACTGACAGCATGGATACCCATGACTCTATCTTACCACCCATCCCTATTGTTACCAAATTTATTTTATGACTCCTAGAATGGGAATTTGAAAAGAGTGTGTTTGTATGGAGGCCAATATATTTATAAAATCTATATGATATCATCATCAGGTTGTACTGACAGCATGGATACCCATGACTCTTTCTTACCACCCATCCCTATTGGTCACTGCCCCTTGCAGGTCTTCCACACGGCATCCAGAATCAGCACAGAGCTGACTCCTAGATTGTGAATTAGAAAGTGTGTGTTTGTATGGAGACCAATATATATATTTATAAAATCTATATTATTCTGATTCTGGGTGCCATGTGGAAGACCTGAAAGGGGCAATGACCAATAGGGATTGGTGGTAAGATAGAGTTGGTAGGTTGTTACTGTCAGTGCAATATCATATAGATTTTACAAATATAGCTTAGCAATAGCATAATCTTTACAGATTATTGCCGTCCCTCACAATCCTATAGCTCCCCCACCAGAACCTTTCCTCTCATGAGCCCTCAGTGCAATATCATATAGATTTTATAAATATATATATTGGTCTCCATACAAACACACACTTTCTAATTCACAATCTAGGAGTCAGCTCTGTGCTGATTCATAGTTTTTTCTCACCGCAAGGATTTACCAACAAGTTTGGTATATTAAATATATATATATCTTATTATAATGGAGATTGTGGGTTTGTCTGTCTGTAACCGAAACTATATTACTATACAAGTCACAATTCTCTTTGTTATCTATATCACATTCTCCAGGATTTTATTTTTATCTAAACCTCAATTATTAATAAAATTGTTTTACATTACTTACACTGTTGACCATATCTACATGATATTTTCCACGTACCCCACTTGTACGGGTCAGGCACGAAGGCCCTATTTATGTGGGACCACCCACAAGCCAAAGCTCATGGGGTGGCGGGTGAAAAATTGCATCGATCCGTCGGCATTCCCCCTCAAGGGGGCGCCTCAGGCGCTGGCAATAAACCCAGCCCTGCCCCTTTAAATCAAGGGGCAGGTGTTGCCTGGGGGGATGGCCCCCTGGGATCGACGCCGTTAATTATAGCAATGGTCCAGAGGCCGAAGCCACTGTTGACCATATCTACATACTAATAACATGCAATTGTATTTATATATACAACAAATAGAGATTTACAGTGTGAATGGGAAGGCTAATTTGCATATTGATCTTAAAAAATTGATTTTTAATAAAATATATGCTTAGTATTATTGATTTCTAATTGTTTGGTTTTATCTTATTGATATGAGCAAAAATCTCTTCAATAAATCTTAAAAGAAATCCCTTAACAAGAAGAAATAACTGTAATATTATTCTTTACTTCCTATTTTAACTAAAACAGTTTAATTAGAAAATTTACCAATGAAAGACGGGAGTAACGAAAAATGATGGAAGAGTTAGTTTCAAAGTTGTTCTATTTTTCAATCATACCCCTCTGTTCAAATCTTTTTATCTACATTCTTATTCAGTTTCATTAGCCTTTCTAATTTAATGTGATATTTTATTATAAAATTTAACTAAAATACTTGCACCCGGAGGGTGCATATATTTGCTAGTATTTATAAAATCATGATGATATCATTATCATCATCATCAGGTTGTACTGACAGCATGGATACCCATGACTCTTTCTTACCACCCATCCCTATTGGTCACTGCCCCTTGCAGGTTTTCCAGACGGCATCCAGAATCAGCACAGAGCTGACTCCTAGATTGTGAATTAGAAAGTGTGTGTTTGTATGGAGACCAATATATATATTTATAAAATCTATATGATATTGCACTGAGGGCTCATGAGAGGAAAGGTTCTGGTGGGGGAGCTATAGGATTGTGAGGGACGGCAATGATCTATAAAGATTAAGCTATTGCTATGCTATATTTGTAAAATCTATATGATATTGCACTGACAGTAACAATCTACCAACTCTATCTTACCACCAATCCCTATTGGTCATTGCCCCTTGCCCCTTGCAGGTCTTCCACACAGCATCCAGAATCAGAACAGAGCCGACTAATAGAATGAGAATTAGAAAGAGCATGTTTGCATGGAGACCAATATATTTATGAATATTTACTATGTAGGAATCTCAGTGGACTGAAGAGACATCTTTGTGTTTGCACCCTGTTGGGTGCTTGTAAAAAAAAAAAGAAGAGATAAAACAAAAAAGAAAGAACAGGGAAATGGTCTTGCTTGTACACAAGGCGACAAAATATTGCAAAACTTTTGACTCACCCTAGTAAATAAAAATAATTGATGGAATTAATTAAATTTAATAGAAGATTTATTAAGTTACCAAAATATTGCAAAACTTTTGACTCACCCTAATAAATAAAATAATTGATGGAATTAATTAAATAGAACATTTATTAAGTTACCAAAATATTGCAAAACATTTGACTCACCCTAGTAAATAAAAATAATGATGGAATTAATTAAATAGAACATTTATTAGTTACCAAAATATTGCAAAACTTTTGACTCACCCTAGTAAATAAAAATAATTGATGGAATTAATTAAATCTAATAGAACATTTATTAAGTTACCAAAATATTGCAAAACTTTTGACTCACCCTAGTAAATAAAAATAATTGATGGAATTAAATTAATAGAACATTTATTAAGTTACCAAAATATTGCAAAACTTTTGACTCACCCTAGTAAATAAAAATAATTGATGGAATTAATTAAATTAATAGAACATTTATTAAGTTACCAAAATATTGCAAAACTTTTGACTCACCCTAGTAAATAAAAATAATTGATGGAATTAATTAAATAGAAACATTTAAGTTACCAAAATATTGCAAAACTTTTGACTCACCCTAGTAAATAAAAATAATTGATGAATTAATTAAATAGAACATTTAAGTTACCAAAATATTGCAAAACTTTTGACTCACCCTAGTAAATAAAAATAATTGATGGAATTAATTAAATTTAATAGAAACATTTATTAAGTTACCAAAATATTGCAAAACTTTTGACTCACCCTAGTAAATAAAAATAATTGATGGAATTAATTAAATTAATAGAACATTTATTAAGTTACCAAAATATTGCAAAACTTTTGACTCACCCTAGTAAATAAAAATAATTGATGAATTAAATTTAATAGAAATTTATTAAGTTACCAAAATATTGCAAAACTTTTGACTCACCCTAGTAAATAAAAATAATTGATGGAATTAATTAAATTTAATAGAACATTTATTAAGTTACCAAAATATTGCAAAACTTTTGACTCACCCTAGTAAATAAAAATAATTGATGGAATTAAATTTAATAGAACATTTATTAAGTTACCAAAAATATTGCAAAACTTTTGACTCACCCTAGTAAATAAAAATAATTGATGGAATTAATTAAATTTAATAGAACATTTAAGTTACCAAAATATTGCAAAACTTTTGACTCACCCTAGTAAATAAAAATAATTGATGGAATTAAATTAATAGAACATTTATTAAGTTACCAAAATATTGCAAAACTTTTGACTCACCCTAGTAAATAAAAATAATTGATGGAATTAATTAAATTTAATAGAACATTTATTAAAAGAAAGGTTACTGTTGATTGGTCACCTTTCATGTGACCTTTGATTTGTTCATGAAATCATAAAAAAGTCATAAAAAAGAGCAAAAACACATTTCCTTTTATGACAGCCTCTAAAATCATAAAAATCCTTTGTAGATATTTTGCCTAAAACTATTTGTATTTGATAAGGTGATAATATAAAGCTAATAACATTATTTTTAGATCTTGAATGAAATAAAAAATGTCTTTATGTGGCTGATTGATTTTTATTGTTCCTTTGTAAGGAACTTTTTATATTTTGATACAGTTATTTGGGGATAAATCTATTCCTCCACCCCCAGTATTTACTGCTCTAAAATATGGGTTTTACTTCCAGATATAAACATGAATATTTATTCTTTGACTGTAATTCTGACATATTCTGCAAGAAAAGAGAGAAAAACATTCTGACTTTTTGAAAAAAACAAAAAAACAAAACCTGTTGAGAACTTTCAAAACCCTGGATATCATTGGCAGCAGTCATTCATTTATACATGTTTGATTAAAGATGATTGATAAGGAATTAAAATGAAAAATTAACCAGTGGAAATATCAAATATTCCTATCTAATATTAATATTTTATACACAATTATATGATATTATGAGGCACGTGGTCTAATGGTTAGAGTTGTGGGAAATGGACTCATCAAACCGAGTTCAATTCCTGGACAAAGCTGTTTAGATTTCACATGGTGCTAATACCCTTGGGAAAGATATAAATCCAATTCTCCCTCCAGCTATGGGTAAATAGCAGGGCAGACTGGGCTCTTAAACAATGGCTAGGTAACCAGTCTAGGATAAAGAAAACTCTGAATTCAAACCTGTGAAACTCCGCTTAAGAAATTGACCTTGTGTTGCATCCTGCTCATGCGGAGGGGTTGATAAATACATATATGATATTATTAAAATTAACACCTGTATCCTTATAATGCATTACGGTATTGAAATGAAACCTAACATTGAATATTTTGGTAAAGAAAAGACAAAGTCAAAATAACAAAGGATATTAACATTCAATAATATATGTGTAAAGAAAAAAAAATCCAAACACTTGGACCCTAATGAAGCACCAGGAGAATAAACTTGATGGGAGCTGCACAAGAATGCTGCGTGCAATCCTAAACAAAACATAGATACAACACCCCACGAGAAAACAGCTGTATGGTTACCTGCCCCAAACCATCCAAGTAAGACGAACAAGACATGCTGGACACAGCTAGAGAAACAAAGACAAACTTATAAGTGATGTTCTCCTGTGGGCTGTCCAGCAAAGACGTACATTCATCAGCTTGTCACGGATACTGGATGCTGCGCAGAGGACATCTCAAGAGCAATGAGTGATAGGGACGGTTGGCGAGAGAGTGTCATGGATATCCATGCTAATAGCATGACAAGATGATTATGAACATAAAGAAGTGTGTTAGCAATAGGGTATTTACCTTGCATCCCACGTATGCAAGTATGACACAAGATTGTTTAATGTTAACCGAAGCTCATGGGATGGCAGGTGAAAAAATTGCATAGATCCTATTGGAATTCCCCTCAAAGGGGGCGCCTTAGGCAATGGGTAATAAACCCAGCCCTGCCCTTTAAATCAAGGGGCAGGTGTTGCCTGGGGGATGGCCCCTGGAATCATGCCATTAATTTAACACTGGTCCAGTGGCTGAAGCTACCAGATCCTGCCCCAAAGAGTGGGTTATCATTGCCACCAACAGAATGTTTGCATCTGTTTGGGTATGTGTTGATGTTTTTTTTTTATGTGTATGTAAATGTTATATGTTTGTATGGGTGTATACATGTGAATATGTTTGTATGCATTCATATATGTGTATATATAAGTTGCATTTGTATGTTGGTGTTACATAATCATTGGATACCTAATGATTATGACAATAGTGTAGAAATCATATTAGTGCAGCTGATGGCCTTGAGAGTGAGTGACAATGCTTGACCTCATCTGACCTTGCCTTGCGGGATAAACCGTGAGAACCGGGAACCCCGATAGAAGGCCCTTCCGGTTTAAGGTGTAAGCAACTCAGTTAGTTAGTACTTAGAAGCCAAGCTAGCAAGATGTGAGTCTCACTGCGTGATTGTCTGGTCTGGGGATCTACGAATAAAGTAACATCATTATAAATCGAAGTCTTGTGTTTATTACTAAAAACTAACAATGACACAAGGCTTCTGATAAGGAGTGATCCCCAACAGAAACCAGACACGGAATCCTCAATAGAAGACCAGACGAGACCTTAGAAGATATATCAGAACTAAGCCGGACAGAAGAATAGACGACAGAGTAAGAAGTAAGAGAAGTATATAACATATACCTATTTAGAGCCGGTAAAGAAGGCTATGCAACATTGTTATATGTGTATATGTTTGTACGAGTGTGCAGTGAGATATATGTATATGTTTGTATGCATTTGTATATGTGTCTATGTTTGTATGCATTGTTGTTTGTATGTGTTCGTATATATGTGTTTATTTTTGTATGCATTGGTATATGTGAATATATTTATATGCATTGATATATTTGTCTATGTGTCTACGTTTGTATGTGTATGTAATGTTTGTATGCGTTTGTCTATGTGTCTATGTTTTTATGTGTTTGTATATGTGTCTATATGTGTATGCATTTGTGCACTTGTTAATGTGTACATATGTATACGTTTTATATGGGTGTATAGTAAGAAAGATGGATTTGTTTATCACAGTCTTTAAAAGAACAACGGTTATCTCAGAAGAATTCTGTTGGAATTTGAAGAAAATCCTCAGCAGAATTCCAGAATATTGTTGCCAAGATAAGAATCCTTCAAAATGCACTCCTTTCTTCATGAGCAAAAGAGTCTGCAACGTTTTGACACAATAAAAGAAATGATTGTTTTTATCATTCCTGTTCACACTAATTGACAGGGAATACATTGAATAAATCATTATTAGTGAAATAACAGTGGTAAGGATTCTTGTCTAAATAATTCATCTAGTTGGAATATTTTTTTACCTCAAGAGTTAATATTGTTGGAATATTCTGTTGTATATAAGCTGTGCTGCAATCTACCACTTAAATTTATAGACTGTGAAGTGACGTGGTTTAAAACTCAGCCAATCAACAACCCTAATGCATGACTGGTTGACTACTTAATCCTGATACTGAGAGACATCCATTTGCAATCATTGATGAAGGACTTGCTAGATTGAGGACACCAAGGAACAACCAAAGGATTCTTTATCAAGGATTGCACTCTGCTTAACACAAAGGATCTCTGCTGGACAAGTGCAATTGCCTGAAGTCTAAAGGATGGCTACAAAGAGACACATGTCTTAGACACATAGAAATCAAAAAGGTGCTCATCAGTTTTTATTTTTAGGAATTACAGTTGTGTAATATGTCAAATTGTTTTCTAGGTCACAGAATATGAAAATATATTCATTTTAGTGATTTAACCAAGTCATTTATTTTTATTCGATATAAGTGAAAATTATTCAATTATGTTCAGCTTTTTATACTATTTTGTATTGGAGGATCGTAAATTGCAAATAGTCATTTTGATATGTCATTTATATCTGTTCATGTTTGAAGAAGTCAGATGTGACATAGCCATAGTCATATAATGAATGGGATCTAGTTCCCTAAAGTAGTAACCAAGTCTAAAATGTCATATTGCTACTTAGTCTTATTTATACATATCTGTGATGTAGATTAAGAGAGATATTCTCTTTTAAAATATATCCATTATAATTATTATATATGCCCATTATAATTATTATTTATCTATTATCAAATTACTAGCAAATATATGCACCCTCCGGGTGCAAGTATTTTAGTTAAATTTTATAATAAAATATGTATTAAATTAGAAAGGCTAATGAAACTGAATAAGAATGTAGATAAAAGAGTTTGAACAGAGGGGGTATGATTGAAAAATAGAACAACTTTGAAACTAACTCTTCCATCATTTTCCCTTACTCCCGTCTTTCATTGGTAAATTTTCCTAATTAAACTGTTTAGTTAAAATAGGAAGTAAAGAATAATATTACAGTTATTTCTTCTTGTTAATGGATTTATTTGAAGATTTATCCCCGAGATTTTTGCTCATATTTAATTGAATAAAACCAAACAATTAGAAATCAATAATACTAAGCATATATTTATAAAAATCAATTTTTTAAGATCAATATGCAAATTAGCCTTTCCATTCACACTGTAAACCTCTATTTTCTTATATATATAAATACAATTGCATGTTATTAGTTTGTAGATATGGTGAACAGTGTAAGTAATGTAAAACAATTTTATTAATAATTGAGGTTTAAATAAAGAATAAAATCATGGAGAATATGATGTAAATAACGAAAGGAACTGTGACTTGTATAATAATATAGTTTCGGTTACAGACAGACAAACCCACAATCTCCATTATAATAAGATTACTACTATGATGTAGAACAACTTGAATTTGTTAAATATTTTTCCTTGAAACAGATAGAGCACTCCCAGTGGCCTATATATATATATATATATATATATTGTCATAATATATATGCTCTATCAATGATACTGAGCACTCCTTACTTTTAAATATAGCAAAGTATATTAGCAATATTACTAGGAACCATGAGGTAGCCTAAAGTCAGTATCAGCCAGACAGCGAGGGAGTCTATCTCCTTTTCACTAGCACTAGACCAAAGAGATTTTTTTTTACGTCTGAGGTGGAGCACCACACTTACCTTCAGCTCCTTACTTTACCGCACAGATCCATGTGCTACTCATACGCTGAGATGGCGAGGGCCGGTATCAAACCAGGAATCATATGATTCCTAGTCGGACATTCTACAGACTAAGGTAAATTTTATATATATGTATATATATATATGTATTGTTATAATTTTAATAAAATAACTTTCCTTATTGTTTGTGAATGAAATAATGTATATTAAATGGAGATTATTATAACTTTGTCTATTATAGAGCTGTTGAGACTACATCTTGATATTAATGATAAATCTCTTTGAGACAGATATATTAAAAAACAGCAACAACCACAATAGAAAAGCCCAATATTTCAATTCCTCCGAGCTTGATTCAATATTTTCAGAATTGCTTTTACTTTGTATTTCATTTCTTATCATTTAGATTAACATGACTGGGCATGACTCTAACAATACAAAAACTAATTGAGAATTCTACAAGACATGACTACCCAATACGTTGGCAAATATCTTTACACCTTATTTGAAAGAAAGTCCTTATAGTCACGTTTTGTAACCAATAAAAATTATCTTGGGGGTCACTTAAACAGAGGAAATTCTTTGTAATCTTTCTTTGAAATAGATAAAAAAAAGAATCTATACATTAACGACATAAGTTCCTTATTGTTATTTTCACAGATCGTTACTTCTGAGTAGTGAGTTTGATCCTAACTGGGTGTTATATATATCTGGCTTTGTACCAAAATTAAGTTTGTATCAGCAGGATGTGACACAAGTTAGCTCAGTCGGTAGAGCGTTCGGCTAGAAACCACAAGGTTCCAAGTTCGATACTGGTCCTCGCCAACTCAGCGTATGAGTAGCACAGGGATCTGTGTGCGAAAGTAAGGAACTGATGGTAGGTGTGGCGCACCACCTCAGATGCTAAAAACAATCTCCTTGGTCTAGCGCTATTGAAAAGGGGATAGACTCCCTCGCTGACTGGCTGATACCAACTTTAGGCCGCCCCGACGACTTTACTTAGTGAGTTTGATCCTAACTGGGTGTCATATACAACCAGGTGCTGCACATTGAAAATGTGTAGGTGACAAATGTGGGCCCTGAAAACAGAACAGGATATTGCCTGGAATGCAGTGAACTGACCTCCGACCCCGGAAAATGCATAGGCACAGAAAATGTGTAGGTGTAGCCCATAACCAATGAAAACAGGCTGCGTGGCAAGGTGGTGTGTCTACAGGAAAACTGCATAGGTGTCACGATCAAAGAGGTGTGACCCTGTTGAGTTAAAGAATTATAAAAAGCCCATAGAAATCTGGGTTGAGGATTGAGAACTCCCGAAGGCTCCTGTGTATGTGCATCCTCTGCAGATGACTCTCAGTCTACACACAATCGCAGAATAAAAATATAATTTCATATTTTTATATGTACAAGTGGTCAGTGTTCTTTGTCAGGTCCAGTGACAGTATTTTTTATCTTTAATTTCAAAACAAAACTGATACCAGTAACTGCTCAAGAAAATATAATCACATTAAGATGCACCGTGTTTGTCTTTCAAAAGCTGATCCATCTAGGGATTAAAATAAAATTTAAAAAATAGCAAACTTCGATGAGCTTTCACCGGAAGAACCCTCCGCGCATGTGCAAGAAAAAAGACCCATTTCTAACCCCAAAGTTAATATCTCGGCCATTCGAGTTGAGGCCTGAACTGTGTCTAGTCACTACTACTGGCCTGGGAGATATTCCCTTATCACTTGACAGCTATGACCGGTGAATAAAGCCTAAGTCATTAAACCACCTTCTGTCTTTGTCTCTTTCTTTTTCATTCCTTGAATTCCTTTTCTTTTCAGCATGATCACCAAATGAGATGGGGTTAAAAGTGAAAACCTTAAGAACACGTACCAAGAATAACCACCAGCTACATTTTTAACCTAAAAGACAAAACCTCTTGCCACTCCATACCCAACAGGTCACTTGGTCATCCTTTGTTTGATCTGGTCTGAAAAAGCTGAATTCAAACCAGTAAGCTCTTCATATGACCTTTCAGATAACCTGGGAAAAAATAAAATCAATCATTCTGCCTGTGTTGAAAAAGACAACTTCAATGAACACATCATAGGTTAAGAAGACAACTTTCTTTCTTTCTGTTTCTTTCCTTTTTCCATCTTTACTTTTTTTCTTCTTTCTTTCCTTCTTTACCTTTTTCCTTTTTTCTTTCTTTCTTTATTTCCTTCTTTACCTTTTTCCTTCTTTCTTTCTTTCTTACCTTTTTATTTTTACCTTTTTTCTTTCTTCTTTATTTCCTTCTTACCTTCTTTCTTTCTTCTCTACCTTTTCCTTATTTCTTTTCTCCTTTCTTTACTTTTTTCCTTCCTTCCTTCTCTTATTCTTTCCTTCTTTACCTTTTTCTTTCATTCATTCTTTCTTTACCTTTTTCCTTCTTTCTATACCTTTTTATTTCTTTACCTTTTTACCTTTTTCCTTCTGTCTTTCTTTATTTCCTTCTTTACCTTCTTTCTTTCTTTCTCTACCTTTTTCCTTATTTCTTTTCTTCTTTCTTTACTTTTTTCCTTCCTTCCTTCTTTTATTCTTTCCTTCTTTACCTTTTTCTTTCATTCATTCTTTCTTTACCTTTTTCCTTCTTTCATTCTTTACCTTTTTATTTCTTTACCTTTTTCCTTCTTTCCTTCTTTCTTTACCTTTTTCCTTGTCTTTCTTTATTTCCTTCTTTACCTTCTTTCTTTCTTTCCTTCTCTATTTTTTCCTTATTTCTTTTCTTCTTTCTTTACTTTTTTCCTTCCTTCCTTCTTTTATTCTTTCCTTCTTTACCTTTTTCTTTCATTCATTCTTTCTTTACCTTTTTCTTTCTTTCTTTCTTGGGAATTTTAGCTTATCTCCTTCTTTTGAAGATTTTATTTCGTTTGTCCATCTGTAATCCATTGTTCTTTCTTTCTTTCTTTCTTTCTTTTTATCTCTTTCAAATTCTTTCTTTCTTTTTTTTTCTGTCTTTCCTTATTTGGAACTTTAGCTTTTTAAATATTTGTTTTCACTTTTCTTTATTTTTTCTTTCTGATTTTAATTTTCTTTCTCTTTCTCTCTTTCTTTTTCGAGAAGACAGTAATGTTGCTTTTGAAGTTGGGTCTGTAGAATACACCTACTACACCTATGCAGTGGGGTAAGACCCTTCTCATGGAATCACCTGTTGACTGTGAGAGGACAGGATTGGGGGGGGGTGTTGGCTGAGCAGTCTGTGAACTGAATAATAAGTGATCCCATGACCTGCAACACTTTATCTCCTTATATGAGCTAGATGGGTGATAGAAGAGGCCTGATCTAATCAATTAGTCATGTCAAGCCCTAGCACCTATATGGTTGTCCTGGTATTATTCTTCAAATTCCTCTTATGGCAAACACCAACCCTATTTATCATATATATATTTACCAACCCCTCTGCACGAGCAGGATGTAACACAAGGTCAATTTCTTAAGCAAAGTTTAACAGGTTTGAATTCAGAGTTTTCCTTCTCCTAGACTGGTTACCTAGCCAAGGGTAAAGAGCCCAGTCTGTCCTGCTATTTATATATAGCTGGAGGGAGAATTGGATTCATACCTTTCCCAAGGGTATTAGCGCTATGTGAAATTCAAGCTGCTTCGTCCAGGAATTGAACTCGGGTTGATGAGTCCATTTCCTATGACTCTAAACATTAGACCACATGCCTACATAAATTATTTATCATATAGGTGCTAGAAGGTGGTGGATGAGAGTCAACCACCAGTTTTATTAATATCTGTTACTCTCAGTAAAAAAAAGTTAAATGAAAAGAAAAAAGGGTTATTTCCTAGTTGAGTAACATGAGTGACCCAGAAAAAACAGAACCCAAATTATTTATTTTCCCATTAAACTAATCCTAACCCTTGTTGGACTTAAACTAAAATAAATATATAAAATTATCAATTTTATTACAAAATTTGTGGGTTCTGTTTTTTCTGGGTCACTCTGTAGTATTATATTACCCAACTAGGAAATAACCAAAAAAAGATATTCTACCGTTTGGAGAATAATGATTAATTTTAATGTGAAGGACCTTAATTGGGCGATGGGGAAATACTGTGAAACCCCAATGGCAATAACAGGGTGGTAGATTTT
>CM042166.1:7927561-7972561 GCA_023376005.1 Doryteuthis pealeii | reverse complement strand
GTGCCTGTTCCCTCGATGCTGTAAATGTCACCAGGGATTTCACATTAGACAAGTCATCAATTGCGAGAGAGTATCATTTGATCCGTTCACATTGATCCGTTCATATTAATGTACTCCAAGGGGAAAAGAATGTGACGGAGATCATTCTTTAAATCAGTTATTTACCATAAGCAATTTTCATAAGTGAACCCTAGTACATTCAATGGATTTATGGATTGAAGACAAAGACATTTATATATAATGGAGATTTGGTGTTTGTCTGTTGTTACAATTTTAGTGGCCATATATATATATATATATATATATATATATATATATATGAGTATTTGTATATATATATATATGTGTGTGTGTCTGCAAGTGTATATATATATATATTTAATATACCAAACTTGTTGGTAAATCCTTGCGGTGAGAAAAAACCCAGCAAATAGTTTGATTGTAAAAATATACTACCAAACATCAACCGGGAAGAAAAAGATTTTTGTAAAAAAGAAAAGACCAAGATAATCGTACCAACAAAAAATAATCTATTAGTACAATATTTTGGCCAAAAGAAAAAACAATTTATATGTATATATATATATAAGATATATATATTCATACAAACCCGCCAGGAGACTAAAGCTAATAAGTAAAAAGTGCTCAATACCTAAGTAGAGCAAATAATGAAGATAAATCTAATGAATCAAACGAACCTACTAAAAGTTTCGCTTTATGCTCTTCAGGGCTAAGATCTGACTCTTAGCCCTGAAGAGCATTAAGCGAAACTGTTAGTAGGTTCGTCTGACTCATTAGATTTATCTTTATATATATATGTATATATTACAGCGGAGATCCTTTGTGTTAAGCAGAGCGTGATCCTTGGTAAAGAATCCTTTAATTGTTCCTTGGTGCTCCTCAGTCTTGCAGGTCCTTTGTCAATGATTGAAAATGGACGTCTCTCAGTGACAGCGATTAAGTTGTCAACCAGTCACGCATTCAGGCTGTTGATTGGCTGAGGTTTAAACCACATGACCTCGCTTAGTCTATAAATCTAAGTGGTATTTTGTAGCACGGCTTATACCACCAAATAATCCAACATCTGTAACTGAAACTATGTCACTGCTTATGTCACAATACCCTGCATACGTTTAACAGTGAGTATCTAATTTATAGTCAAATAATTAATACATAGAATAAAGAACAACCCTGTATTATATATACTCAGAAAAGAAACATTAAATGGTCTACATTGTTTGTTAAAAGTTTTAATATATACATGCCTGTTAATATTGATTCATATATGATTTGTTTAATTCTAATGTATATTTAAAGTTATATAACAGAAATATATTTATATATTTATGAGAAAATTATTTACAAACAAGAAATAATTACATAATGATTTATATATACCTTGTTTTATTTTAATATATATTTAAAATTATCTAAGGTATAGAGTTTTACGAGAAAATTATTTACAAACAAGAAATAGTTACATAATGATTTATATATACTTTGTTTTATTTTAATATATATTCAAAGTTATCTAACGTATAGAGTTTTACAAGAAAATTATTCACAAACAAGAAATAGTTACATAATGTTCTTCTACATTAAATTTTATATTTTATCATATGGGGAAAAAAAACATTTTTGTGGTTTGGTTTGGTTTGGTTTCATTGTTTAATGGCATATCAATCTTTGTGAGTTATTTAATGCCAAAGCCATCCTTGAAAAAGAACAGTAATGTTACAATTTAACTCATAGTTGGAGGATGAGGGTGTTCATACCTTTCCCAATGATATTACTATGAAAGTGAACATAATAGCACAACTGGAGTTTGAATTTGTTTCCTACAATGTCACTGTCAAATACATTAACCCCGATGCCATAGGGACCCCCCCCCCCCTAATTCACTTTGTGAATAAATATTTTTAATGCCATTATCTATTCATCAAATTACCCTTCTGTCGATTCAAAAAAAAAAAATTTATTTTTATTTCTTCTTCTTCATTTTATTGGTTACATATTTTTAGAATTTATTTTATCTAAGTTATTTTAGGAATAACTCTAAGAAAAAAACAAACTATTTTAATGTTTTTTCATTGAATTTCTTTTTATATTTATTGAAAGCAAAATACATTACATTGAACAGATTTATGTTTCTATTTTTGTCAATATACACTATCACCCACAAGCAGAGAGAGATAGAGAGAGGAGAGGGGAGGAGATAGAGAGAGGGAGGAGATAGAGAAAAGAGAGAGAAATAGAGATAGGGAGAGAGAAATAGAGAGAAGGAGACAGTGAAAAGAGAGAGATAGATAGAAAGAGGGAGAGAGAGAAAAAGGTAGACAGTGAGAGAGAAAAAGATAGAGAAATAGAGAGAAGGAGACAGTGAAAGAGAGAGATAGATAGAAAGAGGGAGAGAGAGAAAAAAGGTAGACAGTGAGAGAGAAAAAGAGAGAGAAATAGAGAGAAGGAGACAGTGAAAGAGAGAGATAGATAGAAAGAGGGAGAGAGAGAAAAAGGTAGACAGTGAGAGAGAAAAAGAGAGAGAAATAGAGGAAAGGAGACAGTGAAAGAGAGATAGATAGAAGAGGGAGAGAGAGAAAAAGGTAGACAGTGAGAGAGAAAAAGAGAGAGAAATAGAGATAGGAAGAGAGAAATAGAGAGAAGGAGACAGTGAAGAGAGAGATAGAAAGCGGAGAGAGAGAGAAAAGGTAGACAGTGAGAGAGAGAGAGAGAGAGATAGGAGAGAGAATAGAGAGAAGAGACAGTGAAAGAGAGAGATAGAAAGCGGGGGAGAGAGAGAAAAAGGTAGACAGTGAGAGAGAAAAAGAGAGAGAGATAGAGATAGGGAGAGAGAAATAGAGAGAAGGAGACAGTGAAAGAGAGAGATAGATAGATAGAAAGAGGGAGAGAGAGAAAAAGGTAGACAGTGAGAGATAGAAAGACAGAGAAATAGAGAGAAGGAGACAGTGAAAGAGAGAGACAGAGAGAGATATAGAGAGGAGAAGAGATAAAGGTTAATTTTCTTTTAAACAAAAGGTTGGATGTATGTGGTGTAATGGTTAGAATCATAGGAAATAGACCCGTCGACCAGAGTTCAAATCCTGGACAAGGCTGTTTACACTTTCACACAGCGCCAATACACTTGGGAAAGGTATGCATCCGACTACTCTCCCTCCAGGTATGGGTAAATTGTAGGCAGACTGGGCTCTTTAACCTTGACTAGGTAACCAGTATAGGAGAAGGAAAACTCTGAATTAAAACCAGTAAAACTCCACTTAATAAATTGACTTCATGTCACATCCTGCTTGTGCGGAAGGGTTGGTGGATATGTGTGTATATATATATATATATATATGCGGGGGGTTGGTAAATACATACTAAACCAAAGATCATCACCACCATCAAGTCATGCTGACAACACAGATCCCTATGACTCTCTCTCAACACCTGTCCCAATCAGTCATTAATTGTGGAAAATCCTTGGGATGGCATCAAATTTCTGCACAGAGCTGATGAATCTAAGTCTAGTTAATGTATTCTACAACTCTGACCGACTGGCATTAATGTTTCACTAGAAAGGATATGGATTATAATATATCTCTTTCTCTCTCTCTCTCTCTCTCTCTATATATATATATATATATATATATATATATATATATATATATGACCACTTTAGCTCAGTCGGTAGTGTTCAGCTAGGAACCACAAGGTTCCTAGTTCAATACTGGCCCTCGCAAATTCAGCGTATCAGTATTAGAACTACAATATTAAATTTAACTACATAAATAAGAATTTTTTTCTTAAACAGATATATTAATTTTAAATAAGATAAACACAAAAAAGAACAATGAAAAACTATAAATTCGTAATATTCAACCCCTAAAATATAATTAGAATTAAATTTTAATAGCTTTTACTTGCTATTATACATAATTAGAATTAGATTAATAACAATACAGAAATGAGAACTAAGGAATGAAAACATGTGTGAAAAGATACATTGTTTTTTCTCTCAATTTGAGAAAAAAATAATGTAACATTCAACTGTTATTGTCCCAAAAATATCTAAGAATTACATCAACTTAGTTAAACGTAGGGTAGGGTCCTGATGAAATCATTTTGACTAAAACCATGGTAGACGCTTAATTTTACCCCTACTATATATATATATATATATTTGAGAGAACACAGATTGTGATCTTTGAATTCTGTACATTCAAATATAATGTCAACGGCAAGGGAGGAAGATTTTAATTCAAAATATTTATTGATCACAGAAAACATCTTATAATTTATTGTGTAGTAATACCACATTATTGACAATGACCTACAAAGGTCAAAGTGAATTTACAAAGGTTACAACATCGGAGATTTGGGATATTATTAAGAGCCTTCATCCTCAGTTGGAACATCTCACTTGTGATGAAAAAGTTGATAAGAAAAAAGCCTCAACTCTAGATCCTTGTCTGTCATATTTTATAAAATATGCCTACAAGAAAATCTGCTGTCTAAATACACACACATATATATATATATATATATTATATATATATATATATATACTTGAGTTACAATATCATATTGGACAGTTATCAAACACCCTTCTATCTCAGTTGCAATACCTCACTTGTGAACATAAAAACGCTAATAAAAAAAACCAAGATCTTTGTCTGTCATAATTTATAAAATATGCTAAAAGAAAATCTGCTGACTAAATACACACTAATATATATATATATATATATATATATATATATACTTGAGTTACATCATCATTTCTGACAGTTATCAAACACCCTTCTTCCTCAGTTGCAATATATCACTTATAACTCAAGTACATATATATATATATTATATATATATACATACATACATTATATATATATATATATATATATATACATATATATATATATATATATATATATATATATATATATTATATGTATGTATGTATGTATGTACTTGAGTAATAAAATCATTTCAGACAGTTATCAAACACCCTTGTTACTCAGTTACAATATCTCACTTGTGAACATGAAAACACTGATAAAAAAGCCCGTAATCCTAGATCCTTGTCTGTCATATTTTATAAAACAGGCCAACAAGAAAATCTGCTGCCTAAATACACACACTATATATATATATATATATATATATATGTATGTACTTCAGTTATATCATCAGAGATTTCAGACAGTTATCAAACAGCCTTCATCCTCAATTGCAATATCTCACATGTGAACATGAAAAAGCTAATAAAAATACTCAACTCTAAATCCTTGGCTGTCATACTTAATAAAATGTCTTATATATATATATATATATATATATATATAAACATATTATAATAGAGTTACAACATCAGACATTTCTGACGATTAACAAACACCCTTTATCCTCAGTTTCAACATCTCTCTTGCAAACATGAAAAAGCTGTAAAAAAAAAAAAAAAATAATGCACTCTAGATCTTTGTCTGACATATTTTAAAAATATGACTACAAAGAAATCTGCTGCCTAAATACATATATTATATATATATATATATATATATATACTCGAGTTATATCATCAGAGATTTCAGACAGTTATCAAACAGCCTTCATCCTCAATTGCTACATGCAAACATGAAAAGCTAATAAAAAGACTCAACTCTAAATCCTTGGCAGTCATATCTAATAAAATATATCTACAATATATGTATGTGTATATATATATATATATGTGTGTGTGTGTGTGTATGTATGTACTTGAGTTACAACATTTGACAATCTGAACAATTATCAAACAACCTTAGTTGCGATATTTCATGCATGAACATAAAAAAAGCTGATAAAAAACTGAACCCTAAATCCTTGTTTGTCATATTCAGTGAAATATTCCTACAAGAAAATCTACTGCCTAAATACACACTCACACACACACCACACACTATATATATATATATATATATATATATATATATATATATGTATGTATGTATGTATGTACAAAAGGCTGTATTCTAATTATTATGGAAGTGGAGTAATATTGATAAATTGTGCTGAGTTTGACAATAAGAGAAACATTTTTAAAGATTGAATAAAAGAAATGATATAAAAACAAAACAGAAATAAAAAAAAAAACTTAAGAAAATGTTTTTCAATATGGCAGAATGAGATTAGAATTTCATGGAAACAGACAACAGTGAATATCAACAAGTGAATGAAACAAAGAAAAAACAGAAAAAGAAAGAAAAAGAATCCTGAAAACATGGACTATTTTCTCATCTTAATAAATGAATCACTGAATTTACAACTGAAAAAAAGAAAAAAGAAATACGAGAAAAATATTGAGAAAAATCTTTTATTCAAATCCTTGATTTCGTTTTTTGTTTCCATTTTTTCTTTTTCTTTTTTTTTTATAGACAAAATGTTTTTCAATTCGTGAAGCATGTTCAATTTATTTAATCATTTAAATTGCATTTCATAAATTTATTTTATCCATTCATTTATCTGTATTGATATTTTGTGTTCAAAAAAAAAAAAAAAAAAAGTTTGAAATATTTGATTCATAATTCATTGAGTATGTGTGGATTAAAATAAAATAAAATAAAATTTAAAAACCCAACAAACTCCTTCACTGTAAGAACCCTCCATGCATGTGTGAGAAAAAGGACCAACTTCCGACTCTCAAGAGAATATCTTGGCCATTCTAGTTTAGGCTGTAACTGGGTCTAGTCGCTCCTACTGGTCAGGGAGATATTCCCTTGCCACTGGTCAATAAAGCCTAAGTCATAAAACTACCTTCTGCCTTTGTCTCTATCTTTTTCATCCCTTAAAGTCCTTCCTTTTCAGCGCTACCACCAAATAAGATGGGATAAAAAGCAAAAACCCTAAGAACACGCAGCAGAGAATATCCAGCCACCTTTAAACCTTTAAAACACCAAAACCTTTTCCAATCCCATACATACTCCTGAAAAATAGGTTTATCTGTGCTAAAACATTGCTATAAAAAAATAATAGAAATGTTTTAGTTCTTTTTAAATATTTTTAAAGTACAATGCAATTAAGATCCATTTATTATTGAATCAAAAATAAACAAAGATTCAAATAGATTGTGGCATTTTTTAGTTTTCATGTTTAAAATAGCAGATGATCTTTTTTTTTTTTCAACAGATCACTGAAACATTCTATATTCAAGATTGAATTATTATGGAAACATAGCCTAGTGGATAAAGGAGTTAGGTTAAAATAGTTCTAAGTGACAATTATCTCTAGACTGCAGGTTCAATCCTGGTCCGTAGCAGCAGTAACATTGAATAATAATTAACACAGCTTAACTCCTGTACCCCAGCTATGGTTAGCGGAATGAGAACATGATACCCCTATGGACTGAATAAAGGGTTAGGTTCAAATTTCTGTGATGGATCCCGATTACGACAAGAAGTTTCCTGAGTCTGACAAGAAATACCTGAAGAAGGCCAGAGGGCACATTGGCCGAAATGTTGTACAGATAACAATGAAGATGAGGACAATAGTCCAAATAATACTAATTTTCTTTATAAGTTTTTAACATGAATTTCTATTTCTGTTATGTTATTTGAAGAAGCTATTAAGTAAATAGAGTTGAGCAGAAAGAAAATTATATAGTAAAGTGGGGATACTAGATGCTGTGTGGAAGACCTGTCAGAAGTGATTACCAATAGGGACGATTGGCAAATCTTCCTGGGAACACATGCTGTCAGTGTGACCTGATAAGGATGATGATGATAGTTCAGACTACAGAAAAATATTCACTTGAATGTGTATTTGTTTATAATTTTGTTTCTCTTAATGTGAGCTTATTGTTGGATTTATTTGTATATAGTTATTTAATCTAGCTTGCTAACCATTACACTACATGAGGTGCCCTATTTTTTGTAATATAGTTATTTACTAAGCTTAGCTTAGATGCAGTACAAGGCCAGAAGTGTGGGGCACCCAGTGAGAATCGAACTCACTAACAATGGTCTGCTAATCTAGCTTGCTAACCATTACATATTTGTATATATATATTTACCAACTCCTCCACACGAGCAGGATACGACACAAGGTCAATTTCTTAAGCAGAGTTTAACAGGTTTGAATTCAGAGTTTTCCTTCTCCTAGACTGGTTACCTAGCCATGGTTAAAGAACCCAGTCTGTCCTGCTATTTACCCATAGCTGGAGGGAGAGTAGGATTCATACCTTTCCCAAGGGTATTAGCGCTAAGTGAAATGCAGTTACCATGTCCAGGATTTGAACTCGGGTTGACGAGTCCATTTCCCATGACTTTAACCATTACACCACGGGCTTCCTTACATATTTGTATATAAGGTGTGCTTCAATTCCCCACCTGAATTTATAGACTAGGTGAGGTTATGTGGTCTATTCCTTTGCCAATCAGCAGCCATAATCTTTGGCTGATTAACTACTTAAACACTGATTCTTTCACAGTATACTTGCAACCATTGATGAAGGAACTTACAATACTGAGGATTCTTTACCAAAGGATTACCAAGGATTTCTGCTGGACAAGCGCTCTTGCTTGAAGGCCAAAGGATGGCCCATAAAAACTTAACACTTATGTTCACCCCAAACTTGTATTTTGTAAGGACATGCCCGTATATTTATCTTAAATACTATGCAAATTTTGTGTCTCAAAACACAATGTAAACTACATAAATTCTTTAGTCGGTACTGTAGAATAATCATACTAGTTCCAATTACCATTGAATTGGTAAGATAAGGCAGCAAGCAATTGTAACTCAATACGAATCTGTTTTGCGTGAAGACTACTGCAAAATGCCAGCTTATTTATGAAGCCTCGTTAACATCATAGAAACCAAACAGCCAATCAGGACTCTAGGAATGGAATCACCCAAATGCATGAGTGGACTATTCTGGATTCCCATAAGTACCAGTTGTCTTGGCACTGGTTCAGTTGTGCTTAGCTTGTTGCTCAAACTAACAGTATGCTAACTCACTTCAACAGGTAAAAAAAGTAAAGTCGACGGGGCGGCCTAAAGTCAGTATCAGCCAGTCAGCGAGGGAGTCTATCCCCTTTTCAATAGCGCTAGACCAAGGAGATTGTTTTAGCATCTGAGGTGGAGCGCCACACCTACCATCAGCTCCTTACTTTACCGCACAGATCCCTGTGCTACTCATATGCTGAGTTGGCGGGGACCGGTATGGAACTAGTAACCTTGTGGTTTCTAGCCGAACGCTCTACCGACTGAGCTAACCCGGCCCCTAGGTACAAACTGATAAAAAGTTGAATAAATGGTATACTCTTTGCCTACTAAATTTTCCACCATGGCTGTACTATATTTTCTTGGTATTTTTTTTACATTCAACTGGTTCCTATTGCAAAAGGATCAAGTACCAGTCTCTTCAGGGTTGGTTCACAGACAAAACAAAAGATGACAGGGATATTCACCTAGTGATTTTTCAGTGTAAACAAGTGACATGTGTGAGAGACACTGCCAGCGGTTTACAGTAGGATCGCAGTGGTCAGAAATCCACTGTGAGCAGCTTAAGCTAGGCAAAGTTTGGTTTGGTTTGTTTTGTTTTACGGCATATCAACCTCAGTGGGTCATTTAATGCCGATAAAGTTTTGAAATAAATCAATTCTTAATGGATAATACAATTTTTTTATAAATACATTTTTCTATTTAACCCATAGATGGGACCCTAACAGGTACTACCACTCCGGGTCAGAGTGGACCAGGAGCAATGGTGATGAATGGGGTGCTCCACATTCCCCAAACCTCCAAAACTGGAACCTCACCATCAGATAGAGTTTAATGTCATTCCCAGGACATGTAGACCCGCAGCCACCGCCTTCTAGCACCCATATGATAAAAAGGGGTTGGGGCTTGCCATAAGGGCAATAGGTTTGGGAAAATCATATAGGTGCTAGGGCTTGACGTGACCAGCCGATTGATCAGAGGGGGCCTCTCCGACCGCCCGACTAGCCCAAGATAGGGCCAAAGTGGAGTATTGCATGTCATGAACTGCTCATCCACCTGGGCTCTATCCTTAAGCATCACAGGTCGCCACCTATGGCCAACAGGTGGCCCCATTGGGGGAGTCTTACCCCTCTGCAGAAGTGCAGTCGGTGCATTCTAACGCCCCACCGACAGGGCGGGGTAGGCAAAGAGTTAAATTTAGCAGCTACAAATTCTCAAAAGTCAGTGTGTATTATATGTCTATTGTCAGTATCAACCTGACAGTGAGGGAGTCTATCCCCTTTTCACTAACACTAGACCAGGGAGATTGTTTTTTTATCTCTGGTAGAGTGCCATACCTAACATCAGTACTTTTAGTCAGTACAAACTGATAAAAAGTTAAACAATTTTTTGTATCTGAGGTGGAGCGTCACACCTACCATCAGTAGTTGTAGCCAGTACAAACCGATAAAAAATTGAACAAATGCTAAATTGTCTAATTTTTTTTAGATGTGGCTTGATAATTTGTATTATTTGGATTTTTTTCCACATCTTTGTTGTTTATATACACAAAGTTTTGGCCAATGTGAACCCCCCTCCGCCCCCCGCCTTCTTCAGGTGTTACTTGTTGAACTTGGGAACCTTCTTTTTGAACTCAGGTTCTTGAGTTCAACAGAAAATCCCTGAAGGTGGGAGGGCACATTGTCCGAAACGCTATGTATATAGCAATAAAGACGAGAACAATAGTCTGAAAAATCCAATGAAAATGCTAAGTTTATGTTAGATTTAGCAGTAACAAATTCTAAAAATTCAGAGTGTTTTTATACACTGTAAACTTTTCAGCCCACCCTCGTTGAATAAATTAGTTAACTTTGTTAAAGGCCTCAGGGCATAAGAAGACTTTAGTTACAGGAAAAAATAGTTGAAGAGAGAGATTCAAATAAGAACGGATTGCAGGTGTTCTTAATAGCTTTTCATTTTACTCTTCTAGGCTTCTTGTTACCATGGCGACAATTATAGAGAGCTTCATGACATCATCAAAGAATATTAAAAATTATCTTTTTCTTAACTCTTAGCATCCTGTTGAGAATTTTCTAAGTCCAGAGCTCCATTCCTATAAGGATTTATCAAAAAAATGGTTAAAAATGGCCTTTTCATTTCAAGTTACCTGTTATTTCTCTTTAATCTAAGACTTCTAAATATGTTTAATATCACATTTAAACAAAGGCTATCGTTTCGGGCAGAATAGGAAAACGAATGTGACTTCCAGCTGGGTGGAATGAGGCGGTATAGGATGTTAAGAGTTAATATCACATGAGAGGAAATGAAAACAACAAAAATAAACAATGATTAAAATAACTGCTATCAAAAGCTATGATGTATTTAAAAAAAAATACTTACTTAAAGGCTGCTTTGGCGACCTTTAAGTTGGTTGGTTGGATTTTATGGGATATCAACCCTTGTTGGGTTATTTTATGCCAAAGATATTTTGTTTTATTCATTTTTGTTAGGTATTCAAAACTTTTTTTTTTTAAACTCAGTTTTTTTTAACACATTTTTTAGACTAATTTTTTCTATTTAACCCTGAAGAATAATTAAAGTTCCAATTACCGTCGAACTGGGAAGACAAGGCAACAAACGGTTGTAACTTAAATACAAACCCGAATAGTCACTAAGTCTACTGCAGAATGACAGGATATATATAAGACTCCACAATGTCATTAAAATCAAGCAGTCAAGCAGCCAATCAGAACTCAAGGAATGGAATGACCCAAATCACCCAAATTCATGAATGGGTCATTCTTGATTTCTATATATACTTAAGTTGTACTTAGTTAGCTGCTGTTATTTAAACCAACAGTAGACTTACTGACTTCAGTAAACCCATAGATGGGATCCTAACAGGTTCTATCACTCCAGGTCAGAGTGGATCTGGAAATAATGGTGTGGATACTCCACACAGCTCCCGGATTGGAACTTCACCATCAGATAGAGTTTAATGTCATTCCCAGAATTGAAGTCAGTCTACTATTAGTTTGAACAATGTGACTGGCCAAGCACAACTGAACCAGTGTCAAGACAACTGGTACTTATGGGAATTCAGAACAGTCCACTCATGCATTTGGGTGATTCCATTCCCAGAGTCTTAATTGGCTGCTTGGTTTGTAGGATCCTCTGAGGCTCCATAAATCCTGCCATTTTGCAGTAGTCTTAGCAGCAAACCAGAATCGTATTTCAGTTACGACTGCTTGCTGTCTTGTCAATTCGACGGTAATTGGACTTAGTATTATTCTACATCTCCCCTTCCTCCCCCCCTCTCCCATTGCGTGAGCGTATTGGCCTTTGAGGAGAAATTAGTTCCTTTCAGCCAGGCTGATTACAGGGGAGCAATCTTGACAAGATGTGTTAAAAAAGTATCGAGATTTTTTTGTACTTTTTGACACACCTTGTATTCTGAAAAAAAAAAAAACCTAAAAAAACTGTTCCATTCATTCTTCATTTCTATCTTGGTAAATATAGCTTCAATCTCGAAACTTCTTTGACACACCTTGTATTCTGAAAAAAAATTAACATTAAATTCATTGTTCATTTCTATCTAGGTAAATATAGCTTCAATCTCAATACTTTTATGACACACTTTGTATATGATAAAAAGGGTTGGGGCTTGCCATAAAGGCAATAAGGTTGGGACATTCCATTCATTGTTCATTTCTATCTTGGTAAATACAACTTCAATCTCAATACTTTTTTGACACACCTTCTATATGATAAGAGTTGGGGCTCGTCATAAGGGCAATAAGTTTGAGACAATCCGTTCATTGTTCATTTCTATCATGGTAAATACAGCTTCAATCTTGATACTTTTTTGACACACCTCGTATATGATAAAAAGGGTTGGTGCTTGCCATAAGGGCAATAAGGTAGGAACAATCATATCGGTGATAGTCAGAAGAAATGTTACAGTTTCAACTTTGTAGTGATTTTTGGTGTGCATTCATGCAATATTGTTTGATTTTAATTTGACATTTGCAATACAAAGTTGAGACGGACATTGACAAGTCAGATGAGATGACACAATATATTTCATCTTTTAATATTCTGCATCAGTGAATCTTTTGCAGCAAGGTAAATATTACAGCATCCAATAAAGGAAGCATACAGCAGTTGAATTAGTATTATTTGTATTATTCGGACTATTGTCCTCATCTTCATTGTTATCTGTACAACGTTTCAACCCAATGTGCCCTCCGGCCTTCTTCAGGTATTTCTTGTCGGACTTGTATAGATAATAATGAAGATGAGGACAATAGCCTAAATAATACAATTTTATCAAGCCTCATCTCAAAAATTCAGAGAAACAGCAGTTAAAGTTAATAGAAAATATGAAATGTCCTGAGTGTGATGAAAAAATGGATCTAGCTGTGGGGTTCAAATTCTGAAGCTCTGGAGAGTGTGGTGCCTTCATTGGCATAGTAATGGTACTATTTAACCCATTGCTGGGGGAATGAAGGGGTTCATACTTTTCCAAAGGGCATTAGTCCAAAAGTAAATGTAATAGTGTGACTGGAGGTCGAACTCATTTAATTATTTTTTTTTATCATTAAATAAATATTTGCTTTACAATTCTAAAAATAGGAAATTTAATTTATTTTAAATGAACTTTAGCTATTAATTTGGTATTTTCTACTGATCTTCAGACCCGTCACAAAAACATTCCGACCAGGTTGTATCGATCCCAGTTCTGTAGATCAAAGTAACACAACGTGGGTTTAGAGATCATCGACAAAGCAACTAGCCGGAGAAACATGTGCTAATCATGGAACTAAGTCATCTCATCAAGTACCGTCAATTGCATAGGACCCAATTATATATGCGTGAGTGTGTGTGTGTGTGTGTGTGTGTGTATGAGAGAGTGAGTGTGTGTGTGTGTGTGTGAGATAACCTCTGTTGTATTTGGTATTTTCTGTACGGAGTGCTTTTTTTTTGTTTTTGTTATTGATTTCTAAGATATTTCTTTCTTTTTTGGGTGAATTTAATTGTTTATTTAAGATTTAAAGATACATATTAATAATAATTATAAGATAATAATATAGATCAACACATCCTTAAGGAAGTTAAAATAGGCACAAAAATATTGCAATAGCATGGATCGACTACAGAAATCAAAATTTAAAATTCAAGATTACCACTTACTTTTGGTTATTCCATCATGAATAGGGTGAGGCATGTTGCCAGAAAAATTTTTGATTATTTAATTCTCATGTATGATTTGAAACCTTAACTCCTGGGCTGAAAATTCTGGAAACAGTTTATTCTTATACCGAGGTAATTACAGAAATAGAAATAGACCCATCAGATGATATGACATATGACATTAAACTGAATCTAATAATGAAGTTCTGATTTTGGAACTCAAGGGAGTGTGGAGTACCACTTCATTACCATTACTCCCAGGTCGACTCTGACCTGGAGTGGTAGTACCTGTAAGTTAACTATAGGTTAAATAGAAAAAAAAATGAGTTTAAAAAAATACTGAACGCACATTAAGAAGGAATAACGTCTTCGGCATAAAATAACCGAACAAGGGTTGACATGCTGTAAAATCCAACCAACCAACATCTCAGATGTTTAGACAGTTAAATATTGTCATAATTTTTTGAACTGAATGAAAACTAATGAAATAATTAATATTCATACATTTCTAAGAAGTTATGTTTGTGAAATCCCATGTCATGAATAAATCTCTGAATAAGATAAATGAAAAATAAAAGAGAGCTACAACCCCCAAAAAATGGCGGGGGGGGGGAGAGGAAAAAGATTTATTTAAGAATATAGAAATTACAATTCAGAATAGACAAAATAAATGTTAATTCTTTATATGAATTTTTACTCTTTTTTCTTTTTTTTTCCCCCAGAACGAAAAAGAACAATAACAAAAAAAAAAAAAAAAAAAAAAATGACAAAGTTTTATTTCTCTGAATTTTTGAGATGAGACTTGATTATTTGGATTATTCTGACTATTGTCCTCATCTTTGTTGTTATCTGCACAACATTTCAGATGATGTGTCCTCCAGCCATCTTCAGGTATTTTTTGTCAGATTTGGGAACCTTTACAGAACTTCAAACCTAACCCTTTATTCAATCCATGGGAGTAGACCGTTCTCATTCTGTAATGGGTAGCAAGCTAGTCTTGCAGATCAATTACAACTGAATAGTGAGTTCAATCCTTGCTGAATGCTCTATACTTGTGACCTTGTGTCAAATCCCATTGATGGTGAATCGGTTGGGTAAATAATTTGTCTTTTTTTTAACATCAATTTGGCCTACAATTTCATCCTTCATTTTGTTTAGATTTCTTTCTTTTTGCTTCTTTTAAAAAAAAATTCTCTGTAAAATAATGTTTTTCTCTCTTATTGGATTTCCTCTAGGTAGAAAAAAAAATTGATGCAGTATTTTCCGAGGATCTTAAAAATATTTTAAGGGATTAAAAAAAAGCTCTATTTAAAAAAAGAAAGAAGGATTAAGAATTGGATCCTATGTTCTGCTTTTTGTGTCAAGGTCACACTCTCAAAGAAAATCTACCTTATCAGCTTATTCAAACAATCCTGACTTGTGGGGATTAAAATAAAATTCTAAAAAAAAAAAAATAATAATAAATGGTTATTTCCTATAACTCCAACCTAAAAAAGGGGAACCACTCTGAATTAATTTTATCTGTTAATTAATCTACCCATTATTTTCCCATTAAACTAACCCTAACCAGTCTTCTTTTTTCCTTTCTTTAATGGGAAAATAATGGGTAGATTAATTAACAGATAAAATTCATTCAGAGTGGTTCCCCTTTTTTAGGTTAGAGTTATAGGAAATAACCTAATAAACTCCCATGAGCCTTTGCCAGAAGAACCTTTCATGCATATGCCGGAAAAGGACCCACTTCCAACCCCAAAGACAATCTCTCAACCATTAGGATTTAGGCCTTAACTCGGACTACTGGGCAGTGAGAAATTCCCTTGCCACGTAGTGGCTATGACACACAAATAAAGCCTAAATCATAAAACAACCTTTTGTCTTTGTCTCTTCCATTTTGTTCATTGAATTCCTTCCTTTTCAGCGCGACCACCAAATAAGATGGGGGTAAAAAGCAAACCCTAGGAACACACACCAAGAATAACCCAACTACCTCTAAAACCTAAAACCTCTTGCCACTCCATACAACATAATCTCCATTATAATAAGATATTGATATATCTTTCTCACGGGTATTAGTCTGAAAATGAATGTAATTGCATGACTGGAGTTTGAACTCACTCACTATGATGTCACAGTCCAATACATTAGCAACTATGCCATGGGGACTCCCCCAAGTGTATTGGAGAGTCCTAAACTATTGATATTGACATATTATATATATATATATATATGAATATAAAATGAAGGTCCACAAAAAGGATTATGTTTAAAAAAAAAATTTTTTACCTTTTATTATTATCTTACATTTGCGACACGTGATTCAGATCTTCTGATATCTTTTTCAGGCATTAAACATATTCTGGCAGAATATGAATTTGTACATGTGTATATATATATATATATATATATAAAGAGAGAGAGAGAGGTATCTAACCCCTCCCTTCCTGTTTGGTGGGAGCATAGAGGAATTTCATTTTTCACATCTGTGTTATTAGCAGGTATTTTTGTTCCTGGGTGGTAGATAATACATTTTAGAATTTAAGGTTTTTAATGTTTAAAAATTTTTTTTTTTTAAACAATCCTTTTTGCAGACCTTTTTTATAAAATATTTAATTTTCTCCCATTGGACCCATAACAACACTATATATATATATATATATATATGAATAGATTGTGGTACGAGCAAAATTTGAAAATGGTTTTGAAATGCGTGTGCATTGTGAGATGTTATAATAAATACAATTGTATTTATTATAACATCTCACAATGCACACGCTTTTCAAAACCATTTTCAAATATATATATATATATATATATATATATATAATAACCTTTCCCAAGAGTATTAGTCTGAAAATGAATGTAATTGTCTAAGTGGAGTTTGAACTCACTCACTAAAATATCAGAGTCCAGCATATTAGCAACTATACCGTGGGGACTCCCTGACAAATATATTGGAGAGTCCCAAACTCCTACTATTAACATCATTATATTCTTAAGTGCTTTACTCAGAGAAACTAAACAATGATTACCAATCATACAATAGTAAGTTTGATTGATGGCTATGATAAAACGGAAGTGTATGTTACTAATTACTTTTACAAGTCATGGACCTATTACGATCGTCGAGAACTACTAATAAAAACCTAAAACTACTATTTAAATCTTTTCTGACAAAAATAATCAATACTTTTACTCTAACTAATAGGACACTAGTAGAATCGACATTATTTTTATGACTAACGAGGACTAAAATGACCTTTTCCACAATAGTTGTTCTGGTTTAGTATAAGAAGTGAGACCTTTGAAAATTCTTTTATCTCTCTTTTCATGCATTTCTTTCACTGTCTCGTTATCTCTCTCTCTCTCTCTCTCTCTCTGCCAATCTACTTCAGTCTGTCCATATGTATGTATGTATGTATGTATGTATGTATCTCTCAATATATCTATCTATATCAGCTTGTTCTTAACTACCTACCTATGTATCAGTCTCATTCTCTACATATCTATCTCAGTATATGCATATCTGTCTGTCTATATAATATATCTATTTATATTAGCTTGTTCTTATCTGTCTATCTACCTATCAGTGTATGCATATCTATTCAGTCTGTCCATATCTATCTATTTATCTATCTAAGTCTGTTCATATCTATCTATCTAAGTCTGTTCATATCTATCTATCTATCTATCTATCTAAGTCTGTTTATATCTATCTAAGTCTGTTCATATCTATCTATCTATCTATCTAAGTCTGTTCATATCTATCTATCTATCTATCTAAGTCTGTTCATATCTATCTATCTAAGTCTGTTCATATCTATCTATCTATCTATCTAAGTCTGTTCATATCTATCTATCTATCTAAGTCTGTTCATATCTATTTATCTATTATAGCAACTTGTTCATATCTATCTATCTATCTATCAACTTGTTCATATCAAAGTTCATTCCAATCTATCTCATTCTATTTATAACTGTCCATTAAGCTAGCAAGTTTTCACAGTCTCTTTAGGTCTACAAACACAGTCTTTTCATATGTATGTATTTAAGTAGATAGGTATTTACCCATCCCATTCATCATGGGTAGGATATGACACAAAATTGCACGTATGGGACATTCATGAAGATTGAACTAGTAATGGATTTGTGAGACTAGCTTGCTAACCAATACACCATGATGAGATAACCTGTATCTATTCATTTATCTTTGTCTGTCTTATGCTTATTTGATAAGTTGTTGAGACTTATATTTTCCTACTTGTTGGTTTTATCAAAAGATTTGGTAGATGAATTCTCAAAATCAGTCAAAATGTAATGATAGGACCAATAAGCACATAAATATTACATTTGATAGATAGATAGATACTGGAATAAATCATGGATATATATGCACATACTTAGATAGATAGACATATATGCACAGAATGAGAGAGACAGGTAGATATTTACAGACTGTGATAGATAGATAGACATCTTATTATAATGGAGATTGTGGGTTTGTCTGTCTGTAACCGAAACTATGTTACTATACAAGTCACAATTCCCTTTGTTATTTACATGACATTCTCCCTGATTTTATTTTTATTTAAACCTCAATCATTAATAAAATTTTTTTCATTATTAATACTGCTGGCCATATCACATACTGATAACATGCAATTGTATTTATATGTATAGCGGTTTACAGTGTGAATGGGAGGCTAATTTGCATATTGATATTTAAATTTGATTTTAATAAATATGTGCTTGGTATTGTTGATTTCTAATGATTTGAATATGAGCAAAAATCTCGGAGATAATCTTAAAAGAACTCAATTAACAAAGAATAACTGTAATTTATTTTTTACTTCCTAATTTAACTAGATAGTTAAATTAGAAAAGTTTAAAGACGGAGGTGATGGAAGAGAAGCTACAGCTGTTATATTTTTCGATTATACCTACCTCTGTTTCAAATCTGTTATCTACATTCTTACTTTAGACTTTCTAATTTAATATAATATTTTATGACATTAATACTTGCACCCGGAGGGTGCATATATTTACTAGTCTAAATAAATACATATGGACAGACTGAATTAGATATGCACAGAATGAGATAGATAAGTTCAGAGTGTTCGGGATAAATTTGACATATTTATATTTGGTTATTTTTCTCCGTAGGTTGGAGGTATTGACGCACACTATGCATCATTTAAAAGCTTGGACCCTTCTTCATTCATATATGTGATGACAGATAGAATGGATGACTGGAACCCACCTGAATCATGGAAGAGAAAACATATTCATGATGATCTGTGCTGGCCATCAAAATAAGGAGATTATGGTTGCTGACCAATGCTCCCTGAACAATGTAAAAACTATCAGGCATGAACTGGAGAATTGCAATGGAGGCTGTGAGGCTATGGCTAGAAGAAAGCAACATAACAGATGATCTGATCACGTTCATTCAGAGAGGGTGTCAGGTTGAATTCAGATGCCTACAAGGAGTTGCTAAACACTGTAGTCAAGCCCTAGATAACAAGGGTAGCCAACGGTAGGCCATATGTATGGCAGCAGGATTCGGCCCCTTGCCATACCTCTGGGAAAAGTCAAAAATGGTTGTCGGCGAATTTTTATGAATACAATGTTTGGCCTCAGAACTTCCCAGATCTTAACTCCATGGATTATTATGTATGTGGCGCTGTTGAGAAAGACACCAGTCACTGTTGTGGTATACTAAGAAACGGAAGCGTCGTTTCTGCTATTGTTTTTGTTATGAAATGGAAGCACCATTTCAGCCATCTTTTGAGTTGTGAATAAAAGGCGGAAGTGATCACTTCTCATGGTTAACGTCAGCTGGACTACCTTATTATTATTTTGCTAAGCAGATTACAACATTGTGCCAGTACTACAAAAGACCAGTTAATCGACATAATTAAGGTAATTTTAGAGATCCTTCCAGTAAACTGTAACATCAGGGAAACTGTCAAATTTCTCCCGAACTGTATATAGATATGTACAGATGGAGATTGATAGATATGTACAGACTGTGTTAGATACTATACAAATTGAAATTGATAGATATGAAAAGACTGAAACAGATATGCTCAGAATGAAATAGATAAGTATATAGATATGCAGGTAATTTATGAGGAAGTTCGTCCTGATATAGATAGATAGATAGATAGACAAAAAAAGAAAAATTAGAATTACGACAAAAAACGGTTTAATGTTTTTTTCTTTCGAATGGAAAAAATAAATAAACAAGAATTAAGACAAAAAGAGCCCCCTCCCCCAAATAGGCACCGATGCGATAGTTGGGGTTGTTATTTGAGTTGGTTGTTTTCTTTTAAGTAACACCGCTGTAGCGGTACTAGTTGGGGTTGTTATTTGATAGTTCACCGGGCAGCAATTTCGGAGGCAGGGGACCGGGACGAACTTCCTCATAAAGTACCGATATGCACTGATATAGACCGAGATAGAAAGATAGATAGTTAATATACAGACTAAGACAGATAGATCATACAATAGTGAGTTAGATTGACTTATGCAGCTGAGGTGTATTATAAATTATTTTTATCACTCGCTGATCGACTACTATTCTCCGCATTGAAAGAAATTCACCTTAGTGCTTGAAATGTTCCTCATAAATTCTCAATTAATAAAAAATGAAAATAGTTTGGATATGCCCTAATATATTATTGACATCTCGACTGGAATGTTTCTTTATTGGAATAAAACACTTGTGAATGCCACAAAAGCTGTTCACTAGTTTCATTATCAGGATATGAATTGCAATGAATTTTATGATCGATAAAAGGAAAGGGGTAGGTAGGGGGTGAAAAAAAGTTTGGAGGTGTGAGGGGGTTGTTAGGAAGGAAGGAAAAGATGAGATTTAGTTTAGTGTCTATGATTTGAGGCTCCAATTAACCCTTTCAACTTATAACCTGTAGCTATGCGTATTTATCTATTTCTATTATTTAATAATTTTCATGATATCTCTTATCTCAGTCAATTCTCAGATCACATTTTTTGAATCTTTATTCATAGTATGACCTTTTCCATTTATCTGTGTGGCTGAGTTTATACATATAAACTACACACACACACACACATACATATATATATATATATATATATATATATATATATATATACACACACATCTATTTGACTGAGTTTATACAGATGCACACACATCCACACATATATACATGTATATATATATATATAAATCATCGGGGCGGCCTAAAGTGGTATCAGCCAGTCAGCGAGGGAGTCTATCCTCTTTTTCAATAGCGCTAGACCAAGGAGATTGTTTTTAGCATTTGAGGTGGAGCGCCACACCTTCCATCAGCTCCTTACTTTACCGCACAGATCCCTGTGCTACTCATACGCTGAGTTGGTGGGGACCGGTATCGAACTAGATAAATATATATAATGTCTAGCCACTCTGAAGAGACTTGATAAGTCGAAACACATGTCTGTGGATGACCCTATATATAAATATATATAGATACAAATATATATGCAGATATGTACATATAGATACATACATATATATATATATTATATATATAAATATAACTATATACGCTTATATATATATATATGCAATGATTGTCTGTTCACAGACTGGATCTCTCTGGTAATCATAAAATATATAAACAAGCATATGTATTTAATAGTTTAAACACTACCCCCTTTATGGCAGCTGTCAAATGGCCGAGAGATTAAGAAGTAAGGCTGGTGAAAAGTTAGTTGGATTTTGCTCCAGGTTAGAGGTAGTTGTTGTGTCTAGTCACACTGAAGAGGCGTAAAACACCAAAACACGTGTCTGTGGATGACTTATTATATATATATATATATTTGTAGATGATGCATATATATATATATATCTGCAACTGAGTTTACACAGATGCACATACACTATATATATATATATATATAATATATATATATATATGGTTTTAAAAGTGAATGTTTTAAATATTCTGACTGCAGTTTCTTGCCGTAGCAATTCTTCAGGGAATTATTGCTTATTCCAGCCATCTACTTTTATTTGTACCAATTCTTAAGTATGTAGGTGTGCCACCCACCCTACGTAATGCCTGAACCTACCAGGCACAGCTTATGCTTGTTCAAATGCCTATATATATATATATATATATGGAGAATAAGTGTTTAATTGGAGTCGTACCTAATTTTGAAAATTAATTAATTAATAATGAATTAGGCGGGAATACCTATTAAATGTATGGCTAAACAAATCGAGAAAAATCAATCTCTGTATGTACATTTCGGCCTATTAGGCCTCATCAGCAGAGCTATAGATCGGAAGACCGCCCTGTGCGTGATTTGAAACCGGACTGCCAAGCTGACAGGCCGATCCCATAACCCCAACACCAAACGAACTTCTTAGATTTTTATGATTTGTTTAGAGTAGGTTAACATTCCTCTTCTAGTGACTTTATTACACGACGTTGTGGTAAGTTGTAAACAAGGTTTGTTTAGAATGGCTTTTTGCCGATAATTTTTTTGGAGAATAAGTGTTTAATTGGAGTCGTACCTAATTTTTGAAAATTAATTAATTAATAATGAATTAGGCGGGAATACCTATTAAATGTATGGCTAAACAAATCGAGAAAAATCAATCTCTGTATGTACATTTCGGCCTATTAGGCCTCATCAGCAGAGCTATAGATCGGAAGACCGCCCTGTGCGTGATTTGAAACCGGACTGCCAAGCTGACAGGCCGATCCCATAACCCCAACACCAAACGAACTTCTTAGATTTTTATGATTTGTTTAGAGTAGGTTAACATTCCTCTTCTAGTGACTTTATTACACGACGTTGTGGTAAGTTGTAAACAAGGTTTGTTTAGAATGGCTTTTTGCCGATAATTTTTTGGAGAATAAGTGTTTAATTGTAGTCAAATACTACCACTCTGGGTCAGAGGGGATCAGGGAGCAATGGTGATGAAAGGGTGCATAGGCATTGTAATTGATTTTTTTAGATAGTATCCTCTTGCTAAAATATTCCAGCTTAGAGACGAAATAAAGTAGACCAATAAAATTACTTCCTTCCCCTTAAACTTAAATATATATATAGGTGGATGCTATCTAAATGTTTCCCTTGATAGGATTCACCAAAATTGAGAACACAAATATCGGTTGACCAGATCTGGTGAAGTTAGACCAGATCTAATGTCAATTGGCCAGATCTGGTAAAGGTTGGTCAAGTCTGGACAGTCTGAGAAGAGTTAAAATAATTCATTCAATTATTTCTTTTCTTTGCCATTCTTTTTGCTTTTTCTTAGAGAAACCCAAACCAAAATTTAATTGCAAAAATGGATGTAAAATATTGTAAAGTCAATAAAAATGTTATACTGATCTGAAAATATATTATTGTAAGGAATGAAATATATAATGTTTTGGCAAGGAAGAAATTCTTGTAACTCCAACAAAATTGATTTTTTTTTATATATTGAAATAGATCACTAAATAGGCCTGAGCCTATTCTATTTTTTTTTTATTAACACATTTTTCTATTTAACCCATAGATTGGACCCTAACAAATACTACCACTCTGGGTCAGAGGGGATCAGGGAGCAATGGTGATGAAAGGGTGCATAGGCATTGTAATTGATTTTTTTAGATAGTATCCTCTTGCTAAAATATTCCAGCTTAGAGACGAAATAAAGTAGACCAATAAAATTACTTCCTTCCCCTTAAAAACAATAATGTACAAATATTCAAAGAAGGAATATGTTCAAGTGAAAAGAGAGAGAGAGAATGAGAGGGAGAGAGAGAGAGAATGAGAGGGAGAGAGAGAGAATTAGTGAAATAGATCACTAATTAAGACTGAGCCTATTCTAGTAGTGACCACCCCAAGCAGATTTAACAGGTTTGAATTCAGAGTTTTCCTTCTCCTAGACTGGTTGTCTAACCAAGGTTAATGAGCCCAGTCTGCCCTACTATTTACCCATAGCTGGAGGAAGAGTAGTTGGATTCATACCTTTCCCAAGGGGATTAGCACTATGCGAACTGTGGCTTTGTCCAGGAATTGAACTCGGGTCGATGGGTCCATTTCCTATGACTCTAACCAGTACACTTTTATTATTATCATATACAGAGTATTATTATTATTATCATTATTATATATAAAGTATTATTATTATTATCATTATATATATATATATATATATATATATATATATTTACCAACCCCTCCGCACGAGCAGGATGTGACACAAGGTCAATTTCTTAATCAGAGTTTAACAGGTTTGAATTCAGAGTTTTCCTTCTAGTCTGGTTGCCTAACCAAGGTTAAAGAGCCCAGTCTGCCCTACTATTTACCCATAGCTGGAGGGAGAGTAGGATTCATACCTTTCCCAAGAGTATTAGCGCTAAGTGAAACCCCTTTTGTTGATGTGTAAACCAATCAGGAAAAAGGATACAAGTTGTAGGCCATATTTTTAACCAAACAGGAATGAAGATACAAAACAAAAGGGAAAATGTGTGTATGTGTAATTATGTTTGTATCAGAAATAAGTCAATGAATTTGCAGGATGCTAACATTTTATGCAGGATGCAAATGCAGCATTGCACTAAAAGTAAATCAATATCTCTGAAGTGTGCAATGAATTTGGTGGAAGCCACCATTTTGTGCAGGAGAGGGAATGTGTCAGCTGATATTTTCCATGTGTGTCAGTGTAGAATAATTAGTTCCAATTACCGTCAAATTGGTAAGACAAGGCAACAAGATGCCATAACTCAATACAGATCTAACCCTGTTGAAATCCTACTGTAGAATGCCAGAGAATTTATGAAGCCTCATAACATCATAGAAACCAAGCAGCCAATCAAGTCTCAAGGAATGGAATCACCCAAATACATGAATGGACTATTCTTGAGTTCCATAAGTACCAGTTGTTTTGAGCACTTTTTATAATAAAGGTTTGAGAATTCAACAAAAATCTACTTGGCCTGTCAATCCTAAATTTTACTTTTACAGTTTTTTTGTTTTATTTTATTCTGTAAGGGCCGGCTATTTTTATACGTTTAATTTAGCTTTATCCTGACTGATGTAAAATGTGTTTATAAAAAAAATTGAGTATTCATTAAGAATGAATTTATTTTAAAACATTGTCGGCATTAAATGACCCATCGAGGTTGATATGCCGTAAAACAAACCAAACCAAAATCAGCAGGAATAAAAGTTTAATTATAATAAAGGTTTGAGAATTCAACAAACATCTATTCAGCCTGTAATTCCTAAATTTTGCTTTTATAGACTTTTATTTTATTTTATTCTGTAAGGGCCGGCTATTTTTATACGTTTAATTTAGCTTCATCCTGACTGACAAGCCTGAAGTGAATTGAAGTATCTTCCCACCAAAGCTTTCTAGAATTATTCCTTTTCTGATAAGGTACTTTAGTTTTTTTTTAGGTTTTATTTATTTATCCTCTTTTAAGTTTACTGACAAGATTTCTCTTTCCTGATCCTCCATTTTGTATTTGTATATCTTCATTTACAAAGTTGTCTTCTCCTGTTTTATTGATTAAAAAACAAAAAAAAAACAAAAAAACAAAAACAAAAGCAACAAAGAGCAAACAAATCTTTACACTTGAATAAGCTAAGAACCTCTTGATTAAAAATCTAACTTAGGAGTCCAGCAATCCTTTTCTGTTTAACTCAATTTTCAAAAAGCTTTCATACTTACTGAATGATATCTTGGTCAGTTCTCGTATGATAAGTGATGGGGTTTGATTCTCTCGCCAACCTTGTGTTGGCGATTCGCCCCCTAGCGGCAAGGGGAAATAATTCTCTATCAGATTTCCGATAAAGCGGGTTTCATACCTTTCCCAAGGGTATTAGTCTCAAAGGGAATGTAATAGCATTGCTGGAATTTGAACTTGCTTACAATGATGTTGCAGTCCAACACGTTAGCCACTACACCACAGGAACTTCCCTTACTCAATTTTTAAAAAGATTTCTTACTTACTGAATGATATCTTAGAGTACAGTGGCTAATATGAAGATTAGCAAAAGATACTGACAGTTGAACTGAACATACACCAAATGATTGGGAGAGGTCCATTATATATCTAAGAAAATAGGGGTTGATTGATTTTAATGGCATGTCAATCTGTCTAAGGTTATTTTATGGCTAGAACGTGTTGGGTCAGAAAAATGGTAATTCCTGTGTATAGAGTGAGTGAGTGAGAGGCTCTCTGTGATTGGATATACCAATCACATGATGAGCCCAGAAATCTTGGCGCAAAATCCCAAATCCAGATAGACAGATTTCACCAGCAGTTCCACGAGGCAGCTATTGATGTCAGTTAGTCTACTGTTGGTTTGAATAACAGCAACTAGCTAAGCACAACTGAAGCAGTGTCCAAGACAGTTGGTATTTATAGAAACCAAGAATAGTCAATTCATGAATTTGGGTGATTCCATTCCTGAGTTCTGATTGGCTGCTTGGTTTCTATGATATTGTGGAGTTTTATAAATACCCTGTCATTCTGCAGTGGAATTGCGACAGGACGGGATTGTATTAAGTTACAACCGCTTGTTGCTGTGTCTTCCCAATTTGACGGTAATTGGAACTTAGCTTGATTATTCTTCACATACCAAGGTTAAATAGCCCTGTCTTCCCTACTATTTACCCATAACTGGAGGGAGAGTAATTGGATGCATACCTTTCCCGAGGGTATTAGTGCAATGTGAAATGTAAACAGCCTCATCCAGGATTTGAACTTGGGTTGACAAGTCCATTTCCTATTACTCTAACCATTACAATTTCACGTCTAGGAATTGAATTGTGTCCATTTCCTAGGACAATAACCATTACACTACAAGCGCCTCCAAAAGGTTCATAGGTCATAAAGTGATTAATTGTATAGCAGAAGACGTTTTAAGACTTTTTTTAAAAAGTATCTTTTAAATGCATTTAAATTAATTTTTGTCTGATTTACACAAAATTTATTCACTTTATATCGAAGACCTCCGAGCAATTTTGGGCCAAAAACATTAATAATGACAAGGATGAAGAAGAAGAAAAAAAAGAAATAACATTTTCATTAGGCCGGGGCCATTTTGCTCATAAACTTAATTAATCGTTTCTGGCAAGTTTCTTTATTCATTTAGACCGTGAATAATCAACTCAACTCGGCCTTTTATTTAAAAAAATCTTAATTAAAAGTTGAAATAATTTAGTTTAAAAGAATTTTTTTTTAAACTTAAAAAAATCCAAGTCACTTAAACAATCAGAATTAAAAGACATTTTTTAAAAAACTAATAAGCCCAATTATATCACATTGTAGATTTACAATTACTTTTAGGAATATCATTATTGGTAATACCTTTACCATTATTGGAATAATATCTGCTGTTTGGTGGGAGGGATGACATTTAGAGGTGTATGTGTGTATATATATATATATATATATATATATGCTGCCCCGCCCCTCTTGCTGCTGTTACCCCAAAACCTTTAGTACAGAATAAAATCCATAAAAAAGATAGCCAGGCAATTGAAAAGGATAGAAAAGAAACTCATCAAACAAGAAATGTCTGTTGAGTTCAACAAAATATGCATAAAGGAAAAAATGCTGCCAATATATATATATATATATATATATATATATATATATATATATGTTTTACATTATTTATAATTTGAAGTCTCATGTTATTTCTAATGATCTGGCAAGCAAACAGTGCCAACTATCTTTTTCAGTCTTCACACCAAATTGTGGGGGAGGGGGGGCATTTGGTAGGTAATGGGTTACATTTATTACTATTAATTTGACAGACTTCTGGAAGAATAATATGGTTACTTTTTATTCATGGGGAGAACATAACTCAAATATAATTGTTTATGGTTATTTCATAACAGATATATATATATATATATATATATATATATACATTTACCAACCCCTCCGCACGAGCAGGATGCGGCACAAGGTCAATTTCTTAAGCGGAGTTCAGCAGGTTTGAATTCAGAGTTTTCCTTCTCCTAGACCAGTTGCCTAACCAAGGTTAAAGAGCCCAGTCTGCCCTACTATTTACCCATAGCTGGAAGGAGAGTAGGATTCATATCTTTCCCAAGGATATTAGCATCAAGTGAAATGCAATTACCATATCCAGGATTTGAACTCGGGGCGACGAGTCCATTTCCCATGACTTTAACCATTACACCACAAGGTTCCTCCATATATATATATATATATATATATATATATATATTGTAAACAAGGTATGTTTGGAATGGCTTTTTTGCCGACAATTTTTGGGAGAATATGTGCTTAATTAGAGTCGTACCTAATTTTGAAAATTAATTAATTAATAATGAATTAGGCGGGAATGCATTCCGCCTAATTCATTATTAATTAATTAATTTTGAAAATTAGGTACGACTCTAATTAAGCACATATATATATATATATATATATATATATATATATATATCTGTAACCTAGAGATGATTGTCACTTAGAACTGTATTAACTCTACCCTTATATACTTTATGTTTATTATATATATACTTTAAGGTGTTTTTTTTTTAGGTTTAAATAAAAATAAAATAATGGAGAATATGATATAAATAACTAAGGGAATATACCAATGCTTAGCGAATGACTTACGTAAGTGATTTATTCAAAGATACTATTTCTCTGAATTTTTGAGATGAGGTTGGATAATTAGTATTACTAGTACAATATAAAAAAACGCCCTCTGGGCGATGTAAAAATAGATTTTTGATACATATTGCCTGAGGGGTGGGAGTAAAAAATTCAATGTCAGCAAGTTTGTACCCTAAGTAAGTAAAATCATCAAATTCATTAAAGGATTAAAAAATAAAACAATTTGAAATGTAAACTTTAAATATGTATTAAAATAAAACAAACTATATATAGATATATAATACCAGTCATGTATTTATTAAAACTTGTTTTAAAAAACAATGAGGACTGTCTAATGTTGCATGTTCAAATTTTGAGTGTATTTATTCTATGTTATGACGCGCTTTTGGGTAATGTGACGTAAGCAGTGACATAATTTTTGTTACAGACAAAAACCGGAAGCGAATCTCCATTATTAATAGATTTGGATTATTCGGACTATTGTTCTCATCTTCATTGTTATCTGTTAGGTTAAGACAGTTCTAAATGGCAGTTATCTCTAGACTGCAGGTTCAATCCTGGTCAGGGGCAGCAGTAACATAGAATAACAATTAACGCAGCTTAACACCTGTACCCCAGCTATGGTTAATGGAATGAGAACAGGATACCTCTGTGGACTGAATAAAGGGTTAGGTTCAAAGTTCTGTGATGGCTCCCAATTATGACAAGAAGGTTCCTGAGTATGAAAAGAAGGTTCCTGAATCCAAGATGGTTCCCGAGTCCGACAAGAAATACCTGAAGAAGGCCAGAGGGCACATCGTCCGAAACGTTGTATAAATAACAGTGAAGATGAGGACAATAGTACAAATAATACTAATTATTCAAAGATATTAACTGCAAAGGTGATTTGTTTATAGGGATGAAGATTGTGTAGCGCAAGCCATATTTTCAACTGATAACACAAGAATGGTAAAACAGTGTGCCACAGCTTCTCTGAACACCACTCTTCAAGGTATGAATTTAATTTCTTTCTTTCTCAAAGACTGGGTGTTTTTCCAAGACTGAATACCCTTGCCTGCCTAACTATTTAGACATAGCTAGGGGGGGGGGCAGAAGAGATCGATTCATCCTTTTGCCAAGGATATTAGCATGAAGTGAAACGTAAACAGACTCATCTTAAATTTGAAATTGCTTCATTAAGTTCATTTCTTATAATGATAGCTATTATACCAAACACTCCAACATGTGCGGGTATATATATATATATATATCTGTACATGTAATAGCTATATATATATATATATATATATATATATATATATATATATAAATGCATATTTATAGCTCAGTTGGTAGAGCATTCGGCTAGAAACCACAAGGTTCCTAGTTTGATTTCGGCCCTCGCCAACTCAGTGTATGAATAGCTCAGGGATCTGTGCAGTAAAGTAAGGAGCTGATGGTAGGTGCGGTGCTCCACTTCAGATGCAAAAACAATCTCCTTGGTCTAGCACTAGTGAAAAGAGGCTAGACTCCCTCGCTTATTGGCTGATACTGACTTTAGGCCACCCTGACGATTTTACTTTTTTACTTATATATATATATATATATACACACACAAATATATATATATATATATATATATATACACACATATATGTATCTGATGATAACTAATAACTGTTATACTAAGCCCCTCCAACGTGTGTGTGTATATATATATAATATATATATATATATATATATATATATATATACACGTATACCTCAGGTGGTATAATGGTTAGCAAGGTAGACTGGCAGACCGTGACAAGTGAGTTTGAGCCTCACTGGGTGTCCCTTACATTCGGCTTTGTGCCACATCTAAGCTTAGTAAATATATATATATATATATATATATATATACATCCATGTATACACAAACACATATACATGTGTGGAAAAATATGGATATAAGTCCAACAGTAAGTAAGAAAAAGAAGTAAAAATGGATACATTTATTATTAAATACTTTTATATATATATATATATATATATATATATATATATATATATGACAAAATTCTGTAGGACTTTGAGATAAAGACAAATCACTTTATCCCAGCGTGAAGACAAGATCTATTATTGATTCACAAGAGAACTTGTCAACTGGTACATTTTGCTGTTTCAATAGATCCCCGAGTGAAAATGAAAGAAAACAAAAAAAAAATACCTAAACTTTGCTAGACAATTGAAAAAGTTGTGGAACATAAGGATGAAAGTGATACCAATTGTAGTTGGTACACGTGGTACCGATACCCAAAATTCTAGAAAAGAAACTTGAGGAACTGGAAATCAAAAGAAGAATTAAGACCATCCAGACAACAGCATTGTTGAAATCAGCTAGAATACTCAGAAGAGTCCAGGAGACCTAAGGAGACTTGTTATCACTCAGACTCCAGTGAAAGACCATCAGCTTACACTTTGTGAAAAACTCACAAGCAGTGAAATATAATGACAACAATAATGATATATGAGTGTTCTGCAACTACCATTCACATCCATACATTAACACATACCTACACATTTACCCATTGTTAACCCTTTTTCTGTTGTTGTTGGTAACTGACTTGTTTTTGTAATTGGGTTGGATATGTGGTTGTACACGCGTACACGTCGCGGGAACACTGCGTCCCTTTGCCGCGTCTTTGAATCAATTGAAAATATCTTCAAAAACAGGCACACAGAAAAGCCAACTCCAAGTAAAGACGCATCTCCAATCTCTCCATAGCCGAACATTTTTTTACCTCACCTCTTATTTGTGGTCTGTTAAGAAATTTAAACTTTTTCCTTTGTATCATTTTGTAAACTTGTTCGTTTGTGTTCGTTAATATATATATTTATCATTCTAATTTATTCCATCGTCTTCAGTTTTTTCCTTTATCATTTACTGTTTTTGTAGACTGTATTGGTTAAACTATCTGTCAGGTTACCCAGTCTAACAGCACAGAATAATGAGAATACAAAAAAATATTAAAACTTGAGAAATTATGAATGAATTTATAAAACAAAAACAGAAAGTATGAAGTTGTATGGAAAAGATAAAGCAGAAAAGAAAATATTGCAACTAAAAAAATTTCTTATCAATTGTGAAACTTTCTACAATTTCTGTTATTCAAAGTTAACCACGTGAAATAAACAAGTGAACATTTTTGTTTGATAATCATCCCAAAGGTATGTTGGAAATTTGGATATGTCAAAGAGAAAACACAAAACGTTTCCTCTTAAATAAAAAGGTATTTTCAACAAAATTTTAATTAATAATAGTCCCAAATTGCAAGAATGGTGACGCTGTAAATTTGAATTTGTCAAAGACAAGTCATAACGTGCTTCCTTTAACATGTTGACTCTGTATTGGTACATATATGTATGACTATGAAGATAGGATGGTTGGAGTAAAATCCGACAGTATGAGGTAGGTAAAAGGATAGTGAACAAAAAATAATAACTCAAAACAAATCTAAGAGTTGAAATATTTCGTCCTATTCATAAGGACATCTTCATGTATGACTATGTATATTACTGATGTAACACAATCTTCTTCAGTTATTTCATACCAAAGCTATCCTTGTAGAATAACAGGAACGGTACTATTTAACCTATAGCTGGGGTTATATATATATATACTTATGTTTCTTTTATGTTGAAGTTGGGCATTATTATGAAGCATTTAAAAATAAATGAAGGAACTTGATGTTATGGAGTACTGGATTCACTTATTTTTTATTATTTGTTATCATAAATTTTCGGGATCGTTAGATTCCCTTTTTCAAATGAATGTTGCTCCTGTCCAACAGATCCTTTGTCTTTGTTGTTATTGACAGCGGCAGCGGCTGTAAAATATTTGTAATAATGGAGTATTCCGATACCTGCGTTTAGTTCCCTTACGTGAGTTCGTAGTTTTAAAATATATATGGAGTAATTTACCAAATGTAACTGGTGAAAATGATTGTTGACAGCCTCTCTATTCTCCAGAAATACTGGACCATCTGTCATATGTAATGAGAGAGAGAGAGAGAGAGAGAGATGCTTAAATATTACACTACCCCTAACCCCCAATTTTATTCTGTCAAGCCGAAGAGAAACACTGACTATTGATTTGCTCTTTATTAGCTTTTTATATATTTTTTTTCTCTTCAGTAAATCAGATAAAATAAAATACTTACTTGTGACTCTTATTTATATGATCTACTAAGGATACCTCTCCTTTGGTTGGTTGAATTTTATGGCATGTCAACCTTTATTGGGTTATTTTATGTCGAAGACGTTTTGTTTTATTCATTCTTGATGGGTATTTAAAGACAAAAAAATTTTTAAACACATTTTTTAAAAACTAATTTTTTCTATTTATCTCATAGATGGGATCCTAACAGGTACTACTACTCTGGGTCAGAGTGAACATGGGAGTAATGGCAATGAAGAGGTACTCCATACTCCCCAGAGCTCCACAATTGGAACTTTACCATTAGATGGTGTTTAACATTATACCCAGGACACTAAGACCCTCAGCCACTGCCTTCTAGCACATAAATGATAGAACGGGTTTGGGTTTGCTATAAAGGTAATAGGGTCGGAACAATCATGTAGATGTTAGGGCTTGACGTGACCAGCCAATTGATCCAAGGAGCCTCTCTGATCTTGGAGGGGTTAGTAAATATATATATATATATATATATAGTTCAATGAGAAATCAAAACAAATAAAAGTTTTTGCTTTTATTTATTTAATTACGGGAACGGTATTACAACCAGCGGTTTCTTGCTGAAAGCTTTGAAAATGACAGAAATTGTGTAAATGGTCAAATGTGTGCGTTTTTTTTAACTGTATTCTCGTGTTTGCGTGTTTACGTGATGCGGAATGTTTTTTTGCTTTATTATATATATATATATATATATTTTTTTGCTTTATTATATATATATATATATATATATATATATTTATGTTATATATATTTACTAAACTCCCCTACTATGAGCAGGATGTGACACAAGGCCAATTTATTAAGTGGAATATAAATGGTTTGGATTCAAACTGGATTCCTTCTCCTAGACTCGTTGCCTAAACAAGGCTAAATAACCTTACTATTTGCCCATTCTCATCTTAGTTGGGCAGAGGACTTTTCAGCAGCCCGTTTTCATTGTGTATTGTCTATTGATTTTCATGATGTTTTCATTTAATGTTGACCACTTTTGGGAGACTAGAAAGGAACAGGTCATTGGTCTAGCACTAGTAAAAAGGGGATAGACTCCCTTGCCGATTGTCTGATACCGACTTTAGGCCACCTTTACACCATTTTGTGTAGTAAACCAATTCTTTACCTAAAATGCTTGTTAAAGGAACAAGTCATTGTGTCCCGATTACACATTGGTCTCACAAAACTAACACACTCCTATATACTCAAACAAGAACAACAACCACAGTGTGAAACATGTCAAACACCTTCGACTATTAAACATTTATTCATGGAATGCTGTTTTTTTTTGCTCACATCAGAAACCGTTATTTTAATGCAAACAATATGAATGATCTATTTGAAAATGTCAGCATAGAAAACATTCTTGTTGGATTTTGTGTCAAGTATTCATCTCTGTTACAAGTTGAATGCCAAACTATCTCTTAGAATGTTGGTAGGTGATTTATATACAGCTTTGGGTTATTCCATTATGAACTCTGGCAAGTTCACTTCCTGGGTTTTTATTGGCTGATGGTTTTCAGGGTGAGTAAAGATATGGATAAGTACCCACTCTTCAGCCATCACTTTGAACTATGCCAGCAGCATGCAAGGACTGTATTTAAGTTACAGCTTGCCTGTTGTTCTTGTCTGCTAACTCGACGGTAGTTAGAATCCCATTGCGACGGTGAGTATCATATTGTTTCTATGATATCTGGGGGATAACTTCTACAATTCTGTCCTTTTTGAGGGAAGTAAAATTATACCAATTTAATCAATACCATACATTGATCCCCAATGGTGCTAACACTTTATTAAAACCAATTACTAAAAAGTATAGATATAAATACACAACATATATTACTTCCTGTTAGACATGACATAACCACAGACGGATTGATATGCCGTTAAAATCAACCAACCAACATTTAATGTTGAGTTTTAAATGAGAAGGAAGGAATATAAATAAACCTTAAACTGAAACAAACATCCATTTAAAATGAGATATGAGAGATACACAGATATATATATATATCTTTTTTTTTTCTTACTGGCTTTAAAAAGAATTAAAGAAGCTCTATAAACTCAAGTGCCCTTGCCTTTCTTGTTTATTCAACTGTGTATAACACCCATATCAGCAATCATTTAAGCTGAAGATATTTGATAACAGGGCTTCTATATCTATACACCTTTTTGCATATATATATATATATATATATATATATATATATATATATATGTGTGTGTGTGTGTGTGTGTGTGTATACTGATATATGTAGATGGATCAATGAGTCATTTGCTTGGTACATATTAGCTGAATTTTTCACTGTATAATGTTCAGTCTATTTGATTGGAAGAAGATGATTATATATATATATATATATATAATTACATATGTGCTCTATCCTCAATATTGAGCACTATTTACTGATAAATACAGAACCCATATTATCTATCTACCTATTTATTTCATCCTCTTAATTTTATTTCATTTTATTTATTTATTTATTTTGTGGAGCTCAGTCTACTAGCCACTTCTAGTTTACAATAAATTAGTTTTCTTTCAAAATAAAGTAGGATCATTTACTATTTGTTTAATTCTTAATACAATTCCTTTATTTTTTTATTAGTGAAAAGTATAAGAAGCTTTTTTTTCTGTGGAATGGGTAATGAGCTCCACAAAATAAATAAATAAATAAAATGAAATAAAAGGAAGTTTATTTGATTGGAAGAAGATGATTATATATAAAGAAATTAATTTTAATGATAAAAGAGGCTAAGAATTTGCGTATCATAATATTCATTTATTTTATTTATGTACATTTTAAATTATTTTTATAAAGGTTAGTTTTTGCATTTACTTATGAAGAACTTTGAAGAGTTGCACTAATCGATTGATTTTTAATTATTAAAATATATCATTTAATCAGTAAAAATCAAAAATTAACTTTGTACTTTTCCTTATTATAAACATCTGAAAGTATATGCACGATTTTAATGCTCAATGACATCTCTTTTCTGAATTAGAAATTGACACGTACATACAAAAAACACACACAACTCCTTTATATATATTTAGATATGTGCGTTTGTGTATAGGAATATATGGATCAATAAGTTAGTTGCTCGGTGGGTGCAGAGACCTTCTGGTGTAATGACTAACCTGTTGGACTAGGACATTGTTCACTTTTGGGAAAGCTATGAGTTAAATAGTACCCTTACTGTTTTTCTATTATGATGGCTTTGGCATTAGATAACCTATGAAGGTTGATATGCCATTAAACAAACCAGTTGATATGCCATTAAACAAACCAGTTGCAATTATAAACATCATTTGTTTTTTCAAAAATGTTAAATATATATATATATATATATATATATATATATGAAGGCCGTGTCTGAGCAGAGCTGGCTTGATGAGTCACCAAACTGTGCATCAGCGAAATGGACCAATACTATCCTGTGCTCCCTGGAATAACTTATTGTGAATGTGGGAAGATGTGCAAGAGTTTAGCTGGACTAAAAAGCCAAATTTGCACAGCTCAGCATTGAACTTTCCTTTTTTTTTTAAAAAAATTCTTTTAATCAATCAATGGCAATACTTGAACATGAGTTTGCTGCCATCATCACATATATGTATGTATGTATGTATGTGTGTGTGTATATATATAAATTTTAAGGTTAATTTTGGATGCTTTCAGAAAAAAAATGGTAAAAAAAAAATTTAAGAAAGAAATTCTGGGAACTACCAGATGAATTACTTAAGAAAATTTGATCTGTATATAGATATTATATTAATAGTGTATATGTTCTGTGTAAATTCTTTTTTTTGTTAATGTGAGAAGATAGATAAAAGAGGAGATGCCCAAGGAGGCATAATAAATAAATAAATAAATAAATAAATATTATATATAGGTAAATGTTGGAGAGGTATAGCATCATAGCTAGCTATCTTAGGAAATGGACTTTATAAGCCAAGTTATAATGTTAGACGTAGATGTTTGTCTGAATTTTTGAGAAGAGACTTGATATGTATTATTTTGATTTTCTAAAGGTTACTTTTTGTACTTATTTATGAAGAACTTTGAAGAGTTCCACAGATGGGTTGATTTTTAATCATTGAATTATATCATTTAATCAGTAGAAATCAAAAACGAAATTTTGTACTTTTCCTTATTATAAACATGTAAAAGTGTATGCAGGCTTTTAATGCTCAATGACATCTATTTTCTGAGTTCTAAGTCTATGGAAAAAGGGGGAAATATAGGGGGGGGGGAAATAGATGTTCGTATCAACAAGCTCCCGCCGAGAGGGGGGGGGGGGCAAAAACAAGCAAGTCCACAGTCTTCCAGCAAGCCAAAATTTCCCCTGGTCAACACGCTCTTCGTTTTCGTTTAGCAGCTGCAAAAATCACAGTAAAGAATTACTCGGTCATTCGCGTCAGTCAACCTGCTACTGCAACTTCTTACTGCCCCGCGTTTGACTCACACATTATTTATGTACGTATTTACCGAAACATCCTGGCACTTTGCATCCGTCCAATGCCTAACTCGCGTCTACCTTCGCATGCGGGAGGACGCGGGCTCGATCCCGGCAAGCAAGGCAATGTCTCGCTCTTTTTCGTTCTCCGTCATAAAGTCAACACATACTTACCAAATGGGCATGACTCCTTTATATATATAGCTATATATCAGCGATAAGGACCAATTGACAGAAGAGGGTGGGCTGGATACACATCCTCATGGAAAGACAGGCCGATGGTAGCTGTAAGAAGTTAGAGGTAAGGTGACTCGAGCCCTCCATCCTGAAGAAACACGATACACCATGGAAACATTTCCCCACATTGAAGTCTGACCTGTATGGTAGGGCCTGTATGCCGAGGGTTTCATATGTGTGACAGGGTACATAAAAACAAGCTAGATCTGTGGGCCATCTGCGTGCTCACAACTACTATCAACTGAAATACTTGTAGAAATGGCCTTATTCTGTGAAGAAGCGGCAATCATCATATATATATATATATATATATATATATATATATATAAATGGGAGGGGTCAGTAAATACATACAGCTAGTATACATACATATATATGTGACACAATAAATAGGGGAGCACTTTGGTTTGTGTGCTCAAGGGATATGGATGTCCTGAAAATCTATTTTCTCAGTTATAAGTCAACATGTACATAACAAACTGATGTAACTCCTTTATATATATATATATATATATATATATATATATATATATATATAAAAGTGTTATAATGGGTCCAACAGGAGAAAATTGAATATTTCATTAAAAAGAAGGTATGCAAAATGAATTTTGGTTTTCAAAATTATTTTTTTTATGTAAAATAAAAAACAATCACAAAAAACAAAATTCATTTTGCGTACCTTCTTATATATATATATTTTATGTATATATATCCTTTATATTCATATATATACATATATATCCTTTATATATGTATATATATCCTTTATAAATATATATATATATATAAATAAATGGGAGGGGTTAGTAAATACATACGGCTAGTATGTGTGTGTGTGTATATATATATATATATATATATATATATATGACACAGTAAATAGGAAAGCACTTTGTTTTGTGTGCTCAAGGGATATGGATGTCCTGACAAATTTATAAATCTCATTAGAGTCTTCCATGTATGGTTGAATGTCGGGGTCTGCACTGCACAAATGGACAATTCTCTGAGGCATTTGAGGTAGAAACTGGTGTCAAGCAATCGTGCGTGCTACCAGCAAACACTCTTCAGAATTTACTTGTTATTTAGGATGCTTTCAGATATTCTAAAAAGGGGATAATCATCTAGAATAGATCTGGCCCTGACTTTGGCCCAACCTATTATTTATATATATATATATATACACACACACATATAGGACTAGCAGGGCTTTCAGGCTTTGCCCCTGGATTTTAAAGATAATCGCTAGTTCGTTGGTTGTTTTTTTACAGTATGTAAACCCATTGGGTCATTTTATGCTGAAGACATTTTTGTTTTATTCATTCTTGTTGGGTACTCAATTTGTTTTAAACACATTTTTTCTATTTAAATCATTAATTTCTAATTGTTTGGTGTTATCTTAATGAATATGAGCAAAAAAAACGGGAATAAATCTTTTTAAAAATCCATTAACAAGAAGAAACAAATGGAATTTTATTCTTTACTTCCTATTTAACTAAATAGTTAAATTAGGAAAAGTTAGCAATGAATATAATATTTTATTACATAAAAACTTAACCAAACTTAAACTGGACCTAAGAATAATGGCAATGAAGGGGGACTCCATACTCCCCAAAGCTCCAGAATTGGAACCTCACTATTAGATGCAGTTTAACATCATACCCAGGATACCCAAAAGTTCTTACTGTGCATATTTCATAGACTAAATGTAACAACTATTATGAAATTACCTACTAAGAAGCTTAGGTTATTCTGTTTAATGGCATATCAACCCCTGTGAGTTATTTAATACCAAATTTTTTGTAAACACATTTTTAAACTCATTTTTTTCTATCTGACCCTAAATGGTATTATCACTACCAGAGTGGACCTGGGAGTAATGGTAATAAACATGTACACCACACTCCCCAGAGTGGCAGAATTGCAACTTCACCATTAGATTCTGTTTAACATCCAACCCAGGAAAAAAACAAGTTAGGGCCATACAGAAAGAATTCTGATGAGGAATAAATTTCAAATGAAATTTTCAAGAAATACAATTTGTTACCCCCCCCACTTGCACCGCTAAAAAATAAATAAAAATTTTGAGTAATTCTAATTGAACAGTCGCACTGAAGTCACTCAGTATTCGATCGTATCTCAGGAGACATTTCTGACATCTCTTGATATCATTATAGCAGCAAATAAAAAAAACCCAAAAAAACTTCATTTTCTGTCATTATTTTTTTCTTTGCGAATGTCATTTTTCAAGCTTCCTGAACATTTTTTGGTAGTAACACATACTGGAAGATATATATATATATATATATATATATATATATATATATATACACACACGTGTATTTGGGCAGCATTTTTTCATTTATACATCAAACAATACAAACCATCCTTAAACAAAATTAATTTTTAATGCAGTACTCAAATTTTAAAATGCCTATAAAACTTTTCCTATCAATTCTCCTCCTTCCAGCCTCCACATCTATTAATATACTTTGAAAAAAACTGGAACCCATCACCCCTGATGATGGCACTTTGAAGTGCCGAAAGTACTCGGGATATGAACTTCGGTGGACTAATCCACAAATTCCATCCAAATATAAAAAAGTTGGCCAGAAAGCTTGAAAAGATCACCAATAAAATCATTAAACAGGAGAGCTGACTTTTGTTTAATTCCACTTGTATAAATATACACATATGTATGTATATATATATATATATATATATACATACAAACCATTATTGATTAAAAAGTGAAAAACATTCTGATGGGAAATAAAACTGAATAGGTGTTTCAATATACTGAAGATTAAAAGTAAAGATAATTTAGGTAGATCACAGCACAGGTAAAAAAATAAGGGGTATATCAACAATACTCAGACACTGCAACCAAGACATTATCATATGCGTTTGTGTGTCTGTATGTGTATATACATGTATACATGTAGAATTAAACAAAAAATATGTCTCCTGTTTTATTAACAATCTTTTTGAGCTTTTTCTCTGAATGTTTGAGATGAGGTTTGATGATTAGTATTATCTGCGTTATTCGGACTATTGTCCTCATCTTCATTATTATCTGTACGACAAGAAGGTTCCCAAGTTTGAAAAGAAGGTTCCCGAGTCCAACAAAGTTCCCGAGCCCGACAAGAAATTCCTGAAGAAGGCCGGAGGGCATATCAGCCGAAACGTTGTACAGATAACAATGAAGATGAGGACATTAGTCTGAATAACGCAGATAATACTTTTTGAGCTTTCTAGCCAACTTTTTTTAACATTTGGATGGAATCTGTGGATTAGTCCACCAAAGTCTTTATCCCAAGTACTTTCGGCACTTTGAAGTGCCATTATCAGGGATGATGTGTTTGTGTTCCATTTTTTTTTCAAGTTAGAAGTAGTGAGAGTAACTAGGAGAGGAACTTGTAGAAATTATATCAAGGGGTTTCGGGGGATGGAAGGAGGAGAATTGGTAGGAAAGGTGTTATAGGCATTTTAAAAAAGTGAGTACTGCATTCAAAATTAATCTGATTTAAGGATGGTTTGTATTATTTGATGTATAAAGCTTCTGGTATTTGGAGTTTTTGTTGGTTTTTTTCTTTGTGCAAAATGTGTGTAAAAGACAAATAAAAATAATGCTGCCCAAATATATATATATATATATATATATATTAATTCAGTGGATTTAACCCTGAAGATCCTTATGGTGAAACTCGAGTAGGTTTCTATTGTATCCATTTCTTTAATATATATATATATATATATATATATATATATATATATATTTATCCTAGCTCTGTCAATGATAATAAGCACTCTTTACTTATAAATATAGCAAAATATTTTATCAATATTAATATATATATTTTTCATGGAATTATTTTATATATATATATATATATATATATATATACACTGAGTTTTAAAACATATGAACAATGATATTGGTATCATGCTGAAATGTTAAAATCAAAAATTGAAAATAAAAATTTAAGAGTTGAATTTTCATTTGCTTTTCAGCAATTCTATTACTCGTAAATTAAAATTTGTTGCAACTGCTGCAAGATTTTAGGAATAACTCTGTATATTTTGAATATTTTGAATATACATTAATGCAGGCCTTTATCTTTGTACACACGTATTTGTGTGCATGACTGCACATACACACATACACTCAGGTGTACATTTCATATTTTGCATTTATACGAAAAACAAATTTTTGGCAACAGATAGTCACCCACGTGATTCGAATAATAAATTTAATATAAAACTTTAAGAGGAAACGGTAAAGTGGAACGTGTCTGCGGATGTCCGGGCTAATTTGTGTGGGTGGTCACCATAGAGTTCTTTTCAATTTTGTCAACATATAAAAATCAATAATGAAACAAAAAATAAAAAATAAAGAAGGTGCTATTGATACAAGCAATGTAAATACTAGAATATTTATGTATTTTCTCTCATGTAAATGTATTGAAACATCTATTTATATATATATATGAATTGTAGAAAATAAAAATAAAAGAAAGAACAGGCTACATATATAATATTCTACTGATAAGGACTCTTTACATGTACAATTTTCAGATAGATACACCCGTATACTGAGACATACATCCAAACAAACAGATAGTCACATCCACCCAAATACACACACACACACATATATATATATATATATATATATATGTATGTATGCATTATATATATATATATATATATATATATATAAATATATATGCATGTATGTATGTATGTATTATATATATCTATATTATATATTTATGCAAAAATTATATTTTGGTTGTTTAGAAGCATTATATACATACATATATACATACATACATACATACAGACAGGGTGCAGCATAAGTAACGCCCTTTTTAATTTCATATCTTATAATGTATATTTTCTTTATTATTTTCTTTAATTAATTTGCTAAATAAGCATTATATCAATTTTGTTAATATATTATATTAATCCATTAATCTGGGGAAATACATTTATGTTTGAAAAAATAAAGGATAATCAAAAAGGCTTTAATTTTGTTCCACTTAAACAAAAGGGGTTACTTATGCCGCACCCTGTATATATATATATATAAAGTAAAAAGTAAAAAGTTGTCGGGGCAGCCTAATGTCGGTATCAGCCATGCAGCGAGGGAGTCTATCCCCTTTTCACTAGCGCTAGACAAAGGAGATTATTTTAGCGTCTGAGGTGGAGCGCCACACCTACCATCAGCTCCTTACTTTACCGCACAGATCCCTGTGCTACTCATACGCTGAGTTGGCAAGGGTGGGTATCGAACTAGGAACCTTGTGGTTTCTAGCCGAACACTCTACCGACTGAGCTAACCCGACCCTTTATTTATATATATATATATATATATATACATAAAATCATAAACAATTATGTATAGATTGATGCAATTGTTGGGTGCAATTGTGTGCAATTATGCCTGTGTGTTAGTGTGTACAAAAATAGAGAGAATCATACATATATTCACTCATACATGCTCACACACATGTATATGTAAGTATATATATATATATATATATATATATATATATATGTGTGTGTGTGTGTGTGTGTGTGTGTGTGTGTGTGTGTGTTTGTTTGTATATATAGATTCATATATAGAGATAGGTATACATACATATTCTCGTATGCATATACACACATATATACATTAATACAAACATATATACATACACTTATAGATATATGTACACACACACACATATATATATATATATATATATATATGTTATAAACATAAGCAAACAGTTCTCTGTGGTCTCTCATCATCATCAGGTCATGCTAACTTATATAAATACTCCACAGCAACAATATATACATATATATATATATGTGTGTGTGTGTGTGGTTGAGAGTAGAGGAAAATGTGGATATAACAACACAAATGACTATGTTCAAGGAAGTCTCAATCAATAATGAGAGGAAATATCAATTGACCATAGTCATTTGTGTTGTTATATCCACATTTTCCTCTACTCTCAACCCCATTTTGTCGGATTTATTCAATCTTTCACTCCTTATATATATATATATATATATATATATATATATATATGCATAGATAGATACACAGAAAACTAAAACACAAATACTTTTTTTTATATACAGACTCAGGTTTGGATAGATAGGCTCTATTGGGGTGTGCCCAGTTGGCTGGGGCAGTAGAATACACTGTAAAATCACCCTAGTGGGGCAACCTGTTGGTGGTGACCTGTGATGCTTAAGGATGGAATCCTGGTAGCTGAGCAGTCCATGGCATGCAACACTCTACTTTGGCCCTTACTTAGGCTACATGGGTGGTTGGAAAGGCCTCCTCTGATCAATCCGCTGGCCATGTCAAGCCCTAGCAACTATATGATTGTCTCGACCCTATTGCTCTTATGACACCTCCCAACTCTTTTTTATCATATATGTGCTAGAAGGTGGTGGTAGAGGGACTTAGTGTCCTGGGTATGGCATTAAACTGCATCTAATGGTGAAGTTCCAGCTTTGAAGCTCAGAGGAGTGTAGAGTACACCTTGATCGCCATGACAACCAGGTTCACTCTGACCCTGCGTGGTCGTACCAGCTAGGGTCCCTTTTATGACTTAGATAAAAAAAGAAGAGTTTAAAAGCATGTGTCAAAAAAAAAATTGAGTTTAAAAAGAAAATGTTGAACACCCATCAAGAATGAATAAAACAACATCTTTGGCATTAAATAACCCAACAAGGGTTCATATGCCATAAAATCCAACCAACCTTCTCGAGGGACTGTAATTGAGGCCTTGTGCCAGACTAATATAAACTTACTAAATACTTATATAAATATTCCAACTGATTTACACACACACACACACACACACACACACACACACACACACACAAATGAAAGTTCTACGGATACTAGTAGGTACTAATATAGATTTGTCTTGTCAAATATACTAAGATTTATGGGTGCAAAATATGGAAATAAATCTGACTGTATGAAGAAAAAAAAAACAATGTTGCTAATGAAAGATTATTTTCTTTATAATACTTTCTCACTTTTCGTTTTCATTTTGAAAAAATTAGCTCAGGTTAGACAACACCCTAATATCTATTTGTTCTGATGAAGGTTATTATGATAAAACTGAAACATTTTAACATTGACCAACTTTTCATTCATAAATTCATCCTTTGTAATATTTTGTTTTTTCTTATTTACTTTTCTACACAGATTTATACAGCAATAATCTTTTCTCAACACACATGCACATAGAGAAACAAATGTTTGTATATATGTGTATATATATATATATATATATATATATT
>CM042166.1:7835061-7917561 GCA_023376005.1 Doryteuthis pealeii | reverse complement strand
AAAATTGATACTGATAGTAGATGATGAGGATGATAATATTAGATGATAAGGATGATAATTGATTGATGATGATATTGATGATGATGATAAATATTTAGTCATGAGAATGGTATAGTACTAATCCTTTAGAAATGAATTGATAATTAATGTAATATAATAATAATAATAATTGATAATGATGTAATAATGATATTGATGATGATATATTTGATGATAATGATAATAAACCTGAGGAGACTTGCTGTCACCTCAGCCTCCAGTGAATCACCAGCTTAAGTGGCGTGCGTATAAAACCTTCATAATATAATAATAATAATGATAACAGTTAATAATTGATGATGCTGATAATAATAAGAATGCTGATAATGATGATGATAAAACAAGGAATGGAGGATTGCACTAAAACAAACAACTGCAATAATATAATAATGAATGATGACTAATACTTGATTAATAATGGTAATAATAGTTAGATAATTATTGTGATGATAATAATAGTGATGAGGATGATAATGATGGTGAAAACAATGATAATTAATATAAAAATAATAATAGATTGAGGATGATAATTGATAAGTAATGATGAAGGATGATAATATAGTAATAATAATAATAGTGATGAGGATGATAATGATAGTAATTAATTATAATAGTGATGCATGGATGATGCGTTAGTAATAAATAATAATAGTGATGAGGATGATAATAATAGTAATAATAATAATAGTGATGAGGATGATAATGATAGTAATAATAATAATAGTGATGAGGATGATAATGTAGTTAATAATAATAATAAGTGATGAGGATGATAATAATAGTAATAATAATAATTAGTTGATGAGGATGATAATGATAGTAATAATAATAATAGTGATGAGGATGATAATGGTAGTAATAATAATAATAGTGATGAGGATGATAATAATATAATAAATAAATATTAGTTGATGAGATGATAATATAGTAATGTATGAGGATGATAATAATAGTAATAATAATAATAGTGATGAGGATGATTAATGATATAATAATAATAATAGCGATGAGGATGATGATGAATGATAGTAATAATAATAATAGTGATGATGGATGCATAATAATAGTAATAATAATAATAGTGATGAGGATGATAATGATAGTAATAATAATAATAGTGATGAGGGATGATAATGATAGTAATAATGAATAATAATAGTGCCATGAGGATGATAATGATAGTAATAATAATAATAGTGATGAGCTGATGAGAATGCATTGATAGTAATAATAATAATATGTGATGAGGATGATAAGATAGTAATAATATAATGTGATGAGGATGATAATGATAGTAATAATAATAATAGTGAATGAGATGATAATGATAGTAATAATAATAATAGTCATGAGGATATAATGATTAGTAATAATAATTAATAGTGATGAGGATGATAAATGATAGTAATAATAATAATAATAGTTGATGAGGATGATAATGATAGTAATAATAATAATAGTGATGAGGATGATTAATGATAGTAATAATAATAATAGTGATGAGGATGATAATGATGAATAATAATAATAATAATAGTGAATGAGGATGATAAGATAGTAATAAATAATAATATGATGGATGATAATGATAGTAATAATAATAATAATAATAGATAAGCATGATGATAATGATGGTAGTGTAGACAATAATCCAAGCAAAACAATGAATGGGGTGGAGGATGGCTAAAACAACAATAATAATAATAATAATAATATTAATAAAGGCAATGAGAATATTTGAAAGAGGCTGAAGTATCAAATTGTTTTCTATAGGATCAGCTAAATTATCACTCGTGACAAAATACTATTATTAATACGACTATTACAAATGAGGATGAGATAATAATGATGATGATGAAATTGTTGAGTATCACTTGGCCTTACTAATCATTATTACTGGTGTTAAAATAATAATAATATTGGATCTTGCCAGAGAGTTAAATAAGCAGTGGAACATGAAGGTGACTGTGATTATAGTTGGTGCCCTTGGAACGATCCCCAAAGGCTTGGAAAGGAAACCGGAAGAATTGGAAATCACAGAATTGAATTAAGACAATGCAGAACACAGCACTGTTGAGATCCGCTCGAATATTTGGAAGAGTCCTGGAGATCCGAGGACTGTTGAGATCCGCTCGAATATTTGGAAGAGTCCTGGAGATCCGAGAGCTGTGCTGTCATTCAGACTCCAGTGAAAGAGCACCAATTAAAGCTGGTGTGAAAGATATCCAAGGAGTGAAATAACAATAATAATACACTGAAAGAAAATGAAAAGATAGACAAATAATTGGACCTTGCCACAGAATTGAAAAAAACTGGGGAACATGAAGGCAAATGTTGCACCAATTGTAATTGGGGCCCTTAGAACAGTCCCCAAGGGTTTGGAAAAGAGTCTGGGTGAACTGGAAATCAGAGAAAGAATTGAGACCATCACACAACCTCTAGTGAACCACCAGTCAAGGAGGGTGTGAAAAACTCTCATGGAACCAATAATAATAATAATAAGATACTGGTGTTCCTACAAAATACAACCGTTATCATCTTGTGACACCCTCTGGTTAAAAATGAAACCGTCCAAATGAGTGCAGTCACCTAAGCTAAATAATGGACCATTCCGTTTTTATTATAAAGAAAGAAAGGGAAGAAAAAGGACATGCTACATAGAAAAAATATAATAAGAAAGAAAGAGAGTAGGGTAGCATGAAGAAGCAATAACACTAATCTGTTTCTATTGAAAAGAAGGAAGGAAAGAAAGAAAAAATAAATGAAAAGATGAAAGAAAAGGAAAGAAGGAAAGAAAGAAAAAATAAATGAATGTAAAATCAGGATTATTATACTTTTACATATTGAACTATTTTGCAATAGCTTTTAAGCGATCATACCAAATGTTATAATAAATTATCATACTGTGTATACACACAGGGTCCCGCTAGTATAACAATGGTAAGACCATCCTTCCTGAATCAGTCATAGAAGTTCACGTAGTCACTATTCTTTATGATTTTACTATTTATACCCGACAGACATATAAAAGCAAATAGACCAGACATAACGATTAGAGACTACAAGCAAAAAATATGCCTCATCATAGACATAGCAGTGCCAACAGATAACATTATATATAAAATGGACTCTCCCGTCGATTTTCGACATATGAGGGTTATTACACACAATGAACACCCACACAGGGATTTGTTTATAGTGATGAAGGCTTGTGTTGGACCATCCACACTTTTTGGCACAGTTGATAGGAAAGAATTGGTGCATCAAGGGTTGCCACAAACCCAATCAACGACTGACCTCAGGAATTTTGAATTCAGAGTTATCCCTCTCCTAGACTGGTTACCTACCCAAGGCTGAAGGGCCCAGTCTGCCCTACTATTTAACCCATAGCTAGAGGGAGAATATATGGATTCATACCTTTCCCAAGGGTATTAGCACTATGTGAAATGCCAACAGCTTCGTTTAGGAATTGAACTCGAATCGACGAGTCCATTTTCCACGACTCTAACCACTAGCCCACGCACCTCCATTATATATATATATATATCCAAGTTATCCACAGACACCGTGTTTCGACGTTCCACGTATCTTCAGTGTCGCTAGACATAACCACCTCCGACCAGGAGTGAAACCCGACTGACTTTTCATCAGCCCGATTTGTTAACCTCTCAGCCATTTGATAGCTGCCCTTAAGGGGCGGTGTTTAAACTATTAAATACATACATTTGTTTATATATTTTACGGTCACCAGCAGAGAGATCCAGTCTGTAAACAACAGATGATCATTGCTTTACGCTGGCGGTAAAAGCTAATTTAAGTTGACCCTAGACAGCTCTACAAGGTTTTGGGGGCATATAATAAGTCATCCATAAGTCATATATATATAAGTAAAGAAATAACAAAAGACTTAGAGATTTAGCATTATAGTCTATTTCATAATAGATAATTATGAATCTCTAAGTCTTTTGTTAATTCTTTACTTATATATTTGCTCTGTGACTCTAACATTAAGAGCACACATGAGCTCTCAAACTGTGACAGGTATTTTTAAATAAAACTCTTGTGTCATAAGAAGATTTCTTCTCTGGACTTTGGTATATTATATATATATATATATATATATTGGTGGATGATATCAATGTTTCTGTGATAAGATTCAACTAAAAGAGAACTCAAATGTACATATAAAAATATGATTCAGTAATAATGAATCTGTGAGACTAATCTTTTTCCCTCTCATGCCCTAGTAACCAAATACATAGTATTTACATGGAAACTAAAAGTAAAGTAGGTGGAGTGGCCTATTATCGTATCAGCTGGAGTCTATCCCCTTTTCACTAGTGCAAGACATTATTTGTGACTGTGGTGGAGAGCTTCTCTATTAGTCATGCACTGGGTTGGTTATCGAATCCGATTATACAATATATATATTGGTGAGGGATATCAAATAAAAAAATCACAGAATGAGTACATGGCGAAACTAATGTAAGTATATTAAAAGTTATGAGTGGAAGTGGCAAATGAATCTGTCGGTATCAGCTGGGCTAGTGTCAGGAGTTTCTCTCCCTTTTCACTACACAGTGCCAGTGATTTCCACTGTGGTGTGCACACTTATCATAGACACAAACTATTATAATATAGTATCAGAAGAAAAAAAAATACGAGCTCATACATGGGTTCTAAAAAGGGAGGTAGCCTGGAGTATCGGATCCTATTATCAGTATCAGCTGGGCACGTTGAGGGAGTCTACCTCCTTTTCACTAGGAACTGAGGAGTTATTTTGATAAATGACAATTTGTGTATAATCAATTTGTATTCCACTTAATGATCTTGACCCATATGAAGGACAGAACAGTCCTCATCTTAGCGTGGACCAATGGAAAGCAATAAGAGACAAGGTGTGCTCATGTACACTGTAAAAGGAGGAACCTCCAGCATAGGAGTTCGACCCATCGCCTTTCAAGACATGAGAAATAGCTTGAAATAGTGCTAGGGTTTTGTCTTGTTGACTACTTTGAAGGTCAAAGGGGACAAAAAATTTAATCATGGTTCTATATAATCAATTTCCAAGTGGGTACATTTAATAAATTACTCCGACAAAGTTATAAATATTAACAAACTTTATTTGTGACATATTCAGAACAGGAATACATATGAAATGTCTACATTAAAAATAAAGGAAGTTAGGATGTAGGACTTATTTCTGAGGAAATATTACTGATAGCTGGCTTGGGGGCAAAGTCTCCACCAGTTAGAGTAAGAGGCACAAGTGTATGCAACAATGGAAGTGTTATCTGCATCACTAAATACTTTATAAATTGTATTTAAAACAAGAGAGGAACAGAAGTCTTCTTAAATTTCAAGTTCTTCTACAAGAATTATGAAGAAATATAAAGAAAAAAAATTGAAGGCTCTCAATTCCAACGGGGTAAGCGTGTACAAAATACTCCGACAAAGAAGTTAAAAGATAATAACAAACAGATTTTTCTGTGAGCATATAGAGAAATACATTAAAGCAGGAATAAGATACTCATTACAAGCACCGAGATAGATATACAAAATCAGATAAAAACGCGGCTTATTGTAGGATGTGGACTTCAACCTAAGAATATCATTACTGATACTGTTGGGGAGCAAGTGTCATTAAACGTATGTGAAGTATTTTGCTGGTCCAAGGAAGAGATCTAGAATTTCCCGGGCTCCCACTTAAATACTGGATGCTCTACCAATTGAGATCTCAAGTAGGGCTGGTTTGAATTCAGAGTTTTCTTTCCCCTAAACCAGTTGTTCTGCCAAGCTAAATAATCGAATCTGCCCTACTATTCACCCATAGCTGAGGGAAGATGAAGATGGATTCATGCCTTTCCCAAGAGTACTGTAACAATTGTCTCCTTTTTTCGAAACTTTATTATAAGCTTCATACAATGAGGTAAAATATCAACTGAATTCAACTGTGTTGTTATATCCACAATTTCCTCTATTCTCAACCACATTTTGTTGGATTTATTCAAATCCTTCACTCCTCATATAAAGGACAGTTTGTATGTATGTATGTTGGTATGTTTGGAAAAAAACTATGAAAATAAAACAATTAACCAACAAAATAAATATATATACACATTCACTATTATATGTGGTATAATGGTTAACAAGCTAGATTCGCAGACCATTGTTAGTGAATTTGATTCTCATTGGGTACCCCATACTTCTGGCCTTGTGCCACATCTAAGCTAAGCTTAGTAAATAACTATATATATAAAATATAAATTTGAAGGCAATTTACAATGCAATGTAATAGGTGTTAAATGATGTTTATTTATCTAAATATTTCCGAGAAAATCTCATCATCAGAGGCAGAAGCATCCGTGTTTTGTTTTTTTAAGCACCGCGCTGGCATAATCTTTTGTTGTTATTAAGTTGGAGGAATGCCAGATATTTGAAATGTTCGAGATTTTCCGTGATGGCATGTCGGTCTGTTGTATATGCGCTCGTGCGGATTTTTATATATATATAATATATATATAATATTGTAAAAATTGAAAAAACACAAGTTTCATAAACGAATGATGTTTATTACACCTATGCTGCAGTGTTTTGGTCTCTTTAGATAGATCTTCATCAGGGCTTTTCTTGGTTTAAGGAAAAAATAAATTATTACTAAAAGTTTTCCTTAAACCAATGAAAGCCCTGATGAAGTCTAAACAGACCAAAACACTGCAACGTAGGTATAATAAACATCATTCGTTTATGAAACTTGTATTTTTGCAATTTTTACAATATTACATACTGTCAGATTCACTTCCATTTTTTCTTCACACACATATATATCTAAAACAATTCATCATTTATCAAAAATATCAAAACATTAAATCATGTTGTTATAAATAATAGCAAGCCTAAAAAAATCCCTCAACATAAAACAAATATTGTTTTTCAGTTCATATATCCATTGTGAAATTAGATCTCTGGTAATATAAACAATGAAAAAAATGTAATATTAAGTAGGTAAGTATTGATGCTTTGCTTATATCTTAATTCAACAAAGCATAGATTAGGTAGTCACAAAAATCGTCTGCTATTCAGTTTAAAAACAAATTAAAATTTAATTAAATCTATTATTTAAGGTGCAAACTTTTGTCTAAAACGATAAGTAGTAACATAATGACCATCATTATTAAAAAAGAAAAATATCATTACATATGCAGTTTTTTTAACTTTTAAAACAATTTTTTTTTGGTCAATTTTGTTTCGCGTTGGCCATTTTGGCTCTTTTTAAATGGTATAAAGGGCCTTGTTTATAAATTCAATGTAACATTCGCGATTGCAAAAAAATTTATCAAAAATCAGGGAATTATCCGATTTTAATGAAATTTTCAGTATTGATTTATTCAATTAATTGAATTTTATAATGCATCAGTTATTTTATTTCAAAACTTTAATTAAATATTTTTGCTATGAAAAATTAATATATAAAATTCATTTAAAATAAAAATATTCTGATGTTAAGTTTAAAATGTTATATTTTAGATTCTAGAAATAAATATCTATTTAATGCAAACCTTATTTTATTCAAACAAAGTATACATTTTGAAGAAAAACCTATTGAAATTTAAGCCCCGCCCCTTTTAAGCAGAAAAAATATATGTATTTTTATAAGATAATAGCCAATTAAATAATTATCGAAATGAGTAAAAAAGAAATCTCCAAAAAAAATTTTTTTTTTTTTTTTTTACATTTTCTGATTTTTGTACTTATTTTCTTAAAAGATATTCCCCTTAAATTTCTTTTTTTTCTATTTACAACTTCAGACTTTTATCTTTTTATCATACTGTAATTAATATCAAACAAGGAACAACTCGCCGAGATTTTACACCCCCAAAATAAGAGGGGGGCAAAATTAAGTGACCTGAAAAAAATGTGAAAGTTTTGAAATAAAATAAATAATGCATTATAAAGTTCATTTATTGATAAATAAACACTGAAAATTTCATTAAAATCCAATAATTCCCTGATTTTTGGTAAATTATTTTCTGTAGGGGGTGCTAAATTCATTTTGTCAAAAACGGATTTTATGCCAATTTTGGACTACCTAGCATAGATCATCTAAACAAAGCAACACCCCCAACAACATCTGACAACTTCTAGTAAATGATATGAAGGTCAGCTGAAAAGTTCATGGGCTGACCAAGATACTCTTATTGAATAGGAACAAATAAGGTTTTTTTAAAATTCATTTTTCAAAATTATCTTTTAAACATATAACATTTTTTAGTTCATTCATTTTTCAAATATCTTTTAAACATATAACATTTTTTAGGTTCAGGCAGGCAAAAAAAATTAAATCATAAAAATACAATAGAACATTTAAATATTATTTCTCTGAATTTTTCAGATGAGGCTTGATAATTAGTATTATTTGGATTATTCGAACTATTGTCCTCATCTTCATTGTTATCTGTACAACTGTTTGAGAATTTTCAGCATATAAAGTGTGTGATAGATCCTCACTCCTACTTATAGACTAGGCCATAATCATGTGATCTATCTCTTGGCAACACTGGTAGTACTCTGAGGTTGATACAATACTTAAACCAACCCTACTAAATTACTTTTGACCTTCGTGGACGATGGACATAGGATTAAATCACTGGACCTTTACCAATACGTGGGATAGCACTTATACCCTTACCAAAGATTCATACCACAGACTTTCTTTAAGCCCTTTTCAACTGGTCAAGGATGGCATTTCAGCCGATGTATCCTCCTGGTTTCTTCAGGTATTTCTTGTCGGACTCGAGAACCTTCTTTTCAATATTAGTTAGTGAAAATAGATCACTAATTAGGACTGAGCCTATTCTAGTAGTGACCACCCCAAGCGGAGTTTAACAGGTTTGAGTTTAGAGTTTTCCTTCTCCTAGACTGGTTGCCTAACCAAGGTTAAAGAGCCCAGTGAAATAAATCACTAATTAGGACTGAGCCTATTCTAGTAATGACCACCCCAAGTGGAGTTTAACAGGTTTGAATTCAGAGTTTTCCTTCCCCTTGACTGGTTGCCCAACCAAGGTTAAAGAGCCCTATCTGCTCTACAATTTACCCATAGCTGGAAGGAGAGTAGTTGAATTCATACCTTTCCCAAGGGTATTAGCGGTATGTGAACTGTAGCTTCATCCATAGTGAATGGCTAGTCTGTATGCGTGTGTGTGTGTGTGTGGGGGGGGGGTTCACCAGAGTAAAATAGGAATCTAAGGAGTCCATAGGTAAAAAATTAAAAAAAGATAGAAAACCACTGATATAGACATAATATATACATATTTACCAGCCCCTCTGCAAAATCAGGATGTGACACGAGGTCAATTTCTTAAGTGCAATTTAATAGGTCTGAATTCATTGTTTTCCTTCTCCTAGACTGGTTGTATAAGCAAGGTTAAAGAGACTAGTTTGGTTTGTTTTGTTTTACGGCATATTAACCTCAGTGGGTCATTTAATGCCGATAAAGTTTTGAAATAAATCAATTCTTAATGGATAATACAATTTTGTTCATCAACTCATGCTTTTCTATTTAACCCATAGATGGGACCCTAACAGGTACTACCACTCCGGGTCAGAGTGGACCAGGGAGCAATGGTGATGAAGGGGTGCTCCACATTCCCCAAACCTCCAAAACTGGAACCTCACCTATAGAGTTTAACGTCATTCCCAGGACATGTAGACCCTCAGCTACCGCCTTCTGGCACCCATATGATAAAAAGGGGTTGGGGCTGTTAAAGAGACTAGTCTGCCCTACTATTTACTCATAACTGGAGAGAGAATAGTTGGATTCATACATTTTTCAAGGGTATTAACCCTATGTGAAATGCAAACAGCCTTGTCCAGGATTTGAACTCATCTTGCCATGTCATTTCCTATGAACATAACCATTACACTACACATCTCATGATATATTTAATATATATGTAAAGAAACAAAAGACCATGAATCATCAGACTTCCTCTCAAATTATCTAAAATTAGTCATCGTTTATAAACCAGAGAAGACATTAAATCATTTATATTTGATTTATTACCGATACTGTTTTAAAAATAAATCTTAAATCTTTAAAGACAACTAGCAAAACTACCTGACATTACCCGGGATTTAAAAAGTTAAAAAATAAAAATTAAATCATTTAAATTTGATTTATTACTGATACTGTTTTAAAAATAAATCTTAAATCTTTATAGACAACTAGCAAAGCTACCCGACATTGCCCAGGATTTAAAAAGTTAAAAAATAAAAATCAAATCATTTAAATTTGATTTATTACTGATACTGCTTTAAAAATAAAGCTATTTGTTTGCTTAAATCTTTATAGACATCTAGCAGAGCTACCCAGCATTGCCTGGGATTTAAAAAGTTAAAAATACAAATTCCTTTTCTAAATATTAGTTTTATTATCTTTTATTCTTGCTCTTAAGTTGTTTAACTTGATTATTTTTCTTGTTTGTATCAGTCATATAATTAGTGAATATAGCAAACTGGTCTAAAAAACAAACAAAATAGGAGCAGATGGAGGGAGTGTGATCAACTGGATGTATACATTCAGTGGGGTGGGTGTAAAAGTTTAAAGTATGTCAAAAAGGAGGTGTCTTGTTGTTTCTTAGGAGGTTTTTTTGTTTTTTTTTGCACGTTCTTATCAAATGTAAATGATTTTTAAACAGATCCTTAGGAAAAACCAAAATGGATTTCATAGAAATCGATCCACAACTTCTCTGATCCTGACTATTTGTCGAATCATAGAAGGGGTCCGAGCGAAGAATCTCAAGGCAATGCTATTATTTGTAGATTCTTTAGATTTTCTATACATTGTTAACTCCATACACAGAGAAAAGATGGAGCAAATACTACTAGCATATGGTCTTCCCAAAGAAACTATAACTGCTGTAATGTGCTCTACAAAGTCATAAAAGTAATGGTTCATTTACCTGATGGTGACAGATTTCTTGGACATTTTTGCTAGAGTCCTACAAGCAAACTGCTCACATATATAATTCATCTTGCCAACAAATCTTGGAAGCAGAACCCTACAAAAAAGCAACTGTACAGCCACTTGCCTCTTATCACACAAATCATCCAATTAAGACGAACATGTTGGACACTGCAGGAGATGCAAGGAAAAACTCATATGGACACCTACGTGTGGACACAACAGTCTAGGCTGCTCAGCAAAAACCATCATCAATCAGCTCTGTGAGGATTCTTGATGGTATGCAGAAGACCTGACAGAAACAATGACTGATGAGGAATACCGGATGATCAGTTGGCAGAAAATTGACAGTAAAAACCTACATCTATCAGCTCTGTACAGATTCTGGATGCTGTGCAGAGGACCTGCCAGGAGTGATGACCAATAAGGATGGTTGGCGAGAGAGAGAGTTATGGGTATCCATACTGTCAGCACATCCTGATGATGATAAAAAGTACCAGATGAATAATTGATGAAAAAAAAAAAAAAAAAAAAAAAAATATTTCTCTGAATTTTTGAGATGAGGCTTGATAATTTGAATTATTTTTGTTTGGTTTGGTTTGGTTTGTTTTGTTTTACGGCATATCAACCTCAGTGGGTCATTTAATGCTGATAAAGTTTTGAAATAAATCAATTCTTAATGGATAATACATTTTTTTATAAATACATTTTTCTATTTAACCCATAGATGGGACCCTAACAGGTACTACCACTCCGGTCAGAGTGGACCAGGGAGCAATGGTGATGAATGGGGTGCTCCACATTCCCCAAACCTCCACAACTGGAACCTCATCATCAGATAGAGTTTAACGTCATTCCCAGGACATGTAGACCCTTAGCCACCGCCTTCTAGCACCCATATGATAAAAAGGCGATGGGACTTGCCATAAGGGCAATAGGGTTGGAAATCATATAGGTGCTAGGGCTTGATGTGATCAGCCGATTGATCGGGGGGGCCTCTCCGACCGCCGTCTAGCCCAAGATAGGGCCAGAGTGGAGTATTGCATGTCATGAACTGCTCATCCACCCAGTCTCTATCCTAAGCATCACGGGTCGCCACCCACGGCCAACAGGTGGCCCCATTGGGGGAGTCTTACCCCTCTGCAGAGGTGCAGTCAGTGCATTCTAACGCCCCAGCCGACAGGGCGGTTGAATTATTTGGACTATTGCCTTCATCTTTATTGTTATCTGTACAATGTTTTCCAATTATACCTCCTGATTAAGAAAAGCTTCTAGAGTTCGAAGAGAAGGATCCCGAGTTCAAGAAGGGTCCCAAGTTTGAAATACCTGAAGAAGGCCAGAGGCACTGTCCCAAACATTGTACTGATGGCATAGGTATCCATACTGTCAATGTGACCTGATGATGAAAGGAACCGGACCAATACTTGCCAGAAACTGACAATCTCATCTGTATATGCAGATACTGGATGCTGTGTAGAGGACCTGCCAGGACTGATGACCAATGGGGATGATAGGGGCAATGACTGATGGTGAGAGTAAGAGTCATGGGTATCCACGCAGTCAGTACAACCTGATAATGATGAAAGCTATCAGATGAACAGCTGGCAGAAAATGGACATCAAAAACCTACATCTATCAGCTCTGTGTAGATTCCGGATGCCGTGTAGAGGACCTGCCAGAAGTGATGACCAATAGGAATAATTTGTGAGAGAGAGTCATAGGTATCCATACTGTCAATGTGACCTGATGATGAGCAGTACCGGTCCAATACTTGCCAAAAATCGACAATCTCATCTGTATATGATTTTATTTTTTCTCCCCGATTTCAAAGCGGACCAATCGCATAACCAGTACCTAATTTACCTTGCCACACCCTCTCTCTTTCCTCGACATCAACTTGGGTAGTGAATCAATATTTATTTTTTTTATTTACCCCACCCAGCCCAAACGTTCTATCCTGCACTTCTCGACATCACCCCCCCCTTTAAGGTAAGCTAAAAGTTCAGAATACACAAGAGATAGTTTGGGATATTGATAAATATTTGGCAGCAGGCAAGAATGGCTGTGACAGAAATGAAAGCTGCGTGAGTGATGATGAGGATGCTAAGTGTGGGGGTAGGGGAGTGATGGCGGTGGTGGTGCCTCGGTGACAGGCTGGTGATTGCGTAGATAATGATGGTATTGATTACCAAAGAGACCAGAGTGAAACCAAAGATATATTATCCCATTATACATTATACATAAAATAGCCCTATTCTATCAGTGATACTTCCATTAATTCCTGACCTTTGACAATCCCTTCATCCTTTTTTTTATACATTTGCATTGTATGTATGATAACCCTATTCAGAGCAAGGTTTCGATTCTTACTCTGATGAGGTATTAAGCGAAACTATTAGTAGGTATATCTGACTCATTAGGATTAACTTTATATATATATATATATAGTTAATTCTTTGTTAGTATTAGAGAAATGATAATAAATTGCTCAATCACTTCTGTAAAAGCTGTATTTATTTATTTATAGTTTACAATACATTTTAAAGTCCATTTTACCAAACATATTGTAAACTATAATTAAATATATATATATATATATATATATATATAATTTAATATACCAAACTTATTGGTAAATCCTCGTGGTGAGAAAAAAACCAGCAAATAGTTTGATTGTAAAAATATACTACCAAACATCACCTGGGGAGAAAAAAATTTTTGGAAAAAAGAAAAGACCAAGATAATCATACCAACAAAAAATAATCTATTGGTACAATATTTTGGCAAAAAGAAAAAACAATTTATATGCATATATATAATAAGATATATATATTCATATAAAATCACCAGGAGACTAAAGCTAATAAGTAAAAAGTGCTCAATACCTAAGTAGAGCAAATAATAAAGATAAAAGTCAGATCTTGGCCCTGAAGAGCATTAAGGGAAACTTTTAGTAGGTTCGTCTGACTCATTAGATTTATATATATATATATATATATATATATATATATATATATATATTTACATTATATGATTTCCCGATTCTATAAGTTATTTGCCTTGATTCCTGACCACTGACAATCCCTTTCATCTTTTTATTTCAATGAATTTCTTTAGTATACTCATTAGAAATATATTTGGGTTGTTTTAGCTCAGTTGGTAGAACACCTTCATAGAAATTGCAAGGTTCAGGTTCAATATCAGTTCTCACTAACTCATCACTTGGGTAGCACAACATGGCAAAGCACTTAGGAGCTGAAGGTAGGTATAGCACTCCAGCTCAGCAAACATTCTCCCTAGTCTAGTACTCATGTAATATATTCTCTGATCAGTGCACCCAAGGACCAGGTGAATAGGAAGTGCATGGGGTCAGGTGCAGCCTGGAAACGAAAACAGGATGTGGCCCTGACCTGACCTTTTGCACCTGGAAATGCAGGTGAACATTTGACATGATTTAGGTATAGAAATCTGTAGGCATAGCCCATAGCCAATGAAAACAGGCTGTGTGGGCGAAGAGGCGTGTCTACAGAAAAACTGTGTTGGTGTTACAAACAAAGAGGCGTGACCCGGGGGTTAGACTACGATAAAAGAAGCCCGTAGAGATCGATTAGACAGACAACAATCGGGTTCGAGATCACTTGAAAAGAACTCCCGAAGGCTCCACGTTTGCATAACCCTGCCAACGAGTCTCAGCTGTACACAACCGAGGGAATAAACATCTCATCATACATTTTCCTAAAAAAAAAAAATCGTGTATGTTACACACTGGCCCATCAAAGAACACAAACACTTGTATTTAGGAAAATCTAAGATGAGATGTTTACTCATCACTTGAGTAGCACATGGCAAAGCACTTAGGAGCTGAAGGTAGGTATAGCGCTCCAGCTCAGCAAAACATTCTCCCTAATCTAGTACTCACAAAAAAGGCATAGATTCCCTAGATGTTTGATAATATTGATTTTTATTATATTTATGATAACCCCCTTTCTATAAGTAATACTTGCATTAATTCCTGACCATTGACAATCCCTTTCAATCTTTTTTTCATTGCATTTCTATATTTTCATTTGGACCTGGGAGTAACGGCAATGAAGGGTACTCCAGTGTGGAGATCTTCATATTAGATCCAGTCTAATGTTATAGCCAGGACACTACGACCCTCAGCCACTGCCTTCTAGCCCATATATGATAAAAAGGTTTGGGTCTTGCTATGAGGACAACAGGTTTGAAACAATTATATAAGTGCAAGGGCTTGACGTGACCCAGAATATAGAAATGCTTCTATTTGGGAAATAATTTTGAAAAAATTTTATGACTTATTTAAATAAAGTTGAGTCCTTTCTTTCTTTCTTATTCTTCATCTTGTTACATAATTATTAGATTCCTAATACTTTTGTACAGTAGTGTAGAAACCAAAATGGCTGTTATAAGTTCAGCCGGCGGCCTTAAAGGATTGAATGACAAGGCTTGACCTCAGTCCTGATCCTTTCTTCCAGTGGATACTGTGAGAATTGGTGGAGAAGACCCTCTTCCGGTTTAGATTAGAAATAGATTTTAGCGAGATCGGCCAAAGACCACGACGGTGGTAAGTCGTGTTATGCACGCTCTGACTCAATCTGTGTAGGTAGTCTGGTGGGGATTTCGAAATAAAATATGATCTAAGTAAATCGAAGTATTGTGTTATTATCTAAAAACTACCAATGACACAGGGCTTCTGATAAAGAGAAATCCCCAATGGAAGACCAGACATGAAGTCCCCAAGACGAAGTCCAGTCGCTAGAAGAATAGAAGTAAGAAAGTAAAGAAAGAGGTATGCAACAATTTTTTGTCTTTCTTTCTTTCTTTCATTTCTATAGTAAAATCATGGGGAATATATTTGGACTGGTTCAACTCAGTTGAAAGAGCATCTGCCTTGGAACCCCAAGGTTCCGGGTTCAATACTGGTCTGTGCAGACTTTACTTATTTAAATATATATATGACTAGAAGGAGTCGCATCATCTAATGGTTAGAGTCGTAGGAACTGAACTCGTCGACCAGAGTTCAATTCCTGGACTGAAGTTGTTTGCATTTTCACATGGTCCTAATACCCTTGGGAAAGATATGAATCCAATTCTCCCTTCAGCTTTGAGTAAACAGTAGGGCAGACTTGGCTCTTTAAAGATGGCTAGGTAACCAGTCTAGGAGAAGGAAAACTGATTTTAAACCTGTTAAACTCTGCTTAAAAAATTGAACTCGTGTTGCATCCTGCTCATGTGGAGGGGTTGGTAAATATATCTATATATGACTAGAAGCAGCTACCCAGTGTTGCTTGGGTATGGGGGGGGATACCAAGTTTATTGATTTGTTTACTTTTTGAGATTTATAAAATGTTGGTCATTTTTAAGTAGAATTTCAATGCTAATTCTATGATATTTTAATTTTTGCATATCTTCAAATATAAATCAAATCTTCATTTTTGCACAAAAAGCAAGAAATGATGATATTTAATGTGTATATATATTTAGTTTATTGTTAATTGTTTTATTTTCATAGTTTGATCTGGACATACATACATACATACACACGAACTGCCTTTTATATATGTACAGATAACCATATTCTAAACTCATTAATTGTACATTTATATTATATATAAGTAAAAAGTAAAGTCCTCGGTTTGGCCTAAAGTCGGTATCAGCCAAACAATGAGGGAGTATATCCCTTTTCACCTAGGAGATTATTTTTGCATCTGAGGCAGAGTGCCACACCTACCATCAGTTCCTTAGTTTACCTCACAGATTACTGAAGTTAAAAGGGACGGATGGCAAGAGAGTGTCATGATAATCTGTGCAGTTAGTGTGGTATGATGATGAGGATATAAGGTGTGCTAAGAATAAATGAGGCTGAATCGTTTTTATTTTTTTTATTTTGATATTTGAATAAAACATGTGCTCGACTGAACAACTCATAAAAAATACAATGTTAAAGCTTCATGTTATATCAAAATAGGAGTTTCAGAGGTGCTTCAACCATTAGAAAACTCACTGGAGTAAGAATGTTGAATGCCATAGGGACTGTTTGAAGAAAACTGATATTTCGTTCATTGTTCATTTTCCTCTTGGTAAATGAAGCTTCTGTTGAAATTGAAGTTGGAAGGGACGGGTGGTTAGAGAGTGTCATGGAAATCTGTGCTGTCAGCACGAGGATGATGATGATGATGATGATTACGATGCTCAGGGAATTTATCAACCGCTTGCTTATTCCTTTAAAAATAAAAAATTAAAACAAAAAATGAAAACGAAATAAAAATTTATTATGGAGCGCAGTATTTATAAACTGAAGCAGTCTGTTTATCAGAAAAAAAAAAAAAAAAAAAAAAAAAAATATATATATATATATATATATATAAGTAAATAAATAAGATAAATAAACAAAATAAAAATAAAGTGTTGTCTCCATTATCAGGGAACCAATACCATGAGAATAATCAGTTTTGTATTCACATGGTTTAACAAAATTCAACTTACACACTTAAGATATAGTTTTTTCCCTCCACAAAAACCACTTACCTTTAAAAAAAACATTTATTCTTTATCAACCAGAAAAAACTTTGCAATGTTTTTTTCTTCTTCTTAAAGAACTCAAAAGAAAACAAAACAAGCAACTTTGATATTTTAGGAAATACACAGTATGTATCTACACTGTTTTTTTATCTTTTAAACTAAAGAGCTATTCTCAACCTGTTGAGCCATGTAGATTTTATCAAATTTTCTTGGAATTGAAGACCACAATTTAAAAACAAATAGAAATCCGTATGCTTATAAATTTTGCTGGGCACCTAAAGTGGTGTAGATATGGACAAACTGAAATAGATATACACATACTGATAGGTAGATAGATAGACAGGAACAAGCTAATATAAATAGATATATTATATAGACAGATATGCACATACTGAGATAGATATGTAGAGAATGAAGCAGATACATAGGTAGATAGATATGGACAGACTGAAATAGATATGCACATACTGATAGGTAGGTAGATAGATAGATAGATAGATAGATAGATAGGAACAAGCTAATATAAATAGATATATTATATAGATAGATATGTAGAGAATGAGACAGATCCATAGATAGTTAAGAACAAGAATCTTCCAAGGCAGATTAGCAGACCATTGATAGTGAGTTTGATTCTCATTGGGCGCTCCATACTCTGGTCTTGTGCCACATCTAAGCTAAGCTTAGTAAATAACTATAAATTCTGCTATCTTGTAGGTATTTATACAACCTGTTCACCGTGGGTAGGATGTGACACAAGGTTGCAAGTATGGGGCATCCAGTGAGGATCAAACTTGCTATTCAATAGTAATTATTTACTGACATTCCACCATGTCAGTTGAACATAAGGATCGATTAACGTGAGGAGCTACACACAAACCGAAGATCATACATGGCCAGTGCTAAAAATTGCATGTATCCCTTTGGCATTCATATTTTGAGGTACCTCAAGCACTGGGCAATAAACCCAGCCCTGCTTCTTTAAACTAAGGGGGCAGGTGTTGTTCGGTATTCAATAGTAATGAATCTGTGAGACTAGTTTGCTAATCATTACATTATGATGGAACCCATCCTGATTTACCTGATCTGGTCGCCACAGGTGGAATGTGACAAAAAGCCATAAGTATATGGCATCTGAAGAATAATCAAACTATTCCAATTACCGTCGAATTGGTAAGACACAGCAACAAGCGTTTGTAACTCAATACAAACCCGTCTTGTTGCAATTCGACTGCAGAATGACAGGGTATTTATAAAACACCACAATATCATTGAAGCCAAGCAGCCAATCAGAACTCAAGGAGTGGAGTCGCCCAAATTGCATGAGTGGATCGTTCTTGATTTCTATAAGTACCAACTGTCTTGGACACTGCTTCAGTTGTGCTTAGCTAGTTGCTGTTATTCAAACCAACAGTAGACTAACTGACTTCAATAGTATCCAGTGAAGATTGAACTTGCTACTTGATTTTAATGGATCTGCGAGACTAGTTTGCTAACAATTACAACATGATGGACATCCTAGTATCTTGTCTCAAAAGTAAACGCTTATAAATTCTAGTATCTAGTAGGTATTTACCCAACCCGTTCACCATGGGTAGGATGTGACACAAGGTTGCAAGTATGGGGATCCAACTAGGATCAAACTTGCTATTCAATAGTAATTAATCTGCGAGACTAGTAGGTTAACCATAACACGATGATGGGACCCCTTCCTGATTTACCAGACCCATTCACCAGTGGTAGGATGTAACACTAGGTCACAAGTATGGGGCATCCAGCAAAGATTGAACTCGCTATTTGATTGTAATGGATCTGCAAGACTAGCTTACTAATAATTACATCATGATTGGACATCCTGGTGGTAAAGTTTTTAAATGCCATCCATAGCCAGTTGAAAAGGGCTAAAAGAAAGTCCTGTGTTATGGACTCCTTTGGTAAGTCCTATTCTGCATATTGATAAAGGTCCAGTGATTTAATCCTATGTCCGTTGTCCACGAATGTCACAGTAATTATGACCAGTAGGGTCGGTTTAAGTATTGTATCAACCTCAGAGTACTGCCAGTGATTGGCCAAGAGTTAGATCACATGATTCTGGCCTAGTCTATTCAATTAACATACACCTTATATGTAAAAAACTCAACATGTATTTTGCTTCAAAATTTTTTAAAGATATCATCATCATCATCATCATCATCATTATCAAGCTGTGCTGACAGCATGGGTTCCTTTGACTCTCTCTCACTTGTCATGCATCTCTATTGGTCATTGCTCCTGGCAAGTCCTCAACACAGCATCCAGTGGCGATAATAAGCTCATATTAGGAGAAAAAAAAATTATAAACAAAACACATATTTCAATAGATATTTCTTTTCTTTGAATTTTTAAGATGAGGCTTGATAATTAGTATTATTCGGACTATTGTTCTTATCTTCATTGTTATCTGCACAATATTTTGTCCGATGTGCCCTCCGGCCTTCTTCAAGTATTTCTTGTTGGATTCCGAGAAGGTTCTGAACTATTGTCCACATCTTCATAGTTATCTATACAACATTTCCCGATTTCAAAAAGAAGGTTCCCAGAGTCTGAGATGGTTCCTGAGTCCGACAAGAAATACCTGAAGAAGGCCTAAGGGCACACCAGCTGAAACGTTGTACAGATAATAATAATAAAGATGAGGACAATAGTCCGAATAATACAAATAATATTTGATATTTCTTTATAAAACACATTAGTTTGGACTATTGATATAACTTACTTTTTGTCATCTGTTCCGAGCATGGTGAAGCATGTGACCAAAAAGAAGTTATTCATATAATTTTCATAAAACAAAAAACGCCTCCAGGTGGTGTAAAAATTAATTTTTGAAAGATATTGCCTAAGGGGAGGGTAGTTAGTTTTATTTTAAGACAACTTTCTTTTTTTTTTTAAATATACTCAATTTTACAAAATTCTACAAAATCTTATTAAAATTGAAAGAATATTTCAATTCTAGTTTAAATAAATTATTCAAAAATTTTTTATCTCAATTTTATTGACACCAAATGATTTTTGATATGATCTTTCATTAAAAAAAAAAAAAATGTAAACAGATCTTTGAAATTTTAACATATTTTTTTAATAATAGACATAAAAATAATTTTCCTGTCAAAATTCAAATAAATGTTTTCTTTCTAATAAATAAAATTTCACAGTTGAATTCAAATTAATTCAAACTAGGTTGTTCTTTATTCTATGTATCAAAGATTTTGGTTAATGTGATGTAAGTAGTGACAGTTTTGGTTATAGATAAATTGAGACCAAATCTCCATTATTAATAGAGATGATATGCACCATTAACTTTTTGGTTGAAAAATCTGGTGCCTTCCTACACAAATAATATCAGTCATTTTAATTTAAAATAATAAATTCCTTGAAAGACTGCAAAAGGCACCTATCACAGCTATTTGCTGAGGAAGATTAAAAAAAAAAGTTTTGAGAAAATAAGAAGTTGGATGCAAAATGGTAGAAGATTGTGAAGCAATTGATTAGTTTTTATTGAAATCTTATAATACACGAAATGTCTATCTGACCATTTTTGGCGCCATTTCAACCAAATTTTCAGGAATTTTTAGAGTCATCCATGAAAATAATGAAAAATTATACTGCTTCTGACAAATACTGTAGCACGTTGACTTATGAATTTAATTCATTCTGCACAATCATGTATGGAGCAGTTCCAACAGTAAAATTTGGAGGTGGTAAAATTATGGTTTGGGGATACTTTTTTGTAAAAGGTACTGGAAACATACTTTACATGCATATACACACACACACACACACACACACATATATATATATAATATATATATATATATATATATATATATATATATGTGTGTGTGTGTGTGTGTGTGTGTGTGTGGTTGATATGTGGTTCAATTGATATTTCACCTCATTATTGGCTGAAGCTTTCTCAAAACTATATTGAATAAAGTTTTGAGAAAGTGTTTCAATCTGTTTAGTAGATCTTCTTCAGGTCTTTTGTTGATATAAAGAAAAAATTTATCACAGAATAATAAGGAGACTGTGATAGTTTTTTTGTTGATAGTGCTCTTAGAATAGTTTGAAATTTATGAACGCTGGGATAAACGGTTTTGAAAGATGACATCAAACATTCTCTTACATAATGAAACACTGCGACGTTGGCTGAATAAATATCACTCATTTTATTTGAACCTGTGTTTTTTCAAATTTTTCACTATATTACATACCGTCGGTTTCACTTCCATTTTTCTTTTCAGACACATACACACACACACACATATATATATATATATATATATATATTATATATAGACATGCATGTATGTATATATATATATCCTACTCTAATTGATTGGAATAAATACTTTAAGGCAAATATTGAATATTTCTGCTGAAACTTTGTTCCCTTCTAAAGTGCCATTTAGATAGATTGAAAACATTTTTTTTTGTGTGTGTGTATTTCATAGGTTTACTGAGCTGAAGTTTATGGACTGTAGAGAGATATTTTATTGGGACTTTCCCCAAAATCTGTTTTATAGGCCACAAAACGTTTTTTTTTAGGGGGCTTGATGTTGTTTTTTTTTTGTTTGTTTTTTAACTGCAATTTATTGTTACATTATATTCAAAAGCTGAGACCAAACTACACATGAGGCAGAACAGAAACGAATGATTTATTGGGCTACAATCATTGGTTGAACTCTATGCAAAACTGACTGATAGACAAAGTTTATATTCAGTTTGTTTTAATGTAGAAAATGCTATAGAAAAACCTTATGAATCAAAGTTTTTCTGAATTCAAAGAAAATATTTGATAATCTCAGTTTTACTCTAGAAAAATGACCAATTGCGATCAAAATAACTTGGCAAGATAAGTTTGGACAATTTCTATACAATCTTGAATTTAAATTATGTAGTTTTTTTTGTGAACTGAAATAAATAAATATATTAAAACACCACTGGTCAAAAAAGAAGTTGCCAAAATAAAGCTCATATATATATATATATATATATATATATATATATATATTCCATCGTGTGAACACACTTCACTTTATATAAACCCTAAACAAGCCACAGGTTTTTTTTTTTAAATTAGCATTATAACATTCCATTGCGTGAACTGATTCACGTTTATATAAATGCTAAAAACTATTGGTTTTTTAAAATCTCAACCATTTGATTCTTGTCTGAGGATTACGTAAGCATGAAACTTATAGTAACAAGATTAATATCCACAATATAATATATTATTGATTGTGTAATGGTTAATAAAATGGCAGTTGCCGATTATATTAAAAAGGGGGAGTAAGAATCCCAAAATGCAGTAACGGAAAACAACAAACGCTGAATTCAAATTCAAACGCCAATTAGGAAAAGCGTGAATTTTTCAGTAGTTCAGAGAATGACAAGACGAGTGGTCACACAACAAATCAGCTCCAGTATCAGCAAAGAAAAACAAGATAAAATATGAACTATTAATACCACAATATAAAAGAAAGGACTATGCCTGGTATGCTATTATACATGTCTGTAATTCTATTTTAATGCAGATGTTATTTTAATACGACTCCGTTGATTTCTTTCATTGTGTTGAGTTTTGTTTAAAAGTTAGTAAGTTGTGTAAACCTATATAAAATATATACAACACACAGCTTGCTACAATTGTAAATCTGCTCTGCTATATTAGCATTGAACACCTTTATATGCCAATACTTTTCTCTTCATTCTCTATTCATTATATATATTATTTATTTATTTGTTATGTCTTTAACATACAGATAAAAATATGCAAGACTGAAATGATAATGTAAGACCAGGTTGTAAAATTAACAAGATTTTATTTAACACAGGGTAGAGAAATGTTTCTACCCTCAAGCGATTTAACCAGTTCAAAACACTGCATCCACACATAAACAAACGCCAATCCACGAGTAACATGGCGGAAACCTCACCACCGACTTGGACTAATATAAGGGGAGCAACTCTATTTTTGTTAGGTTTTCCTAACATCATTATAGTGTACAATGCATTTAAAGTGAAATTGTTACCATTGGTTTCCACACTTAAATGTATTGTACACTATAATGAATAAATAAATTCAGCTCTTACACTCATAATCAAGCACTTCATTTTCAATTCTACAAGACTACAAAAAAAAAAACAACTACATATATATATATAAGAATAAAGATAAACCTAATGAGTCAGATAAACCTACTAAAAGTTTTGCTTAGTACTCTTCAGGGCTAAGATCCGACTAAAGAGATTTGGAGCAAACTCATTTTATACAACTTTCCACCTAGATTCAAATAAATTAGCATAGACTAGTTTGGTATATTATATATATATATATATATATATAGTGAAAAGAGATAGGAAAGACAAATGTTCATAGTAACAGACAGATATCTGTTTCCACCTTTTATAAAAACGGTCTTCTTTGAGAGCAACTATATTGATGAAAGAAAGGAGGAGGAATAGTTACCCGTTTATTTCATCAATATAGTTGCTCTTGAAGAAGACCGTTTTTATAAAGGTCAAAACATATATCTGTCAGTGTACTATAAACATTTGTTTTTCCTGTTTTTTTTCAATTATACTGTCAGATTTATTTCCATTTATTATATACTTGATATATATATATATATATATATATGTGTGTGAATAAAAGGAAGTGAATCCGACGGTATGTAGTATAATAAAAAATTGAAAAAACACAGGTTTAAATGAGTTAAGTGGTGAGTTTATTGGCTGACACTGCAGTGTTTCGATCTATTAATTAGATCATCTTCAGGGCTTTTGTTGGTATGTGATTATATTGATTCCATTTTATCGCATTTATCGCATTTATACACACACGCGCAACCACACATTTATAAACACATAAAAAATACACAATGCTTTTTTCGATACAAACACTTACACATTCTAATACTCACATCGAAAAAAGAATATTTGACGTCATATTTCAAACCGTTCATTTTTTCAACGTTCTTTTTTCTCAGACTTCAAATTTTAAACAGACCGATAAACAAGGACTATTACTTGCCTTTCTCCTTATTCTGAGATAAAAAAAAAATTAAAAAATTATCACTTCCACATACAACAAAAGCCCTGAAGATGATCTAATTAATATATCGAAACACTGCAGCATCGACCAATAAACTCACCATAACTCATTTATACCTGTGTTTTTTATTATACTACATATATATATATATTATATATATATATATATATATATACATACATATATTATTTTACTCCTTACAATTTTTTTACCTTAATTTCAACTGGAGTTTTTTTTTTTTTCCTTTTTTTTTTAGTGAAGTCTGAGTGACAATTTTTCTCCTCAGCTCTCCAGTTCACTTCTAAGTATTCTTGCTAATCTCAATAGTGCTGTGGTGTGGATGGTGATAATAATAATAGTGTTAGTAGATACAGTAAGGGTGTAAGTGGAGTGTTGCATGTCATGGACTGCTCATCCAGCAGGGTTCCCTCCTTAACTCTTAACGTCTTATACCACCTCAGTCCGCCCATCTGGAAGTCACATTTATCTTTACTATTCCGCCCCAAACGATAGCCTTTGTTTAAGTGTAATATTAAACATATTTAGAAGTTTTGATTTAAGGAAAATAGCAGGTAATTTTAAATGGAAAGGTCATTTTTAGCCATTTTTTATTAAATGGGGCTCTGGACTTAGAAAATTCTCAACAGGATGTTAAGAGTTAAGCATGTGTGACTTGGTTCAATAGTCAGAAAGTCTGGCAATACAGAAGATTTCGAGACTTCTAGGCTGTTAAAATTTCTTTTGATTGATTTGTCAGATGAAGGGAGGGTTGACCCATTGACCTCTTAAGAGACACATGGAATAATATTTAAACTGGTGGAATTTTGTGGAACATTAAGAACAATCAAAGATTCCACGATTTTCTAGAACATTCCACAATGATCTCTATATAATGAGGGAGTGATCAACAAGCAAACGTGTCGACTCCTGATAGAAAGCCCTGATAGAGCCGTGTGTTTTGAAGACATGGTGAACCCCACAACATAACACATGGCTAACAGGTGGCACCATTGGGTGAGTCTTACCACTCTGCAGAGGTGCAGTCAGTGTATTCTAATTCCCCAGCCAACAGACTGGGGTTACAACAGGTCTACTGGAACAGTTCGGTCTTCTGGCCAGGATTAGGTAATCCATTTGTATCTCAAAATCCCAGAGATTATTACTATTATTATTATTTCACTCCTTTATTAGATTACAACAACAATATACCTCCACTAATCCTCACTAAATAAACATTCATAAAATATGGAATATGTGGCAAACTGGGCTTTTTAACCTTGGTATGGCAACCAGTCTAGGAGAAGGAAAACTCTGAATTCAAACCAGTTAAACTTTGCTTAAAAATTGACCTTGTTTTACATCCTGCCTGTGCGGAGGGGTTGGGTAAATATATAGCGCAGTCGGTAGAGTGTCTGACTAGGAATCTCAATGTTGCTTGTTTGATACCAGCCCAAGCCAATTCAGCAGGGATCTGTGCGGTAAAGTAAGGAGCTGATGGTAGGTGTAGCTCTCTACCCCAGATGCTGAAGAGCAATCTCCTTGGTCTAGTGCTAGTGAAAAGGGTATAGACTCTTTGGCCATCAGTCTTAGGCCAACTTTACTTACTTTGAGGATGGACATAAAAACATTTTCCAGATATTAATAGAGATAAATCTTGCAGTCTATTAAAATGCCATTTTTATTTTGGTATATTTTTATTATAAGACTAGAAGTGGCTACCCAGCATCACCTTTATAAGATTATAAAGTATTAAAACTAATTTAATCATAAAAATCTAATTTGCAAATGTCAAAACTGAAGATAATAAAAATTATTTTTCTAAAAGCAAAAATTTTTATATAAAGTTGAAAAGTGATAAAAAAACAAATCTATTAGTAAAAGTGAACATAATTTTGTTCATTAATGCACTCATCTGTGCATCTCTTAAACGCACACAGAATTACACACATTCAAAAAGTGAGTAAGCATCTGTGAGTACACAGATGCAGGCATCGTTTTATAAACAATTCTTTTTAAAAAATGAAACGAGCACACACACTACAAATGCACACACACACACACACACACACACACACCACACACACACACACATACAGATGCCACACACACACACTACACACACACATACAGATACACACAGATGCCACCACACACAGATGCCACACATACATGACTGTCAAATTTTGTATCGTTTAGAAACAGATGAAATTGGCTACGTCACCTGGGATTTAAAAAAAATAATGTTCTGTTTAGTTGAAGAGATGGGTTTTTTTTGTTTTTTTTTGTTTATTGCACAAAATATCACCTGCTTGTCTGATTTCTCATGAATAAGAAAAAAAGAAAAACAATTAAATAGAAATGAGTAAATAATGAAAGATTTTGTCTGTTCAACTAGTCTAATAAATACTTTTAAATTTAATTTCTCATATTTGAAACTCCTGGTATCACACATTATGGTCAAGTCATGCTGAAAGCACCGGTTCCCACTAGATCACTGAAGTTAAGCAGCAATAAGCCTGTTCAATATTTAATAGAGTGACCACTTAAGCAATAGCAGGTACTGTAAGCAATCCGAGTCCTTTGCTTATAATAATGACTTGATTCAGCATTAAATAACCCGAAAAGGGTTTGTTTGGTTTGTTTTGGTTTACTGCATATCAACCTCATTGGGTCATTTAATGCCAATAAAGTTTTTTAAATAAAGTCATTCTTAATGGATACTCAATTTTTTAATAAAATACATTTTTCTATTTAACCAATAGATGGGACCCTAACAGGTACTACCACTCCGGGTCAGAGTGGACCAGGGAGCAATGGCGATGAAGGGGTGCTACACATTCCCCAAACCTCAAAAACTGGAATCTCACCATCAGATAGAAAATGACTTGATTCAGCATTATATAACCCAAAAAGGGTTGATATGCAATTAAATAAATACAAATGAGTAAATAATGAAAGATTTTGTCTGTTCAACTAAACTAATAAATACTTTTAAATTTAATTTGCCAGCACTTTTCTCATATTTGAAACTTCTGGTTGGAGGCCGTTGTGTAATGGTTAGAGTCATAGGAAATCGACTCATTGATACAAGTTCAAATCCTAGACAAAGCTACAGTTCACATTATGTTAATACCCTTGGGACAGGTATGAATCCAACTATTCTACCTCCAGCTATGGGTAAATAGTAGGGCAGACTGGTTTTTTTTAACCTTGGTTAGGTAACCAGTCTAGGAGAAGGAAAACTCTGAATTCAAACCTGTTGTGGTCACTACTAGAATAGGCTCAGTCCTAATTAGAGATCTGGTTCACTATGATCAATTCATGATGAAAGCAACAATTCCTGCTACATCACTGAAGTTAAGCAGCAATCATCATCATCATCATGTCATACTAGCAGCACAGATTGTTGCATACCTCTTTCCTTACTTCTTATTCTTCTTCTGACGTCTTTGATATCTTAAGTTCTTCTAGCGTCTGGACTTCTCTTGGGGACTTCGTGTCTGGTCTTCCATTGGGGATTTCTCTTTATCAGAAGCCCTGTGTCATTGGTAGTTTTTAGATAATAACACAAGACTTCGATTTACTTAGATCATATTTTATTCTCGAAACCCCCACCAGACTACCTGCACAGATTGAGTCGGAGCATGTATAACATGACTCACCACCATCGTGGTTTCTGGCCGACTGGCTAAAATCTATTTCTAATCTAAACCGGAAGAGGATATTCTCCATCGATTCTCACGGTATCCACCGGAAGGAAGGATCAGGACAGTCAAGCCTTGTCATTCAAATCCTTCAAGGCCGTGGGCTGCAACTTATAACAGCCATTTTGATTTCTACACTACTGTACATAAATATTAAGAATCTAATAATTATGTAACAAGATATCCATGACAATCTCTCACCAGCCATCCCTATCATTCATAGCCCCTGGGAGGTCCTCTGCACAGTATTCAGTATCTGCGCAGAGTTGGTCTATGTATGTCTTTGCTGGATGATCTATTCTAGCATGCCCATGTTGTGATAGCTTCCACAGAAGAACGTCACTTATGAGTTCATCCTTGTTCTCCAGTAGTGCCCAGCATGTCTTCTTAGCCGCACACGGATGGTTTGTGTGATATGGTGGCTGTACAGCTGTTTTCTTGTGGGTGTTGGTTCCATGTCTTGTTTAAGATTGCATGCAGCATTCTTGTGCAGCTCCTATCAAACTTATTCTCCAGGTGCATCATTAGTGTCCAAGTAGTGCAGCCATATAGTAGCACTGATACAACTATGACTTGGAAGAATTTTCCCTTTAACTTGTCAGTGAGATCGGATTTCCATATCACTGACAATTTGTTTAAAGTAACCCATGCCTTTCTATGCGTGCCTTAACGTCTTGTTCAATACTTAATATGTTATATACCCCATTGTTGTGTATATAAACGAGAGTGAGAGAGTATTACATCAGAGAGTTCTCGGTGATAGAGAGAGAGAGAGATATTAGTGAGACTCACATCCTATCTTTTCTACATAATAATCACAAGTTTTCTATAGTCTTTTTGTACTATTTCTCTGAATGCTTGAAGATTAGTATTATCTGCGTTATTCGGACTATTGTCCCCATCTTCATTGTTATTTGTACAACGTTTCGGTCGATATACCCTCCGGCCTTCTTCAGGTATTTCTTCTCAGACAGAACCTTCTTTTCGGACTCAAGAACCTTCTTGTCGTATTTGGGAGTTGTTTCTACACAGAACGTCAGCATCTCCATTAGATTGTCTATTGGGATACAGGTGCGTTCTTCCAAATCTGAATCTGCAGTTAACTTATTCCGTACCACTGTCAGAGTCTCATCAGTGGTCCCTTCATGAACAGACTCACTACATCTAGATTCACCATTTGGTTGGAATGGATGGGAGCATTTTTGATTTTTTCCACAAAGTGGGCAGAGTTCTTGACATATGATGAGGAATACCTGAAAAAGGCTGGAGGGTATATCGGCCGAAACGTTGTACAAATAACAATGAAGATGGGGACAATAGTCCGAATAATGCAGACAATACTAGATGATTGGTGAAGAGTGTAAATTTTATACTGCTGTAAACATGCTGGGAAAATAATCAAGCAAGTGGGAGGAAAAAAAATGTAATGCCTATTAAGAATAAAAAAATATCTTCGGCATAAAATAACCCCAAAAGGGTTAACATGCCGTAAAATTCAACCAGCCATTGTGCATATTTAGACGCACACTTAGTTGCAGATATTTAAAAGCATGCAAGCATCTATAAGAACACACCTTTATATGCAGGTGTAATTTATAAATGACCCCTTTTAGATAAATAGTAAGAGAAAATAATGAAAGATTTTGTATGTTCAACGACTCGAATAAATACTTTTTAAATTTAATTTACCAGCACTTTGCTCAAATTTGAAACTCCTCATATCACACACATAGGTATAACATGCTATAAATATAATACTATAATATGTTCATATATGATATATATATATATATATATATATTGGTTCTTTTAAAGTACATTTTGTTTGAGTTAAGTAAAGTGTGTTTAAAAATAAATGTTCATCCTGATTTTAAATTAGAACTACAAGACATTCTCAGAATATGAAATGGGAATAATGTTTTATTCATTTGGTTTAAGATTGATGTGTTTGCCTCAATATATGTGTGAGTGTGTGTGTGTGTGTGTGGGGGGGGTGCATATACCATATCATCATCATGTTGCGCTTAGTATGGATATCCATGACAATCTCTCTCTATCCGTCCCTATCGCTCATCATTCTCAGGAGGTCCTCTATGTAGCATCCTGCATCCGCATTGAGCTGGTCAATGTATGTCTTTGCTGGTCAGCCCACACTTGCATGCCCATGTGATGGCTTCCACAAGAGTCCTTGCTTCTCCAGCCATGTCCTGCATGTCTTGTCTGTCTTACTCGGATGGTTGGGTGATATGTGGCATGTGGCAGGTGGCCATACAGCTGTTTTCTCGTGGGGTGTTGTTTCCACGTCTTGTCAGGATCACATACAGCATTCTTGTGCAGCTCCATCTAGTTTATTCTCTAGTCACTCCTGTTTGGAAGCGCTCACTCGTGGACTTGGGCGTTGGCCAGACTGGGTGGTTTCTGTGAATTCAAACCACTCTGCTGTGTGTCACAGCCACCTATGTACACTTTCTAAGTATGTTGTGTATGTGCTATGTGTGTATACACTTCTTTTATTTGTGATACTATGCTATGTGCTATTACTTCATATATGTGTTATACCATATACACTTCTTTTATTTGTGAGTTATACTATGTACACTTTCTAAGTATGTTGTGTATGTGCTATACAAAGAATACTTCATATATATACCATATACACTTCTTTTATTTGTGAGTTATACTATGTACACTTTCTAAGTATGTTTGTGTATGTGCTATACAAAGAATACTTCATATATGTGTGTGTGCGTGTGTGTGTGTGTGAGTGGTATGTTTGTGTATGTGTACAAAGTGTGTGTGTGTGTGTGTGTTATACCATATAAAAAAAAGTTAAGTCGCTGGGGTGGCCTACAGCCAGACAGCAAGGGAATCTATCCCCTTTTCAATAGCGCTAGAGCAAGGAGATTATTTTAGCATCTGAGGTGGGGCACCACACCTACCATCAGCTCCCCACTTTACCGCACAGATCCTTGTTTTGTATATGATCTCTCTGATAAAATAAAATATCCATGTATTCATAGATTGAGATAGAAAGAATAAGATAGATAAATAGATAGATAGGAACAGATACAAAGAGAATAGAACAAATAAAATTGATTAAAATGAAATGATATAGAGATATAAAGAAATGGATAAATAGACAGATATGAACTGACTCAAAACAGTACGTATATAATTCCAGAGAAATTTATGTGCAATTGTATATAATCACAAATGAATCAACTTAAAATATTGATAATATATTTTAGAATCTCCTTAGTGTATTTTTTGACAACATTTTGTTTGTTTGTTGTTTTTACTTTGACTCAATCGAAATTGACTGACCCAATAAATAAAAGATTACTGTCAACTCATTGAATGATAGTGAACCTAAATGGTTGACAGAAGAATCCATCTTGTGTCTAAGTTTAAGAATTTTCTTTCCTACTTGTCTCAGATTCCAACCGTTTACCAAGAATATTGCTGAACTTGACATGTCCATTTTTAAATGAGAATGGTAAATCTTTTATAAAGAAAATAATCAATGAACCGTTCTGACAATGGAAGCCAATCTTCAGCGCCACCTGTTGGTGTCATTTAAAACTAACAGTAATGAATCATTTAAACTCTCCGCTTCTATAATGATTTGCAATACATATTTGTTCAATAAATTGTAATGGTTAGAGTTGTAGGAAATGGACTCATTGACCTGAGTTCAAATCCTTGTTGAACTGTTTGCATTTCACATAATGCTAATACCTTTGGGAAAGATATAAATCCACCTACTCTCCCTCTAGCTATGGGTAAATAGTAGAGCAGACTGGGCTCTTAAACTTTGACTAGGTAACCAGTCTAGGAGAAAACTAGGAGAGTAGCCTTGACAGCAAAGAGAGCCAGAAAGAGGGAGAAAAGACAGCAGAAAAGAAAGCATCACAGTTTGTGTGCATTCAGTGCACCAAAGACTGTCACTCGAGAGTTGGCCTGCAAGGTCACTTGCACAGATGCAGATAATTCATTTTTTTTTTTTGGACACTACTCCATCCTCCTTAGTGGATGGAAAGGTGCCAACAATTCTTTCTATTTCAATCTATGTATTCTCTTTTTTCTTTATATCACTTTTGGTTTTATTATATAATTCCGTCTATTCTTAAACTGTAACTAATGATGAAGTTCCAATTCTGGAGCTTTGGGGTGTGTGGAGCATCATTTCATTTCCATTACTCCCAGGTCCACTCTGACCCAGAGTGGTAGTACTTGTCAAAGTCCCACCACTCTGACCCAGAGTGGTAGTACTTGTCAAAGTCCCACAAGAATGAATACAACAAAATGTATTTGGCAGAAAATAACCCAACAAGAGTTGACATGCCATAAAATCCAACCATCCATTCTTCTATTCTCTTTGTATCTGTTCATATCTATCTATCTACCTTCTTCTTTTCTCTATATCCCTTAGTTGTGCCCTCTGGCCTTCTTCAGGTATTTCTTCTTGAACTTGGGAACCTTTCTCTATATCCCTTAGTTTTTATCAATTTTATTTCTTCTATTCTCTTTGTAGCTAGTATTATTTGGATTATTCAGACTATTGTCCTCATCTTCATTGTTATCTGTACAATGTTTCGGCTGATGTGCCCTCTGGCATTCTTCAGGTATTTCTTCTTGAACTTGGGAACCTTCTTGTCGTAATCAGGAGCCATCACAGAACTTTGAAAATAACCCTTTATTCAGTCAACGGGGGCTAGGTTCAAAGTTATATGATAGCTCCCGATTACAACAGGAAGGTTCCCTGATTCCTCAGTTCTCTGGCAAAGTCTAAGTATTTGTCTATTTTTTTTCACTTTCTTTCATTTCACTTGGTGGTCGGCTGGAATGGTAAAATCCATTAGATGACTTTTCTGTTCCGGACGACCATCAAGGGAAAATGAAGGAAAGTGAAAAGATAGACAAATACTTAGACCATGCAAGAGATCTGAGGAAACTGTGTAATATGAAGGTGAAGGTCGTACCAATTGTAATTGTTGCCCTTGAAATGGTCCCCAAAACTCTGGAAAAGAATTTGGATGTATTCATTTGGTATTAGATGGACTATTTACCATGTTTATGTTGTTTTTGTCTACAATGTTTCGACTATGTACCTTTCGGCCATCTTCTGGTGCATTCACCGTAAAATCACTGACACAAATTGCCCATTATGTGCTTCCATAAAAATCTGAAGAAGTTTTTCCCCCATTATTGATTAGACACACCACTTACATTTTTTTTTTACTTGCTTATTTATTTTCCTTTTTCTTTTTTTCTTAAATTTCTCTTAAAATTTTTTATTATTAGAATTTCCCAGTTGCTGTTAAATTGTAACTTGGATTTGCTAATAGGGTCAACCAAACCCATTATGCACACAGTTTCCTTCAGGCATCTTATTTCCCAGTGTGTTTCCCTGTCTATTATCAGAACCTCATTCTCTAAAAGTCAGTGTTTCCTATTTCCCCTCTTAGGACCGTTGGCTATACTCCATGTGAAAGTGTCCCATAGTGTTATAGCTTTTCTGTATACCTCAATCTATTTGAATTATATTATTATTTTCACTCCATTAGAGTTTTTCCCACACGCCTTAGCCGGTGGTTCACTGGAGGCTGAGTGACAGCAAGTCTCCTCAGGTCTTCAGGACTCTTCTGAGTATTCCAGCCGATCTCAGCAATGCTGTTGTCTGGATGGTCTCCATTCTTCATCTGATTTCCAGTTCATCTAGACTTTTTCTAGACCCCTGGGAACCAATTACAATTCGTATGATCTTCACCTTCATGTTCCACAGTTTTCTTAGTTCTCTGGCAAGGTCCAAGTATTTGTCTATCTTTTTGCTTTCTTTCATTTTCACTCTGTGGTCGGCCAGGAGGGCAAAATCCATGAGATTGTAAGTCTCTCTCTTCTTGTCAATCAAAACTAGGTCTGGTCTCCTGGCTGGGATTAGGTGATCCATCAGTACCTCAAAATCCCAAAGCATTTTGTGCATCTCATTCTCCAGGACAGATTCTGGCTTGTGCATATACCATTTAATTGAATGGTGAAAATTGAATTTCTTGCACAGTTCTTAGTGAATCACCTTTCCCACCCAGTCAAGTCTAGTCTCGTACTCTCTTTGTGCAAGTTTACTGAATTCGGTTATCATGTGATTGACAGTTTCGTCTTTTTCCCCACACATTCTACACTTACTATTCTGCTGTGTCTTATCTATTTTTGCTAATATATAATTTTTCCTATGGCATTGTCTTGTGCTGCAATTATAAGAGAATCTGTTTCTGTCTTGAGGTTTCCCCTTCTTAGCCATGTCCATGTCTTCTGATGTGCGATCTCTCCTGTGTATCATTTGAAATGTCCATGTAGTTGTTTTTCTTCCCATTTCTGCTTTTTTGTATTTATTATTATATTATCATTATAGAATTATATTCTTTATTATACTGAATATAACCATTATATTTTATATTACATCTCTCTTAAATTATATCAAATCAAATCATTTATTTTAAAATTATATGCATATTAATACTTGTATTGCATAATTGTATGACTGTTAGCATCTTGCAACACCCTCTGGTTAAAAATGAGACTGTCCAAATTGCCCAAGATGAAATGTAAAAATGTAAATCCTGATTATCTGGTGTTGTTTATCCGTTGAATTCTTATTTCTTATGAGTGTCATCACCTCAGCTAAATAATAGAGCATTCCATTTTTATCATAAAGAAAGGGATGAAAAAGAAGATGTTACACAGAAAAAATATAATAGAGAGTAGAGGAAAGATAGTGAGAGGGGTGAGCTCATGGAAGCAACAACAGAATCTGTTCTTGAGAATAAAACATAAAATTCTCTGTAGTTGGTGCAATTGGAATGGTCCCCAGAAAGCTTGGAAATAAAAGGAATAATTGAGACCATCTACACAACTGCATTGCTGAGGTCAGTTAGAATACTCAGAAGAGTCCTGGAGAACTGAGAAGATTTGTTGTCACTCAGCCTCCAGTGAACCACCAGCTCAGGCAGGTGTGAAAAACTAATAATGACAAATCGAAGAGGTTGCACATGAAAAGACTTGAACATGGTTAAGAAAAGTAAACCTCAAATGAGAAACTGATTCACTAATAATTGCTGCACAAAAATAATGCCATAAGGACAAACTATATCAAAGTGAAAATTGATAAGACCCAACAAAATAGTAAATGTAGACTATGCAGTAATAGAGATGAGACTGTAAACCATGTACTCTGCGAATGTAGCAAACTAGCACAACGAGAGTACAAAACTAGACACGACTGGGTTGGGAAGGTGATCCACTGGGAATTATGCAAAAAATTTAAATTTTGACCATACAACAAAATGGTATCTGCATAAACCAGAATCTGTTCTTGAGAACGAAACACATAAAATTCTCTGGGACTTTGAAATAAAAACAGATCACCTTATCCTAGCAAGAAGACCAGACCTAGTGTTGATAAACAAAAAAGAAAGACCTTGTCAACTGGTAGATTTTACAGTTCCAGCAGATCACAGGGTAAAGCTAAAGGAAAATGAAAAAAATGGAAAAATATCTGGACCTTGCCAGAGAACTGAAGAAGTTATGGAATATGAAAATCAAAGTGGTACCAATTGTAGTTGGTGCTCTTGGAACGGTCCCAAAAGGATTGGAAAAGGGTTTGGAAAGTTTGGAAATCAGAGGAAGGATTGATACCATCCAACACTGCACTCTGCCAGAATACTTAGAAGAGTCCTGGAGACCTGAGGAGACTTGCTGTCACTCAGACTCCAGTGAAAGACAATCAGCTAATGCTGATGTGAAAACTCAAAAGGAGTAAATAATAAAAGAAAAAATACAATAAAAGAAGACAGTTCTCAATGAAAACATCCAAGTTGTAAAAATTTTAATTTTACAGAATTAACCTTTCATGTCAATCTTCATCTGACTTGGAATCCAATTGGCTGAGTTGAAGATCTTAGAAATCTTTGTTCAAATTTTAAAATTATAATCAGATGTCTTCAGCATTATCCAAATATGCAGAGCTCTTACTGCCAACAGAATTCTATAGTTGATGACATGAATAAATACAGATTGATTGAAAATATCAATGTGGATTTGAATAAATATTAACAGATTAATATCTGGTATTGATAGTAAAAAATTATACTTAAAAAGATTTAGTTTTTCTGTTTATATTTTGATGTAACATTTTCTTAAAATTTTGTTGTTATTTATTAAATATCAATTCTAAAAATACAATATGAGTCAAAGTAAAAAATCATAAGTTCCTTGATGACTCCTGATTATGAAAAGAAGGTTTCCAAGTCTGAGAAAAAATACCAGAAGAAGCCCGGAGGGTACATCGGCCAAAATATTGTACAGATAACAATGAAGATGAGGACAATAGTTTGAATAATACAAATAATACGAGTGATATGTATGTTGAATACTTTGACCGGTTACCATTTAAGCAACAGCAGGTACCCTAAAAAATCTAGTGTCATGGGTATGATGTTAAACTGCATCAAATGGTGAAGTTCCAATTGTGGAGTTCTGGGAAATGTGGAGTAGCCCTTTATCACCATTACTCCCAGGTTCACTCTGACCTGGAATAATTGTACCTTTTAGGATTTCATTTATGGGTTAAATAGAAAAAAAATAAGTTAAAAAATGTGTTTAAAAAAATTTCAATACCTATCAAGAATGAATAAAACAATGTCTTTGGCATAAAATAACCCAACAAGGGTTGATATGCCATTAAGTCCAACCAACCATCAACCTTCCACTTTTGGAGCTCTGGTGAGTGTGGAGTACCCCTTTATTGCCATTACTCCCTGGTCCACTCTGACCTGGAGTAGTAGTACCTGCTAGGTCCCCTCTATGAATTAAATAGAAAAGAAAAAAATTGAGTTTAAAAAAAAAAGTCAATACCCATCAAGAATGAATAAAACAATCTTTGGCATAAAATAACCCAGCAAGGGTTGACAAGCTGTAAAAACCAACTAATCAACTAACCTAAAAAAAACGAATATCAAAATGACTTGATTCAGCATTAAAAGTAATCGGGGTGGCCTAAAGTCGGTATCAGCCAGACAGCAAGGGAGTCTATCCTCTTTTCACTAGCGCTAGACCAAGAAGATTGTTTTGGCGTCTGAGGTGGAGAACCACACCTACTATTAGGGTATCAGCCAGACAGCAAGGGAGTCTATCCTCTTTTCACTAGCGCTAGACCAAGAAGATTGTTTTGGCGTCTGAGGTGGAGAACCACACCTACTATTAGCTCATTACTTTACCGCACAGATCCCTGTGCTATTCATACGCTGATTTTGGCGAGGGCTGGGATCAAACCCAGGACCTTGTAGTTGCTTGTCGAACGCTCTACCGACTGAGATATGACCTAAAAAGGGCTGATATGCTGTTAAAATAAAACAACCAACCAACAACCAACCAACCTGATTTTGTAAGAATTACCAAAGATAGAAATGGAAAGAGAGATGACCTGATACGATCACAACCCATTAAAAGAAGTATAGTTATTCACTAAGCATAGCTTAGATGTGGAGTACAGCATTCACTAAGAGAGATGTCCCGGCTAACAGCCTAAGCTTAGCTTAGATGTAGTATTGAGAATCGGAAGCACTAAAGCTTCTCGAAGATGGGCTTAGCTCGCCTTTAGCGTGTATAGAGCTTAGCTTAGATGTGGCAGGCCAGGAGTATGGGGCGCCCAGTGAGAATCAAACTCACTAACAATGGTCTGTGAATCTAGTTTCTAATTGGATCTTTGAAATTTAAAGAATACTGTCAGAACAATCTTTCTGCTCTCCTGTCTAGTTAAAAGAAGTATAAGAAGAGAGGTTTGGTTTGTTTGTTTTTCAGCATATCAACCTCAGTGGGTTATTTAATGCCGATAAAGTTTTGAAATAAATCAATTCTTAATGGATAATACAATTTTTTTATAAATACATTTTTCTATTTAACCCATAGATGGGATCCTAACAGGTACTACCACTCCGGGTCAGAGTGGACCAGGGAGCAATGGTGATGAAGGGGTGCTCCACATTCCCCAAACCTCCAAAACTGGGAGCTCACCATCAGATAGAGTTTAACGTCTTTCCCAGGACATGTAGACCGTTAGCCACCGCCTTCTAGCACCCATATGATAAAAAGGGGTTGGGAAAATCATATAGGTGCTAGGGCTTGACGTGACCAGCCGATTGATCGGAGGGGACCTCTCCGACCACCTGTCTAGCCCAAGATAGGGCCAAAGTGGAGTATTGCAAGTCATGAACTGCTCATCCATCTGGGTTCTATCCTTAAGCATCACAGGTCGCCACCTATGGCCAACAGGTGGCCCCATTGGGGGAGTCTTACCCCTCTGCAGAGGTGCAGTCGGTGCATTCTAATGCCCCAGCCGACAGGGCGGTAAGAAGAGAGAACCTAAGAAATTGATAATAGTATTGCTAAGGAACATTACACAACACCATGCAGAAGACCAGCCAGAAGTAATGACTGATGATAGAGATAAGAGAGAAGGTCATTGGTATCTATGCTATCAGTGTGACCTGATGATGAGTGGAGCAGTCATAGTTATTCAGTAGTTAGTTAATTTATTAATGGAAAACAAGATTTTACTGAATATGGGGAAAGAAAAAAAACAAAAGAGCTACATAAATAAGTAAAAATTCCAATACTGGTTAATCTCATTTCAGAAGTAGCCTAGCAACAGGAGGGGCAAGAGAGAGATAAACAAGTATGGGAATTTCCAGGGAAAGGGTTTTGTTTCAGAATCTTGGATAATGGCATTGTTGCTAGGGTAGACAGTGTTTTCTACAAAACCCTGTAAAGAGAACTGCAGGTTTGAGAAAAATGAATAACCAAATATGGACATCTGAAAAGCAGCTTAGAAAAAGAGGAAGGAACATATCCGTCTCTGGTCTTTTGAAGAAAATTTGGGACTTCTGGTGCTTTTAGAATCTTTGTCTGCTAAAAAATTTATTTTCTTTTTCCTTATTTTTTTCTTTTTATCTTTCTCTATCAAACCAGGAACCTTGTAGTTCCTAGGCGGATGCTTAAATATTGAAAATTCATCCACTATACAAATACCGCTATATCAGCAGGTTTTAAAATATGACAACTACTGACTGCACTCTCAAAAAGGGGTACCCTTAGTATTATACTAAATTACATCTGATGGTGAGGCTTATTCTGAAAATCTGGGGAGTGTGAGGTACCCCTTCAGTACTATTACTCCCTGGTCCCATTAAAAGGGTTCTGAGGAAGCTCTTTATCAAAAGACCCCATTAAAGGGCTCTAAGGAAGCTCTTTATCAAAAGACCCCATTAAAGGGGCTCTGAAGAATCTATCAAAAGACCCCATTAAAGGGGCTCTAAGGAAGCTCTTTATCAAAAGACCCATTAAATCAGCTCTGAAGAAGAACTTAAATCAGTCGTTCATAAGAGCCAGAGTGATATATGTCCCTTGGCTATGACTCTTGTGGGATGTCAAGTGTTAAAAGAATTTTCACTCTATCTTTTCCACGTCCCTTGCTTTCCTGTCACCAATATCTAAGCAGAATTGTATGCAAGACAGAATAAAACAGATCATTCAAAGATGAAAGATATCTGTTGCCCTTTCTGTTGCGTTTAAGACTCACATTCACTTGGCCAATTAAATGTTTGAAAAGTGGATTCCCTGCGGTATAATGGCAAATGTACTGGACAGTGACAACGCAGTAAGCTAGTCTGAACTCCAGTCGGGATATCACATCCACGTTTGGTCTAATAACCTTGGGAAATGTATGAACCCCTCATCCCCCAGGTATGAGTCAGTACCACTACTATTCTTCACCAAGGATGGTTTGGGCACTAAATAACCCACAAAGATTGATATACCATTAAAGTAAGAAACCAAACCAAAATGTATGAGGTGCAATATCACATTTTTAATTCCATCCATGACACTTTTGGCAATATATATTGGTACTATGTTTGTTGTTATAGTATTTGTTTTTTAAAATTTTATCTTTTGTAATATGAGTTTTTGTTCATCAATTCAGAACTCCATGTTGACATATATTCTTTTGGTGGTGTTCTGGGTGTAATGGTTATTTTCATAAGAAATGGACTTGATGACCAGAATTCAAATCCTGGATGAGACAGGCTGCATTTCACATGGTGCTAATACCCTTGGGAAAGGTATCAATCCAGCTATTACCCTCTGGCTATGGGTAAAATAGTTGGGCACACTGGGATCTTTAACCTTGGTTAGGTAACCAGTCTAGGAGAAGGAAAACTCTGAATTCAAACTCCACTTAAGAAATTGATCTTTTGTTGCATCTGGCTTGTGTAGAGGGGTTGTAAATAGACACACACACATATATATATTTCTTTTGGGGGGGGGAGAATATGTGCTTAATTGAAATCATACCTAATTTGAAAATTAATTAGTTGATAATTAATGAATTAGGTGAATATATCTGTTCAAATGTAAGGTGTAAACAAATCGAGAAAAGTCAATCTTTTTTTCTCGATTTGTTTACGCCTTACATTTGAACAGATATATTCGCCCAATTCATTAATTATCAACTAATTCTCAAATTAGGTATGACTTCAATTAAGCACATATTCTCCAAAAATTGTCGGCTATCGCCATCTCAAACAAACTGTTTGCATACTCTCATATATATATATATTTACCAACCCCTTCTCACAAGCAGGATGTGACACAAAATGAACATCTTAAGTGGAGTTTAACAGGTTGAATTCAGAGTTTTCCTTCTCCTAGAATGGTTACCTAGCCATGGCTAAAGTCTCCAGTCTGCCATACTATTTACCCATTGCTGAAAGGAGAGTAGTTGGATGTGTACCTTTCCCAAGAGTATTAGCAGGTGGTAGGCTTTGTAAAAAAATATTTCCCCTAATATATTTTCGAAAAAAAAACTATTTCAGAGATATTTTCATCAAAAGATAAGTAATTATCGAAATTTTCGTAAAAATCGGACGAGTAATTTATTTTTCATAGAATTTTAAAAATAGCCTTGATTTAACGGTGCAAAAATGTAAACATTGTTTTTCATTATTTTTAATATTAACCTTTATGCAAGTTTCATTGTGTTAAATATGGAGGGGGTGGGTAAACTTCACAGGGAAAATTGGTGGTACTTACAGCTTATAGTTAAGAAAAGTTGGGCACCTCATGTAATGGTTACAAAGCTAGATTCACAAAACCATTGTTAGTGAGCTTTTGAATTAATTACAGAGTTCCTACTAAATTAACATTATGTAATCCAAATTAGTATACTATAAGGTATCTATAGTGCCAGGAATATAGAATAAAAATTAAATATGATAAAATAAAATAATGATCATTAAAAAAAAAAAGAAACAATGTATAAAGAAATCAAAACAGTGAAAAGATAATATGATTAATATTTGTTTCTAAACAGATATCAAATTAATAATTGAAAATAACTGGAAAATTAATCTGAGCTATTGGAAAAAAAAAATCAAAGAAAATATTTGTTATTTTTTAATTTTGTATGTTTTAAAATTTCCCCTGACTGTTGTTGTAGAGTGACTCATTTAAATTAAATAAACAGAAAATTTGATTAATTAAATAATTGGCAAAAATGGAAAAAGAAAAAGAAAAAAAAAATCAATTCCAATATCACTTTTTCTTTCCTGGCAAGAAAGACTAATTGGCTAAAAAGACAAGTGTCCTGGGTTAGGTTTCAATTCTGGAGCTACCTATATATATATATATATATATATATATATATGAGGTAGGTAAAAGGATGGTGAACAAGAAATGATGACTCAAAACAAATCTAAGAGTTGAAACGTTTCGTCCGATTCATACGGACATCATCAGTCAAATGATTTTTATTGAAAGCAAAATTACGTCAATAAAAATCATTTGACCGATGATGTCCGTATGAATCGGACGAAACGTTTCAACTCATAGATTTGTTTTGAGTCATTATTTCTTGCTCACCATCCTTTTAACTACCTCATACTGTCGGATTCTACTACATCCATCCTATCTCCATATATATATATATATATATATATATAAAGTTAAATCTAATGAGTCAGATATACCTACTCATAGTTTCACTTAGGAGCTCATCAGGGCAAGAATCTGCCCTGATGAGCTACTAAGCGAAACTATTAGTAGGTATATCTGACTCATTAGATTTAACTTTATATATATATATATAAGATTTATCCAAAACTTGGTAGTAAGGGATGATTCTATATGTGATTTCAAGATCCACTGTACTAATATTGATGATCCAGTATGTATAAATACAGTGAATCATTAAATCACTAAAGAGAGCTCAATGTAAAATAACCTTTTAGATTATATACAGAGCAATATTTATCAATAAAGGAAGAACTCAATACAGTAATCCCATAATAAATTTATTCGACAAAAATTGGGGCCCATATAAATCTAAGTTGATTTAAACCGGCTCCCCAAATATTTGCCTCATCAGATGGGTCTCAATTCACTTATTCACATAAGTGAATTGAGACCCATCTGATGAGGCAAATATTTGGGGAGCCGGTTTAAATCAACTTAGATTTATATGGGCCCCAATTTTTGTCGAAATAAATTTATTATGGGATTACTGTATTGAGTTCTTCCTTTATTGATATATATATATATATATATATATATATATATATGCTTATATAAAATGCCATTATATTTGAAGAAACATTTTTTAGTGCCAAGTTTGCAAATTTAGATTATCTTGTTTACAGGTAATGGAGTATTAATTTTATTGAGATAGTTTTCTAAATGAGTGATACATTTGTCAACGGGGATATTTGTGTAAAGTGATTTAATATCAAGACTTGCTAGACATTTGTTATTCATGTTTATATTTCTTATTTTCTCAATTAAGCTATTAAGAGTTTTTTTTATGTGTGATTTACTAACTGTGCCTATGAGGAGTGTAAGTATTTTGGCTAGAGATTTAGCTTATATATATATATATATCTAAGTGTTTTATAATTTGCTTGAAGCATTGTGTTTATATTGGTTTGTGGTTGGTTTTAAAGACTATCACAATGCAAGATATTGTTGGACAGACATACACACAGACTTATACATGTAGAGAATTTGGAAGATATAAGGCACAAAACAGAATGGATAATTCCAAGCAACAGCTCCAGACTCTCAGAAATCTTCTGATGGAGAGATCTTTATCTTGAAATATACACTTACATTGGGATAGCCTTCAAAACCAAACCTATATATATATATATATATATATAATATATATAACTAATAGGATATAAGAATTTCAGTAAAGGAATCATACTTTATTCAAACAACATGTTCAACTACCAAGCAGAAAATGTAAAATAGATAATTAAATAAAGAGAAAAAGACTTAAGGCCCTTTCAACTGGTGCTTTTTCAAAAGGTAACAGCCGGTAAATCAATTAAAAGTCTGTATGTTTATAATTTGAGTAAAAGCAATTGGAGCTTCAAGAAAGGGGGGGAAACACACACACACACACACACACACACAACATATATATATATATATATATATATATATGCAATTATGATTTAACCATAAAACCATTTATAAACTTTAAAATCTTTACAGAGCTCAATGCAATATTTGCAATATATTTCAAGTATAAATAGATTATAATAAAGCACAATAAAAACTTATATTGTCAATCCTCAGTATTCACCTCCCCTCTCTCTCTATATATATATATATTATCATTATTTATATTTTTACTTGAAGGCAATTACAATGCATGTATCGCATAAAATTCGATACTTTATAGAAAATAAACTTGACAAGTGTAATCCTGTCAAAGGATTGCTCGGTGTGTAGAACATTGTACAGACTGTTTCGACTTTATAAGTCTCATCAGCGATGTATACTAACGTACGTATATATATATATATATATATATATATATAGAGAGAGAGAGAGAGAGAGAGGGGGAGGTGGAGATAAATATTTTTTTAATAGACACCTCAGATATCTGGGTTATCTAGTCAGGATTGACCTTACTTCACTTGTCTCATAGGCTAGCTTTGATATTTTCGCTCTGTCCATCTATTTTTACTAAACAGAACATGGTCTGGCACAAGGCCAATATAGTTGGGGTATTTCCGTGACTTAACTCTTCATCACAATGACAAATTGTAGTGTGCAAGTAGCTTGTTAATTATTACTCAAAAAATTTGATTTTTTTTTTCTGGATGCATAACACAGTCAAGTATAAAATTTTTTAACCCTCCTCCCTCAATAAAAATAAAGAAATACAAGTATTAATTCCTTTTTTTTTTTTAAAAACAAAGAAAAAAACATTGTACTGGATAATGTCCAAGGGACCTAAAGAGAAATTTAGTGCCAGGGTAAAGAAAAATAAACATATATATTCAACCCCACCCCACCGGCACCATGATTCCAAATGGAAAGGATCCAGAGAAATAACTTACAGAATATGGTCTGGCACAAGGCCAATATAGTTGGGGCATTTCCGTGACAAATTGTACCGAGCAAGTAGCTTGTTGATCATTAATCAAAACATTTGATTTTTTTTGGGGGGGGGGGGTTGCATAAAATGATAAGTATTCTTTTTTTTAACCAATCCCCAATAAAACAAAGAAGAATACAAGTATGATTTTTTTTTTTTAAATTCTAAAAAAAATTTGTACTGAAAAATGTTCAAAATACCTAAAAAGAAATTTAGTACCAGGGTAAATAAATATATAAACATATACATTCAACCCCCCCCCCACACGACCCTACCAACACAATCATTCCAAATGGAAAGGATCTAGAGGAATAACTTACCTGTTTCCAGAGTTCTTATTACTTTGATGTTGCTGAAAGGACCTTGACCTCTCTCTACTGGTCTGTTACTGCAGCAACTCTCACTCTGTATGTAGTCCATGGCATCAAACCTCTAAAAAACAGAAATGAAGCATGTATGTATATATATATATATATAATATCATTACTATTTTTAAGGATTCAGTCTATATGTATATATATATCTTTGTATCTATAGCTCTGCTGATGAGGCCTAATAGGCCGAAATGTACATACAGAGATTGGTTTTTTCTCGATTTGTTTAGCCTTAAATTTAATAGGTAATCCCGCTAATTAATTAATTAATTATTAATTAACTTTCATAAAATTAGGTTCGACTTCATTTAAACACATATTCTCCCAAATTTGTCGGCTGAAAATAGCCATATCACAAACATCGTCTGTTTGTTTACTTCTCGTAAGTTCGTGTAGAGGTCACTTAAGAGGAATGTAAATACCTACTCCTTAACAAAACGAAGAAATCTGCTAAGTCCGTTGGTGTGGTGGTAAAGACGCTTGACAGTCAGCTTGACAATCAGGTTTCGAATCGCACACGGGGCGGTCTTTGTATCTATAGCTCTGCTGATGAGGCCTAATAGGCCGAAATGTACATACAGAGATTGATTTTTCTCGATTTGTTTAGCCTTAAATTTAATAGGTAATCCCGCCTAATTAAATTAATTAATTATTAATTAATTAACTTTCATAAAATTAGGTTCGACTTCATTTAAACACATATTCTCCCAAATATATATATATATATAAATATCATTACTATTTTTAAAGGATTCAGTCTATATGTATATATATATATATATAAATATCATTACGGATTCAGTCTATATGTATATATATATAATATCATTACTATTTTTAAAGGATTCAGTCTATATATAAAAAAAAAGAGAGAGGCCGATATCTGAAATAAAGGATATACAGCCTGTGGTATCTACCAACAAGAGTTAAGTAGTGAATACATATCTTATTTGCTATGGTTCTCTTATTTGACACTAGAGGACATAAAAAGTAATTACATCCTGTGTTGCTAATAGATACTAAGTAGCATAACCATATATATATATATATATATATATATATATATTATATATACACACACATGGTTTTTAAAATCTCAACCATTTGACTACTGTTTTTTAAGATCTCAACCATTTAACTCATCTGAGGATTGCATAACCATGAAACTTTAAGTTATGAGTCCAAATCCATAATATAATTACTATTGATTATATATATATATCTTATTATAATGGAGATTGTGGGTTTGTCTGTCTGTAACCGAAACTATATCACTACTCAAGTCACAATTCCCTTTGTTATTGACATCACATTCTCCATGAATTTATGTTTATTTAAACCTCAATTATTAATAAAATTGTTTTACATCATTAAGACTGTTGACCATATCTACATACTAATAACATGCAATTGTATATATATATACAACAAAATAGTGGTTTACAGTGTGAATGGAAAGGCTAATTTGCATATTAATCTTAAAAATTTGATTTTAATAAATATGTGCTTAGTATTATTTATTTCTAAAATTGTTTGGTTTTATCTTAATAAATATGAGCAAAAATCTCTTCAATGAATCTTAAATGAAATCCATTAACAAGAAAAAATAACTGTCATTTTATTCTTTACTTCCTATTTTAACTAAATAGTTAAATTAGGAAAATTTAGCAATGAAAGACGAGAGTGATGAAAGAGTAATTTTAGTTGTTCTAATTTTCGATTATACCCCTTTCTGTTTCAAATCTTTTTATCTGTATTCTTATTTAGTTTCATTAGCCTTTCTAATTTAATATGATGTTTTATTACATTAAAACTTAGATACTTGCACCCGGAGGGTGCATATATTTGCTAGTATATATAAATATCATTACTATTTTTGAAAGGATTCAGATTCTGCCCCTTGGTACACATTTGACCCACTCTCTAAACATCAAGTTCTCTTCAAACTCAACTGACTGACCCCATAAAAATGAAAATACCATTCCACACACACAAAGCCCACTTGATTTTCTTCTCATTCCTCTAGACTACACACCAATAACTCTCCCCCCTTTCTCCCCCCCCTATTTACCTTTTGACTCTAAAAGCAGAATGTACAAGCACTTAAGTCAATAAATTCTGAAGAAGCTTCAACCAATAATGAGGTGAAATATCAATTGAATTTAGTCGTTTGTGTTGTTATATCCACATTTTCCTCTACTCTCAACCATAGTCTATAAAAGTATTTAAAAAAAAAGAGATATACAGCCTGTGGTATCTACCAACAAGAGTTAAGTAGTGATTACATTCCTTACTTGCCATGGTTCTCCTATTTGACACTAGGGGACATAAAAGGTAATTACATCCTATGTCTGCCAATAGACACTAAGTGGCATAACCAGCAGCACTATAAAAGTAGAAGCAGCAAAGTGAAAAGCCTCTTGTATCTTCCAGCATCAACAACACCACCAGTTGCATTCCTGTTCACAAATAGGAAGCTTTGTACCCCCAGCAACTTAGTGTCAGATAAAACAATAACATGGAAGTATTTACACTTTTCTTTTCTACCAGCTACATATAAAGGACTTAACACTTTCTCTACTAAAGACTCTTTTCATTTCTTGGAATTTTTTAGATGAGACTTGATTATTTGGATTATTCGGACTATTGTCCTCATCCTCATTGTTATCTGTACAACGTTTCGGACGATGTGCCCTTCGGCCTTCTTTTGATATTTCTTGTCGGACTTGGGAACTTTCTCGAACTAGGGAACCTTCTTTTCAGACTTGGAAACCTTCTTGTCATAATCGGGAGCCATCGTGGAACTTTCAACCTAATCCTTTATTCAGTCCACAGTGTTATTTTATGCCAAAGACATTATGTTTTTGTTATAGGTGATAACCTATCTACATAATGGAATAATCTTACTACTACTATAAGTAGCAAAGACAATTGTAGCTTGGGGTAAGCGATGTGATTCAGTTCTAGACTGTATTGTCGGATGTAACTTCCTTACTTCTGTAAATTCTACTTTCTCTGTTCAATACACTTGTGTCAACTTTCACCAGTTTGATGTCTTTATTTGTGACCCTTAACAACAGTTTTATTCAGGCTTGATGGGTATTCACATTTTTTTTTAAACTCAGCTTTTTTTAAACACATTTTTTAAAACTAACTTTTTTCTCTTTAACCCATAGATGGGACTCTAACAGGTACTACCACTCTGGGTTAGAGTGGACATAAGACTAATGGCGATGAAGAGGTACTCCACACTCCCCAGAATTTCAAAATTGGAACTTCATCATGCAATTTGTTTTTTTTTCTTGTTGTCATTTCTAATTTCGTATTTCCACTGATTTATTTTTATATTTATATATTTACACTGCATTCAATCTTTTTGGAAGGAAATTGTAATATAAAAAATCTTTGCTTTCTCTCTTTTTTCAATCTTTCTTTCTTGCGCTATTTTTCTTTTTTTTTCTTTCTTTTTTTCATTTCTAACATAATATTTTCACAGATCTATTCTTATATTTTATCTGGTCTACATTGCATTTGGTCTTTTTACAAATGAGTTACAATTAAAAATATCTTTTTTTTTTTTTTCTTTCTTTCTTTCTTTCTTTCTTGCTTTCTGTCTTTCTTTCTTTCATTTTTCTTGTACTCTTTGCTTTCTTTCTTTCTTTCATTCTTCCTTGCTTGCTTGCTTTCTTCTTTCTTTCTTTCATTCTTCCTTGCTTTCTTTCTCTCATTTTTCTAGTTTCTTTCTTTCTTTCTTTCATCTTTCTTTCTTTCATTTTCTTGTTTCTTTCATTTTTCTTGTACTCTTTTCTTTCTTTCTTTCTTTCATTTTTCTTGTACTCTTTTCTTTTTTCTTTCTTTCATTTTTCTTGTACTCTTTTCTTTCTTTCTTTCATTTTCTTGTATTCTTTCATTTTCTTGTTTTTCTTTCTTTTCTTTCTTTCTTTCTTTCATTTTCTCGTTCTTTTTTCTTTCTTTTCATTTTTCTTGTATTTTTCTCTTGCTTTTCTTTTCTTTCATTTTCTTGTACTCTTTTCTTTCTTCTTTCTTTCTTCATTTTCTTGTACTCTTTTCTTTCTTCTTTCTTTCATTTTTTTTCTTTCTTTTCTTTTTCTTTTTCTTTCATTTTCTTGTACTCTTTTCTTTCTTTCTTTCATTTTTCATTTTCTTCATTTTTCTTGTACTCTTTTCTTTCTTTCTTTCTTTCATTTTTCTTGTACTTTCTTTCTTTCATTTTTCTTGTTTCTTGTTCCTTTCTTTCATTTTCTTGTATTTCTTTCATTTTTCTTGTACTCTTTTCTTTCTTTCTTTCTTTCTTTCTTTCTTTCTTTCATTTTTCTGTATTCTTTCTTGTACTTCATTTTCTTGTATTCCTTTCTTTTTTCTTGTATTTTTCTTGTATCTTTTCTTGTTCTTTCTTCTTTCTTTCATTTTTCTTGTACTCTCTTCTTTCTTTCATTTTCTTGTACTCTTTCTTTCTTTCTTCTTTCCTTTTTCTTGTATTCTTTCTTTCTTTCATTTTCTTTACTTTCTTTCATTTTTCTTGTCTTTCTTTTTTTCATTTTCTTGTATTCCTTTCTTTTTTCTTTTCTTTCTTTCTTTCTTTCTTTTTTCTTTTTCTTGTACTCCTTTCTTTCTTTCTTTCATTTTCTTGTACTCTTTTCTTTCTTTCTTTCTTTCATTTTTCTTGTACTCATTGTTTCTTTCTTTTTTCCCTTGTCATTTCTAACATAATATTTCCACAGATTTATTCTTATATTTCTATCTGGTCTATCTTGCATTTGATCCTTTTTTATTTTTATTTTTTTAAGATAAAAAATAATATAGAACTGATTTTCTGCAAACTACTGGAAAACTCCAGTGTTATTGCTGCAAATAATATTTACCTAATAAATAGGATTCTTTTTTCTTTTTCTTTCTTTTTTTTTTAGATCTGTATAGCTAAAGAAAGAAAAAGAAAAAAAAAGCCACTATTATCAATAGATTCTTTTTGTTTGTTTACTTGCAGTGAAGAGAAGAAAAAAGAAGAAACAAGTCAGGTATTATTTTTCTAACACCTGCAAATGAATGGTTGGCACAACTTTCCGAGCTATAAATACCTAAAGTCTCAGTTGTGACTTTTTTTTCATCTAACAGTGCACACAATGAAAAGAACATGTTCATTTTCTTCTTTCTTTCTTTTAATTAAGTCTTCAGGTGTGAGACTATTATTTTCACAATTAATACCTGGCTGGCATATTATTTATTGATTACATCTAATGTGTATCAATACAATTAAGTGTCAGTCTGGAGTAGAATAATTGTTATTGATTCATTATAAAAGCTGTTACCTCCATCATCAACCTTGACCAAACTATGTCCTAGTATTGTACTAAATCTATGCTGCATCTAGTGATGAGGTTCTAATTTTGGAACTTTTGGTTTGTTTTGTTTTACGGCATATCAACCTCAGTGGGTCATTTAATGCCGATAAAGTTTTGAAATAAATCAATTCTTAATGGATAATACAATTTTTTTATAAATACATTTTTCTATTTAACCCATAGATGGGACCCTAACAGGTACTACCACTCCGGGTCAGAGTGGACCAGGGAGCAATCGTGATGAAGGGGTGCTCCACATTCCCCAAACCTCCAAAATAAACCTCACCATCAGATAGAGTTTTAACGTCATTCCCAGGACATGTAGACCCGCAGCCACCGCCTTCTAGCACCCATATGATAAAAAGGGGTTGGGGCTTTGGAACTCTGGGGAGGGTCATTACTTTGTTGCCATTACTCACAGGGTAATTCTGATTCATAGTGGTAGTACCTGTTAGGGTACCATCTATGGTTCAAATAGATCTGTTTGTAAGTTAATTAATTATATTGTTTATAGTAGTTATAAGTCTTCAGGTGTGAGACTATTATTCTCTCAATTAATACCTGGCTGGCATATTATTTATTGAGGCCGGGTTAGCTCAGTCAGTAGAGCGTTCGGCTAGAAACCACAAGGTTCCTAGTTCGATACCGGTCCTCACCAACTCAGCATTATGAGTAGCACAGGGATCTGTGAGGTAAAGTAAGGAGCTGATGGTAGGTGTGGTGCTCCACCTCAGACGAAAAAAACAATCTCCTTGGTCTAGCGCTAGTGAAAAGGGGATAGACTCCCTCGCTGATTGGCTGATACCGACTTTAGGCCACCCGACAACTTTACTTACTTACTTACATCTAATGTGTATCAATACAATCAAGTGTCAGTCTGGAGTAGAATAATTGTTATTGATTCATTATAAAAGCTGTTACCTCCATTATCAACCTTGATCAGACTATGCCCTGTGTATAAGGCTAAACTTCATCTGGTGGTGAGGTTCTAATTTTGGAGCTCTTGGTGGTGTAGAGTATCTCTTCATTGCCATCAATCCCAGGTACACTCTTACTCTGTGGTAGTACCTGCAATATTGATACCTGGCCGCCATATTATTTATTGGTTAAACCTATCTAAGGTGTATTGATACAAACAAGTGTCAGTCTGGAGTGGAATGATTATTATTGATACTAGCAAAATAAAAAAACGCCCTCCGGACGATGTAGAAATAAATTTTAAAAGATATTGCTTGAGGAGGTGGAAGTTAAAAATTAAATGGCGGAGAGTCTGAACCATAAATCATGAAATCATCAAATTTATTAAAGGAGTAAAAAAAATAAAACAATTTGAAATCGAAACTAAGTTCTATTAACTTTGAATATCTATTAAACAAACTATATATAAAATATGATACTGGATGTATCTATTAAAACTTTTTTAAAAAAACAATGAGGACTGTCTAATGTTGCATGCTCATTTCAGGTATAGTGACATAAGCAGTGACATAGTTTTTGTTACAGAAAAAACCCGGAAGCGAATCTCCATTATTATTGATATATCACAAAAGCTGTTACCTCCATCATCAAACCTGACCAGTCTGTGTCAAAGGTATTATGCTTAATCTATACTGCATCTAAATCTTTTCATTAAGTTCTAATTTTGGAACTCTGGAGAGTGTCATTATTTCATTGTTATTATCCCCTGGTCCATCCCGACTCAGGGTGGTATTACCTGTTAGGGTCCCACCTATGAGTCAAATAGATTTGTTTGTAAGTTAATGAAAATTAATTATTGATTATATCTATCTAATTAGAAATTAGAACCTAACTGTAATAAGTAATTGAGAGTTACTTCCCCTGTTTTATTATTACCTCCCCTTTGTGTAAATCTTTGACTTTTCTGAGAGTATATAAACTTTCAGTAAACTGTAAAAGTATTTTAAGTAGAATAAAGCTTTCTAAAGCCTAACCATGTGTGTTCGTTTATTATTACACTAACCAAGTGGTGAGGTTCAAATTTTTAATATCTGGGTCGTATGGAGTACCCCTTTGTTATTATCACTCCCAGATAAATTTTGTTTTGTTTTGTTTTATGGCATATCAACCTCGGGTCATTTAATGCCGACAAAGTTGTAAAATAATTCATTTTTAATGCATAATACAATTGTTTATAAACTCATGTTTTTCTATTCAAACCATAGATGGGACCCTAACAGGTACTACCACTTTGGGTCAGAGTAGACCAGGGAGCAATGGTCATAAAGGGGTGCTTCACATTCCCCAAACCTCCAGAACTGGAACCTCACCATTAGATAGAGTTTAACTTCATTCCCAGGACATGTAGACCCTCAGCCACTGCCTTCTAGCACCAATATGATAAGAAGGATTGAGGGTTGCCATAAGGGCAATAGGGTTGGGGCAATCATATAGGTGCTAGGACTTGACGTGACCAGCCGACTGATCGAAAGGGGCCTCTCCGACAGCCCGTCTAGCCCAAGATAGGGCAAAGTGGAATACTGCAAGTCATGGACTGCTCAGCCACCTGGGTTCTATCCTTAAGCATCACAGGTCGCCACCCACAGCCAACAGATGGCCCCATTGGGGGGAGTCTTACCCCTCTGCAGGCGCAGTTGGTGCATTCTAACGTCCCAGATAAACTCTTACTTTGTATGGTAATACATGTAGAATTAACACCTTGCTGGCATATTATTTATTGATTACATCTATCTAAGGTGTATTGATACAATCAAGTGTCAGTATAGCGTAGAATAATCAATATTGATCCATTACAAAAGCTGTTACCTCCATCATCAACCTTGACCAAACTATGTCCTAGGTATTGTACTAAATCTATGCTGCATCTAGTAATGAGGTCCTGATTTTGGAACACTGTGGAGGGTCTTTACTTTATTGCCATTACTCCCAGGGCCCTTCTGTCTCGTAGGTAGTACCTGTTAGGGTCCAATCTATGGGTCAAATAGATCTGTTTGTAAGTTAATGAATATTATTTATTGATTATATCTAATATGTATCAATATAATCAAGTGTTGGTTTGAAGTAGAATAATTATTATTGATCTATTAGAAAAGAAATTTATATGGATTTGAAAAATTATTTCAATCAATCACAAATAATTTATACATATTTACATGGTTTCAAATATTCTTATATTATACTATGTTGAATTAAAAACAAATTCTGATGCAGGTTCGTCCACAAAGTGTTTCTTCACTGACTGCAGTCTCGCATAGGCCAACTACTTCTCTGCCCAGTGCTCCACTCATTTCAGCTATTTATGGGCATAGTCCCCCAACATCCAGGCACATCAGTCGAACCTCACGCCCGAGCAACACACAATTCTCATGCATTCGGATGGACGCATGTAGGCCCCAACATACGGGCACCTGAATTGCACCTTGCGTCCATCCAGCGCCTAAATCACATTTCTTTGCATTCGGGGAGGCGCGGGTTCGACTCTGGCAGGCAAGACAATGTCTTACTCTTTTTCCAAATGAGTACGGTGGTACTCATTCTCCATCACAATACTAATAATTTTCCAGTATTTATAGGGTTTTATGTAATTATATCTGTTTAATAATAATACTCATTTGTTATCAAATTATATGGTTTCAAGTGTTCCTATGTAATACTAGTAACTTGTAAGCAATTATATGGTTTAAAGTAATTATAAGTCTTCAAGTATAAGAGTATCTCAAGTATAAAAGGGAGCAAGACATTGTCTTGCCTGCCAGGATCGAACCCGCATCCTCCCACATGCGAAAACAGATGCGATGTGGGAACTGGGACGTGAGGTTTGACTGACGTGCCCGGATGTTTGGCTAATATGCCCATAAAATAACAAGTGAGTCAAGCGCTGGGCAGTCATCAGTCAGCAGTCGACAACTAAGCGCTTTTCAGGAAAGAAATGGATTTTAGTCGAACAGAAACAAAACAAAATAGGAAATGTGATTTTGAACTGCTAAAGATTATTTCGACTACGACGACGGATTTTTCCAACTGTGTTGACCAACAGAGGGTCTGAGTTGTGAGAAGACTGAGAACTCGCTTGTTTTTGGTTCCCCTTGGCGGAGCTTGTTGATTCGGAGGTCTATTTCGCCCCATATATTTTCCCCTTTCTATACATATTATTTATTGATTAAATATAATGTGCATCAATACAATCAAGTGTCAGTCTGGAGTAGAATCATTGTTATTGATTTATTATAAAATCTGTTACTTCCATCATCAACCTTGACCAGACTTGGATATAAGGCTAAACTTCACCCAGTGGTGAGGTTTAATTTTGAAGCTCATGGCTGTGCGGTATCTCTTCATTGCCATTAATTCCAGGTCCCATTCTGACGTGTAATGGTAGTACCTGTTAGGGTACCATCTATGGGTCATAATTATTTTTTTTAAGTTAATTAATATTATTTATTAATTATATCTATCTAATGTGTATTGATACAAATAAATGTTGGTTTGAAGAAGAATAATTATTATTGTTTTTATTACAAAAGAAATTTATATGGCTTTGAGAAGTTATTCCTATCAAATACAAATAATTTGTACATATTTATATGGTTTCAAATATTCTTATATAATACTAATAATTTTCAAGTATTTATAGGGTTTTATGTTACTATATCTGTTTAATAATAATAATCCTTTGTTATCCAATTACATGGTTTCAAGTATTCCTATATGATACAAATAGTTTTCAAGTATTTTAAGTGTTTTAAACAAAGAAAAAAAAAAATAAAAAAAAAAAAATTATTTTCTAAAAATCCGTTGCAGGCCTACTGTCAACGGATTAATTCTCATCCTGTTTGAAAAAGAGAATTTGTCTATTGTCGAATTTGAAATATGTTTTCTTTTGTCAAAAACTGTTACAATAAGATATACATGACTGTCGCTGACCGAGAAACTCGTGGCGGTGTGCTTATATTTGAAACTACCGCATAACTTTTTTGCAACATCAATGTTTTCGTTTTGAATTCATATTATTTTCGTCTCCGCTCTCGATAAGTTTGGAGTAAAAAACAAGTTCTGAAGATGATTTTTATAAATCAAAATATTATTCAACGTTAGCTACGAATAGGATATAAAACGTTTTCACTTTAACAGCATATTGTGTTGGTTTCATATCCTTTATCTATACTCATATACACATATATATATATATAGAGAGCGAGTTTATATCTGTTTAATAATAATAATTACTTGTTATGTATGTATAGTTCCTTTCACCAGTTTTGAAGACAAGATTTAATTAGAAATGTGTTCTCTCTCTCTCTCTCCCCCCTCTCCCCTCTCTTACCTAAAATGAATTTTGCTATTGTTGTTTTATTAAATTGAATTAAAAATAAATTAAGTGGATAATTGATTTAATTCATTCCCTTTGTATTTTGATACTTTTTGATCGACCTTTTTGATTCACCAATTACTTTTGTTTTAATTGTAGAACACATCTGAGACAATTTCATTAAAACCAAAAAATTTTTTATTTAATTTTCTAAAATAAAAGCAAAGAATTAAAAGTTCAAAAATGTTACTTCATTTCACATTTCTCTTGTCTAGTTTAGCTTATCAAACAAAAATTAAAAATAGAATCAAAAAAAAGTTAAAAAATAATGGTAAAAGAATTTTTCAAAATAAGCATTATGTCTTCTGCTAGTTTGAGAAAATGCCAATCATTTTGAATTCCATCAATAATATATTCCTCAGAGATATTTTCTCCAAAATAAAATATTCATATCTTACACTGTCGTAAAGTCTTTTTTTTTCTTCTTACAATCCAGACATATTTGTCATTTATGACTGGCATGGACGAGACTAGGAAAACCGGAAAAAAACTATAGAAGACTTTTGACAACAAATAATACACTGTGCAATTGTATATCTATGTGTGTGTATTGGTTTGTTTCTTTGTAAACCAATGTAGAAAAAACAAAACAAATGCTAATATGAAAAAAAAAAAAAAAATTGTCATGTATTATTCTATGGACAGGACTTTATATCTTAGGTGCGTACAGAAAATCTCGAGTCATTTTTTTTTTTTTGAAAAAAAAAAAATATAGACTCAATAATGTGTGGGGATCTAATAAAATAAAAAATACCGAAAACTTTTTGGAAATCAAATTCATATAAAATAGAACCAGTGTAGCATTACTCAAAAAATAATGATAAGTCCACCAAAGTTTTTAATAAAAAAGTCTCTACTTCCATAGACTGCTGAGTAGGTATTTACGCGACACAAGGTCATTAGTATGGGGCATCCAGTGAGGATCTAACTTGCTATTCAGTAGTAAACAAGGACTGTGTATACTGCACACTGTTGTTTATCATAAAGTATCTCTTTTTAACATTTTTTATGAAATTCATTTATAAATAAAAATAACATTACTAAAAAAAAAATGATAAAAAGTCAGCATTATTGTAGCCATGGGTAGGATAGGACATAAAGCTGTTAGTATGGGCACTCAGTGAGGATCGAACTTGCTATTCAGCAGTAAAGATAGGCTGTGTTTTATGTATACTTTTGTTCCTCTTAAAGTATTCTTCACATTTTTTGTTGATATGTTCCCGGAAGGAATATATTAGTAGAAGTAGAAGAGTGATGGGGCTACAGTAACAGCGTGGTACAATCAAGCAGGTAAGTAGTAATACTGGTGCTCTGTATTTATGGCTGACACCGGCCAATCATATCATGTGAGTGGGGGACCCAGGTGTATGCATATTCATTACATCATTTGTCGAATTCATTTATGAATAGAACCAGAGTAGCATTACTCAAAAAATAATGAAAAGTCAGCACTCTTGAACTTTCTAGACCATTTCACTTTCATTTTGCTTTTTTTGAAACAGTGTTCTGTAAATCGTTATACCTTAAAAATAAGACCATTATGCAAAAAAAATACACTGGATATTAAGGAAGTTTGTGCTGATACTTTTTTAAAAGAAAAATACTGTAATGTGGGTGGGGTTGGTATGACTGTAGAGATTGATGAAAGCCTTTTTTGTAAGTCAAAAGTATAATAGGGGTAGATTGACTTTAAAGCAGTGGTTTTTGAGGGATAAACTGTGAGACAAGACAAAATAAAAAGCAGTATGGCATTCAAGCAGATATGATAGATTCATATTTTGTGAATTCTTGTGCTGAGATAAGAACAAAGAAAATAAGGCTTTTTATCATATTCTTACTGCATTTTTCAAACTCATCTATTGCTTAATGGTCTTATTTTTTTAAGGTATAACAGATTACTCAACACTGCTCAAAAAAAAAAAAGAAGAAAAAAAGTGAAATGGTTGAGAAAGTTCAAGAGTGCCAAAAAGTCTACCAAAGTTTTTAATCAAAAATATCTCTACTACTAGAGACAGGTGTGTAGGCATTTACACAACCCTTTTAGCTGCAGGTAGGATTTGACACAAGGTTGCAAGTATGGGGTATCTCACTGTTCAGCAGTAAAGGTTCTGTGGTAAAGGTTCATGATGGTCCATGTATACTGCACACTTTTGTTCTTCTAAAAGAACTTCCATTTTTCACATTTTTTTGTCAAATTTATTTATGAATAGAACCAGAGTAGAATTACTAAAAAAATAATAAAAAGTCAGCACTCTAGAATTTTCTTGACCATTTTACTTTGATTTGCTTTTTTAGAAGTAAAGGTTTTTCCCTAAATATTTTTTTTTTGGCAAAGAGAGTATTACCCTTCTTTAGGGAATATAGTCAGTGTATTCTAAGCCCTGCTGACAGGGTGCTCCCCATCAAAACCAGTCAGAACATCTTCAGCAAATTAACATCTGAATCAAAATAGGAAGATATAAAAATACAATGTGTTTGTCCATTTCTTTTTGCTGCCAAGACAGAAATGACAATTAATGGCCCTTGAGACCTGTCCAGGAATTAGCTGCAGGTAGGATTTGTGAATTCTTGTGGCAAGAGTATAACAAAGAAAGTAACACTTTTCTTGACAATTTCACTTTCAATTTTTTTAGGAGTGTTTTTAGTAAATTGTAATACATACAATCCACATGTGCACCTAAGTGATTTCTTACACTCCCTGGTAGGGTTTCTTTTGATTAATGGCATATCAACCCTTGTGTGTTATTTAATGCCAAAACCATCTTTGTAATGCCAAAACCATAACTGCTAGGATGAGGGGTTCAAACCTTTCTCAAGTGTATTTGTTCAAAAGTGAACATAATAGCCTGACTGGAATTCAAACTCATTTATTACAATGTCGCAGTCCAACACGTTAGCCAATACAAAATGGGGACTCCCCTCACATCCCTTGGAATGACATCTCACATCCCCAAGGGAAACCCGGCATTAGATGATCACCATCAGCAACAAAAAATGAATGATAGAGATAGTTGGTGAGAGATTGTCATGGATATCTGTGCTGCTTATGTGACATGATGACGATAAGACCAGGGAGATTGTTTTTGCATCTAAGGTGAAGCACCACACCTACCATCAATAGTAAAGTTGACTGAGTGGCCTATTGTAAGTATCACCCAAACAGTGAGGGAGTCTGTACCCTTTTTACTATGTATAAAACCTGCCTTTCCAGTACCCCCAAGAAGCTAACCCCCGGCTGGGCAGGTTGGGGAACAACAACTCTCCCCAACTGAGGATGCTTCTTTTTCTATTTTATTCAAAGCAGTATAGTATTCTTGGTAATACACCAATACAAGGCTTATCCATTCAATTCTAAGCTAACAGTGCTATGTTCCTACAATACTGACTGATGACTAATATACTACATTATCCCCTCCTACTAATCCAAGGAATGTGAGCAGCCCTGGTTGGGAAACCCTACATTAGATAATCCCCATCAGCAACATAGCAATTGTTGGTGACTATGCAACACTGGCTTCTATAAAGTTCAAAGCAGCATAGTATTCTTGGTAATAAACTAACACAAGGCTTATCCATTTAATTCTAAGTTAACAGTGCTATGCTTTTGCAATACTGATGACTAACAGGCTACCTCACACCACCACCGATTTCAAATCTTCAGAATTCTCCAAGACAGACAAAACATCTCAGCCATCATAAAATATTTATGGTTTTGAAAAGAGATAAACGTGAATATCAGTTCAAATTTATTCATGATTATTATAATGCAGTCACCTGCGAGAAAATCATTGTTTGGTTTGGCTTGGTTTTATTTTACGGCATATCAACCTCAGTGGGTCATTTAATGCCAACAAAGTTTTGAAATAAATTCATTCTTAATGGATACTCAATTTTTTTATGTTTGGTTTGGTTTGTTTTACGGCATATCAACCTCAGTGGGTCATTTAATGCCGATAAAGTTTTGAAATAAATCAATTCTTAATGGATGATACAATTTTTTATAAATACATTTTTCTATTTAACCCATAGATGGGACCCTAACAGGTACTACCACTCCAGTTCAGAGTGGACCAGGGAGCAATGGTGATGAAGGGGTACTCCACATTCCCCAAACCTCCAAAACTGGAAGCTCACCATCAGATAGAGTTTAACGTCATTCCCAGGACATGTAGACCCGCAGCCACCGCCTTCTAGCACCCATATGATAAAAAGGGGTTGGGGCTTGCCATAATCAATTTTTTTATAAACTCATGTTTTTCTATTTAACTCATAGATGGGACCCAGGTCCACTCCGGGTCAGAGTGGACCAGGGAGCAATGGTAATTAAGGGGTGCTCCAGATTCCTCAGACCTCCAGAACTAGAACCTCACCATCAGATAGACTTTAACTTCATTCCCAGGACATGAAGACCTTCAGCCACCGCCTTCTAGCACCTATATGATAAGAAGGGTTGGGGCTTGCCATTAGGACAGTAGGGTCGGGGAGCAATCATATAGGTGCTAGGGCTTGACGTGACCAGCTGATTGATTGGAGGACGCCTCTCTGACTGCTCGTCTAGCCTAAGTAAGGGTCCAAGTGGAGTGTTGCATATCATGGACTGCTCATCTACCAAGATTCCATCCCTAAGCATCATGGGTTGCACCTATGACCAAAAGGTGGCCCCATTTGGGGAGGGGTTACGTCTCTGCAGAGGTGCAGTCGGTGTATTCTAAAGCCCCACCGACAGGGCTGGAATATCATTGTAATGGGTTCATCAGAATGATCTCTATGATTTAAAATTGCTGATGCATAGGTGCTTGTAGCAGTGAGTGTGTGAGAGGTATGTCTGCTGGAAAAGTAAGATTTGCTTTGATCTATTTTATGGCATATCAATCTCAGTGGGTCTTTTAATGCCGATAAAGTTTTGAAATAAATTCATTCTTAATGGATACACAATTGTTTTTATAAACACATATTTCTATTTAACTCATTGATGGGACCCTAACAGGTACTACCACTCCAGGTCAGAGTGGACCAGGGAGCAATGGTGATGAAGGGGTGCTCCACATTCCCCAAACCTCCAAAAACTGGTACCTCACCATCAGATAGAGTTTAATGTAATTCCCAGGACATGTAGACTCTCAGCCAACGCCTTCTAGCACCCATACAATAAAAAGGGTTGGAGCTTGCCATAAGGGCAATAGGGTTGGGGCAATCATATAGGTGCTAGGCTTGACCCGACCAGCCAATTGATTGGAGGGGCCTCTCCGACCACCTGTCTAGCCCAAGAAAGGGCCAAAGTGGAGTATTGCAAGTCATGGACTACTCAGCCACCTGGGTTCTATCCTTAAGCATCACATGTCACCACCCACGGCCAACAGATGGCCCCATTGGGGGAGTCTTACTCCTCTGAAGAGGTGTAGTCAGTGCATTCTAACACCCCAGCTGACAGGGTGGTGAAAAAGTAAGGATGAACTTATAAGTGACTTTCCCTTGTGGACACCTATACAGTGTTGGCCAACCAGCAAAAACTAACATTTATCAACTATGTGCAGACACTAGATACCATTCTGAGGACTTACCAGGAGCAATGACTGATAGGGATGGGTGACGAGAGAGAGTGGTGGGAATCCATGTTGTCAGGATGACATGATGATTATGATTCAAAAACTGACTCTTTTTTTTGTATATTTTCATTTAAAAAATAAAAGGATTCAGAATTAGAATATATAAAATCATCATCATCATCATGTAATGCTGACAGTATGAATTACCATCACTCCCTCTTGCCACCTATACCTATTGTTAAGTCCTCCTCACGACATCCAGTATCCATACAGAGCTGATCAATGTAATTCTTTGCTGTTTGGTCCACTGGTCAGCCAACTGAAAACACTTTATACATGTAAATAAAGCTGGATGTGACACAAGGTCAATTTCTTAAGTGGAGTTTAACGGGTTTGAATTCAGAGTTTTCCTTCTCCTAGACAGGTTGCCTTACCAAGGTTGAAGATCCCAGTCTGCCCTACTATTTACTCATAGCTGGATGGAGTATAGTTGGATTCACACTTTTCCCAAGGGTATTAGTGCTATTTGAAATGCAAGTAGTTTCGTCTAGGATTTGAACTCGAGTCGACAAGTCCATTTCCTACGACTCTTACCATGTGCCTCCATAAAGATCACTAATTAGGACTGAGCCTATTCTAGTAGTGACCACCACAAGCGGAGTTTAACAGGTTTGAATTCAGAGCTTTCCATCTCCTAGACTGGTTGCCTAACCAAGGTTAAAGAGCGCAGTCTGCCCTACTATTTACACATAGCTGGAGGAAGAAAAGTAGGATTCATACCTTTCCCAAGGATATTAGCACTATGTGAACAGTAGCTTCATCCAGGATTTGATCTTGAGTCGACAAGTCCATTTCCTATGACTCTAACCAATAGACCATGCGCCTCCAACTAATGCTGTTATATATAATATGACAACAGGTGTGAAAACTCTTAGTATGAAAATAATAGTTTACAATGTTTCAGCTAGAAAATTTTTTTTTTAAATAAATAGAAATATGAACTCATTTGTTATGTGTGATTTTTCTAATATGAACAAAATAAAAAGAATGAAAATTTAATTAACAAGAAGTACAGTTAATTATATCATAAGTTTTGGCCATCTAAATCTTTCTGCTTGTCAAGTAAGATAAGTTAGAAAGTCAATTATTTGACTTTGCTATTCAATTATCTGAGGTGTGGAAATATTTTGGTCAATTTCAAATATACTCAAGTGTCCATTGTATATTTACTATAAGAAAATATATAAGTGCTTGCTTTTAAAATTCTTTACTCATTAAAATCTTTTTATAATGGAGATTTAGTGTCAGAATGTAACCTAAACTACATCACTGCTTATGTCACAATACTCTCAGGAATTGTGTAAGTTTATCAATGAGTACTTAATTCATAGTCAAAATCATTAATTAATATGTAGAATAAATCTTATCTATTAATCTATCAAATAAATAATCTTTTAAGAAAGAAGTCATCTTATTATAATGGAGATTTGAGTCAGTATGTAACCTAAACTACATCACTGCTTATGTCACAATACTCTCAGGAATTGTGTAAGTTTATCAATGAGTACTTAATTCATAGTCAAAATCATTAATTAATATGTAGAATAAATCTTATCTATTAATCTATCAAATAAATAATCTTTTAAGAAAGAAGTCATCTCTTATTATAATGGAGATTTGATGTCAGTATGTAACCTAAACTACATCACTGCTTATGTCACAATACTCTCAGGAATTGTGTAAGTTTATCAATGAGTACTTAATTCATAGTCAAAATCATTAATTAATATGTAGAATAAATCTTATTTATTATAGATTAATAAATTGCTTTTTTTAAGAAAGAAGTCATCTTATTATAATGGAGATTTGGTGTCAGTATGTAACCTAAACTACATCACTGCTTATGTCACAATACTCTCAGGAATTGTGTAAGTTTATCAATGAGTACTTAATTCATAGTCAAAATCATTAATTAATATGTAGAATAAATCTTATTTATTAATCTATCAAATAAATGTTTTTTTAAGAAAGAAGTCATCTTATTATAATGGAGATTTGGTGTCAGTATGTAACCTAAACTACATCACTGCTTATGTCACAATACTCTCAGGAATTGTGTAAGTTTATCATTTATTGGAATTCGTACAGAACAGTTCATTAGCCAACCACAATGCTTATAGAGGTCATGTGAAGCTAGCTATAAAAGAAGGGGTACCCAAGAATTCAACCTCTTTTGCCACTACCCCTGGCTAGCAGTGCTAAGACCACATCGTTAGTGTAGAATAATCATACTAGTTCCAATTACCGTCGAATTGGTAAGACAAGGCAGCAAGTAGTCGTAACTTAATACAAACCTGGTTTGCTGCTAAGACTACTGCAAAATGACAGGTTATTTATGAAGCCTCAGAGGATCATACAAACCAAACAGCCAATCAGCACTCAATGAATGGAATCAACCAAATGCATGAGTGGACTATTCTGAATTCCCATAAGTACCAGTTGTCTTGGCACTGGTTCAGTTGTGCTTGGCCAGTTGCTGTTGTTCAAACCAATAGTAGACTGACTGACTGACTTCAATAGTTAGTAGCCTCAGACGGCAAAGACTTGGTAGCAGTTCATCACATAGAAGCTGAGAACAGCAAACACAATAACAGTTTTCTTTACATAAATATTAAGTTTTGCTTTGCTCATTTCTTTTGCTTTCACTGAAGAGATAAAATGGAACATTAAATTTTGATTGGAGGTTTTTGGTATGTGATTTGGAGGGTTCACTAAGGAAAGCATCAAACAATACTTTTTAGAATCACTAAAATAAAGGACTTTTCTACAATCAGATACTTAAGAAAAATCTTGAAGATTTTTCTTGAACTGTAAAAAAAACCAAAAGAAAACAAAGAGAATCCACTTGAATAGCATCCTTATCTCCTTTGTTATATGTAAATGTAACAAATTAAAATTGTTCTATGAAGTTATTGCCAATCTAATGACATGAATACACATGAATATTCAGTTTGGTTCAAAATACAAAGACCTTTTTTTAACTTTATTTTTGAAGATTTACAATATCTAAATCAAAAATACAACCTCAAGCAGAATATATGAATAACTTTAATGATTAAAATTCCTAAAGTCACAAAGTTTATAAGGATCTGCTGTTTTGTCAATAGATTTAAAGGAATTACATAAACTTCTTTATTGTCAATAAAACATACGCAAGGTTTGTGAATATTATAGCAGTTTATTTATGTTTATTTGTATTTATTTATTGATTTCAGCCAATTCCATTTATTTGGTTATTTATCTATTTTTTGTTTTATTTTCATTTTCTTACAATCATTCATTTGGGGTGAAGGAAGAAAGTGATTATATACATTCTATGCTGTTTTGCACCCACTGACAATGTAGCACTGACCTTAGGAAATGAGCAGTTCTGCAAAGTGCAATTTTTGCATTACATATTAACTGGGTCTGCCAGGTGGTGGCATTATTATTATTATTATTATTATAGTTTTTCGCACCAGTGTTAGCTGACGGAATTTCACTGGAGTCTGAGTGTCAACAAATCTTCATAGGTGTCCAGGAGTCTTCTGAGTATTCTAACAGATTGCAACAATACAGTATTCTGGATGGTCTCAATTCTTCCTCTGATTTCCAAATTCTCCAGCCTTTTTTCCAAGCTTTTTGGGACTGTTCCAAGTGCACCAACTACAATTGGTATCACTTTGACTTTCATATTCCATAGCTTTTTCAATTCTCTAGCAAGGTCCAGGTATTTATCCATCTTTTCATTTTCCTTCAACTTCACCCTGTGATCTGCTGGAACCACAAAGTCCCCCAGATGACACATTCTCTTTTTTTGTTAATCTACAGTAGGTCTGGTCTCCTGGCTGGGATAGAGTGATCTGTCTATTATATTATTATTATTATTATTATTATTTACTGATTATCTATATTTATTTTTATTTATTTATTGACATTGTAGTCTTCAGCCAACTCCATTTGAGGAACTTTTTTTGTATTATTCTGTATGATGAAAAAAAAAAGTGTTATTTACTCTCGATGAAATATTGCAAAATAAATTTTACTTGGCCGAATCACAAATCATACATTTTCTTCTTCAACATGGCTGACCCTTGAACTTGTTGGTTACTTATTCTAATATCAGTCCATGATGATATTGATGCTTCTATCTAGGAAGAAGTAAGGGCTGGTTTAACTCAGTTGGTAGAGTGTCTGACTTGGAACCACATGGTTCCTGGTTCTATACCGGTCCTCGTCAACTCAGCGTATGAGTAGTACAGGGATACTGGCTAGGTAACCAATCTAGGAGAAGAAAAACTCTGAATTCAAACCTGTTAAACTCTACTTAAGAAATTGACCTTGTATCACATCCTACTCGTGTGGAACGGTTGGTAAATCTATACATATATAAAGAACAGTTGGTGTGTTTGGTTTGGTTTGGTTTGGTTTTACGGCATATCAACCTCAGTGGGTCATTTAATGCTGATAAAGTTTTGAAATAAATCAATTCATAATGAATAATACAATTTTTTTTTATAAACACATTTTTCTATTTAACCCATAGATGGGACCCTAACAGGTACTACCACTCCGGGTCAGAGTGGACCAGGGAGCAATGGTGATTAAGGAGTGCTCCACACTCCCCAAACCTCCAAATCTGGAACCTCACCATCAGATAGAGTTTAACGTCATTCCCAGAACATGTAGACCCTCAGTCACCGTCTTCTAGCATCCATATGATAAAAAGGGGTTGGGGCTTGCCATAAGGGCAATAGGGTTGGGAAAATCATATAGGTCCTAGGGCTTGACATGACCAGCCGATTGATCAGAGGGGGCGTCTAGCTCAAGATAGGGCCAAAGTGGAGTATTGCAAGTCATGAACTGCTCATCCACCTGGGTTCTATCCTTAAGCATCACAGGTCGCCACCCACAGCCAATAAGTGGCCCCATTGGGGGATTATTACCCCTTTACAGAGGTGCAGTTGGTGCATTCTAACGTCCCAGCCAACAGGGCGGACAGTTGGTGTGTATGTGTGTGTCTATGTCCAGAGGAAACTACAAAAATAAAACAATTAATGACAAAGTAAATATATATACATATTTACTATCACCAGAGCTTGCTTTTTGCACTCGTGTGGAAGTGTTGGTAAATATATATTGATAAGATATTCTTGCCTAGGTTTTATTAATTCATAGCTAGTTTCATACCTTAGTATCTTGGTATAATGTTTTTTTTTTAAATGACTATTGCACTTCCTTGGTCAGCTTCTTTTATAATTAGATTATTGTTTTCATGTATATTTTTAAGGTTTGTCTTGTTTGATTGATTGTTATGTGTGTTTGTTTTTTCTTACAAGTTAATACTCCAGAGATTTTCAAAAAAACATAGTAGCAAAAAAATTCCTAACATACGTTTCAATATACAACAAAAACAAACCAGAACTATTCACAAAAATATCAAGAAACCAAGATCAAATTAAAAACATATTAAACACAATGAAAATAATTAAAAGCAAAAATTTTAAACGTCATCTAAGTTTGCTTATCTTCAAATCAAAATAAATAGAAAAAAATACCACTTGCTGAATTTTTTAAAGAATATTTCTCTTGGAGCTACAACAATCTATATATATATATATATATATATATATATATATACTCACACACACACACACACACACACACACACACACACAGAGTATTCAGGAGAAATTTGACAGTTTCATGAGGAAAAAGAAAAAAGTGCTTGGTAACTACAGTTGGAATATTTTTGTTTATAAGATGTGCTCCAGTTCCCCATCTGGATTTATAGACTAGCCAAGGTCACGTGGTTTATTACTCTGGCCAATCACCAACCATACTGCATGGCTGATACACTACTTAAACACCCCACATTGGTCATAATTCTAATTGCACTCATTGAGGAGGGACACAAGATTACCAATACTCAGGACTCATTACCAAGGATACAATTCCACTGAACAAGCGCTCTGGCTTAAGGCCAACAGGAATCTTTACCAAGGGATTACCAAGGATTACCAGACGATTATCAATACTCAGGAATCTTTACCAAAGGATTACCAAGGAAGGCCCAAATGATGTCCCAGAAAAACTTAACAGAAATGTAATGGATTGTAAAGGCAAAGAAATTACACTACTGTCAACAAGTTTCACTCAAAATAACCGTCATTAGCATCGATTACAGCCTCAATCCAGCTCAAGAACCTGGAGCAAGCTGATGTTATAGTTTCCCTGGGAAGGGTCTCAAAAACTACCTTAATTCTGTCGATTAACTGGGATTTTGTAGTACTGGCATGGCCATTGATATCTTTCTCAACAGCGCCACATACATAATAATCCATGGGGTTAAGATCTGGGAGTTCGGAGGCCAAACATTGAGACTGGTGTAGTCATAAAAATTTGCCGACAACCATTTTCAACTTTTCCCCAGAGGTGTGGCAGGGGTTTGAATTCTGCTGCCATACATATGGCCTATCATTGGCTACCCTTGTTATCCAGGGTTTGACTATAGTGTTTAGCAACTCCACGTAGGCATCTGAATTCAACCTGAGACTCTCTGAAAAAATGCAGAGGCATTACATCACCCTCAGAGGACACACATCCAAAAAACCATCACAGTTTGGGGAAATTTAGACTGCATGACATGAGGAGTGAACTTTGGACTGTATGCAAGCTATCTGTTATTCTGCGTGTTATGAATGCTGGATTGTTTACAGTGGTCAGGGAGCATTGGGCAGCAACCATAATCTCCTTATTTTGATGGCTGGCGCAGATCATCATGATACAAGTTATTCTCTTTCATGATTCAGATGGGTTCCAGTCATCCAATCTATCTGTCATCACGTATATGAATGAAGAAGGGTCCAAGCTTTTAGATGATGCATAGTGTGCATCAATACCTCCTGTATATATATACATATATCTATATATATATATATGTACATATATATATATATGTACATACATATATAAGACAACAAAGAATCATTCTCTCTCTCTCTCTCTCTCTCTCTCTCTATATATATATATATATATATATATATATATATATATATATTTTACCAACCCCTCTGCACGAGCAGGATGTGACAAAAGGTAAATTTCTTAAGCAGAATTCAACAGGTTTGAATTTAGAGTTTTCCTTCTCCTAGCCCAGTCTGCCCTACTATATATCCATAGCTGGAGGGAGAGTAGTATTCATGCCTTTCCCAGGGGTATTAGTGGTAAGGGAAATACAATTACCAAATCCAGGATTTTAACTCAGGGTGACGAGTCCATTTCTCATGACTAACCATTAAACCACGTGCTTCCATAAATATATATATATTATTATTATTATGGACTCTCTTGTCGATTTCGACACATGAGGGTTCATACAATGAACAACCCACACAGTGATTTGTTTATAGTGGTGAAGGCTTGTGTTGGACCATCCACACTTTTTGGCACAGTCGATAGGAAAGAATTAGTGCATCAAGGAATGCCATGAACCCAATCAACGACTGACCTCAGGAATTTTGAATTTAGAGTTATCCCTCTCCTAGACTGGTTACCTACCCAAAGTTAAAGAGCCCAGTCTGGCCTACTATTTTACCCATAGCTGGAGGGAGAATATATGGATTCATACCTTTCCCAAAGGTATTAGCGCTATGTGAAATGCAAACAGCCTTGTCTGGGATTTGAACTCGCGTCGACAAGTCCATTTCCCACGACTCTAACCAATATGCCACGTGCTTCCTACTATATATATATATATATATATATATAGTTTCTACAATATTATGTGCAAATAATATAAATCATTGTTTGCAATGTGAGAAATGGTTTGCCTTATATATATATATATATGTGTGTGTATGTGTGTGTGTGTGTGTGCTTAACATTATATGGAAATAATATGAAGTGAATTTCAATAGTCCATAATGTGAGAAATGCCAGCAGCAGCAGCTGATACCATTTTGCTTGAAAAATAATAAATGATAGAGAAGGAGAAGGAGAAGAGAAGAATGGAAGAAGAAGAAGAAGAATGGAAGAAGAAAAAGAAGTGAATATTAAGAAGAAAGATTAGAGATAGACATGAAGACTTTGTTGTAGTCATGACAAATGGCTTCTTTGCAGCTTCTCAAAGAGAATTTCAGCTGGAAATACTCAGAATAAATCAAATAACACTATAAGAATAGATTCAAATACTAACTCAGTGGCTGAGGTAGTTGCATATTCATATTATTCTTTATTAAGCCTCATCCCATGAATACACATAAAAAAATATATTCTTTGTGTATTCATATTTTATATAGGAAATGGAAATGATAAACAGTTCTATCTTTGCAGTTTGTTTTGTTTTACGGCATATCAACCTTGGTGGGTCATTTAATGCCAACAAAGTTGTAAAATAAATTAATTCTTAATGCATAATACAATTTTGTTATAAAACTTATGTTTTTCTATTCAACCCATAGATGGGACCCTAACAGGTACTACCACTCCGGGTCAGAGTAGACCAGGGACCTTCTAGCACCCATATGATCTTTGCAGTTAGGAGAAAGAATTATTTGCTGACGATTTCAATTTAAAGATTTACTTGCTCATCAAAAATGGGAATATGTAGAACTGCAAGAATATGTATACTATCTATTGTTGCGAATATTGCGATTTCATACCTCAACATTGGGGTCCAAACTGATAAATTTAGTTTTATCGTTGATCACATGTTGAGTGGCACTGAAATCAACGAGCAAATGTTCCTTATGTGATAAAGAGTCATACCCAGCAGCAAAAAATAAGTTTGTTTTCTTTGGGAACAATACTTAACATTTTGACAAAAATCCTTTTTTTATTTCTTATCAAATAGGAGCGGGTATCTAGTACGCACCTTATATAGTAACATTTCTCAACATCTATCTGACCCTGTTTCTTATCCATCTATATATTTATCTATCTGAATCTCTATCTATCTATTTGAGTGTCTATCTATCTATCCCTGTCTGTTCACATGTAGCATAATTATTATGGTCTACGGAGAATTTGGGGATTTCTAGGAGAAAAAAAGGAAGAAAAAATAAGAACAAACAAAGGTTAAAATTTGAAAGAGTACAACAATAAGTGAGGTGCCAGTAATGTGACGGAAGAATGATTCCGTAAATAGATTTAAAGATAAAAATGGAAGTTCTGGGTCTTGACCAGAAATGGATGTGACACCGGGACGAGGAACAGGAGAGGAGAAAATCTGCCTATTTTCGCTTTGGGTCTAGTGGGAGTCGGACATTGGTCCCGGTCCCTCATATGGGTGTGGGACAGAAGTACACAACATGATACTATGTTAGAAGATAGAATAATTCGATGATACCCTTTCTCTTTCTCTCTGTCTTTCCTTCTCTCTGAAAAAGAACCCACATGCGTCAAAATAAATACAAAGTCCCTTGTGACTATACAGCTTGCGTGTATGTTGTTTCTGAACTGACAACTACTACTACAACTTGAGTTGGCCTATGCAACACATATTGTTCTGATATATATATCATTCCAAACACATCTATCTAACTCAGCATGTTCACATCTATTTATCTAACTCAGTATGTTCACATATCTTTCTATCTATGATTTCAGTATTTTTTATTTTGGTTATAGAATGGAGGCTTCCATTGTGTAATGGTTATTGTCCTAGGAAATGGACACAATGACAGGAGTTTAAATCCTGGATGAGGCTGATTGCATTTATAGCATTAATACCCTTGGGAAAGATATGAATTCAAATATTCTTCCCCCAGCTATGGGTAAATAGTATGGCAGCTTGTACTCTTTGACCTTAGTATGACAACTGGTTTAAGAGAAGGAAAACCCAGACTTCAAACCAGCCAGGAAAGTTTCATTTGTGCCAATAAAAAAAAATGGTTACATTTTTAATTGTTATTGAAGTCAGTCAGTCAGTCAGTCAGTTTACTGTTGGTTTGAACAACAGCAACTGGCTAAGCACAACTGAAGTAGTGTCCAAGACAGTTGGTATTTATGGAAATCAAGAAGGGTCCATTCATGTATTTGGGTGATTCCATTCCTTGAGTTCTGATTGGCTGCTTGGTTTCTATGATGTTGTGGAGTTTCATAAATACCCTGTCATTCTGCTGTAGGGTTGCAGCAAGACAGGTTCATATTAAGTTATGACTACTTGTTGCAGTGTCTTACCAATTCGATGGTAATTGGAACTTAGCTTGATTATTCTACAATTGTCTCTTTTGTTTTTATTTTATTATCACTATTATTATTGAGACACCCTACCCTTGGAAAATGTATGAATCCAACTATTCTCACCCCCCCCCCCCCCCGCTATGGGTAAATACTAAGACAAACTGGGCTTTTTAACCTTGTCATATAAGTGGGCCGGGTTAGCTCAGTCGGTAGAGCGTTCAGTTAGAAACCACAAGGTTCCTAGTTTGATACCGGCCCTCGCCAGCTCAGCGTATGATTAGCACTACATCTCAAACGCTAAAACCATCTCCTTGGTTTAGCGCTAGTGAAAAGGGGATAGACTCCTTCGCTGATCAGCTGATACTGACTTTAGGCCACCCCGACAACTTTACTTACTTATGGCAACTGGTCTCGGAAAAGGAAAACTGTTAATTGAAACTTGTTAAGCCTGGCTTTAAAGAATTACCTTCTGTTGCATCCTGCTTGTGTGAGGGGTTTGTTGGATTTTATGGCATGACAACCCTTGTTTGTTTGTTTGTTTATTGATTTTAACGGCACATCAACCCGTCTGGGATTATGTCATGCCTGACGGTTAGGAAGTAATACATATTGTGTATTTTATATTATACTTTTTAGTAATTGGTTTTAAAAAGGTGTTAGCATTATTGGGGGTTATGTTGTATGGTATTTGTTGTTTCATGTCTATATTCTATGTTATAATTTTATTTCTCTCAAAAAGAGAGAATTCCTCCATGTTGACATTTTCAAACAGATCTTTCATATTGTTTACTTTAAAATAACGGTTTCTGATGTGAGCAAGAGACCTGCATTCCATGAATAAGTGTTTAACTGTCAAAGCTATGGTTAAAATTGTACCATTACTGTTCTTTTACAAGGATAGATTTTGGCATTAAATAACCAATCAGTAGGAATCAAAGGGCGCAAAAGAACCAAAACGCCTCACAGAAATAATGGAAAAAGAGTTCAAAAAAAGAAATGTCCCATGGAACAATTCGAAGTAAAAGTGTCATCTCACCACCTGCTTGCAAATGAGTAATGCGATTCACACAACATATCCATAACACATGCTGTTTAAAAACCAAACCAACCCAAATAATACAAATAATACTAATCATCAAACTGCTGTTTAAAAATAACTTTTTGCTGTCATTCATTTGTATATTTGTGGGGGCCTCACATCAGTGAGGGGAGCGGGTGTGCAAATAAAACCATTGAGAAGAAGGGCCTGAAATGGTGCACATTCTCTCCTGATGACCCCAAAACCAAATACATAACAAATCAAAAACAAACATAACAAAACAATCATCAGACAAGAAATACCTGAAGAAGGCCGGAGAACACATCGGCCAAAATGTTGTACAGATAACAATGAAGATGAGGACAATAGTCCGAATAATCCAAATAATACTGCCTATAAATGTATATGCAGTTTTTATCTTTTGCTAAAAATGTATCTATGATTGTAACCAAATATTAAGAAATGAATCAAAATTTCAACACTGAATAACCCATAAGAGGTTGAAATGTCATTAAATAAACCAATAAAATTCACATTATGGTGTTCAGTTTTTTTGTGTGACAGAATAAATGTGCCAAATTTTCTGAAAGAGGGTCATTTTGCCAACAACAGCTGCATGTTTTGCACCGCTCCTTCCCTAGAATTATCCCCACCTGCCAAACCTCATCAAATTTCACCAACAAGACTGGAGAGTTGGATGTGCATAGCAGTTGACACCAGTAGAAATGGCTGGGAAAACGTACAGGTGACCTGAGTCAATGATAAATGATAGCACCCCTGCTCCAGGATTGAAAATTAAGTAGGTGCAAGCTGGAGGCAACACAGGTGATGTAATTGTTATTGTCAAAGAAAATGGAATTGGGGAGTCAAATTAAAATCCTGGATGAGGCTGTTTGTATTTCACTTTATGCTAATGCCCTTGAGAATTACAAAAGTCTATTTGTTGCTCAGAATTTTTCAGATGAGGTTGATGATTAGTATTATTTGTATTGTTTGGGTTGGTTTGGTTAGGTTGGTTTTACGGCATATCAACCTCAGTAGGTCATTTAATGCCGATAAAGTTTTGAAATAAATCAATTCTTAATGGATAATACAATTTTTTATAAATACATTTTTCTATTTAACCCATAGATGGGACCCTAACAGGTACTACCACTCCGGGTCAGAGTGGACCAGGGAGCAATGGTGATGAATGGGGTGCTCCACATTTCCCAAACCTCCAAAGCTGGAACCTCACCATCAGATAGAGTTTACATCATTCCCAGGACATGTAGACCCGCAGCCACCGCCTTCTAGCACCCATATGATAAAAAGGGGTTGGGGCTTGCCATAAGGGGGCAACAGAGGTGATGTAATTGTTATTGTCAAAGAAAATGGAATTGGGGAGTCAATTTAAAATCCTGGATGAGGCTGTTTGCATTTCACTTTATACTAATGCCCATGAGAATCACAAAAGTCTATTTGTTTCTCTGAATTTACTAGAATGGTTTGCCAAAATGCAGTATTTTGGTAGAGTGCTCAATATAAAAATAGAGCTATTATATAATATAATAAAATAAATATATAAAGGTTTTACATATCTATTTATTTGATGACAAAGGAACAGTCACAACCATTTGGTTTCATGCATGCATAAGTGCAAACAATCTTCAGGTGATGTTGTTTCAATTGCATGTTCTTAACATTTGCATGAAACCAAATGGTTGTGACTGTTCCTTTGTCATCAAATAAATAGATATGTAAAACTTTTATATATCTATTTTATTTTATTATATTATATATATATATATATATATCACTGGAGTCCTACAAGTTAACACCATGTATATTTATAATTTGTCTAGACTATGTACAAAAAAGTTTGCATCAATATGAATTGTGGATGTACAGGAGATATTGATGATCCCAAATAGAATTATCCACTACATAACAGTCAGTTGGATATTTTTTTTGATGATTAGCATTATTTGTATTATTCAGACTATTGTCCTCATCTTCATTGTTGTCTGTACAACATTTCATCTGATGTGACCTCCAGCCTTCTTCAGGTATTTTTGTCGGATCCAGGAACCTTCTCAGATTCGAGGACCTTCTTGATATAATCGGGAGCCATCAAGGAACTTTGAACCCAGCCCTTCATTCAGTCCACAGGGGTATTCTGTTCTCATTCCACTAACCATAGCTAGGGTACAGGCGGTAAGCTGTGTTAATAATTATCTATGTTACTGCTGCCCCTGATCAGGATTGAAGCTGCAGTCTAGAGATAACTGTCACTTAGCCTAACTCCTTTATCCACTAGTTCATGTGTCCAAGTCTATTTGTTCTCTAGAAAACTATGAATAATTAATAGGGCAGATTGTAGTCTCTAACCCTGGTAGGGTAATTACTAAAAGGAAAATACCTAACAATACATAGGCCATATTGCATTTCCCTTCATGGTAATGCCCTTCAAATGAAAAGAATATATTTCTTCTCAACCAAATTATGGATAAATATTGGAGGTGCATGGTCTAATGTTGCATAGGGCCAAATTTGAGTTGTAGTGGTAGTTGTTGTTAGTAGTAGTTGTCGTTAGTTCAGAAACAACATATGCAAGTCGTATAGTCACAAAGAGGTTGTTTATTCCTTTCTAGGCTCGTGGGTTCTTTTTCAGAGAGACAGTGGTGGGAGGCCATCCACTTCCGGTCAAAACCTGGAACTTCTGTTTTTATTTTTAAATCTAGTTCTGGGGTCATTCGTCGGTCTATTGCTGTCACCCCATTGAGTGTTTACCCTTCTAAACTTTAACCTTTGTTCTTATTTCTTTTTCTTCTTTCTCCAGAAATCTGAATACTGTTTTCTTTTCAATCCCCAAATTCTCCTTAGACCATAATAATTATGCTACACTAATGGTTAGAGTTGTAGGAAATGGACCTGTTGACCAGAGTTCAAATCCTGGATTAACCTACAGTTCACATAGTGCTAATACCCTTGGGAAAGGTATGAATCCAACTACTCTCCTGCAGCTATGTGTAAATAGTAGGGCAGACTGGGCTCTTTAACCTTGGTTAGGCAACCAGTCTAGGAGAATGAAAACTCTGAATTCAAACCTAGAGTGGTCACTACTAGAATAGGCTCATTCTTCCACTCCAGCCAACAGGGCTCCTTGCAGTTTATTTAAGGGCAAAATGATTTCAATATTTGATAAAAATATATCAAGGTATTTGCAGACCCATTAGGGGGAGGGGTCTTACCCCTCTTCAGAGGTGCAGTCAGTGTATTCTTCCACTCCAGCCAACAGGGTTCTGTGCAGTTTATTTAAGGGCAAAATACAAAAAAGTTTTCAATAATTGATAGGAAAATATGAAGGTATTTGTAGGCCTATTGAGGGGGAGGAAGTCTTACCCCTCTGTAGAGGTGCAGTCGGTGTATTGTACAGCCCAAGCCAAGAGGACAATATTAAGGCAGTGATATATTTAGGATTTAGTTGAAAGCTAGCAAAATCAATAATGTCTGGTCGGTCAGCAGCCATTAATTTTTTAATCCAGTAAACAGTGATGTACTAGTAAATCTTGGTAGTTTCCAATAAGTTAATTAGATTTAACTAAATTTCATTTAACTTTTTTTTTTGGGGGGGGTACATTACATGTTTGAGGGAGAGGGGATTCTCAAAAAAACATATACCCATCCAAGAATCCTTTATGTAAAGGTGAGACTATTGTGTGTAGGAAATCTAGAAATAATTATGTGACTAAATGATGAAAGTAGAAAAGTGTGTTTGTTGTTCAGCTATCTATATTTGTCTCTCACTCTCTATGAAACAAAGTTGGTATAGATAATTTAGTTAAATTGAACATAACAGACCATCGTATGTCACCCCACCAAAAGAAAAAAATACCAAAAATCAGGGAATTAACCGAATTTAATGAAATTTTCAGTGTTGATATATTAATGAATAAAAGATATAATGCACCAGTTATTTTATTTAAAAACTTTTACTATTGTCCTCATCTTTATTGTTATTTGTACAACGTTTCAGCCGATATACCCTCCAGCCTTCTTCGGGTATTTCCTGAAGAAGGCTGGAGGGTATATCGGTCGAAACATTGTACAAATAACAATAAAGATGAGGACAATAGTCCGAATAACGCAGATAATACTAATCATCAAGCCTCATCTCAAACATTCAGAGAAATAAAAACTTTCACATTTTTCAGGTCAGTTAATTTGAACCACGTATCTTTGAGGCATAACACAGATTCTAAAAGCTACATGATTCAAAGTTAACTGACCTGAAAAAATTTTAAAATAAAATAACTGGTGCATTATATCTGTTATTCATTAATATATCAACATTGAAAATTTCATTAAATTCCCTGATTTTTTTTTTTTTTTTTTTTTTGGCGGGGTGACATACGATAGTGGAATTTAGATCAGTTGTTTGATTTTTTTTGGCTGAACTTGCACAAAATTAGGTTGACCCAGAAAAACAGAACCCACAAATTGTGTAATAAAACTTAATTTTAACTATGGGGGTCTAGCGTTAGGGTTAGGGTTAGGATTGGGGTTGGGGTTGGGGTTTAGGGTTAGTTTAATGGGAAAATGAATAAATAATTTGGGTTCTGTTTTTCTGGGTCACCCTGTATACCAGTGACCCAGAAAAAACAAAACCCACACATTTTGTAATAAAACTGTTAATTTTAACTATGGGGTTTAGGGTTAGGGTTAAGGTTTGGGTTTAAGGTTAGTTTAATGGGAAAATAAATAAATAATTTGGGTTCTGTTTTTTCTGGGTCCCCTAATTTTGACACCTTTGTGCAAGTACAGCAGTTTTTTTTTAATGAAGAACACAAGAACTAACAACCTGGACTATAAAGGTGATTTTGGCATTGCACTATATGTGTCCATGTATATAACATATATAAAATCTGTTTATCTTTGGTTATCTATCTATACATATTTATCTGTCTATCTATCTATCTATCTATCCACCTCTGTAACTTTATGGTTCACATGTCGGATTGGAATGATGATGTATCATATACAAATAATTTTTATTTTCATTTCCCCCTGGTCAACTGCCGAGTGACAGCCATGTCTCACTCTGTCAACACATAGTTCCAAACTCCCCAAACATTCCACCTCTCACTATTCCTCTCTCCTACTTCACCACATGATGTTCAATCGACCAATCAGAAAATGCCATGTCGCATTGTGCTGATTCATCCTATAACTTTTCAATTCTAGTATATATGTAATTCTTATATTTCTTCTAAAACCTTTTCCGTGCTAATTTATACATCACTGTTACATTCATCGCTCTCCCACTATCTCTCTCCCTAATGTGTTACACATCTATCTATCTCTATCTATCTGCATTTAGCTATCTGTCTATTCACATCTATAAATCTTTCATTGCTAAGTCTTATCTATTTATTTAGTTATATCTATCTATGTATATATATTTGATATTATATAGTTTGCTATATTTCAAATAAAGAGTGCTCAATATCAGTGATAGAACATATATATCAAAGTTAGGTTCACGTAGACATGATATCAATGGCACTTGCAACTATCAGTTTCTTGCTTATGCAATTATGGAACCATATATATATATATATATATTGGTTTGATAACATAGTTTGCTATATATTTATAATTAAAGAGGGTTAAATATCAGTGATAAAGCATATATATCTCTTGGTCTGATGATTGCATAGGCAAGAAACAAAGTTACTAAGCACCATTGACTTCCTGTCTACACTATTTCTAACTTCTCACTCTTTCTCTCTTTAAAGAAAGCTATATAGTTAACTTATATATATATATATATATATATATAAGTTAGCTATGTAAGCTTTCTTTAAAGAGAGAAAGAGTGAGAAGTTAGGATCCAAAGATTTGCACTATTACCAGAAACTAGAGTTGGTATATTTTTTAAAATCCGTATTTTAAACCATTTGATTTTGGTTTGGTTTGTTTTGTTTTACAGCATATCAACCTCGGTGGATCATTTTAATGCCGATAAAGTTTTGAAATAAATCAATTCTTAATGGATAATACAATTTTTTTATAAATACATTTTTCTATTTAACCCATAGATGGGACCCTAACGTCATTCCCAGGACATGTAGACCGCAGCCACTGCCTTCTAGCATCCATATGATAAAAAGGGATGGGGCTTGCCACCATTTGATTTTAATTATATATATATATATATAATATATATATATATATATATATACACCAGTAATTTAGGTCTATCCCTGTCTGGAAGATCTGATTATACATTCTTCTGCATTCAACCAATAGGACACCAATGCAACTAATGATTAATTCTTTAAATAATATTTACATCATACTTTGCCTACCAATTTCCTTCACAGAATTGATATGCAAATGTTTAAGAAATTCAATGTGTGATTAAAATGTATCAAATTGTATGCATCATTGATAAAGTCAAAATATCTAGAAACTGTGAACATTCCCCAAAATTAAGTAGAGGCCTTTAAATCAAACATTAAAATCCTTAAAACCCCACAAAACTGAATGTCATATATAAAGTCATGACTTTTAAGCTGTTGCTTTCAGGTTTTGAAATGTTTAGAAATATGATTGTGATTAAAACTTATTAAGGGTATTTGCCTCATACCCACTTGTATGGGCTGGGCACAAGGCCTCGTTTTAACGTGGGCCCACCCACAAGCCGAAGCTCATGGGTGGGAAAGAACAAAAATTGTGTCAATTCCTTCGGCATTCCCCCTCAAGAGGGGTACCTCAGGCGCTGGGCAATAAACCAGCACTGCCCCCAAGGGGGCAGGTATTTCCTGGGGGAAAACCCACTGGGATCGACGCTATTATTTGTACTTTACCAGTCCAGTGGCTGAAGCACACTGGACCCCCAATGAGTCAAGTTCAGTATTAAAACTTATAAAGTGTGAATCTTATAAAATGTTCAATACCCATCAAAAATGAATAAAACAAAATGTCTTCGGCATAAAATAACCCAGCAAGGATGACATGCCGTAAAATCCAACCCACCAACCAACCAACCTTTTTTTGTTGTACCCAGAATACCTCTCTTTTGTTGGTGGGAGTGCTCTTCTACACGATGAGATAGTCTTTTTCCATAAGTTGTGGGTAAGGCAACAAACTTGTTGCTGAAAAAAATGTTTCCTTCTTTAATATAACTCGTACAATTCTCTATAGATAGGTAAGAGTGTCTTTTATAATAAATATATATATATATATATATATATATAAGTAAGAAATAACAAAAGACTTAGAGATTTAGCTTTATAGTCTATTTCAGGGAGCTTAGACATTAGAGCTTGAAATAGACTAAAACGCTAAATCTCTAAGTCTTTTGTTATTTTTTTTTACTTATATATTGCTCTGTGACTTTAACATTGAGAGCACACATTGAGCTCTCAAACTGCGATAGGTTTTTTAAATAAACTCTTGTGTCGTAAGGAAGATTTCTTCTGGACTTGACTTTTTATAATATATATATGTATATATATAAAAAGTGTGTGCGTGTGTGTTGGTGATGTGTTCTATTTTGGTTTCTTAGGAGAGGAAGATCAGTATGTCATTTATGTAAGCCCTCAAAATATACTCAAACACAAAACGAATTATTTTGTTTATTATGAAAATGTTTAGAATTTTTCACATGATAATGATGAGCAATCTTACAGTGTCCAATTTTGTTTGTCACCTTTACAACGTTCAGGTTACCAACATATTGCAAAACTTTTGACTCACTCTGGTATCTTAGTAAGTACAGTATCAATCTATAATGATGGATACAAAAAATAGAACGGTCTGGCGATTTTAACGTTAAGCAAGGCGTGGAGAGTAGCCTTGACAGCAAAGAGAGCCAGAAGAGGAGAAAAGACACCAGCCCCAGAAGCATCACAGTTTGTGTGCATTCAGTGGTCTGACGCCTTAACGTTAAGCAAGGCATGGAGAGGAGAGTAGCCTTGACGGCAAAGAGAACCAGAAAGAAGGAGAAAAGACACCAACCCCAGAAAGCATCACAGTTTGTGTGCATTCAGTGGTCTTACACCTTAATGTTAAGCAAGGCATGAAGAGGAGTGAGGTGGAGAAGAGAGTAGCCTTGACAGCAAAGAGAGCCAGAAAGAAGGACAAAAGACACCAGCCCCAGAAAGCATCACAGTTTGTGTGCATTCAGTGGTCTTACGCCTTAACGTTAAGCAAGGCATGGAGAGGAGTGAGGCAGAGAAGAGAGTAGCCTTGACAGCAAAGAGAGCCAGAAAGAAGGAAAAGAACCAGCCCCAGAAAGCATCACAGTTTGTGTACTTTCAGTAGTCTGATGCCTTAACATTAAGCAAGGCATGAGGAGAGTAGCCTTGACAGAAGAGAGCCAGAAAGAAGGACAAAAGACACCAGCTCTAGAAAGCATCACAGTTTGTGTGCATTCAGTGCACCAAAGACTGTCACTCAAGAATTGGCCTACAGTGTCACTTGCGCAGATGCAGATAATTAAAAATAAAATTTTTTTGGACACTACACCATCGTCCTTAGTGGACGGAAAGGTGCCAACAAACAACAGTATCAATCTTGATACTTTCTGAACACTCTTTCTACAGTGAACGCAAGATAATTTTATCCAATTTGTATATCGCCACAAAGTAAATCCAAATTAAATTAGCTGCCAGGCTGAAGTAGAGAGCGGGAAAAACCAACCATCCAAAGAGACTATATCCGTTTGCATTCAGACAACATTGTCCTCCATTCGTTACAACAGAGGTTCAATGCTCAAAGATAGAGAATTATATATCTTGAGTGGGGACTGACTGGCTGCCTGATTAATTTTTGTCATTGTCTTGAAGGCGAAGATACAATTTACTTGTATGATTGCTAATGCAGACAACAACGTCAAAAGAGAGGCATCAGTCTTGAATGGATATTCAAACCTCTGATAGACAAGATCTTTTTGTTTTTCGTTTGAACATGAACCTTACAAGCACAAAGACACAACAAAGTAAATGGACACATTTACTGAATGGTCTAAAGAAGAGAAATGTAGAGTTAGATAAATAAAATCTCTCTATTTTCAAATCAAGATCATTAATTCATTCAATATAAAAGTGCCCTTCTCTATTATATTAGTAACTAGGCTAATGAGGGAGGATGTTTTTCAGTTTGGTGGTTGGCTGGTTTGGTTATATATATTGCAGAAACTGGATCCATCCCTCACCAGACATGAATCTTAATAGACCTGACTAGAGATAAATAAAACTTCTCAGTTTTTCAAACATTAATTATGGTATAAGGCTATGAGGATGTTATATTTAGTGGTTTGGTTGTCCTGGTTGGTTTGGTTTATTGTGAACTGGAACACCCCCCAATCTTAATAGACCTGACAGAATTAATTAAACTTCTTCAATTTTTCATCAAACATGAAAGGATACTTACTATTAATATAGTTAGAGGGCTAAGGAGGGATATATTATTCAGTATAGTTGGTTGAATTTTGTAATGTTGAATTTGAAGGTCCACTGGAGTTTAATAGGTGGAAATAAAACTGTGTGTGGTGACTGCTATAGAAAGAGTGGAAGAGAAAAATAGAAAAAGTAAAGTTAAAAAAAGGAGTCTTGTGGATCAAACATAATGGGGTTGTGGCCGGATAATTTGGACTGAGGTATGACCCCGCGGATGAGAATGGGGAAAACTCAAAACCGGAACTTCTTCGGGTGTTTGACCAGTATACCACAGAAATCAGTGTTAGTGGTGATGAAAGGAATAGGAAAAAACAGGGGGATCGG
>CM042166.1:7813947-7834961 GCA_023376005.1 Doryteuthis pealeii | reverse complement strand
AGAGGGAGAGATGGCCTGTCAATAGCCCTAAATTTTACTTTTAGGCAGTTTTTTGTTTTATATATTATTCTGTGAGGCCGCTATTTTATATAGCGGATTATTATGCTTTATCCTGACTGATTATAAGTGTTTATAAAAAAATTGAGTACTTCATTAAGAATGAATTTATTTTAATTGTCGGCATATAATTGAGAGATTGATATGCGTTAAAACAAGACCATCGGATTTTATTATATAATAAAGGTTTGTAGATTCAAATCATTCAGGTGACCTGTATTCCTAAATTTTGCTAATAATTTATAGACTATTTTATTTTATTTTTTGTAGTGGGGCGTTATTTTATAACGTTTAATTAGCTTCATCCTGACTGACAAGGCCTGAGTGAATTGAAAGTATCTTCGGCCACCAAAAGGCTTTCTAGAATTTCTTTTCTGATAAGGTGACTTTAGTTTTTTTTTAGGTTTTATTTATTTATCCTTTTTTTATGGTTTCTTCCTGTACATTTGTTTTTGATATCTTCATTTACAAAGGTTAGATACTCTCCCTGTTTTATTGATTAAAAACAAAAACAAAACAAAAAGGAGCAAGACAATATATATATTGTGATCTTGATAATTTTAGGAGTCGAGATATTTATGTTTATCTTTCAAAAAGCTTCTACTTACTGAATGATATCTTGGTGTCCAGTTATCAGTATAAGATAAGTGTGGGGTTTGATTTCTCTCGCCAAGCTTGTGTTGGCGTCGCTGCAAGGCTAGGGTGTTCTCGTTGATTTGTGGGTATACCGTTTTGAGGGTTAGTTTAGGAGTTTTAATAGCATTAGGGATGGTTTTTTACCTGTGTTGCATGAGGGTGTTGGCCTACACCACAGGAATTCTATACTTTTTAAAAAGATTTCTTAGCTTACTGGATGATATCTTAGAGTACAGTGGCTAATATGAAGATTAGGCGATCTGAGCAGTCATGATAGCTCGACAGCAGATATTACAGACCAAGATGATTGTGGAGAGGGTCATTGATATTATCTAGGTGTGGGGTGTGTTGGTTTGAGTGGAGTGTTATTTTGTATATTTGGTGACGTGTTGGGGTCAGTGGAGAAGATGCGGTAATTTCTAGTCGAATGCTGGTATGAAGAGTGGAGGTGAGTGTGGGTATATATGATGTTAGTGATGTATCCATCTCTACTATGATGTTAGCCGCACGAACATTCTTTGGCGCAATCATCCATGATACTGAGATTTCAGCCAGGTTACGAGGCAGCTATTGTGATTTTATAACTGTTTCGGGTGTTGGAATTAACAGCAACTAGCTCAAGCAGCACTGAAGCAGTTATCCAAGACAGATTGTATTTATAAACCAGCATAGTCAATTTAGATATGGGTGTTTGATTCCTGCGTTGATTGGCTGCTTGGTTTCTATGACTACTTGTGGATGTTTTATAAACTGATCGTTCTGCATGGTTGGGGACGGGATTGTTTTAGTTTACACGTTGCTGCGTGAGTGTCTGGTATAGTTTGGAACGGTATGGTGGGTGGGCGACTTAGACTGCTCGATTATTCTTCACATACGGGTTATAATAGCACCTGTCTTCGCCTTATTTACGGGCGACCATAACTGGAGGGAGGTATTGGATGCATACCTTTCCGCGATGGTTATTAGTGGCAAATGTGAAGATGTATAACAGATACATCGGTTTGAACTGGGTTACAAGCCATTTCAAAAAAAATTTTATAACGTGATTTCACGTTGTGATATGTGTCCATATTCCTAGGACATGACCGATTAACATGATACAAAGTTATATTGGTTGGGTGTTTGTAATAGGCAGAAGAGCGTTTTAAAGACTTTTGTTTTAAAAAAGTAATGCTTTTAAATGGGCTTTAAGCTATTAATTTTTGTCTGATTTACACAGTGTGTGTATAATTTATGTCAACTGTAATACAGTCGCGCAAGGACCTACGCCGTCGTAGTACGTTGCAAAGGCGTGATGGGTATATTAGGCCAAATAAGCATTAAGTAATTGACTCAAGGGAGATTGAAGAGTAAAAGAAAAAGATACATTGTCTATTATGAAGGCGTGTGTTCGATGGTTCCCGTGTGAGGTGAGGCAGCATGGTTCGGCTCATGAAACTGTCAATTAGTGCGTTCTGCAGGAGAGTTTTCTTTATTCATGCTTTAGACCGGCTGCGGTGTGTGATTTAGTGTATTCATGCAGGAAGCTCAACTCGGGGCGCATTGAGGGTATTTAAAATATCTAATTAAAAGTTGGAAGATAGGATGTTAGTTAGAGAATTTATGTGTTTTTAACTGTAAAAAAGAGTTCCAGAGGTCGCTTAATCATCAGAGATTAAGAAGACGATTTTTTGAATATAGCTAGAGTATAGGTACCAATTTATATCATTAGAAGCATTGTGGTAGGATTTTTCAATTACTTTTAGGAATATCATTATTGGTAATCAACTTACCATTATTGGAATAACTAGTCTGCTGGTTGGTGGAGGGATGACATTTAGAGGTGTTGTGTGTGATATATATATAGTATAGTAATATTATTATGCTGCGTCTCCCCCGCCTGCTCTTGCTGTCTGGTTTACCGAGCGTGTATTGGCCTGTAGGCAGTTGTAGAGTGTGTGAGGTAGGATGTGTGATGGTTGCGTAGAGAGTTGGCCGACCCGTTGGATGATTTCCTTGGTGGATGTTGGCCGCAAAACCTTTAGTACAGGAATAAAATCGCTAAAAATTAGATAGGCCAGGCAATGTTTGAACAAGGATAGAAAAGAAACTGCATCAAAAGCAGAAATTGCTTGTTGACGGTTCAAGCACACAATATTGCATAAAGGAAAAAAATGCTGCCGAATATATTAGTTATATACTATATTATAGTAGGAAGCTCTCAGGCTATGCGATGCGGCAGTATATAAGTATAGGCTATAAGGAGTGTGTTTAGAGACATTATGTTATTAGGATTTGATAGTCTCATGTGTATTTCGTCGTAATGATGACGGCTGGCAAGCAAAGCAGTGCACGCAAACTATCTTTTTCAGTCTGCCACACCAAATTGTGGGGGGAGGGGGGGGCATTTGGTAGGTAATGGGGTTAAGCATTTATTACTGATTAATTTGACAGAACTTCTGGAAAATATATGGTTACCTAAGAGTTTTTATTCATTCGGGGAGAAGCATAACTGCAAAATTAATTGTGTTATGGTTATTTTCATAAAGCAGTATAGGTATGTTATAGTATATCATATAGTATATGTAGGTGAGTAAGTACATTTACCAACCCCTGCAGCACGAGCAGGATGCGGCAGCAAGGTCAATTTCTTAAGCGGGAGTTCAGCAGGTTTGAATTCAGAGTTTTCGCTTCTCCTAGAGTCCAGTTCCGTAACGGGCAAGGTTAAAGAGGCCCAGTCTGGCCGGCTAGCTATTTAACGCCATAGGCTGGAAGGAGAAGTATTGGGAATTCATATCTTTCCCAAGTGGATATTAGCGATCAAGTGAAATGCAATTAGCCATAATCGCAGGATTTGAACTCGTGGGGCGCGAGTCCATTTGCCCATGACTGTTAAACATACCACATAGGTTGCCTCGCATATATTATATATATAAGGATATAATGGTATATATATATTGTAAACAAGGTATGTTTGGATGGCTTTTATTTGGCACAGACAATTTTGGGAGAATAATGTGCTTAATTAGAGTCGTACCTAATTTTGGAAAAATTAATTAATTAATGAATGAATTAGGCGGGAATGCTTCCCGCCTAATTCATTATTAATTAATTTAATTTTGGAAATAGGTTACGATCTCTAAATTAACAGCATATATATAGTATATATATATATATAGTAGTAATGATATATATGCTGCTAGCCATGAGATGATGTCACTCTAGACTGTTATTAACTCTAGGCGCCTTATATATCTTTATGTTTTATTATATATAATACTTTAAAGGTTTTTTTTTTTAGGTTTATAGAGAATAATAATGGAGAATATGATATACAATAATAAGGGAATATACCAATGGCTTAGCGAATTGAGCTTACGGTAAGTGAATATTATTCAAAGTACTATTCTCTGAATTTTTTGAGAAAGAGATTGAGGGTTGGATAATTAGGATTACTAGTGTGACAATACTAAAAAAGCCCTCTGGGGATGTACAAAATAGACTTGTTGATACATATTGGGGCCTGAGGGGTGGATAAAAATTCAAATGTCAGCAAGTTTGTACCTAAGTAGTAAAATCATCAATTCATTAAAGGATTAAAAATAAAACAATTTGAAATGTAAACTTTAAATGGTGTAGGTTTAATAATTAAATCAAAGCTATATTATACTGTATAATAGGATACGCAGTCATGTATTTATTAAAGACTTGTTTTAAAAAAAAATGAGGGACTGTCTAATGTTGCATGTTCAAGATTTGAGTGTATTGATTATAATATTTTGTTTCTATGTTATCGACGGTCGGCTTTTGGGTAATTGTGACTAGTAGCAGTGACATAATGTTTTGTTAACACGACAGAAAACCGGAAGAGCGAATCTCCATTATTCCAATAGATTTGGATTAATTGCGGGACTATTGGTTCTCATCTTCATTGTTATCTGTTAGGTTAAAGGACAGTTGCTAAATGGCGCATTTATTCTCTAGACTCGCAGGTTCAATCCTGGTCAGGGGGCAGCAGGTAACATAGAATAACAATTAACAGCAGCTTAACCCTGTACCGCAGCTAAGTGGTTAATGGAATGAGAACAGGGATATACCCTCTGTGGACTGAATAAAGGGTTAGGTTCAAAGTGTCTGTGATGGCTCCCAATTATGACAAGAAGGTTGCCTGAGATGAAAAGAAGGTGTCTGATCCAAGATGGTTGCCGGCTGTGCGAGTCCGAAGAGAAATACCTTTGAAGAGGGCCAGAGGGCACATCGTGCGCGAAACGTTGTATATAATAATCAGTGGAAGATGAGGACAATTAGTACATAATAATGACTGCAATGTATTCAATGAAGATATTAAGCTGCAAAGGTGATTTGTTTAAGTGATGAAGATTGTGTAGCGCAAGCCATATTTTCAACTGATAACACAAGAATGGTAAAACAGTGTGGCGCACAGCTTCTCTTGAACACCCACTCTTCAAGGTAATGCATTGTAATTTCTTTGCTTTCTCAAAGACTGGGTGTTTTTCGAAGACTGAATACGCGCTTGCCTGCCTAATATTTAGACTAGCTAGGGGGGGGGGCAGAAGAGATGCGATGTCAATCCTTTGGCCAGAGATATTAGCATGAAGCTGAAACGTAAACAGGAGCTCTCTAATTTGATCAATTGCTTCATAAGTTCATTTCTTTATAATGATGCCTATTATACGCAAACACTCCAACTGTGGAGCGTATATAGATTAGTATAGTATACGGTCTGTAGCATGTAATAGCTATATATATATATATATATATATATATTAGTATATAGTATATATAAGAAATGCAGTATTGTATACGCTCTGGTTGGTAGATGGGGGCATTCGGTCTAGAAACCACCAAGGTGTCGCTAGTTTGATTTCGTCCGCTCGCACTCGTGTAGTGAATGAGCTGCAGTGGATCTGTGCAGTAAAGGTAAGGAGCTGATGGTGTAGGTGCGGTGCTGCCACTTCATGATGCAAAAACAATGCTCCTTGCGTGCTATGCACTAGTGAAAAAGAGGCTAGACCCTCGGCTTATTGATGCTGATAGCTGACTTTAGGCGCACCTCTGACCGATTTTACTTTTTTAACTTATAATATAGTATAATATGATAGGTACAGCACACAAATATAGTATATGATATAGTATATATAAGGTAGCAGCACATATATGTATCTGATGATAATAATAGACTCGTTATAGCTAGGTGCCCTCCCACACCGTGGTGTTGTATATATATATATTAGTATATATATGATTAGTAGTAGGATATAGTATTTATACGTTAGTAGCCGGCGCACGTATACCTCAGCTGTGGTATAAATGGTATGGCAAGGTAGTAGACTGGCAGAGCCGTGACAAGTGAGTTTGAGCCTCACTGGGGTGTCCCTTACATTCGGCTTTCGTGCCACATCTAAGGCTGAGATAAAGTGATATATATATATATAGTAGTGGATTATAGTATTGCTAAGACACACTCAATGTATACATCAAACACATATAGCATGTGTGGAAAAATATGGATGATAAGTTCGCACAGTTGGTAAGAAAAAGAAGTAAAAATGGGATAGCATTTATTATTAATAGTCTCTTTTATATATACTACCGTATGTATATATATAGTGAGGTATACTACAGATATATATGACAAAAATTCTGTAGGACTTTGAGATAAAGTACAAATCACTTGTTCCCAGCGTGAAGACAGATCTGAATTATTGATTCACAAAAGAACGTTGCAACTGGTAGCATTTTTGGGCTGTTTCATGATCCCCGAGTGAAAATGAAAGAAAAACAAAAAAAAGTACCTAAACTTTGCTAGATCAATTGAAAAAGGTTGTGGAAACATAAGAGATGCAAGTGACTACCAAGTGTTAGTTGGTACACGTGGTAGCCGGATACCGCAATTCTAGAAAAGAACTTGAAGGAACTGGAAATCAAAAGAAGAATTAAGACGCATCCAGACAACAGCATTGTTGAAGATCAGCTAGAATGACTCAGAGAGTCCAGGAGACCTAAGGAACTTGTTATCGACTCAGACTCAGTGAAAGCACGGCATCAGCTTACACTTTGTGTGAGAAAAAGCTCACCAAGCAGTGGAAATATAATGAGCAACAATAATGGATATATAGTGTTCTGCCAACCTACATTCAATCCATACATTAACACATAGGCCTACAGGCATTTAAGCGCCCATGTGTTAACCTTTTGCTGTTGTTTGTTGGTATGACTTGTTGTTTGTAAGCTTGGGTTGGATATGTGGTTGTACACGCGTACCGTCGCGCGGATACACTGACGTCCCTTTGCCGAGCGTCGTTTGAATCAATTGAATGAACTCATTCTTCTCAAAAAGCAGGCACACAGAAAAAGCCAACTGCGCGCAAGTAGAACGACGCATCTCCAGATCTCTTCGCATAAGCCGAACATTTTTTTTACCTCGACCTCTTATTTGTGGTCTGTTAAGAGAATTTAAACTTTTTTCCTTTGTAGTCATTTGTAAACTTGTTCGTTTGTTGTCGTTAATGAATATATATTATGATGCATATTCTAATTTAATTCAAGTCGTCTTCCGTTTTTTTCCCGCTTATCATTGTAGCTGGTTTTTGTAGACTGTATTGTTAAAGGCTTTCTGTCAGGGTTACCAGTCTAGACAGGCACCGAATAATGAGAGATAGACAAAAAATATCTAAAGACGTTGAGAATTTGATGAAATTTATAAAACAATAACCAGAAAGTTATTAAGTTGTAGGTGGAACAAGAATAAAGCAGTAATAATGAAATATTGCAACTAAAAAATTTCTTATCATTGGTGTGAACTTTCTACATTTCTGTTATGTCAATAGAGTGTAAGCCACGTCAAATAAAATCAAATGTGATGAGCATTTTTGTTATGATAATCATAGCGCCAAAGGTATGTTGGAAATTTGGATATGTCAAAGAGAAAACACAAAACGTGTTCTCTTAAATAAAGTAGGTATTATTCAAGTACAAAATTTAATTAATAAATTAGTGCCCAAATTGCAAGGAATGGTGGACGCCGCTGAAGATTTGACTTGTCAAATAAAAAAGACAAGTCATAACGTGCTTCCTTTAACATGTTGGACTTCTGTATTTGGTACATATATGTATAACATGAAGGGATAGGATGGTTGGAGTAAAAATCGGCGACAGTATGGAGCGTACCGGTAAAGAGGGATAGGTGAACAGAAACATAGATAACCATCACAACAAATCTAAGAGTTGAGACATATTTCGCTCCTAGTTCATACAGGACATCTTCATGTATGACTATGTAGTATATTACTGGATGGTAACTGCTCGTAGTAGGAGTGATTTGCCCGTAATACGCGCGAATCTTACTTCAGCTTATTTCAATTACCAAAGGGCTGATCCTTGGTAGAATAGACAGGAACGGTAAGCTGATTTAACCACTATAGCTGGGTTATAATATATATTACTATAGCTGATATGTTTCTTTATGTTGAGAGTTGGGCATTTTATGAGCATTTTAATAAATAAATGAGGAACTTGATGTTATGGAGTAGCTGGACTTCCTTGATTTTTATTATGCTTGTTATGCTAAATTAGTTCGGGGATCGTTAGATTCCGTTTTTCAAATGAATGTTGCTCCTGTCCAACCAGGATGCCTTTGTCTTTGTTGTTTATTGACAGCGCAGCGTCTGTAAAATATTTGTAATAATGAGTATTCCGATACACGGTGCGTTTAGTTCCCTTAACGTGAGTTCGTAGTTTTAAAATATATAGTGGAGTAAATTTACCAAATGTAACTGGTGAAAATGTTGTTGACAGCCTCTCTATTCTCCAGAAATACTGGACCATCTGTCATATTAATGAAGAGGAGAGAGAGAGGAAGATGATGCTTAAATATTACTAACCCTAACCCCAATTTTATTCTGTCAAGCCGAAGAGAAACACTGACTATTGATTTGCTCTTTATTAGCTTTTTATATATTTTTTTCTCTTCAGTAAATCGATAAAATAAAATACTTACTTGTGACTCTTATTTATATGATCTACTAAGGATACCTCTCCTTTGGTTGGTTGAATTTTATGGCATGTCAACCCTTTATTGGGTTATTTTATGTCGAAGACGTTTTGTTTTATTCATTCTTGATGGGTATTTAAAGACAAAAATTTATTTTTAAACACATTTTTTAAAAACTAATTTTTTCTATTTATCTCATAGATGGGATCCTAACAGGTACTACTACTCTGGGTCAGAGTGGACATGGGAGTAATGGCAATGAAGAGGTACTCCATACTCCCCAGAGCTCCACAATTGGAACTTTACCATTAGATGGTGTTTAACATTATACCCAAGACACTAAGACCCTCAGCCACAGCCTTCTAGCACATAAATGATAGAAAGGGTTTGGGTTTGCTATAAAAGTAATAGGGTCGGAACAATCATGTAGATGTTAGGGCTTGACGTGACCAGCCAATTGATCCAAGGAGCCTCTCTGATCTTGGAGGGGTTAGTAAATATAAATATATATATATAGTTCAATGAGAAATCAAAACAAATAAAAGTTTTTGCTTTTATTTATTTAATTACGGGAACGGTATTACAACCAGCGGTTTCTTGCTGAAAGCATTCATCGGGTAGACGAAAGTTCTTTGAAAATGACAGAAATTGTGTAAATGGTCAAATGTGTGCGTTTTTTTTTAACTGTATTCTCGTGTTTGCCGTGTTTACGTGATGCGGAATGTTTTTTTTGCTTTATTATATATTATATATATATTTTTTTGCTGTTATTATATATATATATATATATATTATATATATTATGTTATTATATATTTACTAAACTCCCCCACTATGAGCAGGATGACACACAAGGCCAATTTATTAAGTGGAATATAAATGGTTTGGATTCAAAGTTTCCTTCTCCTAGACTCGTTGCCTAAACAAGGCTAAATAATCTTACTATTGCCCATTCTCATCTTAGTTGGGCAGAGGACTTTTCAACAGCCCGTTTTCATTGTGTATTGTCTATTGATTTCATGATGTTTTCATTTAATGTTGACCACTTGGGAGACTAGAAAGGAACAGGTCATTGGTCCACTAGTAAAAAGGGGATAGACTCCCTTGCCGATTGTCTGATACGACTTTAGGCCACCTTTACACCATTTTGTGTAGTAAACCAATTCTTTACCTAAAATGCTTGTTAAAGGAACAAGTCATTGTGTCCCGATTACACATTGGTCTCACAAAAACTAACACACTCCTATATACTCAAACAAGAACAACAACCACAGTGTGAAACATGTTAAACACTTATTCATGGAATGCTGTTTTTTTTGCTCACATCAGAAACCGTTATTTTAATGCAAACAATATGAATGATCTATTTGAAAATGTCAGCATAGAAAACATTCTTGTTGGATTTTGTGTCAAGTATTCATCTCTGTTACAAGTTGAAAGCATAACTAACCCTAGAGTGTTGGTAGGTGGTTTATATACAGCTTTGGGTTATTCCATTATGAACTCTGGCAAGTTCACTAACTGGGTTTTGATTGGCTGATGGTTTTCAGGGTGAGTAAAGATATGGATAAGTACCCACTCTTCAGCCATCACTTTGCACTATGCCAGCAGCATGCAAGGACTGTATTTAAGTTACAGCTTGCTTGTTGTTCTTGTCTACTAACTCGACGGTAGTTAGAATCCCACTGCAACGGTGAGTATCATATTGTTTCTATGATATCTGGGGGTTAACTTCTACAATTCTATCCTTTTTGAGGGAAGTAAAATTATACCAATTTAATCAATACCATACATTGATCCCCAATGGTGTTAACACATTGTTAAAACCAATCACTAAAAAGTATAAATATAAATACACAACATATATTACTTACTAACCATTGGGCATGACATAACCCCGGATGGGTTGATATGCCGTTAAGAATCAACCAACTAACATTTAATGTTGAGTTTTAAATGAGAAGGAAGGAATATAAATAAACCTTAAACTGAACCAAACATCCATTTAAAATGAGATATGAGAGATACACAGATATATATATATATTTTTTTTCTTACTGGCTTTAAAAAGAATTAAAGAAGCTCTATAAACTCAAGTGCCCTTGCCTTTCTTGTTTATTCAACTGTGTATAACACCCATATCAGCAATCATTTAAGCTGAAGATATTTGATAACAGGGCTTCTATATCTATACACCTTTTTGCATATATATATATGTGTGTGTGTGTGTGTGTGTGTATACTGATATATGTAGGTGGATCAATGAGTCATTTGCTTGGTACATATTAGCTGAATTTTTCACTGTATAATGTTCAGTCTATTTGATTGGAAGAAGATGATTATATATATATATATATATATATATAATTACATATGTGCTCTATCCTCAATATTGAGCACTATTTACTGATAAATACAGAACCCATGTTATCTATCTACCTATTTATTTTATCCTCTAAATTTTATTTCATTTTATTTATTTATTTATTTTGTGAAGCTCAGTCTACTAGCCACTTCTAGTTTACAATAAATTAGTTTTCTTTCAAAATAAAGCAGGATCATTTACTATTTCTTTAATTCTTAATACAATTCCTTTATTTTTTTATTAGTGAAAAATATAAGCTTTTTTTCTGTGGAATGTTTAATGAGCTCTACAAAATAAATAAATAAATAAAATGAAATAAAATGAAGTTTATTTGATTGGAAGAAGATGATTATATATAAGAAATTAATTTTAATGATAAAAGAGGCTAAGAATTTGCATATTATAATATTCGTTTATTTTATTTATATATATTTTAAATTATTTTTATAAAGGCTAGTTTTTGCATTTACTTATGAAGAACTTTGAAGAGTTGCACTAATCGATTGATTTTTAATTATTAAAATATATCATTTAATCAATAAAAAATCAAAAATTAACTTTGTACTTTTCCTTATTATAAACATCTGAAAGTATATGCGCGATTTTAATGCTCAATGACATCTCTTTTCTGAATTAGAAATTGACACGTACATACAAAAAACACATGCAACTCCTTTATATATATTTATATATGTGCGTTTGTGTATAGAAATATATGGATCAATAAGTTAGTTGCTTGGTGGGTGCAGAGACCTTCTGGTGTAATGACTAACCTGTTGGACTGTGACATTGTTCACTTTTGGGAAAGCTATGAGTTAAATAGTACCCTTACTGTTTTTCTACTAGGATGGCTTTGGCATTAGATAACCTATGAAGGTTGATATGCCATTAAACAAACCAGTTGATATGCCATTAAACAAACCAGTTGCAATTATAAACATCATTTGTTTTTTCAAAAATGTTAAATATATATATATATATATATATATATATATATATATATATATATGAAGGCCATGTCTGAGCAGAGCTGGCTTGATGAGTCACCAAACTGTGCATCAGCGAAATGGACCAATACACTATCCTGTGCTCCCTGGAATAACTTATTGTGAATGTGGGAAGATGTGCAAGACTTTAGCTGGACAAAAAAGCCAAATTTGCACAGCTCAGCATTGAAATTTCCTTTTTTTTTTTTTTAAATTCTTTTAATCAATCAATGGCAATACTTGAACACGAGTTTGCTGCCATCATCATCATCATATATATATATATATATATATATATATATATATATGTATGTGTGTGTGTGTGTGTGTGTATATATATAAATTTTAAGGTTAATTTTGGATGCTTTCAGAAAAAAAATGGTAAAAAAAAAAATTTAAGAAAGAAATTCTGGGAACTACCAGATGAATTACTTAAGAAAATTTGATCTGTATATAGATATTATATTAATAGTGTATATGTTCTGTGTAAATTCGCTTTTTTTTTGTTAAAGGCTGATGTGAGAAGATAGATAAAAGAGGAGATGCCCAAGGAGGCATAATAAATAAATAAATAAATATTTAAATGTTGGAGAGATATAGCATAATAGCTAGCTATCTTAGGAAATGGACTTTATATGCCAAGTTAAAATGTTAGACAAAGTTATTTCTCTGAATGTTTGACACATGTCCTAGTGGATAAGGTAGTTAGTGACAGTTATCTCTGGATTCCAGGTTCAATCCTGAGTAGAGGCAGTAACATAGAAAAATAATTAACACAACTCCTACCCCAGCTATGGTTAGCGGAATGAGAACAGGATACCCCCCTGGACTAAATAAAGGGTTCGGTTCAAAGTTCCGTGATGGCTCCCGATTACGATAAGAAAGTTCCCGAGTTCGAAGAGAAGGTTCCCGAGTTCGAAGAGAAGGTTCTCGAGTCCAACAAGAAATACTTGAAAAAGGCCGGAGGGCATATCGGCTGAATTGTACAAATAACAATGAAGATGGGGACAATAGTCCGAATAATACAGATAATACTTAGACAAAGTTGTTTGTCTGAATTTTTGAGAAGAGACTTGGTATGTATTATTTTGATTTTCTAAAGGTTACTTTTTGTACTTATTTATGAAGAACTTTGAAGAGTTCTACAGATGGATTGATTTTTAATCATTGAATTATATCATTTAATCAGTAGAAATCAAAAATGAAATTTTGTACTTTTCCTTATTATAAACATGTAAAAGTGTATGCAGGCTTTTAATGCTCAATGACATCTATTTTCTGAGTTCTGAGTCAACACATACATACCAAATGGGCATGACTCCTTTATATATATAGCTATATATATATATATTTTTATATAAATGGGAGGGGTCAGTAAATACATACAGCTAGTATACATACATATATATGTGACATAATAAATAGGGAAGCACTTTGGTTTGTGTGCTCAAGGGATATGGATGTCCTGACAATCTATTTTCTCAGTTATAAGTCAACACGTATATAACAAACTGATGTAACTCCTTTATATATATATATATATATATATATATATATATATATAAAGTGTTATAATGGGTCCAACAGGAGAAAATTGAATATTTCATTAAAAAGGAGGTATGCAAAATTAATTTTGGTTTTCAAAATTATTTTTTTTATGTAAAATAAAAAGCAATCACAAAAACAAAATTCATTTTGCGTACCTTCTTTTATACATATATTTTATGTATATATATCCTTTATATTCATATATATACATATATATCCTTTATATGTGTATATATATCCTTTATAAATATATATATATATATATATATATATATAAATAAATGGGAGGGGTTAGTAAATACATACGGCTAGTATGTGTGTTGTGTATATATATATATATGACACAGTAATAGGAAGCACTTTGTTTGTGTGGCTCAAGGGATATGGATGTCCTGACAAATTTATAAATCTCATTAGAGCCTTCCATGTATGGTTGAATGTCGGGGTCTGCACTGCACAAATGGACAATTCTCTGAGGCATTTGAGGTAGAAACTGGTGTCAAGCAATCGTGCGTGCTACCAGCAAACATTCTTCAGAATTTACTTGTTATTTAGGATGCTTTCAGATATTCTAAAAAGGGGATAATCATCTAGAATAGATCTGGCCCTGACTTTGGTCCAACCTATTATTTATATATATATATATATATATATACATATATAGGACTAGCAGGGCTTTCAGGCTTTGCCCCTGGATTTTAAAGATAATTGCTAGTTCGTTGGTTGTTTTTTTTACAGTATGTAAACCCATTGGGTCATTTTATGCTGAAGACGTTTTTTTGTTTTATTCATTCTTGTTGGGTACTCAATTTGTTTTAAATGCATTTTTTCTATTTAAATCATTAATTTCTAATTGTTTGGTGTTATCTTAATGAATATGAGCAAAAAAACGGGAATAAATCTTTTAAAAAATCCATTAATAAGAAGAAACAAATGGAATTTTATTCTTTACTTCCTATTTAACTAAATAGTTAAATTAGGAAAAGTTAGCAATGAATATAATATTTTATTACATAAAAACTTAACCAAACTTAAAATGGACCTAAGAATAATGGCAATGAAGGGGGACTCCATACTCCCCAAAGCTCCAGAATTGGAACCTCACTATTAGATGCAGTTTAACGTCATACCCAGGATACCCAAAAGTTCTTACTGTGCATATTTCATAGACTAAATGTAACAACTATTATGAAATTACCTACTAAGAAGCTTAGGTTATTCTGTTTAATGGCATATCAACCCCTGTGAGTTATTTAATACCTAATTTTTTGTAAACACATTTTTAAACTCATTTTTTTCTATCTGACCCTAAATGGTATTATCACTACCAGAGTGGACCTGGGAGTAATGGTAATAAACATGTACACCACACTCCCCAGAGTGGCAGAATTGCAACATCACCATTAGATTCTGTTTAACATCCAACCCAGGAAAAAAACAAGTTAGGGCCATACAGAAAGAATTCTGATGAGGAATAAATTTCAAATGAAATTTTCAAGAAATACAATTTTTTACCCCCCCCCCTCCACTTGCACCGCTAAAAAATAAATAAAAATTTTGAGTAATTCTAATTGAACAGTCGCACTGAAGTCACTCAGTATTCGATCGTATCTCAGGAGACATTTCTGACATCTCTTGATATCATTATAGCAGCAAATAAAAAAAAAACCCAAAAAACTTCATTTTTCTGTTATTTTTTTCTTTGCGAATGTCATTTTTCAAGCTTCCTGAACATTTTTTGGTAGTAACACATACTGGAAGATATATATATATATATATACATCTATACACATATATGTATTTGGGCAGCATTTTTTCATTTATACATCAAACAATACAAACCATCCTTAAATAAAATTAATTTTCAATGCAGTACTCACATTTTAAAATGCCTATAAAACTTTTCCTATCAATTCTCCTCCTTCCAGCCTCCACATCTATTAATATACTTTGAAAAAAAACTGGAACCCATCACCCCTGATGATGGCACTTTGAAGTGCCGAAAGTACTCGGGATATGAACTTTGGTGGACTAATCCACAAATTCCATCCAAATATAAAAAAGTTGGCCAGAAAGCTTGAAAAGATCACCAATAAAATCATTAAACAGGAGAGCTGACTTTTGTTTAATTCCACTTGTATAAATATACACATATGTATGTATGTATGTATATATATATATATATATATACATACATACATACAAACCATTATTGATTAAAAAGTGAAAAACATTCTGATGGGAAATAAAACTGAATAGGTGTTTCAATATACTGAAGATTAAAAGTAAAGGTAATTTAGGTAGATCACAGCACAGGTAAAAAAATAAGGGGTGTATCAACAATACTCAGACACTGCAACCAAGACATTATCATATGCGTTTGTGTGTGTCTGTATGTGTGTATACATGTAGAATTAAACAAAAAATATGTCTCCTGTTTTATTAACAATCTTTTTGAGCTTTTTCTCTGAATGTTTGAGATGAGCTTTGATGATTAGTATTATCTGCGTTATTCGGACTATTGTCCTCATCTTCATTATTATCTGTACGACAAGAAGGTTCTCAAGTTTGAAAAGAAGGTTCCCGAATCCAACAAAGTTCCCGAGCCCGACAAGAAATTCCTGAATAAGGCCGGAGGGCATATCAGCCGAAACGTTGTACAGATAACAATGAAGATGAGGACATTAGTCCGAATAACGCAGATAATACTTTTTGAGCTTTCTAGCCAACTTTTTTTTACATTTGGATGGAATCTGTGGATTAGTCCACCAAAGTCTTTGAAGTGCCATTATCAGGGATGATGTGTTTGTGTTCCATTTTTTTTTCAAGTTAGAAGTAATGAGAGTAACTAGGAGAGGAACTTGTAGAAATTATATCAAGGGGTTTCGGGGGATGGACGGAGGAGAATTGGTAGGAAAGGTGTTATAGGCATTTTAAAAAAGTGAGTACTGCATTCAAAATTAATCTGATTTAAGGATGGTTTGTATTATTTGATGTATAAAACTTCTGGTATTTGGAGTTTTTGTTTGTTTTTTTCTTTGTGCAAAATGTATGTAAAAGACAAACAAAAATAATGCTGCCCAAATATATATATATATATATATATATATATATTAATTCAGTGGATTTAACCCTGAAGATCCTTATGGTGAAACTCGAGTAGGTTTCTATTGTATCCATTTCTTTAATATATATATATATATATATATATATATATATATATAATATATATATTTATCCTAGCTCTGTCAATGATAATAAGCACTCTTTACTTATAAATATAGCAAAATATTTTATCAATATTAATATATATATTTTTCATGGAATTATTTTATATATATATATATATATATATACACTGAGTTTTAAAACATATGAACAATGATATTGGTATCATGCTGAAATGTTAAAATCAAAAATTGAAAATAAAAATTTAAGAGTTGAATTTTCATTTGCTTTTCAGCAATTCTATTACTCGTAAATTAAAATTTGTTGCAACTGCTGCAAGATTTTAGGAATAACTCTGTATATTTTGAATATTTTGAATATACATTAATGCAGGCCTTTATCTCTGTACACACGTATTTGTGTGCATGACTGCACATACACACATACTCAGGTGTACATTTCATATTTTGCATTTATACGAAAAACAAATTTTTGGCAACAGATAGTCACCCACATGATTCGAATAATAAATTTAATATAAACTTTAAGAGGAAACGGTAAAGTGGAACGTGTCTGCGGATGTCCGGGCTAATTTGTGTGGGTGGTCACCATAGAGTTCTTTTCAATTTTGTCAACATATAAAAATCAATAATGAAAGAAAAAATAAAAAATAAAGAAGGTGCTATTGATACAAGCAATGTAAATACTAGAATATTTATGTATTTTCTCTCATGTAAATGTATTGAAACATCTATTTATATATATATATGAATTGTAGAAAATAAAAATAAAAGAAAGAACAGGCTACATATATAATATTCTACTGATAAGGACTCTTTACATGTACAATTTTCAGATAGATACACCCGTATACTGAGACATACATCCAAACAAACAGATAGTCACATCCACCCAAATACACACACACACACATATATATATATGTATGTATGTATGCATTATATATATATATATATATATATATATATATATATATGTATGTATTATATATATCTATATTATATATTTATGCAAAAATTATATTTTGGTTGTTTAGAAGCATTATATACATACATACATACAGGCAGGGTGCAGCATAAGTAACGCCCTTTTTAATTTCATATCTTATAATGTATATTTTCTTTATTATTTTCTTTAATTAATTTGCTAAATAAGCATTATATCAATTTTGTTAATATATTATATTAATCCATTAATCTGGGGAAATACATTTATGTTTGAAAAAATAAAGGATAATCAAAAAGGCTTTAATTTTGTTCCACTTAAACAAAAGGGGTTACTTATGCCGCACCCTGTATATATATATATATATATATATATATAAGTAAAAAGTTGTCGGGGCAGCCTAATGTCGGTATCAGCCATGCAGCGAGGGAGTCTATCCTCTTTTCACTAGTGCTAGACAAAGGAGATTATTTTAGCGTCTGAGGTGGAGCGCCACACCTACCATCAGCTCCTTACTTTACCGCATAGATCCCAGTGCTACTCATACGCTGAGTTGGCAAGGGCGGGTATCAAACTAGGAACCTTGTGGTTTCTATCCGAACACTCACCGACTGAGCTAACCCGGCCCTTTATATATATATATATATATATATATATATATATATAAAATCATAAACAATTATATATAGATTGATGCAATTGTTGGGTGCAATTGTGAGCAATTATGCCTGTGTGTGAGAGTATACAAAAATAGAGAGAATCATACATATATTCACTCCTGCATGCTCACACACATGTATATATATATATACATATATATATATATGTGTGTGTGTGTGTGTGTGTTTGTATATATAGATTCATATATAGAGATAGGTATACATACATATTCTCATATGCATATACACACATATATACATGAATACAACATATATACATACACTTATAGATATATGTACAACATACATAATACAAAATATATACATACACTATAGTATATGTACACACACAACATATACATTATACACATACACTTATAGATATATGTACACACACACATATACATTAATACAAAACATATATACATACACTTATAGATATATGTACACACACATACATACATGAATACAAACATATATACATACACTTATAGATATATGTACACACACACACACACACACATATATATGTTATAAACATAAGCAAACAGTTCTCTGTGGTCTCTCATCATCATCAGGTCATGCTAACTTATATAAATACTCCACAGCAACAATATATACATATATATATATGTGTGTGTGTGGTTGAGAGTAGAGGAAAATGTGGATATAACAACACAAATGACTATGTTCAAGGAAGTCTCAATCAATAATGAGAGGAAATATCAATTGACCATAGCCATTTGTGTTGTTATATCCACATTTTCCTCTACTCTCAACCCCATTTTGTCGGATTTATTCAATCTTTCACTCCTTATATATATATATATATATATATATATAGATGGATAGATAGATACACTGAAAACTAAAACACAAATACTTTTTTTATATACAGACTCAAGTTTGGATAGATAGGCTCTCTTGGGGCGTGCCCAGTTGGCTGAGGCAGTAGAATACACTGTAAAATCACCCTAGTGGGGCAACCTGTTGGTGGTGACCTGTGATGCTTAAGGATGGAATCCTGGTAGCTGAGCAGTCCATGACATGCAACACTCTACTTTGGCCCTTACTTAGGCTACATGGGTGGTTGGAAAGGCCCCCTCTGATAATATCCGCTGGCCATGTCAAGCCCTAGCAACTATATGATTGTCCTGACCCTATTGCTCTTATGACACCTCCCAACTCTTTTTTATCATATATGTGCTAGAAGGTGGTGGTAGAGGGACTTAGTGTCCTGGGTATGGCATTAAACTGCATCTAATGGTGAAGTTCCAACTTTGAAGCTCAGAGGAGTGTGGAGTACACCTTGATCGCCATGACAACCAGGTTCACTCTGACCCTGCGTGGTCATACCAGCTAGGGTCCCTTTTATGACTTAGATAAAAAAAGAAGAGTTTAAAAGCATGTGTCAAAAAAAAAAAATTGAGTTTAAAAAGAAAATGTTGAACACCCATCAAGAATGAATAAAACAACATCTTTGGCATTAAATAACCCAACAAGGGTTCATATGCCATAAAATCCAACCAACCTTCTCAAGGGACTGTAATTGAGGCCTTGTGCCAGACTAATATAAACTTACTAAATACTTATATAAATATTCCAACTGATTTACACACACACACACACACACACACACACACACACAAATGAAAGTTCTACGGATACTAGTAGGTACTAATATAGATTTGTCTTGTCAAATATACTAAGATTTATGGGTGCAAAATATGGAAATAAATCTGACTGTATGAAGAAAAAAAAAACAATGTTGCTAATGAAAGATTATTTTCTTTATAATACTTTCTCACTTTTCGTTTTCATTTTGAAAAAATTAACTCAGGTGTCTAACCCTAATATCTATTTGTTCTGATGAAGGTTATTATGATAAAACTGAAACGTTTTAACATTGACCAACTTTTCATTCATAAATTCATCCTTTGTAATATTTTGTTTTTTCTTATTTACTTTTCTACACAGATTTATACAGCAATAATCTTTTCTCAACATACATGCACATAAAGAAACAAATGTTTGTATATATGTGTATATATATATATATATATTGGAAGTTGAAATGCCTCCTGTAATGAACTGATTTGACCATCTCGGCCTAATGATACCCGCCTCTTGGTGCAAATTACATTCGTTTGTTCTTTCTTTTTTTTCTTCCTTTCTTCTTCTCTTCTCTTCTTTTTTCTTCTTCTTTCTGTAGGTTTGATTTTCTTCCAAACTTTCTTTTCTTTCTTCCTTTCTTCTTCTTTTCATTATTTCCTTTCTTTTTTCTTCTTCTTTTGTTTCCTTGTTTCTTTCTTTCCCTTCTTCCTTCTTTCTCTATGGTTAATTTTCTTCCTTTACTTTCTCTTCTTCCAAACTTTCTTTTCTTTTCTTTCTTCAAATCTTTCTTCATCATTTTCTTCTTTCGTTCCCTTCTTCATTCTTTCTATACGTTTCATCTTTAAAAAACTTTCTCTTCTTCCAAACGTTTGTTTATTTTATTTCCTCTTCTTTCTCCTTTTTATTCAATTTTCTGCATTCTTGTACCCCCCCCTTCTCTCTTCTTTGTTGAAACTCAATGCACTATTAGTTGAATAGTGAGTTCAATCCCCGCAGGATGCTCCATACTTGTGACCTTATGT
>CM042166.1:7761447-7808947 GCA_023376005.1 Doryteuthis pealeii | reverse complement strand
TTAAATTAACTTTCACTACCAGCATTGTGCAATAGTCGTTTGTTGTTCACAGATTGGATCTCTCTGGTGATCGTAAAATATATAAACAAATGTATGTATTTAATAGTTTAAACATCACCCCTTAATGGCAGGTGTCAAATGGCCGAGAGATTAACAAATCGGGCTGAGGAAAAGTCAGTCAGGTTTTATTCCTGGTTTAGAGGTAGTTGCTATGTCTAGCCACACTGAAGAGATGGTGTCTGTGGATTATATATATATATATATCATACCGCCGTAAAATATGTAGCAATCAATTGTTCACCCTAGACTAATGGCCAGCTGATAGCTGCAAGGGTAAGGAACTTGGTAGACAAAAATTCTGTCGGGTTTCGATCCCGGCTAGAAGTACCTGTTAAAATGTCGAGCCGCAAACTTTGAAACATGTCTGTGGAAGACATATATATATATATATATATATATGTATGTATGTATGCCAGAGATTCTCAATGAAGAGAATTTTTTGGTTGAAATAAATTTATAACCATTAAGATGACCAATATTTAAGCCTTTTCTCTATCAATCATTATATATATATATATATATATACATGGAAAACTTATTCTTTTTCATGTTCTGTTTTTTAAATAAAGGTCTTCTTGGTTTTAAAAAAGTGGGACCGTTCAAATCGCCCAAGATGAAATGCAAAAATGTAAATCCTGATTATCTGGTGTTGTTTATCTGCCTAATTCTTATTTCTTATGAGTGACATCACCTCAGCTAAATAATGGACCATTCCATTTTTATGATAAAGAAAGGGAAGAATAAGGACATGCTACACAGAAAAAGTACTTTAAAAAAAGGAATGCGTGCACCTTTATATGAATCAATGGATGTGAGTGTTTATGTGGGATTGGAAATTTGTTTACAGGAAGAAGAAATATATACAATTAAATTTCCATTGATGTATTCAGGATTTTCGGAACATCATACAACTACGAATGAAACTATAGAAACACATCTTCCCTTGCGTTCTGTTAACACACAGACACATACACACACCTCAGTCGGTAGAGCATTCAGCTAGAAACCACAAGGCTCCTAGTTCGATACCAGCCCTCGCCAACTCAGCATATGAGTAGCACAGGGATCTGTGTGATAAAATAAGGAGCTGATGATAGGTGTGGCACTCCATCTCAGATGCTAAAAAACAATCTCCTTGGTATAGTGCTAGTGAAAAGGGGATAGACTTCCTCGCTGATTGGCTGATATCGACTTTAGGCCACCCCGACGACTTTACTTACTTTATATATATTTATTACATGAATGTTTTACTGTGACCGTTGGGATTCAGGTTACTTCATTTACCATTCATCAGGCAGAGTGAAAGATTCTTTTCAAAATCCCAGTAATATATATATATATATATATATATATATATATATATATACATACATGCAACGCTCTACTGTATAAGGGATGGAGCACTCTATGACAGCCTTTACATACAAAGCGATGTGTGTATTAAAATAGTTAAAATCCCCTTCGCATTCTGTAAGTGATGACAGCCTAATGGTTAAGGTGTCGGACTAACACCGGCTGTAGATAGCTTACAAATGTCTAGCCACACGGAAGAGACTTGATAAGTCGAAACACATGTCTGTGGATTACTCACTCTCTCTCTCTCTCTCTCTCTCTCTCTCTCTCTCTCTCTATATATATATATATATATATATATATATATAGTCATCTACAGACATATATATATACATATATATATATATATATTGTTACTAATTTACTAAGTGTTACTTAAATTCAGCTAATACGACAAGCATTGAATTTAATTTTAAGTTGTAATTGATATGAAATATGAAGTTGAGATATCATGTATATATATATATATATATATATATATATATATATATATATATATAAATATATGCATATATAATCAATATTTATGATTTTTTTACAAAATTTGTAACTTTTTTTTTTCCTCTGATACATTGCACAGACATTCCAAAATGGTAAAAACTTGAAATTCATAAATCAATGCATTTTATTCATATTGTAAGGTTTTATTACACACACACACACACACACACACACACACACCACACACCGATATATATATATATATAATTATGCGTTATGTTCTTGTGAACGTTGTTTGTTTGGTCTTTTTAAAGCATTGGAAATAAGAACAAAAACAAGAAAAACAGAACAATATATATATATATATATATATATACAATCACATGAAACATATATAGATGACATATAAGACTAGATGATCTATATATATATATATATATATATATATATATATATACTATATATATGTGTGTGTGTATATATATATATATGACAACATTAAATATAAATATGTATATATATATATTTTTTAATTTTATATATATATATATATTAGTGGTCTTTTGCAAAGTAAGTATAAAATACCAGTGTGAATATTTACTCTTGCATCGTAAAATCTTAAAATCCCTATTAGGTCAATGCTTGTTATTGGGATTCTAAGGTATATATATATATATATATATATATATATACAATGCATATACATACACACACACACACACACACACACACACACATATATATATATATATATATATATATATATATATATATATATATATATGTGTGTGTGTATATATTCCAAGATTAATGGGTATTCTGTTACAGAAAAAGAAGGGAGGAAATTCATCACCTGTAAATTTAGAATCATGCATCTAACTTCACATGTTGAAATTAATACACATTGCTTTTTACTTTACGCTTTTAACTTTCCACCAACAATAATTATAGTAACCATATATATTATCTGTATACACACACACACACACACATATATATATATATATATATGTAATAAAAATTCTTGATATAAATAAAATATCTATTTTCAGTCTTTTTGAATTAATTTTTTTTTAAATCTGGGATTTACATTACACCTTTAACTTTTTACCAATAATGTATATATATATATATATATATATATATATATATAATCCAAAAGTCCAGAGAAGAAATCTTCCTTACGACACAAGAGTTTTATTTAAAAAAAACCTGTTATAGTTTGAGAGCTCAGTGTGTACTCTTAATATTAGAGTCACAGAGCAAATATATAAGTAAAAGAATAACAAAAGACTTAGAGATTTAGCATTATAGTCTATTTCAGGGAGCTGAAATTTATATTATATAATTTAAATTTATATCAAGAATTTTTATTATATATATATATATATATATATATATAAAAATTCTTGATATAAATAAAATATTTATTTTCACTCTTTTTGAATTCAATTTAAAAAAAATCTTGGATTAAGATGCAAATTTGAATTAAATTTATATCTTAATCTCTCATACCGATAGAGAATGAGGCATATTGCTATTTTTTTCAACTCACCCAAGAGAAGGAAAAACTGCTTTTGGTTGAGTTATTTTCATATAAAAAATTTAATAAATAAATGTTTTCAAATAAAAAATATTCCTATGCATAGATGATAATCATTTACTTGTTTTTATTGGATTAGGGGGTTAATATTTTTTTTGGTAGATCCATTTTTAACACAGTAGATGAAAATGTGATGGAAGGAAGAAGAGAGAGACAAAATAAGGAAGAAATCACTTGTTGATTCGTATTTCTTAGAGAGGTGATGGGTGCTGGCTGGCTGTAAAAATCAATACAGTAATTTAAAGAAATAATCCCACCTTGAATGGGTGGATAATCAGAGGTGTTTATATATATATATATATATATATATACTCTGTAGTAATGATTAAAATCACTGAAGTAAATAAATAGAAGACTTTAAATACAAATGGTTTAAAACAGACATGGTTTGTTTTAAACCATTCGTTTTTAATCATATATTTAGCTCTTTCTATTGAGCACTTTTACAGGTTTTATTACAAAAAATCCTCAAGTATTTAAGGTTTTATTTTTATTTACTTTGTGGTTTTAAATCGTCACTACGAAGCATATATATATTTATATATGAACTCCTCTGATTACCTACCCATATACATCCCCCCCCATATATATATATATATATATATATATATATATATATATGAGAGAGAGAGAGAGAGTGATAGATAGATGGATAGCAATAATATATGGATAAAAACAAGCCAGCCACGCTTATGTACATATAAACATGTACTTATGTAGGTAGATATACAAATGCATGCCTGGGAAGACACATGTTGAAATACGTAGATAACATAAACAGAGTCTACTTACTTATTTCAAACGATTGATTCTATGAGATGTCAAGGGAGTCGTTCAAAGGATAAACGTTCTGTAAAACGAGGTGAAAACAGCCCCGTATTTTATTTTTATGAGCAGTCAGATCCTAAAATCCTTCTTCGTCTTACTGTGTTATCCGGCTCACAATTGCATACGGAGTGTGAGAACGTTCCGAGGAATGATTAATAATATTGCTATCACTGCTGCTGCTGCTGCTGTTACAAGTGATGCTACAGTTGGCTGCTGCTGCTGCTGCTGCTGCCACTGCATTGACTGTAAGAATGCTAGTGCTAATGCTGATAGAAGAAAATTGATACTGATAGTAGATGATGAGGATGATAATATTAGATGATAAGGATGATAATTGATGATGATGATGATGATGATAATATTTAGTCATGAGAATGGTAGTACTAATCCTGTTAGAACTGAATGATAATAATGATAATTATAATAATAATAATAATTGATAATGATGCTGATAATAATAATAATTGATAATGATGGTAATAATGATATTGATGATGATAATATTTGATGATAATGATAATAAACCTGAGGAGACTTGCTGTCACTCAGCCTCCAGTGAATCACCAGCTTAAGTGGGTGTATAAAACCTTCATAATAATAATAATGATAACAGTTAATAATGATGATGCTGATAATAGATAAGGATGCTGATAATGATGATGTATAAACAAGGAATGGAGGATTGCTAAAACAAACAACAGCAATAATAATAATAATGATGATGATAATACTTGATAATGATGGTAATAATAATAGATAATTATGATAATAATAGTAATGATGGTGATAACAATGATAATAATAATAAAAATAATAATAGTGATGAGGATGATAATGATAGTAATAATAATAATAATGATATGATAATAATAATAATAATAATGATATGATAATATGTAATAATAATAATAGTGATGAGGATGATAATGATAGTAATAATAATAATAGTGATGAGGATGATAATGATAGTAATAATATAATAGTGATGAGGATGATAATGATAGTAATAATAATAATAGTGATGAGGATGATAATGATAGTAATATAATAATGATAATGATAGTAATAATAATAATAGTGATGAGGATGATAATGATAGTAATAATAATAATAGTGATGAGGATGATAATATAATAATATGATAATAATAATATATATGATGAGGATGATAATGATAGTAATAATAATAATATATATGATGATAATGATATAATGATGATATGATAATGATATAATAATAATAATAGTGATGAGGATGATAATGATAGTAATAATAATAATAGTGATGAGGATGATAATGATAGTAATAATAATAATAGTGATGAGGATGATAATGATAGTAATAATAATATAGTGATGAGGATGATAATGATAGTAATAATAGTGATGAGGATGATAATGATAGTAATAATAATATGATGAGGATGATATAATGATAGTAATAATAATAATAGTGATATGATAATGATATAATAATAATAATAGTGATAATGATAGTATAATAATAATAGTGATGAGGATGATAATGATAGTAATAATAATAATAGATGATATGATAGTAATAATAATATGATGAGGATGATAATGATAGTAATAATATGATGATGATAATGATATAATAATAATAATATAGTGATGAGGATGATAATGATGATAGTAATAATAATAATAGTGATGAGGATGATAATGATAGTAATAATAATAATAGTGATGAGGATGATAATGATGATAATAATAATAATAATGAGGATGATGGATGATAATGATAGTAATAATAATAATAATAATAGATAAGCATGATGATAATGATGGTAGTGTAGACAATAATCCAAGCAAAACAATGAATGGGGTGGAGGATGGCTAAAACAACAATAATAATAATAATAATAATATTAATAAAGGCAATGAGAATATTTGAAAGAGGCTGAAGTATCAAATTGTTTTCTATAGGATCAGCTAATTATCACTCGTGACAAAATACTATTATTAATACGACTATTACAAATGAGGATGAAGATAATAATGATGATGATGAAATTGTTGAGGTATCACTTGGCCTTACTAATCATTATTACTGGTGTTAAATAATAATAATAATATTGGATCTTGCCAGAGAGTTAAATAAGCAGTGGAACATGAAGGTGACTGTGATTATAGTTGGTGCCCTTGGAACGATCCCCAAAGGCTTGGAAAGGAAACCGGAAGAATTGGAAATCACAGAATTGAATTAAGACAATGCAGAACACAGCACTGTTGAGATCCGCTCGAATATTTGGAAGAGTCCTGGAGATCCGAGGACTGTTGAGATCCGCTCGAATATTTGGAAGAGTCCTGGAGATCCGAGGAGCTGTGCTGTCATTCAGACTCCAGTGAAAGAGCACCAATTAAAGCTGGTGTGAAAGATATCCAAGGAGTGAAATAACAATAATAATACACTGAAAGAAAATGAAAAGATAGACAAATAATTGGACCTTGCCACAGAATTGAAAAAAACTGGGGAACATGAAGGCAAATGTTGCACCAATTGTAATTGGGGCCCTTAGAACAGTCTCCAAGGGTTTGGAAAAGAGTCTGGGCGAACTGGAAATCAGAGAAAGAATTGAGACCATCACACAACCTCTAGTGAACCACCAGTCAAGGAGGGTGTGAAAAACTCTCATGGAACCAATAATAATAATAATAAGATACTGGTGTTCCTATAAAATACAACCGTTATCATCTTGTGACACCCTCTGGTTAAAAATGAAACCGTCCAAATGAGTGCCGTCACCTAAGCTAAATAATGGACCATTCCGTTTTTATTATAAAGAAAGAAAGGGAAGAAAAAGGACATGCTACATAGAAAAAATATAATAAGAAAGAAAGAGAGTAGGGTAGCATGAAGAAGCAATAACACTAATCTGTTTCTATTGAAAAGAAGGAAGGAAAGAAAGAAAAAATAAATGAAAAGATGAAAGAAAGGAAAGAAGGAAAGAAAGAAAAAATAAATGAATGTAAAATCAGGATTATTATACTTTTTACATATTGAACTATTTTGCAATAGCTTTTAAGCGATCATACCAAATGTTATAATAAATTATCATACTGTGGTATACACACAGGTCCCGCTAGTATAACAATGGTAAGACCATCCTCCTGAATCAGTCATAGAAGTTCACGTAGTCACTATTCTTTATGATTTTACTATTTATACCCGACAGACATATAAAAGCAAATAGACCAGACATAACGATTAGAGACTACAAGCAAAAAATATGCCTCATCATAGACATAGCAGTGCCAACAGATAACATTATATATAAAATGGACTCTCCCGTCGATTTTCAACATATGAGGGTTCATACACACAATGAACACCCACACAGTGATTTGTTTATAGTGGTGAAGGCTTGTGTTGGACCATCCACACTTTTTGGCACAGTTGATAGGAAAGAATTGGTGCATCAAGGGTTGCCACAAACCCAATCAACGACCGACCTCAGGAATTTTGAATTCAGAGTTATCCCTCTCCTAGACTGGTTACCTACCCAAGGCTGAAGGGCCTAGTCTGCCCTACTATTTAGCCCATAGCTGGAGGGAGAATATATGGATTCATACCTTTCCCAAGGGTATTAGTGCTATGTGAAATGCCAACAGCTTCGTCTAGGAATTGAACTCGAATCGACGAGTCCATTTTCCACGACTGTAACCACTAGCCCACACACCTCCATTATATATATATATATATCCAAGTTATCCACAGACACCGTGTTTCGACGTTCCACGTCTCTTCAGTGTCGCTAGACATAACCACCTCCGACCAGGAGTAAAACCCGACTGACTTTTCATCAGCCCGATTTGTTAACCTCTCAGCCATTTGATAGCTGCCATTAAGGGGCGGTGTTTAAACTATTAAATACATACATTTGTTTATATACTTTACGGTCACCAGCAGAGAGATCCAGTCTGTAAACAACAGATGATCATTGCTTTACGCTGGCGGTAAAAGCTAATTTAAGTTGACCCTAGACAGCTCTACAAGGTTTTGGGGGCATATAACAAGTCATCCATAAGTCATATATATATAATTAAAGAAATAACAAAAGACTTAGAGATTTAGCATTATAGTCTATTTCATAATAGATAATTATGAATCTCTAAGTCTTTTGTTAATTCTTTACTTATATATTTGCTCTGTGACTCTAACATTAAGAGCACACATTGAGCTCTCAAACTGTGACAGGTATTTTTAAATAAAACTCTTGTGTCATAAGGAAGATTTCTTCTCTGGACTTTTGGATATATATATATATATATATATATATATATATATATATATTGGTGGATGATATCAAGTGTTTCTGTGATAAGATTCAACTAAAATTGAGAACTCAAATGTACATATAAAAATATGATTCAGTAATAATGAATCTGTGAGACTAATCTTTTCCCCATCCCTTCTACCCATGTGATGCCAGGTAGTTGCTTATAGTAACTTATAAATTAGAATACAAATACATAGTATAGCAAAAATCACGAGAAAGGTACATGGAAACTAAAAGTAAAGTAGGTGGAGTGGCCTATTATCGGTATCAGCTGGACAGCGAGGGAGTCTATCCCCTTTTCACTAGTGCAAGACTAGGGAGATTATTTTTGTGACTGTGGTGGAGCACCACACCTATCATCAGCTTCTCATTTTATTGCACAGAACCAAGTTCATGCACTGGGTTGGTGAGGGCCAGTATCGAATCCAAGAGAGATGAGGTGAATATGAAATGTATCAGCAAAACTTGTAAAGTAGTATTTATGAAGAAATATGAAACCTACCCTTCCAGGGCCCCAAAAAATCTTGGGCAACCTGGTCAAAGGTTCGAAATATCTACTTAATAATGTGCTCTGAGAATCTCGTGCTAGCCATTCGTAATATTTTGTCACTTGGTCTCGGACACAATTTAAACAACTGTTCATCTGCATTTTACTTTTGGGTGATGGAAAAAAAACGGACAAACATATTTAATGGGTTTAGATTCTCATGTTTATTATGGTTTAAGTAAAAGTTCATGGTGCTGTTCTCCTCACACACAGTGCTCAAACGACTCTAGTTTGCTGCAAAGTAGACAAAACCAGAAATAAACAAAGTGCATGCGGAAAATTAATAATTTAGGATTGCGGAAATTTACCCATCACACAGACACACATACACACACACTAGGGCCGGGTTAGCTCAGTCAGTAGAGTATTCAACTAGAAACCACAAGGCTCCTAGTTTGATACTGGCCCTTGCCAACTCAGCATATGAGTCGCACAGGCATGTGTGCGGTAAAGTAAGGAGCTGATGGTAGGTGTGGCCCTCCACCTCAGACGGTAAAAACAATCTCAAAGTCTAGTGCTAGGGAAAATGGGGATAGACTCCCTTGCTGATTGGCTGATACCAACTTTAGGCCACCCCGACGACTTTACTTTTTTTTTTTATTACGGTTTAGATTAAAAGAGCCCCCCATCTTTGTCCGTGGTTAGTTCTTCAATTTTTAGTTTACTCCAAGGAGAAATTATTTCACAAAACTATAAAAACGAAAATAACCACTAGCTTGTGGTTGCAAATTAATATTTAGTGTCTTAACATATTCAAGAATTCTGAACCAATTCTTTAAAATTACTAAAACCAAAAATCATCTTCAGAGCTTGTTGTTGACCGAGAAACACGTGGCGGATGTATTTATAATGAAACGACCGCATTTTTTGGAACATCAATGTTTTCGTTTTGATTTCAAATTATTTTCAGCTCTTCTCCCGATGAGTCCGGATTAAAAACAAGCTCTGAAGATGATTTTTTATAAATCGAAATATTGTTCAATATCAGCTATGAATATGATATAAAATATTTTCACTTTAACAGTATATTGTGTGTTTTCATGTGAAAGGTACTTAATATCTAAAAGTAGGTGTAGTGGTCTATTATCTAGTATCAGATAGACGTTGAGGGAGTCTACCTCCTTTTCACTAGGAAGATTGTTTTTGTGACTGTGGTGGAGCACCACACCTACCATCAGCTCACCACTTTACCACACTGATCCAAGCAATGCTAACCATGCACTGGGTTGGTGAGGGCCAGTATCGAATCTGGAATCTTGTGGTTCCTAGGTGGATGCATTAATGACTGAGCTAAGGAAATGATATGTGACCCGATATGAAGGACATAAGTGTTTTTATGTGAGACATTAGTACCACCAACAACACCACTACTTGTAGGTGCTCTTAGCGTAATGGTTCTCATCAGAGGAGATGGAAAATGCAACCTAAGATCAAATCCTGGACAAGGTCCTTTGCATTTCACTTTGTACTATAAGAGGTAACTTTCTTATAATAAGTTATAAGATTTAAAGTTTTTATAAGTTGGAAGGCTCAGAGTAACCTTCCAACATGGGTACATGTGTGTACATATAGGAGTTAAAAACAGAAAACCCATAAACACAACATGGAATTTCAAATGACATGTATTAATACATTTACACAAACAAGAAATTATGCTTGAAATACTTGTGGATTGCAAATAAAGGTTTTGTCTGCAGGAATGTTAATTATATAAATACTAGAAACTACTACCCGGCATTGCCAGGTAGAGAAGGGGACAAAAAATGGGATAATAATCATGTAAAGTTCTTATATTAAAGTTGGTAGGCTTAGAATAACCTTCCAACGTGGGTACATGTGTGTACATAAATTACTCCGACAAAGTTATAAGATATTAACAAACTTTATTCTGTGAGCATATTCAGAACAGGAATACATATACAAAACAGATACATAAACGCATTATAAAGGAAGTAGGATGTAGGACTTATGTTCTGAGGAATGTCACTTACTGATAGCTGGTTGGGGGGGCAAAGCCCACCAGTTAAGAGTAAGAGGCACAAGTGTCTAAACAATGTGAAGTGTTTGTCTGCTGCCTAAATACTTTATAAATTGTATTTATAAACAAGAAGAACAGAACTTCTGTTGGTTAAATAGTATCACTACTGTTCTTCTACAAGAATGGTATAAGAATGTAAAGTTCTTATAATAAATTGGAAGGCTCAGAGTAACCTTCCAACGTGGGTACATGTGTGTACATAAATTACTCCGACAAAGAAGTTATAAGATAATAACAAACAGACTTTATTCTGTGAGTACATAGAGAAATACATTCAAGACAGGAATACATATACTCATTACAAGGTACCAGATAGATATACAAAACAGATACATAAACGCCTTATGTAGGATGTAGGACTTACATCCTAAAGAATATCACTTACTGATAGCTGGTTGGGGAGCAAGTGTCTAAACGATGTGAAGTGTTTGCTGGTCCCAGAGGAAGAGATCTAGAATTTCCCGGGCTCTCCACTTAAATACTGGATGCTCTACCAATTGAGATCTCAAGTAGGGCTGGTTTGAATTCAGAGTTTTCTTTCCCCTAAACCAGTTGTTCTGTCAAGGCTAAATAATCGAATCTGCCCTACTATTCACCCATAGCTGAGGGAAGATGAAATGGATTCATGCCTTTCCCAAGAGTACTGTAACAATTGTCTGCTTTTTTGAAACTTTATTATAAGTTTCATACAATGAGGTAAAATATCAACTGAATTCAACTGTGTTGTTATATCCACAATTTCCTCTATTCTCAACCACATTTTGTTGGATTTATTCAAATCCTTCAATCCTCATATAAAGGACAGTTTGTATGTATGTATGTGTGTATGTTTGGAAAAGAACTATGAAAATAAAACAATTAACAACAAAATAAATATATATACACATTCACTATTATACATGGTATAATGGTTAACAAGCTAGATTCGCAGACCATTGTTAGTGAATTTGATTCTCATTGGGTGCCCCATACTTTTGGCCTTGTGCCACATCTAAGCTAAGCTTAGTAAATAACTATATATATAAAATATAAATTTGAAGGCAATTTACAATGCGATGTAATAGGTGTTAAATGATGTTTATTTATCTAAATATTTTCGAGAAAATCTCATCATCAGAGGCAGAAGCATCTGTGTTTTGTTTTTGTAAGCAATGCGCCGGCGTAATCTTTTGTTGTTATTAAGTTGGAGGAATGCCAGATATTTTAAATGTTCGGGATTTTCCGTGATGGCATGTCGGTCTGTTGTATATGTGCTCGTGCGGATTATTTGAAATATATATATAATATTGTAAAAATTGAAAAAACACAAGTTTCATAAACGAATGATGTTTATTACACCTATGCTGCAGTGTTTTGGTCTGTTTAGATAGACCTTCATCAGGGCTTTTCTTGGTTTAAGGAAAAAATAAATTATTACTAAAAGTTTTCCTTAAACCAACGAAATCTAAACAGACCAAAACACAGGGCTTTCTTGGTTTAAGGAAAAAAATAAATTATTACTGAAATTTTTCCTTAAACCAATGAAAGCCCTGAAGAAGGTCTATCTAAACAGACCAAAACACTGCAATATAGGCATAATAAACATCATTCGTTTATGAAACTTGTATTTTTGCAATTTTTACAATATTACATACTGTCAGATTCACTTCCATTTTTTCTTCACACACACATATATATCTAAAACAATTCATCATTTATCAAAAATATCAAAACATTAAATCATGTTGTTATAAATAATAGCAAGCCTAAAAAAATCCCTCAACATAAAACAAATATTGTTTTTCAGTTCATATATCCATTGTGAAATTAGATCTCTGGTAATATAAACAATAAAAAAATTTTAATATTAAGTAGGTAAGTACGATGCTTTGCTTATATCTAAATTCAACAAAGCATAGATTAGGTAGTCCCAAAAATTTGTTTGCTATTCATTTTAAAAACAAATTAAAATTAATTAAATCTATTATTTAAGGTCAAACTTTTGTCTAAAACGATAAGTAGTAACATAATGACCATCATTATTAAAAAAGAAAAATATCATTACATATGCAGTTTATTTTTAATGCTTTTAAAACAATTTTTTTTTGTCAATTTTGTTTGCGTTGGCCATTTTGGCTCTTTTTAAATGGTATAAAGGGCTTGTTTATAAATTCAATGTAACATTCGCGATTGCAAAAAAATTTACCAAAAATCAGGGAATTATCCGATTTTAATGAAATTTTCAGTATTGATTTATCAATTAATGAATTTTATAATGCATCAGTTATTTTATTTCAAAACTTTAATTAAATATTTTTGCTATGAAAAATTAATATATAAAATTCATTTAAAATAAAAATATTCTGATGTTAAGTTTAAAATGTTATATTTTTAGATTCTAGAAATAAATATCTATTTAATGCAAACCTTATTTTATTCAAACAAAGTATACATTTTGAAGAAAAACTCTATTGAAAATTTAAGCCCCGCCCCTTTTTAAGCAGAAAAAATATTGATTTATAAGATAATAGCCAATTAAATAATTATCGAAATGAGTAAAAAAGAAATCTCCAAAAAAAATTTTATTTTTTTTTTTTTTACATTTTCTGATTTTCGGTACTTATTTTCTTAAAAGATATTCCCCTTATAATTTCTTTTTTTTCTATTTACAACTTCAGACTTTTATCTTTTTATTCATACTGTAATTAATATCAAACAAGGAACAACTCGCCGAGATTTTACACCCCCAAAATAAGAGGGGGGCAAAATTAAGTGACCTGAAAAAAATGTGAAAGTTTTGAAATAAAATAAATAATGCATTATAAAGTTCATTCATTGATAAATAAACACTGAAAATTTCATTAAGATCTGATAACTCTCTGATTTTTGGTAAATTATTTTCTGTTGGAGGGGGGGGGGGCTAAAGTCATTTTGTCAAAAACGGATTTTAGGCCAATTTTAGGACTATCTAGCATAGATCATCTAAACAAAGCAACACCCCCAACAACATCTGACAACTTCTAGTAAATGATATGAAGGTCAGCTGAAAAGTTCATGGGCTGACCAAGATACTCTTATTGAATAGGAACAAATAAGGTTTATTTTTAAAATTCATTTTTCAAAATTATCTTTTAAACATATAACATTTTTTAGGTTCATTCATTTTTCAAAATTATCTTTTAAACATATAACATTTTTTAGGTTCAGGCAGGCAAAAAAAATTAAATCATAAAAATACAATAGAACATTTAAATATTATTTCTCTGAATTTTTCAGATGAGGCTTGATAATTAGTATTATTTGGATTATTCGAACTATTGTCCTCATCTTCATTGTTATCTGTACAACTGTTGAGAATTTTCAGCATATAAAGTGTGTGATAGATCCTCACTCCTACTTATAGACTAGGCCATAATCATGTGATCTATCTCTTGGCCAATCACTGGTAGTACTCTGAGGTTGATACAATACTTAAACCAACCCTACTAAATTACTTTTGACCTTCGTGGACGATGGACATAGGATTAAATCACTGGACCTTTACCAATACGTGGGATAGCACTTATACCCTTACCAAAGGAATTCATACCACAGGACTTTCTTTAAGCCCTTTTCAACTGGTCAAGGATGGCATTTCAGCCGATGTATCCTCCTGGTTTCTTCAGGTATTTCTTGTCGGACTCGAGAACCTTCTTTTCAATATTAGTTAGTGAAAATAGATCACTAATTAGGACTGAGCCTATTCTAGTAGTGACCACCCCAAGCGGAGTTTAACAGGTTTGAGTTTAGAGTTTTCCTTCTCCTAGACTGGTTGCCTAACCAAGGTTAAAGAGCCCAGTGAAATAAATCACTAATTAGGACTGAGCCTATTCTAGTAATGACCACCCCAAGTGGAGTTTAACAGGTTTGAATTCAGAGTTTTCCTTCCCCTTGACTGGTTGCCCAACCAAGGTTAAAGAGCCCTATCTGCTCTACAATTTACCCATAGCTGGAAGGAGAGTAGTTGAATTCATACCTTTCCCAAGGGTATTAGCGGTATGTGAACTGTAGCTTCATCCATAGTGAATGGCTAGTCTGTATGCGTGTGTGTGTGTGTGTGGGGGGGGGGTTCACCAGAGTAAAATAGGAATCTAAGGAGTCCATAGGTAAAAAATTAAAAAAAGATAGAAAACCACTGATATAGACATAATATATACATATTTACCAGCCCCTCTGCAAAATCAGGATGTGACACGAGGTCAATTTCTTAAGTGCAATTTAATAGGTCTGAATTCATTGTTTTCCTTCTCCTAGACTGGTTGTATAAGCAAGGTTAAAGAGACTAGTTTGGTTTGTTTTGTTTTACGGCATATTAACCTCAGTGGGTCATTTAATGCCGATAAAGTTTTGAAATAAATCAATTCTTAATGGATAATACAATTTTGTTCATCAACTCATGCTTTTCTATTTAACCCATAGATGGGACCCTAACAGGTACTACCACTCCGGGTCAGAGTGGACCAGGGAGCAATGGTGATGAAGGGGTGCTCCACATTCCCCAAACCTCCAAAACTGGAACCTCACCTATAGAGTTTAACGTCATTCCCAGGACATGTAGACCCTCAGCTACCGCCTTCTGGCACCCATATGATAAAAAGGGGTTGGGGCTGTTAAAGAGACTAGTCTGCCCTACTATTTACTCATAACTGGAGAGAGAATAGTTGGATTCATACATTTTTCAAGGGTATTAACCCTATGTGAAATGCAAACAGCCTTGTCCAGGATTTGAACTCATCTTGCCATGTCGATTTCCTATGAACATAACCATTACACTACACATCTCATGATATATTTAATATATATGTAAAGAAACAAAAGACCATGAATCATCAGACTTCCTCTCAAATTATCTAAAATTAGTCATCGTTTATAAACCAGAGAAGACATTAAATCATTTATATTTGATTTATTACCGATACTGTTTTAAAAATAAATCTTAAATCTTTAAAGACAACTAGCAAAACTACCTGACATTACCCGGGATTTAAAAAGTTAAAAAATAAAAATTAAATCATTTAAATTTGATTTATTACTGATACTGTTTTAAAAATAAATCTTAAATCTTTATAGACAACTAGCAAAGCTACCCGACATTGCCCAGGATTTAAAAAGTTAAAAAATAAAAATCAAATCATTTAAATTTGATTTATTACTGATACTGCTTTAAAAATAAAGCTATTTGTTTGCTTAAATCTTTATAGACATCTAGCAGAGCTACCCAGCATTGCCTGGGATTTAAAAAGTTAAAAATACAAATTCCTTTTCTAAATATTAGTTTTATTATCTTTTATTCTTGCTCTTAAGTTGTTTAACTTGATTATTTTTCTTGTTTGTATCAGTCATATAATTAGTGAATATAGCAAACTGGTCTAAAAAACAAACAAAATAGGAGCAGATGGATAGGGAGTGTGATCAACTGAGATGTATACATTCAGTGGGGTGGGTGTAAAAGTTTAAAGTATGTCAAAAAGGAGGTGTCTTGTTGTTTCTTAGGAGGTATTTTTTGTTTTTTTTTGCACGTTCTTATCAAATGTAAATGATTTTTAAACAGATCCTTAGGAAAAACCAAAATGGATTTCATAGAAATCGATCCACAACTTCTCTGATCCTGACTATTTGTCGAATCATAGAAGGGGTCCGAGCGAAGAATCTCAAGGCAATGCTATTATTTGTAGATTTCTTTAGATTTTCTATACATTGTTAACTCCATACACAGAGAAAAGATGGAGCAAATACTACTAGCATATGGTCTTCCCAAAGAAACTATAACTGCTGTAATGTGCTCTACAAAGTCATAAAAGTAATGGTTCATTTACCTGATGGTGACAGATTTCTTGGACATTTTTGCTAGAGTCCTACAAGCAAACTGCTCACATATATAATTCATCTTGCCAACAAATCTTGGAAGCAGAACCCTACAAAAAAGCAACTGTACAGCCACTTGCCTCTTATCACACAAATCATCCAATTAAGACGAACATGTTGGACACTGCAGGAGATGCAAGGAAAAACTCATATGGACACCTACGTGTGGACACAACAGTCTAGGCTGCTCAGCAAAAACCATCATCAATCAGCTCTGTGAGGATTCTTGATGGTATGCAGAAGACCTGACAGAAACAATGACTGATGAGGAATACCGGATGATCAGTTGGCAGAAAATTGACAGTAAAAACCTACATCTATCAGCTCTGTACAGATTCTGGATGCTGTGCAGAGGACCTGCCAGGAGTGATGACCAATAAGGATGGTTGGCGAGAGAGAGAGTTATGGGTATCCATACTGTCAGCACATCCTGATGATGATAAAAAGTACCAGATGAATAATTGATGAAAAAAAAAAAAAAAAAAAAAAAAATATTTCTCTGAATTTTTGAGATGAGGCTTGATAATTTGAATTATTTTTGTTTGGTTTGGTTTGGTTTGTTTTGTTTTACGGCATATCAACCTCAGTGGGTCATTTAATGCTGATAAAGTTTTGAAATAAATCAATTCTTAATGGATAATACATTTTTTTATAAATACATTTTTCTATTTAACCCATAGATGGGACCCTAACAGGTACTACCACTCCGGTCAGAGTGGACCAGGGAGCAATGGTGATGAATGGGGTGCTCCACATTCCCCAAACCTCCACAACTGGAACCTCATCATCAGATAGAGTTTAACGTCATTCCCAGGACATGTAGACCCTTAGCCACCGCCTTCTAGCACCCATATGATAAAAAGGCGATGGGACTTGCCATAAGGGCAATAGGGTTGGGAAAATCATATAGGTGCTAGGGCTTGATGTGATCAGCCGATTGATCGGAGGGGGCCTCTCCGACCGCCCGTCTAGCCCAAGATAGGGCCAGAGTGGAGTATTGCATGTCATGAACTGCTCATCCACCCAGTCTCTATCCTAAGCATCACGGGTCGCCACCCACGGCCAACAGGTGGCCCCATTGGGGGAGTCTTACCCCTCTGCAGAGGTGCAGTCAGTGCATTCTAACGCCCCAGCCGACAGGGCGGTTGAATTATTTGGACTATTGCCTTCATCTTTATTGTTATCTGTACAATGTTTTCCAATTATACCTCCTGATTAAGAAAAGCTTCTAGAGTTCGAAGAGAAGGATCCCGAGTTCAAGAAGGGTCCCAAGTTTGAAATACCTGAAGAAGGCCAGAGGCACTGTCCCAAACATTGTACTGATGGCATAGGTATCCATACTGTCAATGTGACCTGATGATGAAAGGAACCGGACCAATACTTGCCAGAAACTGACAATCTCATCTGTATATGCAGATACTGGATGCTGTGTAGAGGACCTGCCAGGACTGATGACCAATGGGGATGATAGGGGCAATGACTGATGGTGAGAGTAAGAGTCATGGGTATCCACGCAGTCAGTACAACCTGATAATGATGAAAGCTATCAGATGAACAGCTGGCAGAAAATGGACATCAAAAACCTACATCTATCAGCTCTGTGTAGATTCCGGATGCCGTGTAGAGGACCTGCCAGAAGTGATGACCAATAGGAATAATTTGTGAGAGAGAGTCATAGGTATCCATACTGTCAATGTGACCTGATGATGAGCAGTACCGGTCCAATACTTGCCAAAAATCGACAATCTCATCTGTATATGATTTTATTTTTTCTCCCCGATTTCAAAGCGGACCAATCGCATAACCAGTACCTAATTTACCTTGCCACACCCTCTCTCTTTCCTCGACATCAACTTGGGTAGTGAATCAATATTTATTTTTTTTATTTACCCCACCCAGCCCAAACGTTCTATCCTGCACTTCTCGACATCACCCCCCCCTTTAAGGTAAGCTAAAAGTTCAGAATACACAAGAGATAGTTTGGGATATTGATAAATATTTGGCAGCAGGCAAGAATGGCTGTGACAGAAATGAAAGCTGCGTGAGTGATGATGAGGATGCTAAGTGTGGGGGTAGGGGAGTGATGGCGGTGGTGGTGCCTCGGTGACAGGCTGGTGATTGCGTAGATAATGATGGTATTGATTACCAAAGAGACCAGAGTGAAACCAAAGATATATTATCCCATTATACATTATACATAAAATAGCCCTATTCTATCAGTGATACTTCCATTAATTCCTGACCTTTGACAATCCCTTCATCCTTTTTTTTATACATTTGCATTGTATGTATGATAACCCTATTCAGAGCAAGGTTTCGATTCTTACTCTGATGAGGTATTAAGCGAAACTATTAGTAGGTATATCTGACTCATTAGGATTAACTTTATATATATATATATATAGTTAATTCTTTGTTAGTATTAGAGAAATGATAATAAATTGCTCAATCACTTCTGTAAAAGCTGTATTTATTTATTTATAGTTTACAATACATTTTAAAGTCCATTTTACCAAACATATTGTAAACTATAATTAAAATATATATATATATATATATATATATATAATTTAATATTACCAAACTTATATTGGTAAATCCTCGTGGTGAGAAAAAAACCAGCAAATAGTTTTGATTGTAAAAATATACTACCAAACATCACCTGGGGAGAAAAAAATTTTTGGAAAAAAGAAAAGACCAAGATAATCATACCAACAAAAAATAATCTATTGGTACAATATTTTGGCAAAAAAAAAAACAATTTATATGCATATATATAATAAGATATATATATTCATATAAAATCACCAGGAGACTAAAGCTAATAAGTAAAAAGTGCTCAATACCTAAGTAGAGCAAATAATAAAGATAAAAGTCAGATCTTGGCCCTGAAGAGCATTAAGGGAAACTTTTAGTAGGTTCGTCTGACTCATTAGATTTATTATATATATATATATATATATATATATATATATATATATTTACATTATATGATTTCCCGATTCTATAAGTTATTTGCCTTGATTCCTGACCACTGACAATCCCTTTCATCTTTTTATTTCAATGAATTTCTTTAGTATACTCATTAGAAATATATTTGGGTTGTTTTAGCTCAGTTGGTAGAACACCTTCATAGAAATTGCAAGGTTCAGGTTCAATATCAGTTCTCACTAACTCATCACTTGGGTAGCACAACATGGCAAAGCACTTAGGAGCTGAAGGTAGGTATAGCACTCCAGCTCAGCAAACATTCTCCCTAGTCTAGTACTCATGTAATATATTCTCTGATCAGTGCACCCAAGGACCAGGTGAATAGGAAGTGCATGGGGTCAGGTGCAGCCTGGAAACGAAAACAGGATGTGGCCCTGACCTGACCTTTTGCACCTGGAAATGCAGGTGAACATTTGACATGATTTAGGTATAGAAATCTGTAGGCATAGCCCATAGCCAATGAAAACAGGCTGTGTGGGCGAAGAGGCGTGTCTACAGAAAAACTGTGTTGGTGTTACAAACAAAGAGGCGTGACCCGGGGGTTAGACTACGATAAAAGAAGCCCGTAGAGATCGATTAGACAGACAACAATCGGGTTCGAGATCACTTGAAAAGAACTCCCGAAGGCTCCACGTTTGCATAACCCTGCCAACGAGTCTCAGCTGTACACAACCGAGGGAATAAACATCTCATCATACATTTTCCTAAAAAAAAAAAATCGTGTATGTTACACACTGGCCCATCAAAGAACACAAACACTTGTATTTAGGAAAATCTAAGATGAGATGTTTACTCATCACTTGAGTAGCACATGGCAAAGCACTTAGGAGCTGAAGGTAGGTATAGCGCTCCAGCTCAGCAAAACATTCTCCCTAATCTAGTACTCACAAAAAAGGCATAGATTCCCTAGATGTTTGATAATATTGATTTTTATTATATTTATGATAACCCCCTTTCTATAAGTAATACTTGCATTAATTCCTGACCATTGACAATCCCTTTCAATCTTTTTTTCATTGCATTTCTATATTTTCATTTGGACCTGGGAGTAACGGCAATGAAGGGTACTCCAGTGTGGAGATCTTCATATTAGATCCAGTCTAATGTTATAGCCAGGACACTACGACCCTCAGCCACTGCCTTCTAGCCCATATATGATAAAAAGGTTTGGGTCTTGCTATGAGGACAACAGGTTTGAAACAATTATATAAGTGCAAGGGCTTGACGTGACCCAGAATATAGAAATGCTTCTATTTGGGAAATAATTTTGAAAAAATTTTATGACTTATTTAAATAAAGTTGAGTCCTTTCTTTCTTTCTTATTCTTCATCTTGTTACATAATTATTAGATTCCTAATACTTTTGTACAGTAGTGTAGAAACCAAAATGGCTGTTATAAGTTCAGCCGGCGGCCTTAAAGGATTGAATGACAAGGCTTGACCTCAGTCCTGATCCTTTCTTCCAGTGGATACTGTGAGAATTGGTGGAGAAGACCCTCTTCCGGTTTAGATTAGAAATAGATTTTAGCGAGATCGGCCAAAGACCACGACGGTGGTAAGTCGTGTTATGCACGCTCTGACTCAATCTGTGTAGGTAGTCTGGTGGGGATTTCGAAATAAAATATGATCTAAGTAAATCGAAGTATTGTGTTATTATCTAAAAACTACCAATGACACAGGGCTTCTGATAAAGAGAAATCCCCAATGGAAGACCAGACATGAAGTCCCCAAGACGAAGTCCAGTCGCTAGAAGAATAGAAGTAAGAAAGTAAAGAAAGAGGTATGCAACAATTTTTTGTCTTTCTTTCTTTCTTTCATTTCTATAGTAAAATCATGGGGAATATATTTGGACTGGTTCAACTCAGTTGAAAGAGCATCTGCCTTGGAACCCCAAGGTTCCGGGTTCAATACTGGTCTGTGCAGACTTTACTTATTTAAATATATATATGACTAGAAGGAGTCGCATCATCTAATGGTTAGAGTCGTAGGAACTGAACTCGTCGACCAGAGTTCAATTCCTGGACTGAAGTTGTTTGCATTTTCACATGGTCCTAATACCCTTGGGAAAGATATGAATCCAATTCTCCCTTCAGCTTTGAGTAAACAGTAGGGCAGACTTGGCTCTTTAAAGATGGCTAGGTAACCAGTCTAGGAGAAGGAAAACTGATTTTAAACCTGTTAAACTCTGCTTAAAAAATTGAACTCGTGTTGCATCCTGCTCATGTGGAGGGGTTGGTAAATATATCTATATATGACTAGAAGCAGCTACCCAGTGTTGCTTGGGTATGGGGGGGGATACCAAGTTTATTGATTTGTTTACTTTTTGAGATTTATAAAATGTTGGTCATTTTTAAGTAGAATTTCAATGCTAATTCTATGATATTTTAATTTTTGCATATCTTCAAATATAAATCAAATCTTCATTTTTGCACAAAAAGCAAGAAATGATGATATTTAATGTGTATATATATTTAGTTTATTGTTAATTGTTTTATTTTCATAGTTTGATCTGGACATACATACATACATACACACGAACTGCCTTTTATATATGTACAGATAACCATATTCTAAACTCATTAATTGTACATTTATATTATATATAAGTAAAAAGTAAAGTCCTCGGTTTGGCCTAAAGTCGGTATCAGCCAAACAATGAGGGAGTATATCCCTTTTCACCTAGGAGATTATTTTTGCATCTGAGGCAGAGTGCCACACCTACCATCAGTTCCTTAGTTTACCTCACAGATTACTGAAGTTAAAAGGGACGGATGGCAAGAGAGTGTCATGATAATCTGTGCAGTTAGTGTGGTATGATGATGAGGATATAAGGTGTGCTAAGAATAAATGAGGCTGAATCGTTTTTATTTTTTTTATTTTGATATTTGAATAAAACATGTGCTCGACTGAACAACTCATAAAAAATACAATGTTAAAGCTTCATGTTATATCAAAATAGGAGTTTCAGAGGTGCTTCAACCATTAGAAAACTCACTGGAGTAAGAATGTTGAATGCCATAGGGACTGTTTGAAGAAAACTGATATTTCGTTCATTGTTCATTTTCCTCTTGGTAAATGAAGCTTCTGTTGAAATTGAAGTTGGAAGGGACGGGTGGTTAGAGAGTGTCATGGAAATCTGTGCTGTCAGCACGAGGATGATGATGATGATGATGATTACGATGCTCAGGGAATTTATCAACCGCTTGCTTATTCCTTTAAAAATAAAAAATTAAAACAAAAAATGAAAACGAAATAAAAATTTATTATGGAGCGCAGTATTTATAAACTGAAGCAGTCTGTTTATCAGAAAAAAAAAAAAAAAAAAAAAAAAATATATATATATATATATATATATATAAGTAAATAAATAAGATAAATAAACAAAATAATAATAAAGTGTTGTCTCCATTATCAGGGAACCAATGCCATGAGAATAATCAGTTTTGTATTCACATGGTTTAACAAAATTCAACTTACACACTTAAGATATAGTTTTTTCCCTCCACAAAAACCACTTACCTTTAAAAAAAACATTTATTCTTTATCAACCAGAAAAAACTTTGCAATGTTTTTTTCTTCTTCTTAAAGAACTCAAAAGAAAACAAAACAAGCAACTTTGATATTTTAGGAAATACACAGTATGTATCTACACTGTTTTTTTATCTTTTAAACTAAAGAGCTATTCTCAACCTGTTGAGCCATGTAGATTTTATCAAATTTTCTTGGAATTGAAGACCACAATTTAAAAACAAATAGAAATCCGTATGCTTATAAATTTTGCTGGGCACCTAAAGTGGTGTAGATATGGACAAACTGAAATAGATATACACATACTGATAGGTAGATAGATAGACAGGAACAAGCTAATATAAATAGATATATTATATAGACAGATATGCACATACTGAGATAGATATGTAGAGAATGAAGCAGATACATAGGTAGATAGATATGGACAGACTGAAATAGATATGCACATACTGATAGGTAGGTAGATAGATAGATAGATAGATAGATAGATAGGAACAAGCTAATATAAATAGATATATTATATAGATAGATATGTAGAGAATGAGACAGATCCATAGATAGTTAAGAACAAGAATCTTCCAAGGCAGATTAGCAGACCATTGATAGTGAGTTTGATTCTCATTGGGCGCTCCATACTCTGGTCTTGTGCCACATCTAAGCTAAGCTTAGTAAATAACTATAAATTCTGCTATCTTGTAGGTATTTATACAACCTGTTCACCGTGGGTAGGATGTGACACAAGGTTGCAAGTATGGGGCATCCAGTGAGGATCAAACTTGCTATTCAATAGTAATTATTTACTGACATTCCACCATGTCAGTTGAACATAAGGATCGATTAACGTGAGGAGCTACACACAAACCGAAGATCATACATGGCCAGTGCTAAAAATTGCATGTATCCCTTTGGCATTCATATTTTGAGGTACCTCAAGCACTGGGCAATAAACCCAGCCCTGCTTCTTTAAACTAAGGGGGCAGGTGTTGTTCGGTATTCAATAGTAATGAATCTGTGAGACTAGTTTGCTAATCATTACATTATGATGGAACCCATCCTGATTTACCTGATCTGGTCGCCACAGGTGGAATGTGACAAAAAGCCATAAGTATATGGCATCTGAAGAATAATCAAACTATTCCAATTACCGTCGAATTGGTAAGACACAGCAACAAGCGTTTGTAACTCAATACAAACCCGTCTTGTTGCAATTCGACTGCAGAATGACAGGGTATTTATAAAACACCACAATATCATTGAAGCCAAGCAGCCAATCAGAACTCAAGGAGTGGAGTCGCCCAAATTGCATGAGTGGATCGTTCTTGATTTCTATAAGTACCAACTGTCTTGGACACTGCTTCAGTTGTGCTTAGCTAGTTGCTGTTATTCAAACCAACAGTAGACTAACTGACTTCAATAGTATCCAGTGAAGATTGAACTTGCTACTTGATTTTAATGGATCTGCGAGACTAGTTTGCTAACAATTACAACATGATGGACATCCTAGTATCTTGTCTCAAAAGTAAACGCTTATAAATTCTAGTATCTAGTAGGTATTTACCCAACCCGTTCACCATGGGTAGGATGTGACACAAGGTTGCAAGTATGGGGATCCAACTAGGATCAAACTTGCTATTCAATAGTAATTAATCTGCGAGACTAGTAGGTTAACCATAACACGATGATGGGACCCCTTCCTGATTTACCAGACCCATTCACCAGTGGTAGGATGTAACACTAGGTCACAAGTATGGGGCATCCAGCAAAGATTGAACTCGCTATTTGATTGTAATGGATCTGCAAGACTAGCTTACTAATAATTACATCATGATTGGACATCCTGGTGGTAAAGTTTTTAAATGCCATCCATAGCCAGTTGAAAAGGGCTAAAAGAAAGTCCTGTGTTATGGACTCCTTTGGTAAGTCCTATTCTGCATATTGATAAAGGTCCAGTGATTTAATCCTATGTCCGTTGTCCACGAATGTCACAGTAATTATGACCAGTAGGGTCGGTTTAAGTATTGTATCAACCTCAGAGTACTGCCAGTGATTGGCCAAGAGTTAGATCACATGATTCTGGCCTAGTCTATTCAATTAACATACACCTTATATGTAAAAAACTCAACATGTATTTTGCTTCAAAATTTTTTAAAGATATCATCATCATCATCATCATCATCATTATCAAGCTGTGCTGACAGCATGGGTTCCTTTGACTCTCTCTCACTTGTCATGCATCTCTATTGGTCATTGCTCCTGGCAAGTCCTCAACACAGCATCCAGTGGCGATAATAAGCTCATATTAGGAGAAAAAAAAATTATAAACAAAACACATATTTCAATAGATATTTCTTTTCTTTGAATTTTTAAGATGAGGCTTGATAATTAGTATTATTCGGACTATTGTTCTTATCTTCATTGTTATCTGCACAATATTTTGTCCGATGTGCCCTCCGGCCTTCTTCAAGTATTTCTTGTTGGATTCCGAGAAGGTTCTGAACTATTGTCCACATCTTCATAGTTATCTATACAACATTTCCCGATTTCAAAAAGAAGGTTCCCAGAGTCTGAGATGGTTCCTGAGTCCGACAAGAAATACCTGAAGAAGGCCTAAGGGCACACCAGCTGAAACGTTGTACAGATAATAATAATAAAGATGAGGACAATAGTCCGAATAATACAAATAATATTTGATATTTCTTTATAAAACACATTAGTTTGGACTATTGATATAACTTACTTTTTGTCATCTGTTCCGAGCATGGTGAAGCATGTGACCAAAAAGAAGTTATTCATATAATTTTCATAAAACAAAAAACGCCTCCAGGTGGTGTAAAAATTAATTTTTGAAAGATATTGCCTAAGGGGAGGGTAGTTAGTTTTATTTTAAGACAACTTTCTTTTTTTTTTTAAATATACTCAATTTTACAAAATTCTACAAAATCTTATTAAAATTGAAAGAATATTTCAATTCTAGTTTAAATAAATTATTCAAAAATTTTTTATCTCAATTTTATTGACACCAAATGATTTTTGATATGATCTTTCATTAAAAAAAAAAAAAATGTAAACAGATCTTTGAAATTTTAACATATTTTTTTAATAATAGACATAAAAATAATTTTCCTGTCAAAATTCAAATAAATGTTTTCTTTCTAATAAATAAAATTTCACAGTTGAATTCAAATTAATTCAAACTAGGTTGTTCTTTATTCTATGTATCAAAGATTTTGGTTAATGTGATGTAAGTAGTGACAGTTTTGGTTATAGATAAATTGAGACCAAATCTCCATTATTAATAGAGATGATATGCACCATTAACTTTTTGGTTGAAAAATCTGGTGCCTTCCTACACAAATAATATCAGTCATTTTAATTTAAAATAATAAATTCCTTGAAAGACTGCAAAAGGCACCTATCACAGCTATTTGCTGAGGAAGATTAAAAAAAAAAGTTTTGAGAAAATAAGAAGTTGGATGCAAAATGGTAGAAGATTGTGAAGCAATTGATTAGTTTTTATTGAAATCTTATAATACACGAAATGTCTATCTGACCATTTTTGGCGCCATTTCAACCAAATTTTCAGGAATTTTTAGAGTCATCCATGAAAATAATGAAAAATTATACTGCTTCTGACAAATACTGTAGCACGTTGACTTATGAATTTAATTCATTCTGCACAATCATGTATGGAGCAGTTCCAACAGTAAAATTTGGAGGTGGTAAAATTATGGTTTGGGGATACTTTTTTGTAAAAGGTACTGGAAACATACTTTACATGCATATACACACACACACACACACACACACATATATATATATAATATATATATATATATATATATATATATATATATGTGTGTGTGTGTGTGTGTGTGTGTGTGTGGTTGATATGTGGTTCAATTGATATTTCACCTCATTATTGGCTGAAGCTTTCTCAAAACTATATTGAATAAAGTTTTGAGAAAGTGTTTCAATCTGTTTAGTAGATCTTCTTCAGGTCTTTTGTTGATATAAAGAAAAAATTTATCACAGAATAATAAGGAGACTGTGATAGTTTTTTTGTTGATAGTGCTCTTAGAATAGTTTGAAATTTATGAACGCTGGGATAAACGGTTTTGAAAGATGACATCAAACATTCTCTTACATAATGAAACACTGCGACGTTGGCTGAATAAATATCACTCATTTTATTTGAACCTGTGTTTTTTCAAATTTTTCACTATATTACATACCGTCGGTTTCACTTCCATTTTTCTTTTCAGACACATACACACACACACACATATATATATATATATATATATATATTATATATAGACATGCATGTATGTATATATATATATCCTACTCTAATTGATTGGAATAAATACTTTAAGGCAAATATTGAATATTTCTGCTGAAACTTTGTTCCCTTCTAAAGTGCCATTTAGATAGATTGAAAACATTTTTTTTTGTGTGTGTGTATTTCATAGGTTTACTGAGCTGAAGTTTATGGACTGTAGAGAGATATTTTATTGGGACTTTCCCCAAAATCTGTTTTATAGGCCACAAAACGTTTTTTTTTAGGGGGCTTGATGTTGTTTTTTTTTTGTTTGTTTTTTAACTGCAATTTATTGTTACATTATATTCAAAAGCTGAGACCAAACTACACATGAGGCAGAACAGAAACGAATGATTTATTGGGCTACAATCATTGGTTGAACTCTATGCAAAACTGACTGATAGACAAAGTTTATATTCAGTTTGTTTTAATGTAGAAAATGCTATAGAAAAACCTTATGAATCAAAGTTTTTCTGAATTCAAAGAAAATATTTGATAATCTCAGTTTTACTCTAGAAAAATGACCAATTGCGATCAAAATAACTTGGCAAGATAAGTTTGGACAATTTCTATACAATCTTGAATTTAAATTATGTAGTTTTTTTGTGAACTGAAATAAATATATATTAAAACACCACTGGTCAAAAAAGAAGTTGCCAAAATAAAGCTCATATATATATATATATATATATATATATATATATATATTCCATCGTGTGAACACACTTCACTTTATATAAACCCTAAACAAGCCACAGGTTTTTTTTTTTAAATTAGCATTATAACATTCCATTGCGTGAACTGATTCACGTTTATATAAATGCTAAAAACTATTGGTTTTTTAAAATCTCAACCATTTGATTCTTGTCTGAGGATTACGTAAGCATGAAACTTATAGTAACAAGATTAATATCCACAATATAATATATTATTGATTGTGTAATGGTTAATAAAATGGCAGTTGCCGATTATATTAAAAAGGGGGAGTAAGAATCCCAAAATGCAGTAACGGAAAACAACAAACGCTGAATTCAAATTCAAACGCCAATTAGGAAAAGCGTGAATTTTTCAGTAGTTCAGAGAATGACAAGACGAGTGGTCACACAACAAATCAGCTCCAGTATCAGCAAAGAAAAACAAGATAAAATATGAACTATTAATACCACAATATAAAAGAAAGGACTATGCCTGGTATGCTATTATACATGTCTGTAATTCTATTTTAATGCAGATGTTATTTTAATACGACTCCGTTGATTTCTTTCATTGTGTTGAGTTTTGTTTAAAAGTTAGTAAGTTGTGTAAACCTATATAAAATATATACAACACACAGCTTGCTACAATTGTAAATCTGCTCTGCTATATTAGCATTGAACACCTTTATATGCCAATACTTTTCTCTTCATTCTCTATTCATTATATATATTATTTATTTATTTGTTATGTCTTTAACATACAGATAAAAATATGCAAGACTGAAATGATAATGTAAGACCAGGTTGTAAAATTAACAAGATTTTATTTAACACAGGGTAGAGAAATGTTTCTACCCTCAAGCGATTTAACCAGTTCAAAACACTGCATCCACACATAAACAAACGCCAATCCACGAGTAACATGGCGGAAACCTCACCACCGACTTGGACTAATATAAGGGGAGCAACTCTATTTTTGTTAGGTTTTCCTAACATCATTATAGTGTACAATGCATTTAAAGTGAAATTGTTACCATTGGTTTCCACACTTAAATGTATTGTACACTATAATGAATAAATAAATTCAGCTCTTACACTCATAATCAAGCACTTCATTTTCAATTCTACAAGACTACAAAAAAAAAAACAACTACATATATATATATAAGAATAAAGATAAACCTAATGAGTCAGATAAACCTACTAAAAGTTTTGCTTAGTACTCTTCAGGGCTAAGATCCGACTAAAGAGATTTGGAGCAAACTCATATTTATACAACACTTTCCACCTAGATTCAAATAAATTAGCATAGACTAGTTTGGTATATTATATATATATATATATATATATAGTGAAAAGAGATAGGAAAGACAAATGTTCATAGTACACAGACAGATATCTGTTTCCACCTTTTATAAAAACGGTCTTCTTTGAGAGCAACTATATTGATGAAAGAAAGGAGGAGGAATAGTTACCCGTTTATTTCATCAATATAGTTGCTCTTGAAGAAGACCGTTTTTATAAAGGTCAAAACATATATCTGTCAGTGTACTATAAACATTTGTTTTTCCTGTTTTTTTTCAATTATACTGTCAGATTTATTTCCATTTATTATATACTTGATATATATATATATATATATATATGTGTGTGAATAAAAGGAAGTGAATCCGACGGTATGTAGTATAATAAAAAATTGAAAAAACACAGGTTTAAATGAGTTAAGTGGTGAGTTTATTGGCTGACACTGCAGTGTTTCGATCTATTAATTAGATCATCTTCAGGGCTTTTGTTGGTATGTGATTATATTGATTCCATTTTATCGCATTTATCGCATTTATACACACACGCGCAACCACACATTTATAAACACATAAAAAATACACAATGCTTTTTTCGATACAAACACTTACACATTCTAATACTCACATCGCAAAAAAGAATATTTGACGTCATATTTCAAACCGTTCATTTTTTCAACGTTCTTTTTTCTCAGACTTCAAATTTTAAACAGACCGATAAACAAGGACTATTACTTGCCTTTCTCCTTATTCTGAGATAAAAAAAAAATTAAAAAATTATCACCTTCCACATACAACAAAAGCCCTGAAGATGATCTAATTAATATATCGAAACACTGCAGCATCGACCAATAAACTCACCATAACTCATTTATACCTGTGTTTTTTATTATACTACATATATATATATATTATATATATATATATATATATATACATACATATATTATTTTACTCCTTACAATTTTTTTACCTTAATTTCAACTGGAGTTTTTTTTTTTTTCCTTTTTTTTTTAGTGAAGTCTGAGTGACAATTTTTCTCCTCAGCTCTCCAGTTCACTTCTAAGTATTCTTGCTAATCTCAATAGTGCTGTGGTGTGGATGGTGATAATAATAATAGTGTTAGTAGATACAGTAAGGGTGTAAGTGGAGTGTTGCATGTCATGGACTGCTCATCCAGCAGGGTTCCCTCCTTAACTCTTAACGTCTTATACCACCTCAGTCCGCCCATCTGGAAGTCACATTTATCTTTACTATTCCGCCCCAAACGATAGCCTTTGTTTAAGTGTAATATTAAACATATTTAGAAGTTTTGATTTAAGGAAAATAGCAGGTAATTTTAAATGGAAAGGTCATTTTTAGCCATTTTTTATTAAATGGGGCTCTGGACTTAGAAAATTCTCAACAGGATGTTAAGAGTTAAGCATGTGTGACTTGGTTCAATAGTCAGAAAGTCTGGCAATACAGAAGATTTCGAGACTTCTAGGCTGTTAAAATTTCTTTTGATTGATTTGTCAGATGAAGGGAGGGTTGACCCATTGACCTCTTAAGAGACACATGGAATAATATTTAAACTGGTGGAATTTTGTGGAACATTAAGAACAATCAAAGATTCCACGATTTTCTAGAACATTCCACAATGATCTCTATATAATGAGGGAGTGATCAACAAGCAAACGTGTCGACTCCTGATAGAAAGCCCTGATAGAGCCGTGTGTTTTGAAGACATGGTGAACCCCACAACATAACACATGGCTAACAGGTGGCACCATTGGGTGAGTCTTACCACTCTGCAGAGGTGCAGTCAGTGTATTCTAATTCCCCAGCCAACAGACTGGGGTTACAACAGGTCTACTGGAACAGTTCGGTCTTCTGGCCAGGATTAGGTAATCCATTTGTATCTCAAAATCCCAGAGATTATTACTATTATTATTATTTCACTCCTTTATTAGATTACAACAACAATATACCTCCACTAATCCTCACTAAATAAACATTCATAAAATATGGAATATGTGGCAAACTGGGCTTTTTAACCTTGGTATGGCAACCAGTCTAGGAGAAGGAAAACTCTGAATTCAAACCAGTTAAACTTTGCTTAAAAATTGACCTTGTTTTACATCCTGCCTGTGCGGAGGGGTTGGGTAAATATATAGCGCAGTCGGTAGAGTGTCTGACTAGGAATCTCAATGTTGCTTGTTTGATACCAGCCCAAGCCAATTCAGCAGGGATCTGTGCGGTAAAGTAAGGAGCTGATGGTAGGTGTAGCTCTCTACCCCAGATGCTGAAGAGCAATCTCCTTGGTCTAGTGCTAGTGAAAAGGGTATAGACTCTTTGGCCATCAGTCTTAGGCCAACTTTACTTACTTTGAGGATGGACATAAAAACATTTTCCAGATATTAATAGAGATAAATCTTGCAGTCTATTAAAATGCCATTTTTATTTTGGTATATTTTTATTATAAGACTAGAAGTGGCTACCCAGCATCACCTTTATAAGATTATAAAGTATTAAAACTAATTTAATCATAAAAATCTAATTTGCAAATGTCAAAACTGAAGATAATAAAAATTATTTTTCTAAAAGCAAAAATTTTTATATAAAGTTGAAAAGTGATAAAAAAACAAATCTATTAGTAAAAGTGAACATAATTTTGTTCATTAATGCACTCATCTGTGCATCTCTTAAACGCACACAGAATTACACACATTCAAAAAGTGAGTAAGCATCTGTGAGTACACAGATGCAGGCATCGTTTTATAAACAATTCTTTTTAAAAAATGAAACGAGCACACACACTACAAATGCACACACACACACACACACACACACACACCACACACACACACACATACAGATGCCACACACACACACTACACACACACATACAGATACACACAGATGCCACCACACACAGATGCCACACATACATGACTGTCAAATTTTGTATCGTTTAGAAACAGATGAAATTGGCTACGTCACCTGGGATTTAAAAAAAATAATGTTCTGTTTAGTTGAAGAGATGGGTTTTTTTTGTTTTTTTTTGTTTATTGCACAAAATATCACCTGCTTGTCTGATTTCTCATGAATAAGAAAAAAAAGAAAAACAATTAAATAGAAATGAGTAAATAATGAAAGATTTTGTCTGTTCAACTAGTCTAATAAATACTTTTAAATTTAATTTACCAGCACTTTTCTCATATTTGAAACTCCTGGTATCACACATTATGGTCAAGTCATGCTGAAAGCACCGGTTCCCACTAGATCACTGAAGTTAAGCAGCAATAAGCCTGTTCAATATTTAATAGAGTGACCACTTAAGCAATAGCAGGTACTGTAAGCAATCCGAGTCCTTTGCTTATAATAATGACTTGATTCAGCATTAAATAACCCGAAAAGGGTTTGTTTGGTTTGTTTTGGTTTACTGCATATCAACCTCATTGGGTCATTTAATGCCAATAAAGTTTTTAAATAAAGTCATTCTTAATGGATACTCAATTTTTTAATAAAATACATTTTTCTATTTAACCAATAGATGGGACCCTAACAGGTACTACCACTCCGGGTCAGAGTGGACCAGGGAGCAATGGCGATGAAGGGGTGCTACACATTCCCCAAACCTCAAAAACTGGAATCTCACCATCAGATAGAAAATGACTTGATTCAGCATTATATAACCCAAAAAGGGTTGATATGCAATTAAATAAATACAAATGAGTAAATAATGAAAGATTTTGTCTGTTCAACTAAACTAATAAATACTTTTAAATTTAATTTGCCAGCACTTTTCTCATATTTGAAACTTCTGGTTGGAGGCCGTTGTGTAATGGTTAGAGTCATAGGAAATCGACTCATTGATACAAGTTCAAATCCTAGACAAAGCTACAGTTCACATTATGTTAATACCCTTGGGACAGGTATGAATCCAACTATTCTACCTCCAGCTATGGGTAAATAGTAGGGCAGACTGGTTTTTTTTAACCTTGGTTAGGTAACCAGTCTAGGAGAAGGAAAACTCTGAATTCAAACCTGTTGTGGTCACTACTAGAATAGGCTCAGTCCTAATTAGAGATCTGGTTCACTATGATCAATTCATGATGAAAGCAACAATTCCTGCTACATCACTGAAGTTAAGCAGCAATCATCATCATCATCATGTCATACTAGCAGCACAGATTGTTGCATACCTCTTTCCTTACTTCTTATTTCTATTCTTCTTCTGACGTCTTTGATATCTTAAGTTCTTCTAGCGTCTGGACTTCTCTTGGGGACTTCGTGTCTGGTCTTCCATTGGGGATTTCTCTTTATCAGAAGCCCTGTGTCATTGGTAGTTTTTAGATAATAACACAAGACTTCGATTTACTTAGATCATATTTTATTCTCGAAAACCCCCACCAGACTACCTGCACAGATTGAGTCGGAGCATGTATAACATGACTCACCACCATCGTGGTTTCTGGCCGACTGGCTAAAATCTATTTCTAATCTAAACCGGAAGAGGATATTCTCCATCGATTCTCACGGTATCCACCGGAAGGAAGGATCAGGACAGTCAAGCCTTGTCATTCAAATCCTTCAAGGCCGTGGGCTGCAACTTATAACAGCCATTTTGATTTCTACACTACTGTACATAAATATTAAGAATCTAATAATTATGTAACAAGATATCCATGACAATCTCTCACCAGCCATCCCTATCATTCATAGCCCCTGGGAGGTCCTCTGCACAGTATTCAGTATCTGCGCAGAGTTGGTCTATGTATGTCTTTGCTGGATGATCTATTCTAGCATGCCCATGTTGTGATAGCTTCCACAGAAGAACGTCACTTATGAGTTCATCCTTGTTCTCCAGTAGTGCCCAGCATGTCTTCTTAGCCGCACACGGATGGTTTGTGTGATATGGTGGCTGTACAGCTGTTTTCTTGTGGGGTGTTGGTTCCATGTCTTGTTTAAGATTGCATGCAGCATTCTTGTGCAGCTCCTATCAAACTTATTCTCCAGGTGCATCATTAGTGTCCAAGTAGTGCAGCCATATAGTAGCACTGATACAACTATGACTTGGAAGAATTTTCCCTTTAACTTGTCAGTGAGATCGGATTTCCATATCACTGACAATTTGTTTAAAGTAACCCATGCCTTTCTATGCGTGCCTTAACGTCTTGTTCAATACTTAATATGTTATATACCCCATTGTTGTGTATATAAACGAGAGTGAGAGAGTATTACATCAGAGAGTTCTCGGTGATAGAGAGAGAGAGAGATATTAGTGAGACTCACATCCTATCTTTTCTACATAATAATCACAAGTTTTCTATAGTCTTTTTGTACTATTTCTCTGAATGCTTGAAGATTAGTATTATCTGCGTTATTCGGACTATTGTCCCCATCTTCATTGTTATTTGTACAACGTTTCGGTCGATATACCCTCCGGCCTTCTTCAGGTATTTCTTCTCAGACTTGGGAACCTTCTTTTCGGACTCAAGAACCTTCTTGTCGTATTTGGGAGTTGTTTCTACACAGAACGTCAGCATCTCCATTAGATTGTCTATTGGGATACAGGTGCGTTCTTCCAAATCTGAATCTGCAGTTAACTTATTCCGTACCACTGTCAGAGTCTCATCAGTGGTACCTTCATGAACAGACTCACTACATCTAGATTCACCATTTGGTTGGAATGGATGGGAGCATTTTTGATTTTTTCCACAAAGTGGGCAGAGTTCTTGACATATGATGAGGAATACCTGAAAAAGGCTGGAGGGTATATCGGCCGAAACGTTGTACAAATAACAATGAAGATGGGGACAATAGTCCGAATAATGCAGACAATACTAGATGATTGGTGAAGAGTGTAAATTTTATACTGCTGTAAACATGCTGGGAAAATAATCAAGCAAGTGGGAGGAAAAAAAATGTAATGCCTATTAAGAATAAAAAAATATCTTCGGCATAAAATAACCCCAAAAGGGTTAACATGCCGTAAAATTCAACCAGCCATTGTGCATATTTAGACGCACACTTAGTTGCAGATATTTAAAAGCATGCAAGCATCTATAAGAACACACCTTTATATGCAGGTGTAATTTATAAATGACCCCTTTTAGATAAATAGTAAGAGAAAATAATGAAAGATTTTGTATGTTCAACGACTCGAATAAATACTTTTTAAATTTAATTTACCAGCACTTTGCTCAAATTTGAAACTCCTCATATCACACACATAGGTATAACATGCTATAAATATAATACTATAATATGTTCATATATGATATATATATATATATATATATATTGGTTCTTTTAAAGTACATTTTGTTTGAGTTAAGTAAAGTGTGTTTAAAAATAAATGTTCATCCTGATTTTAAATTAGAACTACAAGACATTCTCAGAATATGAAATGGGAATAATGTTTTATTCATTTGGTTTAAGATTGATGTGTTTGCCTCAATATATGTGTGAGTGTGTGTGTGTGTGTGTGGGGGGGGTGCATTATACCATATCATCATCATGTTGCGCTATTAGTATGGATATCCATGACAATCTCTCTCTATCCGTCCCTATCGCTCATCATTCTCAGGAGGTCCTCTATGTAGCATCCTGCATCCGCATTGAGCTGGTCAATGTATGTCTTTGCTGGTCAGCCCACACTTGCATGCCCATGTGATGGCTTCCACAAGAGTCCTTGCTTCTCCAGCCATGTCCTGCATGTCTTGTCTGTCTTACTCGGATGGCTTGGGTGATATGTGGCATGTGGCAGGTGGCCATACAGCTGTTTTCTCGTGGGGTGTTGTTTCCACGTCTTGTTCAGGATCACATACAGCATTCTTGTGCTAGGCAGCACAGCATCTAGTCCGTGTGTGTGTGTGTGTCCTATGCTGTGTGACTTCTTTTATTTGTGAGTTATACTATGTACACTTTCTAAGTATGTTTGTGTATGTGCTATACAAAGAATACTTCATGTGTGTGTGTGTGTGTGTGTGTGTGTGTGCGTGTGTGTTATACCATATAAAAAAAAAAGTAAAGTCGTTGGGGTGGCCTACAGCCAGACAGCAAGGGAATCTATCCCCTTTTCAATAGCGCTAGAGCAAGGAGATTATTTTAGCATCTGAGGTGGGGCACCACACCTACCATCAGCTCCCCACTTTGCCGCACAGATCCTTGTTTTGTATATGATCTCTCTGATAAAATAAAATATCCATGTATTCATAGATTGAGATAGAAAGAATAAGATAGATAAATAGATAGATAGGAACAGATACAAAGAGAATAGAACAAATAAAATTGATTAAAATGAAATGATATAGAGATATAAAGAAATGGATAAATAGACAGATATGAACTGACTCAAAACAGTACGTATATAATTCCAGAGAAATTTATGTGCAATTGTATATAATCACAAATGAATCAACTTAAAATATTGATAATATATTTTAGAATCTCCTTAGTGTATTTTTTGACAACATTTTGTTTGTTTGTTGTTTTTACTTTGACTCAATCGAAATTGACTGACCCAATAAATAAAAGATTACTGTCAACTCATTGAATGATAGTGAACCTAAATGGTTGACAGAAGAATCCATCTTGTGTCTAAGTTTAAGAATTTTCTTTCCTACTTGTCTCAGATTCCAACCGTTTACCAAGAATATTGCTGAACTTGACATGTCCATTTTTAAATGAGAATGGTAAATCTTTTATAAAGAAAATAATCAATGAACCGTTCTGACAATGGAAGCCAATCTTCAGCGCCACCTGTTGGTGTCATTTAAAACTAACAGTAATGAATCATTTAAACTCTCCGCTTCTATAATGATTTGCAATACATATTTGTTCAATAAATTGTAATGGTTAGAGTTGTAGGAAATGGACTCATTGACCTGAGTTCAAATCCTTGTTGAGACTGTTTGCATTTCACATAATGCTAATACCTTTGGGAAAGATATAAATCCACCTACTCTCCCTCTAGCTATGGGTAAATAGTAGAGCAGACTGGGCTCTTAAACTTTGACTAGGTAACCAGTCTAGGAGAAAACTAGGAGAGTAGCCTTGACAGCAAAGAGAGCCAGAAAGAGGGAGAAAAGACAGCAGAAAAGAAAGCATCACAGTTTGTGTGCATTCAGTGCACCAAAGACTGTCACTCAGAAATTGGCCTGCAGAGTCACTTGCACAGATGCAGATAATTCATTTTTTTTTTTTGGACACTCCACCATCCTCCTTGGTGGATGGAAAGGTGCCAACAATTCTTTCTATTTCAATCTATGTATTCTCTTTTTTCTTTATATCACTTTTGGTTTTATTATATAATTCCGTCTATTCTTAAACTGTAACTAATGATGAAGTTCCAATTCTGGATCTTTGGGGTGTGTGGAGCATCATTTCATTTACATTACTCCCAGGTCCACTCTGACCCAGAGTGGTAGTACTTGTCAAAGTCCCACAAGAATGAATACAACAAAATGTATTTGGCAGAAAATAACCCAACAAGAGTTGACATGCCATAAAATCCAACCATCCATTCTTCTATTCTCTTTGTATCTGTTCATATCTATCTATCTACCTTCTTCTTTTCTCTATATCCCTTAGTTGTGCCCTCTGGCCTTCTTCAGGTATTTCTTCTTGCACTTGGGAACCTTTCTCTAGATCCCTTAGTTTTTATCAATTTTATTTCTTTTATTCTCTTTGTAGCTAGTATTATTTGGATTATTCAGACTATTGTCCTCATCTTCATTGTTATCTGTACAATGTTTCGGCTGATGTGCCCTCTGGCATTCTTCAGGTATTTCTTCTTGAACTTGGGAACCTTCTTGTCGTAATCAGGAGCCATCACAGAACTTTGAAAATAACCCTTTATTCAGTCAACGGGGGTTAGGTTCAAAGTTACGTGATAGCTTCCAATTACGACAAGAAGGTTCCCGATTCCTCAGTTCTCTGGCAAAGTCTAAGTATTTGTCTATTTTTTTTTCACTTTCTTTCATTTCACTTGGTGGTCGGCTGGAACGGTAAAATCCATTAGATGACTTTTCTGTTCCGGACGACCATCAAGGGAAAATGAAGGAAAGTGAAAAGATAGACAAATACTTAGACCATGCAAGAGATCTGAGGAAACTGTGGAATATGAAGGTGAAGGTCGTACCAATTGTAATTGTTGCCCTTGAAATGGTCCCCAAAACTCTGGAAAAGAATTTGGATGTATTCATTTGGTATTAGATGGACTATTTACCATGTTTATGTTGTTTTTGTCTACAATGTTTCGACTATGTACCTTTCGGCCATCTTCTGGTGCATTCACCGTAAAATCACTGACACAAATTGCCCATTATGTGCTTCCATAAAAATCTGAAGAAGTTTTTCCCCCATTATTGATTAGACACACCACTTACATTTTTTTTTTTTACTTGCTTATTTATTTTCCTTTTTCTTTTTTTTCTTAAATTTCTCTTAAATTTTTTTATTATTAGAATTTCCCAGTTGCTGTTAAATTGTAACTTGGATTTGCTAATAGGGTCAACCAAACCCATTATGCACACAGTTTCCTTCAGGCATCTTATTTCCCAGTGTGTTTCCCTGTCTATTATGAGAACCTCATTCTCTAAAAGTCAGTGTTTCCTATTTCCCCTCTTAGGACCGTTGGCTATACTCCATGTGAAAGTGTCCCATAGTGTTATAGCTTTTCTGTATACCTCAATCTATTTGAATTATATTATTATTTTCACTCCATTAGAGTTTTTCCCACACGCCTTAGCCGGTGGTTCACTGGAGGCTGAGTGACAGCAAGTCTCCTCAGGTCTTCAGGACTCTTCTGAGTATTCCAGCCGATCTCAGCAATGCTGTTGTCTGGATGGTCTCCATTCTTCATCTGATTTCCAGTTCATCTAGACTTTTTCTAGACCCCTGGGAACCAATTACAATTCGTATGATCTTCACCTTCATGTTCCACAGTTTTCTTAGTTCTCTGGCAAGGTCCAAGTATTTGTCTATCTTTTTGCTTTCTTTCATTTTCACTCTGTGGTCGGCCAGGAGGGCAAAATCCATGAGATTGTAAGTCTCTCTCTTCTTGTCAATCAAAACTAGGTCTGGTCTCCTGGCTGGGATTAGGTGATCCATCAGTACCTCAAAATCCCAAAGCATTTTGTGCATCTCATTCTCCAGGACAGATTCTGGCTTGTGCATATACCATTTAATTGAATGGTGAAAATTGAATTTCTTGCACAGTTCTTAGTGAATCACCTTTCCCACCCAGTCAAGTCTAGTCTCGTACTCTCTTTGTGCAAGTTTACTGAATTCGGTTATCATGTGATTGACAGTTTCGTCTTTTTCCCCACACATTCTACACTTACTATTCTGCTGTGTCTTATCTATTTTTGCTAATATATAATTTTTCCTATGGCATTGTCTTGTGCTGCAATTATAAGAGAATCTGTTTCTGTCTTGAGGTTTCCCCTTCTTAGCCATGTCCATGTCTTCTGATGTGCGATCTCTCCTGTGTATCATTTGAAATGTCCATGTAGTTGTTTTTCTTCCCATTTCTGCTTTTTTGTATTTATTATTATATTATCATTATAGAATTATATTCTTTATTATACTGAATATAACCATTATATTTTATATTACATCTCTCTTAAATTATATCAAATCAAATCATTTATTTTAAAATTATATGCATATTAATACTTGTATTGCATAATTGTATGACTGTTAGCATCTTGCAACACCCTCTGGTTAAAAATGAGACTGTCCAAATTGCCCAAGATGAAATGTAAAAATGTAAATCCTGATTATCTGGTGTTGTTTATCCGTTGAATTCTTATTTCTTATGAGTGTCATCACCTCAGCTAAATAATAGAGCATTCCATTTTTATCATAAAGAAAGGGATGAAAAAGAAGATGTTACACAGAAAAAATATAATAGAGAGTAGAGGAAAGATAGTGAGAGGGGTGAGCTCATGGAAGCAACAACAGAATCTGTTCTTGAGAATAAAACATAAAATTCTCTGTAGTTGGTGCAATTGGAATGGTCCCCAGAAAGCTTGGAAATAAAAGGAATAATTGAGACCATCTACACAACTGCATTGCTGAGGTCAGTTAGAATACTCAGAAGAGTCCTGGAGAACTGAGAAGATTTGTTGTCACTCAGCCTCCAGTGAACCACCAGCTCAGGCAGGTGTGAAAAACTAATAATGACAAATCGAAGAGGTTGCACATGAAAAGACTTGAACATGGTTAAGAAAAGTAAACCTCAAATGAGAAACTGATTCACTAATAATTGCTGCACAAAAATAATGCCATAAGGACAAACTATATCAAAGTGAAAATTGATAAGACCCAACAAAATAGTAAATGTAGACTATGCAGTAATAGAGATGAGACTGTAAACCATGTACTCTGCGAATGTAGCAAACTAGCACAACGAGAGTACAAAACTAGACACGACTGGGTTGGGAAGGTGATCCACTGGGAATTATGCAAAAAATTTAAATTTTGACCATACAACAAAATGGTATCTGCATAAACCAGAATCTGTTCTTGAGAACGAAACACATAAAATTCTCTGGGACTTTGAAATAAAAACAGATCACCTTATCCTAGCAAGAAGACCAGACCTAGTGTTGATAAACAAAAAAGAAAGACCTTGTCAACTGGTAGATTTTACAGTTCCAGCAGATCACAGGGTAAAGCTAAAGGAAAATGAAAAAAATGGAAAAATATCTGGACCTTGCCAGAGAACTGAAGAAGTTATGGAATATGAAAATCAAAGTGGTACCAATTGTAGTTGGTGCTCTTGGAACGGTCCCAAAAGGATTGGAAAAGGGTTTGGAAAGTTTGGAAATCAGAGGAAGGATTGATACCATCCAACACTGCACTCTGCCAGAATACTTAGAAGAGTCCTGGAGACCTGAGGAGACTTGCTGTCACTCAGACTCCAGTGAAAGACAATCAGCTAATGCTGATGTGAAAACTCAAAAGGAGTAAATAATAAAAGAAAAAATACAATAAAAGAAGACAGTTCTCAATGAAAACATCCAAGTTGTAAAAATTTTAATTTTACAGAATTAACCTTTCATGTCAATCTTCATCTGACTTGGAATCCAATTGGCTGAGTTGAAGATCTTAGAAATCTTTGTTCAAATTTTAAAATTATAATCAGATGTCTTCAGCATTATCCAAATATGCAGAGCTCTTACTGCCAACAGAATTCTATAGTTGATGACATGAATAAATACAGATTGATTGAAAATATCAATGTGGATTTGAATAAATATTAACAGATTAATATCTGGTATTGATAGTAAAAAATTATACTTAAAAAGATTTAGTTTTTCTGTTTATATTTTGATGTAACATTTTCTTAAAATTTTGTTGTTATTTATTAAATATCAATTCTAAAAATACAATATGAGTCAAAGTAAAAAATCATAAGTTCCTTGATGACTCCTGATTATGAAAAGAAGGTTTCCAAGTCTGAGAAAAAATACCAGAAGAAGCCCGGAGGGTACATCGGCCAAAATATTGTACAGATAACAATGAAGATGAGGACAATAGTTTGAATAATACAAATAATACGAGTGATATGTATGTTGAATACTTTGACCGGTTACCATTTAAGCAACAGCAGGTACCCTAAAAAATCTAGTGTCATGGGTATGATGTTAAACTGCATCAAATGGTGAAGTTCCAATTGTGGAGTTCTGGGAAATGTGGAGTAGCCCTTTATCACCATTACTCCCAGGTTCACTCTGACCTGGAATAATTGTACCTTTTAGGATTTCATTTATGGGTTAAATAGAAAAAAAATAAGTTAAAAAATGTGTTTAAAAAAATTTCAATACCTATCAAGAATGAATAAAACAATGTCTTTGGCATAAAATAACCCAACAAGGGTTGATATGCCATTAAGTCCAACCAACCATCAACCTTCCACTTTTGGAGCTCTGGTGAGTGTGGAGTACCCCTTTATTGCCATTACTCCCTGGTCCACTCTGACCTGGAGTAGTAGTACCTGCTAGGTCCCCTCTATGAATTAAATAGAAAAGAAAAAAATTGAGTTTAAAAAAAAAAGTCAATACCCATCAAGAATGAATAAAACAATCTTTGGCATAAAATAACCCAGCAAGGGTTGACAAGCTGTAAAAACCAACTAATCAACTAACCTAAAAAAAACGAATATCAAAATGACTTGATTCAGCATTAAAAGTAATCGGGGTGGCCTAAAGTCGGTATCAGCCAGACAGCAAGGGAGTCTATCCTCTTTTCACTAGCGCTAGACCAAGAAGATTGTTTTGGCGTCTGAAGTACGGTATCAGCCAGACAGCAAGGGAGTCTATCCTCTTTTCACTAGCGCTAGACCAAGAAGATTGTTTTGGCGTCTGAGGTGGAGAACCACACCTACTATTAGCTCATTACTTTACCGCACAGATCCCTGTGCTATTCATACGCTGATTTTGGCGAGGGCTGGGATCAAACCCAGGACCTTGTAGTTGCTTGTCGAACGCTCTACCGACTGAGATATGACCTAAAAAGGGCTGATATGCTGTTAAAATAAAACAACCAACCAACAAACCAACCAACCTGATTTTGTAAGAATTACCAAAGATAGAAATGGAAAGAGAGATGACATCTAAAATACCTGATACGATGTCCCCAACATGAGAAGCAGACAACACAACCCAGAGAGCAGAGTAGGAAGCTCATAAAGCAGCTTAGCCAAGGCCAGGAGTATGGGGCGCCCAGTGAGAATCAAACTCACTAACAATGGTCTGTGAATCTAGTTTCTAATTGGATCTTTGAAATTTAAAGAATACTGTCAGAACAATCTTTCTGCTCTCCTGTCTAGTTAAAAGAAGTATAAGAAGAGAGGTTTGGTTTGTTTGTTTTTCAGCATATCAACCTCAGTGGGTTATTTAATGCCGATAAAGTTTTGAAATAAATCAATTCTTAATGGATAATACAATTTTTTTATAAATACATTTTTCTATTTAACCCATAGATGGGATCCTAACAGGTACTACCACTCCGGGTCAGAGTGGACCAGGGAGCAATGGTGATGAAGGGGTGCTCCACATTCCCCAAACCTCCAAAACTGGGAGCTCACCATCAGATAGAGTTTAACGTCTTTCCCAGGACATGTAGACCGTTAGCCACCGCCTTCTAGCACCCATATGATAAAAAGGGGTTGGGAAAATCATATAGGTGCTAGGGCTTGACGTGACCAGCCGATTGATCGGAGGGGACCTCTCCGACCACCTGTCTAGCCCAAGATAGGGCCAAAGTGGAGTATTGCAAGTCATGAACTGCTCATCCATCTGGGTTCTATCCTTAAGCATCACAGGTCGCCACCTATGGCCAACAGGTGGCCCCATTGGGGGAGTCTTACCCCTCTGCAGAGGTGCAGTCGGTGCATTCTAATGCCCCAGCCGACAGGGCGGTAAGAAGAGAGAACCTAAGAAATTGATAATAGTATTGCTAAGGAACATTACACAACACCATGCAGAAGACCAGCCAGAAGTAATGACTGATGATAGAGATAAGAGAGAAGGTCATTGGTATCTATGCTATCAGTGTGACCTGATGATGAGTGGAGCAGTCATAGTTATTCAGTAGTTAGTTAATTTATTAATGGAAAACAAGATTTTACTGAATATGGGGAAAGAAAAAAAACAAAAGAGCTACATAAATAAGTAAAAATTCCAATACTGGTTAATCTCATTTCAGAAGTAGCCTAGCAACAGGAGGGGCAAGAGAGAGATAAACAAGTATGGGAATTTCCAGGGAAAGGGTTTTGTTTCAGAATCTTGGATAATGGCATTGTTGCTAGGGTAGACAGTGTTTTCTACAAAACCCTGTAAAGAGAACTGCAGGTTTGAGAAAAATGAATAACCAAATATGGACATCTGAAAAGCAGCTTAGAAAAAGAGGAAGGAACATATCCGTCTCTGGTCTTTTGAAGAAAATTTGGGACTTCTGGTGCTTTTAGAATCTTTGTCTGCTAAAAAATTTATTTTCTTTTTCCTTATTTTTTTCTTTTTATCTTTCTCTATCAAACCAGGAACCTTGTAGTTCCTAGGCGGATGCTTAAATATTGAAAATTCATCCACTATACAAATACCGCTATATCAGCAGGTTTTAAAATATGACAACTACTGACTGCACTCTCAAAAAGGGGTACCCTTAGTATTATACTAAATTACATCTGATGGTGAGGCTTATTCTGAAAATCTGGGGAGTGTGAGGTACCCCTTCAGTACTATTACTCCCTGGTCCCATTAAAAGGGTTCTGAGGAAGCTCTTTATCAAAAGACCCCATTAAAGGGCTCTAAGGAAGCTCTTTATCAAAAGACCCCATTAAAGGGGCTCTGAAGAATCTATCAAAAGACCCCATTAAAGGGGCTCTAAGGAAGCTCTTTATCAAAAGACCCATTAAATCAGCTCTGAAGAAGAACTTAAATCAGTCGTTCATAAGAGCCAGAGTGATATATGTCCCTTGGCTATGACTCTTGTGGGATGTCAAGTGTTAAAAGAATTTTCACTCTATCTTTTCCACGTCCCTTGCTTTCCTGTCACCAATATCTAAGCAGAATTGTATGCAAGACAGAATAAAACAGATCATTCAAAGATGAAAGATATCTGTTGCCCTTTCTGTTGCGTTTAAGACTCACATTCACTTGGCCAATTAAATGTTTGAAAAGTGGATTCCCTGCGGTATAATGGCAAATGTACTGGACAGTGACAACGCAGTAAGCTAGTCTGAACTCCAGTCGGGATATCACATCCACGTTTGGTCTAATAACCTTGGGAAATGTATGAACCCCTCATCCCCCAGGTATGAGTCAGTACCACTACTATTCTTCACCAAGGATGGTTTGGGCACTAAATAACCCACAAAGATTGATATACCATTAAAGTAAGAAACCAAACCAAAATGTATGAGGTGCAATATCACATTTTTAATTCCATCCATGACACTTTTGGCAATATATATTGGTACTATGTTTGTTGTTATAGTATTTGTTTTTTAAAATTTTATCTTTTGTAATATGAGTTTTTGTTCATCAATTCAGAACTCCATGTTGACATATATTCTTTTGGTGGTGTTCTGGGTGTAATGGTTATTTTCATAAGAAATGGACTTGATGACCAGAATTCAAATCCTGGATGAGACAGGCTGCATTTCACATGGTGCTAATACCCTTGGGAAAGGTATCAATCCAGCTATTACCCTCTGGCTATGGGTAAAATAGTTGGGCACACTGGGATCTTTAACCTTGGTTAGGTAACCAGTCTAGGAGAAGGAAAACTCTGAATTCAAACTCCACTTAAGAAATTGATCTTTTGTTGCATCTGGCTTGTGTAGAGGGGTTGTAAATAGACACACACACATATATATATTTCTTTTGGGGGGGGGAGAATATGTGCTTAATTGAAATCATACCTAATTTGAAAATTAATTAGTTGATAATTAATGAATTAGGTGAATATATCTGTTCAAATGTAAGGTGTAAACAAATCGAGAAAAGTCAATCTTTTTTTCTCGATTTGTTTACGCCTTACATTTGAACAGATATATTCGCCCAATTCATTAATTATCAACTAATTCTCAAATTAGGTATGACTTCAATTAAGCACATATTCTCCAAAAATTGTCGGCTATCGCCATCTCAAACAAACTGTTTGCATACTCTCATATATATATATATTTACCAACCCCTTCTCACAAGCAGGATGTGACACAAAATGAACATCTTAAGTGGAGTTTAACAGGTTGAATTCAGAGTTTTCCTTCTCCTAGAATGGTTACCTAGCCATGGCTAAAGTCTCCAGTCTGCCATACTATTTACCCATTGCTGAAAGGAGAGTAGTTGGATGTGTACCTTTCCCAAGAGTATTAGCAGGTGGTAGGCTTTGTAAAAAAATATTTCCCCTAATATATTTTCGAAAAAAAAACTATTTCAGAGATATTTTCATCAAAAGATAAGTAATTATCGAAATTTTCGTAAAAATCGGACGAGTAATTTATTTTTCATAGAATTTTAAAAATAGCCTTGATTTAACGGTGCAAAAATGTAAACATTGTTTTTCATTATTTTTAATATTAACCTTTATGCAAGTTTCATTGTGTTAAATATGGAGGGGGTGGGTAAACTTCACAGGGAAAATTGGTGGTACTTACAGCTTATAGTTAAGAAAAGTTGGGCACCTCATGTAATGGTTACAAAGCTAGATTCACAAAACCATTGTTAGTGAGCTTTTGAATTAATTACAGAGTTCCTACTAAATTAACATTATGTAATCCAAATTAGTATACTATAAGGTATCTATAGTGCCAGGAATATAGAATAAAAATTAAATATGATAAAATAAAATAATGATCATTAAAAAAAAAAAGAAACAATGTATAAAGAAATCAAAACAGTGAAAAGATAATATGATTAATATTTGTTTCTAAACAGATATCAAATTAATAATTGAAAATAACTGGAAAATTAATCTGAGCTATTGGAAAAAAAAAATCAAAGAAAATATTTGTTATTTTTTAATTTTGTATGTTTTAAAATTTCCCCTGACTGTTGTTGTAGAGTGACTCATTTAAATTAAATAAACAGAAAATTTGATT
>CM042166.1:7508947-7758947 GCA_023376005.1 Doryteuthis pealeii | reverse complement strand
GAACATGGTCTGGCACAAGGCCAATATAGTTGGGGTATTTCCGTGACTTAACTCTTCATCACAATGACAAATTGTAGTGTGCAAGTAGCTTGTTAATTATTACTCAAAAAATTTGATTTTTTTTTTCTGGATGCATAACACAGTCAAGTATAAAATTTTTTAACCCTCCTCCCTCAATAAAAATAAAGAAATACAAGTATTAATTCCTTTTTTTTTTTTAAAAACAAAGAAAAAAACATTGTACTGGATAATGTCCAAGGGACCTAAAGAGAAATTTAGTGCCAGGGTAAAGAAAAATAAACATATATATTCAACCCCACCCCACCGGCACCATGATTCCAAATGGAAAGGATCCAGAGAAATAACTTACAGAATATGGTCTGGCACAAGGCCAATATAGTTGGGGCATTTCCGTGACAAATTGTACCGAGCAAGTAGCTTGTTGATCATTAATCAAAACATTTGATTTTTTTTGGGGGGGGGGGGTTGCATAAAATGATAAGTATTCTTTTTTTTAACCAATCCCCAATAAAACAAAGAAGAATACAAGTATGATTTTTTTTTTTTAAATTCTAAAAAAAATTTGTACTGAAAAATGTTCAAAATACCTAAAAAGAAATTTAGTACCAGGGTAAATAAATATATAAACATATACATTCAACCCCCCCCCCACACGACCCTACCAACACAATCATTCCAAATGGAAAGGATCTAGAGGAATAACTTACCTGTTTCCAGAGTTCTTATTACTTTGATGTTGCTGAAAGGACCTTGACCTCTCTCTACTGGTCTGTTACTGCAGCAACTCTCACTCTGTATGTAGTCCATGGCATCAAACCTCTAAAAAACAGAAATGAAGCATGTATGTATATATATATATATATAATATCATTACTATTTTTAAGGATTCAGTCTATATGTATATATATATCTTTGTATCTATAGCTCTGCTGATGAGGCCTAATAGGCCGAAATGTACATACAGAGATTGGTTTTTTCTCGATTTGTTTAGCCTTAAATTTAATAGGTAATCCCGCTAATTAATTAATTAATTATTAATTAACTTTCATAAAATTAGGTTCGACTTCATTTAAACACATATTCTCCCAAATTTGTCGGCTGAAAATAGCCATATCACAAACATCGTCTGTTTGTTTACTTCTCGTAAGTTCGTGTAGAGGTCACTTAAGAGGAATGTAAATACCTACTCCTTAACAAAACGAAGAAATCTGCTAAGTCCGTTGGTGTGGTGGTAAAGACGCTTGACAGTCAGCTTGACAATCAGGTTTCGAATCGCACACGGGGCGGTCTTTGTATCTATAGCTCTGCTGATGAGGCCTAATAGGCCGAAATGTACATACAGAGATTGATTTTTCTCGATTTGTTTAGCCTTAAATTTAATAGGTAATCCCGCCTAATTAAATTAATTAATTATTAATTAATTAACTTTCATAAAATTAGGTTCGACTTCATTTAAACACATATTCTCCCAATATATATATATATATAAATATCATTACTATTTTTAAAGGATTCAGTCTATATGTATATATATATATATATAAATATCATTACGGATTCAGTCTATATGTATATATATATAATATCATTACTATTTTTAAAGGATTCAGTCTATATATAAAAAAGAGAGAGGCCGATATCTGAAATAAAGGATATACAGCCTGTGGTATCTACCAACAAGAGTTAAGTAGTGAATACATATCTTATTTGCTATGGTTCTCTTATTTGACACTAGAGGACATAAAAAGTAATTACATCCTGTGTTTGCTAATAGATACTAAGTAGCATAACCATGTATATATATATATATATATATATATATATATATATATATACACACACATGGTTTTTAAAATCTCAACCATTTGACTACTGTTTTTTAAGATCTCAACCATTTAACTCATCTGAGGATTGCATAACCATGAAACTTTAAGTTATGAGTCCAAATCCATAATATAATTACTATTGATTATATATATATATCTTATTATAATGGAGATTGTGGGTTTGTCTGTCTGTAACCGAAACTATATCACTACTCAAGTCACAATTCCCTTTGTTATTGACATCACATTCTCCATGAATTTATGTTTATTTAAACCTCAATTATTAATAAAATTGTTTTACATCATTAAGACTGTTGACCATATCTACATACTAATAACATGCAATTGTATATATATATACAACAAAATAGTGGTTTACAGTGTGAATGGAAAGGCTAATTTGCATATTAATCTTAAAAATTTGATTTTAATAAATATGTGCTTAGTATTATTTATTTCTAAAATTGTTTGGTTTTATCTTAATAAATATGAGCAAAAATCTCTTCAATGAATCTTAAATGAAATCCATTAACAAGAAAAAATAACTGTCATTTTATTCTTTACTTCCTATTTTAACTAAATAGTTAAATTAGGAAAATTTAGCAATGAAAGACGAGAGTGATGAAAGAGTAATTTTAGTTGTTCTAATTTTCGATTATACCCCTTTCTGTTTCAAATCTTTTTATCTGTATTCTTATTTAGTTTCATTAGCCTTTCTAATTTAATATGATGTTTTATTACATTAAAACTTAGATACTTGCACCCGGAGGGTGCATATATTTGCTAGTATATATAAATATCATTACTATTTTTGAAAGGATTCAGATTCTGCCCCTTGGTACACATTTGACCCACTCTCTAAACATCAAGTTCTCTTCAAACTCAACTGACTGACCCCATAAAAATGAAAATACCATTCCACACACACAAAGCCCACTTGATTTTCTTCTCATTCCTCTAGACTACACACCAATAACTCTCCCCCCTTTCTCCCCCCCCTATTTACCTTTTGACTCTAAAAGCAGAATGTACAAGCACTTAAGTCAATAAATTCTGAAGAAGCTTCAACCAATAATGAGGTGAAATATCAATTGAATTTAGTCGTTTGTGTTGTTATATCCACATTTTCCTCTACTCTCAACCATAGTCTATAAAAGTATTTAAAAAAAAAGAGATATACAGCCTGTGGTATCTACCAACAAGAGTTAAGTAGTGATTACATTCCTTACTTGCCATGGTTCTCCTATTTGACACTAGGGGACATAAAAGGTAATTACATCCTATGTCTGCCAATAGACACTAAGTGGCATAACCAGCAGCACTATAAAAGTAGAAGCAGCAAAGTGAAAAGCCTCTTGTATCTTCCAGCATCAACAACACCACCAGTTGCATTCCTGTTCACAAATAGGAAGCTTTGTACCCCCAGCAACTTAGTGTCAGATAAAACAATAACATGGAAGTATTTACACTTTTCTTTTCTACCAGCTACATATAAAGGACTTAACACTTTCTCTACTAAAGACTCTTTTCATTTCTTGGAATTTTTTAGATGAGACTTGATTATTTGGATTATTCGGACTATTGTCCTCATCCTCATTGTTATCTGTACAACGTTTCGGACGATGTGCCCTTCGGCCTTCTTTTGATATTTCTTGTCGGACTTGGGAACTTTCTCGAACTAGGGAACCTTCTTTTCAGACTTGGAAACCTTCTTGTCATAATCGGGAGCCATCGTGGAACTTTCAACCTAATCCTTTATTCAGTCCACAGTGTTATTTTATGCCAAAGACATTATGTTTTTGTTATAGGTGATAACCTATCTACATAATGGAATAATCTTACTACTACTATAAGTAGCAAAGACAATTGTAGCTTGGGGTAAGCGATGTGATTCAGTTCTAGACTGTATTGTCGGATGTAACTTCCTTACTTCTGTAAATTCTACTTTCTCTGTTCAATACACTTGTGTCAACTTTCACCAGTTTGATGTCTTTATTTGTGACCCTTAACAACAGTTTTATTCAGGCTTGATGGGTATTCACATTTTTTTTTAAACTCAGCTTTTTTTAAACACATTTTTTAAAACTAACTTTTTTCTCTTTAACCCATAGATGGGACTCTAACAGGTACTACCACTCTGGGTTAGAGTGGACATAAGACTAATGGCGATGAAGAGGTACTCCACACTCCCCAGAATTTCAAAATTGGAACTTCATCATGCAATTTGTTTTTTTTTCTTGTTGTCATTTCTAATTTCGTATTTCCACTGATTTATTTTTATATTTATATATTTACACTGCATTCAATCTTTTTGGAAGGAAATTGTAATATAAAAAATCTTTGCTTTCTCTCTTTTTTCAATCTTTCTTTCTTGCGCTATTTTTCTTTTTTTTTCTTTCTTTTTTTCATTTCTAACATAATATTTTCACAGATCTATTCTTATATTTTATCTGGTCTACATTGCATTTGGTCTTTTTACAAATGAGTTACAATTAAAAATATCTTTTTTTTTTTTTTCTTTCTTTCTTTCTTTCTTTCTTGCTTTCTGTCTTTCTTTCTTTCATTTTTCTTGTACTCTTTGCTTTCTTTCTTTCTTTCATTCTTCCTTGCTTGCTTGCTTTCTTCTTTCTTTCTTTCATTCTTCCTTGCTTTCTTTCTCTCATTTTTCTAATCTTTCTTTCTTTCTTTCTTGTTTCTTTCATTTTTCTTGTACTCTTTTCTTTCTTTCTTTCTTTCATTTTTCTTGTACTCTTTTCTTTTTTCTTTCTTTCATTTTTCTTGTACTCTTTTCTTTCTTTCTTTCATTTTCTTGTATTCTTTCTTTCTTTCTTTCTTTCTTTCTTTCTTTCTTTCATTTTTCGTTCTTTTTTCTTTCTTTTCATTTTTCTTGTAGCTTTTCTTTTCTTTCTTTTCTTGTCTCTTTTCTTTCTTCTTTCTTTCTTCATTTTCTTGTACTCTTTTCTTTCTTCTTTCTTTCTTTTTTTTCTTTCTTTTCTCTTTTTCTTTCATTTTCTTGTACTCTTTTCTTTCTTTCTTTCTTTCTTTTCTTCATTTTTCTTGTACTCTTTTCTTTCTTTCTTTCTTTCATTTTTCTTGTATTTCTTTCTTTCATTTTTCTTTTTCTTGTTCTTTCTTTCATTTTCTTTCTTTCATTTTTCTTGTACTTTCTTTCTTTCTTTCTTGTTTCTTTCTTCTTTCTTTCTCTTGTTTCTTGTTCTTTCTTCTTTCTTTCATTTTTCTTGTACTCTCTTCTTTCTTTCATTTTCTTGTACTCTTTCTTTCTTTCTTCTTTCCTTTTTCTTGTATTCTTTCTTTCTTTCATTTTCTTTACTTTCTTTCATTTTTCTTGTCTTTTTTTCATTTTCTTGTATTCCTTTCTTTTTTCTTTTCTTTCTTTCTTTCTTTCTTTTTTCTTTTTCTTGTACTCCTTTCTTTCTTTCTTTCATTTTCTTGTACTCTTTTCTTTCTTTCTTTCTTTCATTTTTCTTGTACTCATTGTTTTCTTTCTTTTTTCCCTTGTCATTTCTAACATAATATTTCCACAGATTTATTCTTATATTTCTATCTGGTCTATCTTGCATTTGATCCTTTTTTATTTTTATTTTTTTAAGATAAAAAATAATATAGAACTGATTTTCTGCAAACTACTGGAAAACTCCAGTGTTATTGCTGCAAATAATATTTACCTAATAAATAGGATTCTTTTTTCTTTTTCTTTCTTTTTTTTTTAGATCTGTATAGCTAAAGAAAGAAAAAGAAAAAAAAAGCCACTATTATCAATAGATTCTTTTTGTTTGTTTACTTGCAGTGAAGAGAAGAAAAAGAAGAAACAAGTCAGGTATTATTGATTTCTAACACCTGCAAATGAATGGTTGGCACAACTTTCCGAGCTATAAATACCTAAAGTCTCAGTTGTGACTTTTTTTTCATCTAACAGTGCACACAATGAAAAGAACATGTTCATTTTCTTTCTTTCTTTCTTTTAATTAAGTCTTCAGGTGTGAGACTATTATTTTCACAATTAATACCTGGCTGGCATATTATTTATTGATTACATCTAATGTGTATCAATACAATTAAGTGTCAGTCTGGAGTAGAATAATTGTTATTGATTCATTATAAAAGCTGTTACCTCCATCATCAACCTTGACCAAACTATGTCCTAGGTATTGTACTAAATCTATGCTGCATCTAGTGATGAGGTTCTAATTTTGGAACTTTTGGTTTGTTTTGTTTTACGGCATATCAACCTCAGTGGGTCATTTAATGCCGATAAAGTTTTGAAATAAATCAATTCTTAATGGATAATACAATTTTTTTATAAATACATTTTTCTATTTAACCCATAGATGGGACCCTAACAGGTACTACCACTCCGGGTCAGAGTGGACCAGGGAGCAATCGTGATGAAGGGGTGCTCCACATTCCCCAAACCTCCAAAAATAGAACCTCACCATCAGATAGAGTTTAACGTCATTCCCAGGACATGTAGACCCGCAGCCACCGCCTTCTAGCACCCATATGATAAAAAGGGGTTGGGGCTTTGGAACTCTGGGGAGGGTCATTACTTTGTTGCCATTACTCACAGGGTAATTCTGATTCATAGTGGTAGTACCTGTTAGGGTACCATCTATGGTTCAAATAGATCTGTTTGTAAGTTAATTAATTATATTGTTTATAGTAGTTATAAGTCTTCAGGTGTGAGACTATTATTCTCTCAATTAATACCTGGCTGGCATATTATTTATTGAGGCCGGGTTAGCTCAGTCAGTAGAGCGTTCGGCTAGAAACCACAAGGTTCCTAGTTCGATACGGTCCTCACCAACTCAGCATTATGAGTAGCACAGGGATCTGTGAGGTAAAGTAAGGAGCTGATGGTAGGTGTGGTGCTCCACCTCAGACGAAAAAAACAATCTCCTTGGTCTACGCTAGTGAAAAGGGGATAGACTCCCTCGCTGATTGGCTGATACCGACTTTAGGCCACCCGACAACTTTACTTACTTACTTACATCTAATGTGTATCAATACAATCAAGTGTCAGTCTGGAGTAGAATAATTGTTATTGATTCATTATAAAAGCTGTTACCTCCATTATCAACCTTGATCAGACTATGCCCTGTGTATAAGGCTAAACTTCATCTGGTGGTGAGGTTCTAATTTTGGAGCTCTTGGTGGTGTAGAGTATCTCTTCATTGCCATCAATCCCAGGTACACTCTTACTCTGTGGTAGTACCTGCAATATTGATACCTGGCCGCCATATTATTTATTGGTTAAACCTATCTAAGGGTGTATTGATACAAACAAGTGTCAGTCTGGAGTGGAATGATTATTATTGATACTAGCAAAATAAAAAAAACGCCCTCCGGACGATGTAGAAATAAATTTTTAAAAGATATTGCTTGAGGAGGTGGAAGTTAAAAATTAAATGGCGGAGAGTCTGAACCATAAATCATGAAATCATCAAATTTATTAAAGGAGTAAAAAAAATAAAACAATTTGAAATCGAAACTAAGTTCTATTAACTTTGAATATCTATTAAACAAACTATATATAAATATATGATACTGGATGTATCTATTAAAACTTTTTTAAAAAAACAATGAGGACTGTCTAATGTTGCATGCTCATTTCAGGTATAGTGACATAAGCAGTGACATAGTTTTTGTTACAGACAAAAACCCGGAAGCGAATCTCCATTATTATTGATATATCACAAAAGCTGTTACCTCCATCATCAAACCTGACCAGTCTGTGTCAAAGGTATTATGCTTAATCTATACTGCATCTAAATCTTTTCATTAAGTTCTAATTTTGGAACTCTGGAGAGTGTCATTATTTCATTGTTATTATCCCCTGGTCCATCCCGACTCAGGGTGGTATTACCTGTTAGGGTCCCACCTATGAGTCAAATAGATTTGTTTGTAAGTTAATGAAAATTAATTATTGATTATATCTATCTAATTAGAAATTAGAACCTAACTGTAATAAGTAATTGAGAGTTACTTCCCCTGTTTTATTATTACCTCCCCTTTGTGTAAATCTTTGACTTTTCTGAGAGTATATAAACTTTCAGTAAACTGTAAAAGTATTTAAGTAGAATAAAGCTTTCTAAAGCCTAACCATGTGTGTTCGTTTATTATTACACTAACCAAGTGGTGAGGTTCAAATTTTTAATATCTGGGTCGTATGGAGTACCCCTTTGTTATTATACTCCCAGATAAATTTTGTTTTGTTTTGTTTTATGGCATATCAACCTCGGGTCATTTAATGCTGACAAAGTTGTAAAATAATTCATTTTTAATGCATAATACAATTGTTTATAAACTCATGTTTTTCTATTCAAACCATAGATGGGACCCTAACAGGTACTACCACTTTGGTCAGAGTAGACCAGGGAGCAATGGTCATAAAGGGGTGCTTCACATTCCCCAAACCTCCAGAACTGGAACCTCACCATTAGATAGAGTTTAACTTCATTCCCAGGACATGTAGACCCTCAGCCACTGCCTTCTAGCACCAATATGATAAGAAGGATTGAGGGTTGCCATAAGGGCAATAGGGTTGGGGCAATCATATAGGTGCTAGGACTTGACGTGACCAGCCGACTGATCGAAAGGGGCCTCTCCGACAGCCCGTCTAGCCCAAGATAGGGCAAAGTGGAATACTGCAAGTCATGGACTGCTCAGCCACCTGGGTTCTATCCTTAAGCATCACAGGTCGCCACCCACAGCCAACAGATGGCCCCATTGGGGGGAGTCTTACCCCTCTGCAGGCGCAGTTGGTGCATTCTAACGTCCCAGATAAACTCTTACTTTGTATGGTAATACATGTAGAATTAACACCTTGCTGGCATATTATTTATTGATTACATCTATCTAAGGTGTATTGATACAATCAAGTGTCAGTATAGCGTAGAATAATCAATATTGATCCATTACAAAAGCTGTTACCTCCATCATCAACCTTGACCAAACTATGTCCTAGGTATTGTACTAAATCTATGCTGCATCTAGTAATGAGGTCCTGATTTTGGAACACTGTGGAGGGTCTTTACTTTATTGCCATTACTCCCAGGGCCCTTCTGTCTCGTAGGTAGTACCTGTTAGGGTCCAATCTATGGGTCAAATAGATCTGTTTGTAAGTTAATGAATATTATTTATTGATTATATCTAATATGTATCAATATAATCAAGTGTTGGTTTGAAGTAGAATAATTATTATTGATCTATTAGAAAAGAAATTTATATGGATTTGAAAAATTATTTCAATCAATCACAAATAATTTATACATATTTACATGGTTTCAAATATTCTTATATTATACTATGTTGAATTAAAAACAAATTCTGATGCAGGTTCGTCCACAAAGTGTTTCTTCACTGACTGCAGTCTCGCATAGGCCAACTACTTCTCTGCCCAGTGCTCCACTCATTTCAGCTATTTATGGGCATAGTCCCCCAACATCCAGGCACATCAGTCGAACCTCACGCCCGAGCAACACACAATTCTCATGCATTCGGATGGACGCATGTAGGCCCCAACATACGGGCACCTGAATTGCACCTTGCGTCCATCCAGCGCCTAAATCACATTTCTTTGCATTCGGGAGGGCGCGGGTTCGACTCTGGCAGGCAAGACAATGTCTTACTCTTTTTCCAAATGAGTACGGTGGTACTCATTCTCCATCACAAATACTAATAATTTTCCAGTATTTATAGGGTTTTATGTAATTATATCTGTTTAATAATAATACTCATTTGTTATCAAATTATATGGTTTCAAGTGTTCCTATGTAATACTAGTAACTTGTAAGCAATTATATGGTTTAAAGTAATTATAAGTCTTCAAGTATAAGAGTATCTTCAAGTATAAAAGGGAGCAAGACATTGTCTTGCCTGCCAGGATCGAACCCGCATCCTCCCACATGCGAAAACAGATGCGATGTGGGAACTGGGACGTGAGGTTTGACTGACGTGCCCGGATGTTTGGCTAATATGCCCATAAAATAACAAGTGAGTCAAGCGCTGGGCAGTCATCAGTCAGCAGTCGACAACTAAGCGCTTTTCAGGAAAGAAATGGATTTTAGTCGAACAGAAACAAAACAAAATAGGAAATGTGATTTTGAACTGCTAAAGATTATTTCGACTACGACGACGGATTTTTCCAACTGCAGACGAAGAATGTGTTGACCAACAGAGGGTCTGAGTTGTGAGAAGACTGAGAACTCGCTTGTTTTTGGTTCCCCCTTGGCGGGAGCTTGTTGATTCGGAGGTCTATTTCGCCCCATATATTTTCCCCCTTTCTATACATATTATTTATTGATTAAATATAATGTGCATCAATACAATCAAGTGTCAGTCTGGAGTAGAATCATTGTTATTGATTTATTATAAAATCTGTTACTTCCATCATCAACCTTGACCAGACTTGGATATAAGGCTAAACTTCACCCAGTGGTGAGGTTTAATTTTGAAGCTCATGGCTGTGCGGAGTATCTCTTCATTGCCATTAATTCCAGGTCCCATTCTGACGTGTAATGGTAGTACCTGTTAGGGTACCATCTATGGGTCAAATAATTATGTTTTTAAGTTAATTAATATTATTTATTAATTATATCTATCTAATGTGTATTGATACAAATAAATGTTGGTTTGAAGAAGAATAATTATTATTGTTTTATTACAAAAGAAATTTATATGGCTTTGAGAAGTTATTCCTATCAAATACAAATAATTTGTACATATTTATATGGTTTCAAATATTCTTATATAATACTAATAATTTTCAAGTATTTATAGGGTTTTATGTTACTATATCTGTTTAATAATAATAATCCTTTGTTATCCAATTACATGGTTTCAAGTATTCCTATATGATACAAATAGTTTTCAAGTATTTTAAGTGTTTTAAACAAAGAAAAAAAAAAATAAAAAAAAAAAAATTATTTTCTAAAAATCCGTTGCAGGCCTACTGTCAACGGATTAATTCTCATCCTGTTTGAAAAAGAGAATTTGTCTATTGTCGAATTTGAAATATGTTTTCTTTTGTCAAAAACTGTTACAATAAGATATACATGACTGTCGCTGACCGAGAAACTCGTGGCGGTGTGCTTATATTTGAAACTACCGCATAACTTTTTTGCAACATCAATGTTTTCGTTTTGAATTCATATTATTTTCGTCTCCGCTCTCGATAAGTTTGGAGTAAAAAACAAGTTCTGAAGATGATTTTTATAAATCAAAATATTATTCAACGTTAGCTACGAATAGGATATAAAACGTTTTCACTTTAACAGCATATTGTGTTGGTTTCATATCCTTTATCTATACTCATATACACATATATATATATATAGAGAGCGAGTTTATATCTGTTTAATAATAATAATTACTTGTTATGTATGTATAGTTCCTTTCACCAGTTTTGAAGACAAGATTTAATTAGAAATGTGTTCTCTCTCTCTCTCTCCCCCCTCTCCCCTCTCTTACCTAAAATGAATTTTGCTATTGTTGTTTTATTAAATTGAATTAAAAATAAATTAAGTGGATAATTGATTTAATTCATTCCCTTTGTATTTTGATACTTTTTGATCGACCTTTTTGATTCACCAATTACTTTTGTTTTAATTGTAGAACACATCTGAGACAATTTCATTAAAACCAAAAAATTTTTTATTTAATTTTCTAAAATAAAAGCAAAGAATTAAAAGTTCAAAAATGTTACTTCATTTCACATTTCTCTTGTCTAGATTTAGCTTATCAAACAAAAATTAAAAATAGAAAATCAAAAAAAGTTAAAAAATAATGGTAAAAAGAATTTTTCAAAGAATAAGCATTATGTCTTCTGCTAGTTTGAGAAAATGCCAATCATTTTGAATTCCATCAATAATATATTCCTCAGAGATATTTTCTCCAAAATAAAATATTCATATCTTACACTGTCGTAAAGTCTTTTTTTTCTTCTTACAATCCAGACATATTTGTCATTTATGACTGGCATGGACGAGACTAGGAAAACCGGAAAAAACTATAGAAGACTTTTGACAACAAATAATACACTGTGCAATTGTATATCTATGTGTGTGTATTGGTTTGTTTCTTTGTAAACCAATGTAGAAAAAACAAAACAAATGCTAATATGAAAAAAAAAAAAAAAATTGTCATGTATTATTCTATGGACAGGACTTTATATCTTAGGTGCGTACAGAAAATCTCGAGTCATTTTTTTTTTTTTGAAAAAAAAAAAATATAGACTCAATAATGTGTGGGGATCTAATAAAATAAAAAATACCGAAAACTTTTTGGAAATCAAATTCATATAAAATAGAACCAGTGTAGCATTACTCAAAAAATAATGATAAGTCCACCAAAGTTTTTAATAAAAAAGTCTCTACTTCCATAGACTGCTGAGTAGGTATTTACGCGACACAAGGTCATTAGTATGGGGCATCCAGTGAGGATCTAACTTGCTATTCAGTAGTAAACAAGGACTGTGTATACTGCACACTGTTGTTTATCATAAAGTATCTCTTTTTAACATTTTTTATGAAATTCATTTATAAATAAAAATAACATTACTAAAAAAAAAATGATAAAAAGTCAGCATTATTGTAGCCATGGGTAGGATAGGACATAAAGCTGTTAGTATGGGCACTCAGTGAGGATCGAACTTGCTATTCAGCAGTAAAGATAGGCTGTGTTTTATGTATACTTTTGTTCCTCTTAAAGTATTCTTCACATTTTTTGTTGATATGTTCCCGGAAGGAATATATTAGTAGAAGTAGAAGAGTGATGGGGCTACAGTAACAGCGTGGTACAATCAAGCAGGTAAGTAGTAATACTGGTGCTCTGTATTTATGGCTGACACCGGCCAATCATATCATGTGAGTGGGGGACCCAGGTGTATGCATATTCATTACATCATTTGTCGAATTCATTTATGAATAGAACCAGAGTAGCATTACTCAAAAAATAATGAAAAGTCAGCACTCTTGAACTTTCTAGACCATTTCACTTTCATTTTGCTTTTTTTGAAACAGTGTTCTGTAAATCGTTATACCTTAAAAATAAGACCATTATGCAATAGATAGGTTTGAAAAAAAAAGCCATACACTGGAAAAACTTATTAAGGAAGTTTGTGCTGATACTTTTTTTAAAAGAAAAATACTGTAATGTGGGGTGGGGGTTGGTATGACTGTAGAGATTGATGAAAGCCTTTTTTGTAAGTCAAAAGTATAATAGGGGTAGATTGACTTTAAAGCAGTGGGTTTTTGGAGGGATAAACTGTGAGACAAGACAAAATAAAAAGCAGTATGGCATTCAAGCAGATATGATAGATTCATATTTTTGTGAATTCTTGTGCTGAGATAAGAACAAAGAAAATAAGGCTTTTTATCATATTCTTACTGCATTTTTCAAACTCATCTATTGCTTAATGGTCTTATTTTTTTAAGGTATAACAGATTACTCAACACTGCTCAAAAAAAAAAAAGAAGAAAAAAAGTGAAATGGTTGAGAAAGTTCAAGAGTGCCAAAAAGTCTACCAAAGTTTTTAATCAAAAATATCTCTACTACTAGAGACAGGTGTGTAGGCATTTACACAACCCTTTTAGCTGCAGGTAGGATTTGACACAAGGTTGCAAGTATGGGGTATCTCACTGTTCAGCAGTAAAGGTTCTGTGGTAAAGGTTCATGATGGTCCATGTATACTGCACACTTTTGTTCTTCTAAAAGAACTTCCATTTTTCACATTTTTTTGTCAAATTTATTTATGAATAGAACCAGAGTAGAATTACTAAAAAAATAATAAAAAGTCAGCACTCTAGAATTTTCTTGACCATTTTACTTTGATTTGCTTTTTTAGAAGTAAAGGTTTTTCCCTAAATATTTTTTTTTTGGCAAAGAGAGTATTACCCTTCTTTAGGGAATATAGTCAGTGTATTCTAAGCCCTGCTGACAGGGTGCTCCCCATCAAAACCAGTCAGAACATCTTCAGCAAATTAACATCTGAATCAAAATAGGAAGATATAAAAATACAATGTGTTTGTCCATTTCTTTTTGCTGCCAAGACAGAAATGACAATTAATGGCCCTTGAGACCTGTCCAGGAATTAGCTGCAGGTAGGATTTGTGAATTCTTGTGGCAAGAGTATAACAAAGAAAGTAACACTTTTCTTGACAATTTCACTTTCAATTTTTTTAGGAGTGTTTTTAGTAAATTGTAATACATACAATCCACATGTGCACCTAAGTGATTTCTTACACTCCCTGGTAGGGTTTCTTTTGATTAATGGCATATCAACCCTTGTGTGTTATTTAATGCCAAAACCATCTTTGTAATGCCAAAACCATAACTGCTAGGATGAGGGGTTCAAACCTTTCTCAAGTGTATTTGTTCAAAAGTGAACATAATAGCCTGACTGGAATTCAAACTCATTTATTACAATGTCGCAGTCCAACACGTTAGCCAATACAAAATGGGGACTCCCCTCACATCCCTTGGAATGACATCTCACATCCCCAAGGGAAACCCGGCATTAGATGATCACCATCAGCAACAAAAAATGAATGATAGAGATAGTTGGTGAGAGATTGTCATGGATATCTGTGCTGCTTATGTGACATGATGACGATAAGACCAGGGAGATTGTTTTTGCATCTAAGGTGAAGCACCACACCTACCATCAATAGTAAAGTTGACTGAGTGGCCTATTGTAAGTATCACCCAAACAGTGAGGGAGTCTGTACCCTTTTTACTATGTATAAAACCTGCCTTTCCAGTACCCCAAGAAGCTAACCCCCGGCTGGGCAGGTTGGGGAACAACAACTCTCCCCAACTGAGGATGCTTCTTTTTCTATTTTATTCAAAGCAGTATAGTATTCTTGGTAATACACCAATACAAGGCTTATCCATTCAATTCTAAGCTAACAGTGCTATGTTCCTACAATACTGACTGATGACTAATATACTACATTATCCCCTCCTACTAATCCAAGGAATGTGAGCAGCCCTGGTTGGGAAACCCTACATTAGATAATCCCCATCAGCAACATAGCAATTGTTGGTGACTATGCAACACTGGCTTCTATAAAGTTCAAAGCAGCATAGTATTCTTGGTAATAAACTAACACAAGGCTTATCCATTTAATTCTAAGTTAACAGTGCTATGCTTTTGCAATACTGATGACTAACAGGCTACCTCACACCACCACCGATTTCAAATCTTCAGAATTCTCCAAGACAGACAAAACATCTCAGCCATCATAAAATATTTATGGTTTTGAAAAGAGATAAACGTGAATATCAGTTCAAATTTATTCATGATTATTATAATGCAGTCACCTGCGAGAAAATCATTGTTTGGTTTGGCTTGGTTTTATTTTACGGCATATCAACCTCAGTGGGTCATTTAATGCCAACAAAGTTTTGAAATAAATTCATTCTTAATGGATACTCAATTTTTTTATGTTTGGTTTGGTTTGTTTTACGGCATATCAACCTCAGTGGGTCATTTAATGCCGATAAAGTTTTGAAATAAATCAATTCTTAATGGATGATACAATTTTTTATAAATACATTTTTCTATTTAACCCATAGATGGGACCCTAACAGGTACTACCACTCCAGTTCAGAGTGGACCAGGGAGCAATGGTGATGAAGGGGTACTCCACATTCCCCAAACCTCCAAAACTGGAAGCTCACCATCAGATAGAGTTTAACGTCATTCCCAGGACATGTAGACCCGCAGCCACCGCCTTCTAGCACCCATATGATAAAAAGGGGTTGGGGCTTGCCATAATCAATTTTTTTATAAACTCATGTTTTTCTATTTAACTCATAGATGGGACCCAGGTCCACTCCGGGTCAGAGTGGACCAGGGAGCAATGGTAATTAAGGGGTGCTCCAGATTCCTCAGACCTCCAGAACTAGAACCTCACCATCAGATAGACTTTAACTTCATTCCCAGGACATGAAGACCTTCAGCCACCGCCTTCTAGCACCTATATGATAAGAAGGGTTGGGGCTTGCCATTAGGACAGTAGGGTCGGGGAGCAATCATATAGGTGCTAGGGCTTGACGTGACCAGCTGATTGATTGGAGGACGCCTCTCTGACTGCTCGTCTAGCCTAAGTAAGGGTCCAAGTGGAGTGTTGCATATCATGGACTGCTCATCTACCAAGATTCCATCCCTAAGCATCATGGGTTGCACCTATGACCAAAAGGTGGCCCCATTTGGGGAGGGGTTACGTCTCTGCAGAGGTGCAGTCGGTGTATTCTAAAGCCCCACCGACAGGGCTGGAATATCATTGTAATGGGTTCATCAGAATGATCTCTATGATTTAAAATTGCTGATGCATAGGTGCTTGTAGCAGTGAGTGTGTGAGAGGTATGTCTGCTGGAAAAGTAAGATTTGCTTTGATCTATTTTATGGCATATCAATCTCAGTGGGTCTTTTAATGCCGATAAAGTTTTGAAATAAATTCATTCTTAATGGATACACAATTGTTTTTATAAACACATATTTCTATTTAACTCATTGATGGGACCCTAACAGGTACTACCACTCCAGGTCAGAGTGGACCAGGGAGCAATGGTGATGAAGGGGTGCTCCACATTCCCCAAACCTCCAAAAACTGGTACCTCACCATCAGATAGAGTTTAATGTAATTCCCAGGACATGTAGACTCTCAGCCAACGCCTTCTAGCACCCATACAATAAAAAGGGTTGGAGCTTGCCATAAGGGCAATAGGGTTGGGGCAATCATATAGGTGCTAGGCTTGACCCGACCAGCCAATTGATTGGAGGGGCCTCTCCGACCACCTGTCTAGCCCAAGAAAGGGCCAAAGTGGAGTATTGCAAGTCATGGACTACTCAGCCACCTGGGTTCTATCCTTAAGCATCACATGTCACCACCCACGGCCAACAGATGGCCCCATTGGGGGAGTCTTACTCCTCTGAAGAGGTGTAGTCAGTGCATTCTAACACCCCAGCTGACAGGGTGGTGAAAAAGTAAGGATGAACTTATAAGTGACTTTCCCTTGTGGACACCTATACAGTGTTGGCCAACCAGCAAAAACTAACATTTATCAACTATGTGCAGACACTAGATACCATTCTGAGGACTTACCAGGAGCAATGACTGATAGGGATGGGTGACGAGAGAGAGTGGTGGGAATCCATGTTGTCAGGATGACATGATGATTATGATTCAAAAACTGACTCTTTTTTTTGTATATTTTCATTTAAAAAATAAAAGGATTCAGAATTAGAATATATAAAATCATCATCATCATCATGTAATGCTGACAGTATGAATTACCATCACTCCCTCTTGCCACCTATACCTATTGTTAAGTCCTCCTCACGACATCCAGTATCCATACAGAGCTGATCAATGTAATTCTTTGCTGTTTGGTCCACTGGTCAGCCAACTGAAAACACTTTATACATGTAAATAAAGCTGGATGTGACACAAGGTCAATTTCTTAAGTGGAGTTTAACGGGTTTGAATTCAGAGTTTTCCTTCTCCTAGACAGGTTGCCTTACCAAGGTTGAAGATCCCAGTCTGCCCTACTATTTACTCATAGCTGGATGGAGTATAGTTGGATTCACACTTTTCCCAAGGGTATTAGTGCTATTTGAAATGCAAGTAGTTTCGTCTAGGATTTGAACTCGAGTCGACAAGTCCATTTCCTACGACTCTTACCATGTGCCTCCATAAAGATCACTAATTAGGACTGAGCCTATTCTAGTAGTGACCACCACAAGCGGAGTTTAACAGGTTTGAATTCAGAGCTTTCCATCTCCTAGACTGGTTGCCTAACCAAGGTTAAAGAGCGCAGTCTGCCCTACTATTTACACATAGCTGGAGGAAGAAAAGTAGGATTCATACCTTTCCCAAGGATATTAGCACTATGTGAACAGTAGCTTCATCCAGGATTTGATCTTGAGTCGACAAGTCCATTTCCTATGACTCTAACCAATAGACCATGCGCCTCCAACTAATGCTGTTATATATAATATGACAACAGGTGTGAAAACTCTTAGTATGAAAATAATAGTTTACAATGTTTCAGCTAGAAAATTTTTTTTTTAAATAAATAGAAATATGAACTCATTTGTTATGTGTGATTTTTCTAATATGAACAAAATAAAAAGAATGAAAATTTAATTAACAAGAAGTACAGTTAATTATATCATAAGTTTTGGCCATCTAAATCTTTCTGCTTGTCAAGTAAGATAAGTTAGAAAGTCAATTATTTGACTTTGCTATTCAATTATCTGAGGTGTGGAAATATTTTGGTCAATTTCAAATATACTCAAGTGTCCATTGTATATTTACTATAAGAAAATATATAAGTGCTTGCTTTTAAAATTCTTTACTCATTAAAATCTTTTTATAATGGAGATTTAGTGTCAGAATGTAACCTAAACTACATCACTGCTTATGTCACAATACTCTCAGGAATTGTGTAAGTTTATCAATGAGTACTTAATTCATAGTCAAAATCATTAATTAATATGTAGAATAAATCTTATCTATTAATCTATCAAATAAATAATCTTTTAAGAAAGAAGTCATCTTATTATAATGGAGATTTGAGTCAGTATGTAACCTAAACTACATCACTGCTTATGTCACAATACTCTCAGGAATTGTGTAAGTTTATCAATGAGTACTTAATTCATAGTCAAAATCATTAATTAATATGTAGAATAAATCTTATCTATTAATCTATCAAATAAATAATCTTTTAAGAAAGAAGTCATCTCTTATTATAATGGAGATTTGATGTCAGTATGTAACCTAAACTACATCACTGCTTATGTCACAATACTCTCAGGAATTGTGTAAGTTTATCAATGAGTACTTAATTCATAGTCAAAATCATTAATTAATATGTAGAATAAATCTTATTTATTATAGATTAATAAATTGCTTTTTTTAAGAAAGAAGTCATCTTATTATAATGGAGATTTGGTGTCAGTATGTAACCTAAACTACATCACTGCTTATGTCACAATACTCTCAGGAATTGTGTAAGTTTATCAATGAGTACTTAATTCATAGTCAAAATCATTAATTAATATGTAGAATAAATCTTATTTATTAATCTATCAAATAAATGTTTTTTTAAGAAAGAAGTCATCTTATTATAATGGAGATTTGGTGTCAGTATGTAACCTAAACTACATCACTGCTTATGTCACAATACTCTCAGGAATTGTGTAAGTTTATCATTTATTGGAATTCGTACAGAACAGTTCATTAGCCAACCACAATGCTTATAGAGGTCATGTGAAGCTAGCTATAAAAGAAGGGGTACCCAAGAATTCAACCTCTTTTGCCACTACCCCTGGCTAGCAGTGCTAAGACCACATCGTTAGTGTAGAATAATCATACTAGTTCCAATTACCGTCGAATTGGTAAGACAAGGCAGCAAGTAGTCGTAACTTAATACAAACCTGGTTTGCTGCTAAGACTACTGCAAAATGACAGGTTATTTATGAAGCCTCAGAGGATCATACAAACCAAACAGCCAATCAGCACTCAATGAATGGAATCAACCAAATGCATGAGTGGACTATTCTGAATTCCCATAAGTACCAGTTGTCTTGGCACTGGTTCAGTTGTGCTTGGCCAGTTGCTGTTGTTCAAACCAATAGTAGACTGACTGACTGACTTCAATAGTTAGTAGCCTCAGACGGCAAAGACTTGGTAGCAGTTCATCACATAGAAGCTGAGAACAGCAAACACAATAACAGTTTTCTTTACATAAATATTAAGTTTTGCTTTGCTCATTTCTTTTGCTTTCACTGAAGAGATAAAATGGAACATTAAATTTTGATTGGAGGTTTTTGGTATGTGATTTGGAGGGTTCACTAAGGAAAGCATCAAACAATACTTTTTAGAATCACTAAAATAAAGGACTTTTCTACAATCAGATACTTAAGAAAAATCTTGAAGATTTTTCTTGAACTGTAAAAAAAACCAAAAGAAAACAAAGAGAATCCACTTGAATAGCATCCTTATCTCCTTTGTTATATGTAAATGTAACAAATTAAAATTGTTCTATGAAGTTATTGCCAATCTAATGACATGAATACACATGAATATTCAGTTTGGTTCAAAATACAAAGACCTTTTTTTAACTTTATTTTTGAAGATTTACAATATCTAAATCAAAAATACAACCTCAAGCAGAATATATGAATAACTTTAATGATTAAAATTCCTAAAGTCACAAAGTTTATAAGGATCTGCTGTTTTGTCAATAGATTTAAAGGAATTACATAAACTTCTTTATTGTCAATAAAACATACGCAAGGTTTGTGAATATTATAGCAGTTTATTTATGTTTATTTGTATTTATTTATTGATTTCAGCCAATTCCATTTATTTGGTTATTTATCTATTTTTTGTTTTATTTTCATTTTCTTACAATCATTCATTTGGGGTGAAGGAAGAAAGTGATTATATACATTCTATGCTGTTTTGCACCCACTGACAATGTAGCACTGACCTTAGGAAATGAGCAGTTCTGCAAAGTGCAATTTTTGCATTACATATTAACTGGGTCTGCCAGGTGGTGGCATTATTATTATTATTATTATTATAGTTTTTCGCACCAGTGTTAGCTGACGGAATTTCACTGGAGTCTGAGTGTCAACAAATCTTCATAGGTGTCCAGGAGTCTTCTGAGTATTCTAACAGATTGCAACAATACAGTATTCTGGATGGTCTCAATTCTTCCTCTGATTTCCAAATTCTCCAGCCTTTTTTCCAAGCTTTTTGGGACTGTTCCAAGTGCACCAACTACAATTGGTATCACTTTGACTTTCATATTCCATAGCTTTTTCAATTCTCTAGCAAGGTCCAGGTATTTATCCATCTTTTCATTTTCCTTCAACTTCACCCTGTGATCTGCTGGAACCACAAAGTCCCCCAGATGACACATTCTCTTTTTTTGTTAATCTACAGTAGGTCTGGTCTCCTGGCTGGGATAGAGTGATCTGTCTATTATATTATTATTATTATTATTATTATTTACTGATTATCTATATTTATTTTTATTTATTTATTGACATTGTAGTCTTCAGCCAACTCCATTTGAGGAACTTTTTTTGTATTATTCTGTATGATGAAAAAAAAAAGTGTTATTTACTCTCGATGAAATATTGCAAAATAAATTTTACTTGGCCGAATCACAAATCATACATTTTCTTCTTCAACATGGCTGACCCTTGAACTTGTTGGTTACTTATTCTAATATCAGTCCATGATGATATTGATGCTTCTATCTAGGAAGAAGTAAGGGCTGGTTTAACTCAGTTGGTAGAGTGTCTGACTTGGAACCACATGGTTCCTGGTTCTATACCGGTCCTCGTCAACTCAGCGTATGAGTAGTACAGGGATACTGGCTAGGTAACCAATCTAGGAGAAGAAAAACTCTGAATTCAAACCTGTTAAACTCTACTTAAGAAATTGACCTTGTATCACATCCTACTCGTGTGGAACGGTTGGTAAATCTATACATATATAAAGAACAGTTGGTGTGTTTGGTTTGGTTTGGTTTGGTTTTACGGCATATCAACCTCAGTGGGTCATTTAATGCTGATAAAGTTTTGAAATAAATCAATTCATAATGAATAATACAATTTTTTTTTATAAACACATTTTTCTATTTAACCCATAGATGGGACCCTAACAGGTACTACCACTCCGGGTCAGAGTGGACCAGGGAGCAATGGTGATTAAGGAGTGCTCCACACTCCCCAAACCTCCAAATCTGGAACCTCACCATCAGATAGAGTTTAACGTCATTCCCAGAACATGTAGACCCTCAGTCACCGTCTTCTAGCATCCATATGATAAAAAGGGGTTGGGGCTTGCCATAAGGGCAATAGGGTTGGGAAAATCATATAGGTCCTAGGGCTTGACATGACCAGCCGATTGATCAGAGGGGGCGTCTAGCTCAAGATAGGGCCAAAGTGGAGTATTGCAAGTCATGAACTGCTCATCCACCTGGGTTCTATCCTTAAGCATCACAGGTCGCCACCCACAGCCAATAAGTGGCCCCATTGGGGGATTATTACCCCTTTACAGAGGTGCAGTTGGTGCATTCTAACGTCCCAGCCAACAGGGCGGACAGTTGGTGTGTATGTGTGTGTCTATGTCCAGAGGAAACTACAAAAATAAAACAATTAATGACAAAGTAAATATATATACATATTTACTATCACCAGAGCTTGCTTTTTGCACTCGTGTGGAAGTGTTGGTAAATATATATTGATAAGATATTCTTGCCTAGGTTTTATTAATTCATAGCTAGTTTCATACCTTAGTATCTTGGTATAATGTTTTTTTTTTAAATGACTATTGCACTTCCTTGGTCAGCTTCTTTTATAATTAGATTATTGTTTTCATGTATATTTTTAAGGTTTGTCTTGTTTGATTGATTGTTATGTGTGTTTGTTTTTTCTTACAAGTTAATACTCCAGAGATTTTCAAAAAAACATAGTAGCAAAAAAATTCCTAACATACGTTTCAATATACAACAAAAACAAACCAGAACTATTCACAAAAATATCAAGAAACCAAGATCAAATTAAAAACATATTAAACACAATGAAAATAATTAAAAGCAAAAATTTTAAACGTCATCTAAGTTTGCTTATCTTCAAATCAAAATAAATAGAAAAAAATACCACTTGCTGAATTTTTTAAAGAATATTTCTCTTGGAGCTACAACAATCTATATATATATATATATATATATATATATATATACTCACACACACACACACACACACACACACACACACACAGAGTATTCAGGAGAAATTTGACAGTTTCATGAGGAAAAAGAAAAAAGTGCTTGGTAACTACAGTTGGAATATTTTTGTTTATAAGATGTGCTCCAGTTCCCCATCTGGATTTATAGACTAGCCAAGGTCACGTGGTTTATTACTCTGGCCAATCACCAACCATACTGCATGGCTGATACACTACTTAAACACCCCACATTGGTCATAATTCTAATTGCACTCATTGAGGAGGGACACAAGATTACCAATACTCAGGACTCATTACCAAGGATACAATTCCACTGAACAAGCGCTCTGGCTTAAGGCCAACAGGAATCTTTACCAAGGGATTACCAAGGATTACCAGACGATTATCAATACTCAGGAATCTTTACCAAAGGATTACCAAGGAAGGCCCAAATGATGTCCCAGAAAAACTTAACAGAAATGTAATGGATTGTAAAGGCAAAGAAATTACACTACTGTCAACAAGTTTCACTCAAAATAACCGTCATTAGCATCGATTACAGCCTCAATCCAGCTCAAGAACCTGGAGCAAGCTGATGTTATAGTTTCCCTGGGAAGGGTCTCAAAAACTACCTTAATTCTGTCGATTAACTGGGATTTTGTAGTACTGGCATGGCCATTGATATCTTTCTCAACAGCGCCACATACATAATAATCCATGGGGTTAAGATCTGGGAGTTCGGAGGCCAAACATTGAGACTGGTGTAGTCATAAAAATTTGCCGACAACCATTTTCAACTTTTCCCCAGAGGTGTGGCAGGGGTTTGAATTCTGCTGCCATACATATGGCCTATCATTGGCTACCCTTGTTATCCAGGGTTTGACTATAGTGTTTAGCAACTCCACGTAGGCATCTGAATTCAACCTGAGACTCTCTGAAAAAATGCAGAGGCATTACATCACCCTCAGAGGACACACATCCAAAAAACCATCACAGTTTGGGGAAATTTAGACTGCATGACATGAGGAGTGAACTTTGGACTGTATGCAAGCTATCTGTTATTCTGCGTGTTATGAATGCTGGATTGTTTACAGTGGTCAGGGAGCATTGGGCAGCAACCATAATCTCCTTATTTTGATGGCTGGCGCAGATCATCATGATACAAGTTATTCTCTTTCATGATTCAGATGGGTTCCAGTCATCCAATCTATCTGTCATCACGTATATGAATGAAGAAGGGTCCAAGCTTTTAGATGATGCATAGTGTGCATCAATACCTCCTGTATATATATACATATATCTATATATATATATATGTACATATATATATATATGTACATACATATATAAGACAACAAAGAATCATTCTCTCTCTCTCTCTCTCTCTCTCTCTCTATATATATATATATATATATATATATATATATATATATATTTTACCAACCCCTCTGCACGAGCAGGATGTGACAAAAGGTAAATTTCTTAAGCAGAATTCAACAGGTTTGAATTTAGAGTTTTCCTTCTCCTAGCCCAGTCTGCCCTACTATATATCCATAGCTGGAGGGAGAGTAGTATTCATGCCTTTCCCAGGGGTATTAGTGGTAAGGGAAATACAATTACCAAATCCAGGATTTTAACTCAGGGTGACGAGTCCATTTCTCATGACTAACCATTAAACCACGTGCTTCCATAAATATATATATATTATTATTATTATGGACTCTCTTGTCGATTTCGACACATGAGGGTTCATACAATGAACAACCCACACAGTGATTTGTTTATAGTGGTGAAGGCTTGTGTTGGACCATCCACACTTTTTGGCACAGTCGATAGGAAAGAATTAGTGCATCAAGGAATGCCATGAACCCAATCAACGACTGACCTCAGGAATTTTGAATTTAGAGTTATCCCTCTCCTAGACTGGTTACCTACCCAAAGTTAAAGAGCCCAGTCTGGCCTACTATTTTACCCATAGCTGGAGGGAGAATATATGGATTCATACCTTTCCCAAAGGTATTAGCGCTATGTGAAATGCAAACAGCCTTGTCTGGGATTTGAACTCGCGTCGACAAGTCCATTTCCCACGACTCTAACCAATATGCCACGTGCTTCCTACTATATATATATATATATATATATATAGTTTCTACAATATTATGTGCAAATAATATAAATCATTGTTTGCAATGTGAGAAATGGTTTGCCTTATATATATATATATATGTGTGTGTATGTGTGTGTGTGTGTGTGCTTAACATTATATGGAAATAATATGAAGTGAATTTCAATAGTCCATAATGTGAGAAATGCCAGCAGCAGCAGCTGATACCATTTTGCTTGAAAAATAATAAATGATAGAGAAGGAGAAGGAGAAGAGAAGAATGGAAGAAGAAGAAGAAGAATGGAAGAAGAAAAAGAAGTGAATATTAAGAAGAAAGATTAGAGATAGACATGAAGACTTTGTTGTAGTCATGACAAATGGCTTCTTTGCAGCTTCTCAAAGAGAATTTCAGCTGGAAATACTCAGAATAAATCAAATAACACTATAAGAATAGATTCAAATACTAACTCAGTGGCTGAGGTAGTTGCATATTCATATTATTCTTTATTAAGCCTCATCCCATGAATACACATAAAAAAATATATTCTTTGTGTATTCATATTTTATATAGGAAATGGAAATGATAAACAGTTCTATCTTTGCAGTTTGTTTTGTTTTACGGCATATCAACCTTGGTGGGTCATTTAATGCCAACAAAGTTGTAAAATAAATTAATTCTTAATGCATAATACAATTTTGTTATAAAACTTATGTTTTTCTATTCAACCCATAGATGGGACCCTAACAGGTACTACCACTCCGGGTCAGAGTAGACCAGGGACCTTCTAGCACCCATATGATCTTTGCAGTTAGGAGAAAGAATTATTTGCTGACGATTTCAATTTAAAGATTTACTTGCTCATCAAAAATGGGAATATGTAGAACTGCAAGAATATGTATACTATCTATTGTTGCGAATATTGCGATTTCATACCTCAACATTGGGGTCCAAACTGATAAATTTAGTTTTATCGTTGATCACATGTTGAGTGGCACTGAAATCAACGAGCAAATGTTCCTTATGTGATAAAGAGTCATACCCAGCAGCAAAAAATAAGTTTGTTTTCTTTGGGAACAATACTTAACATTTTGACAAAAATCCTTTTTTTATTTCTTATCAAATAGGAGCGGGTATCTAGTACGCACCTTATATAGTAACATTTCTCAACATCTATCTGACCCTGTTTCTTATCCATCTATATATTTATCTATCTGAATCTCTATCTATCTATTTGAGTGTCTATCTATCTATCCCTGTCTGTTCACATGTAGCATAATTATTATGGTCTACGGAGAATTTGGGGATTTCTAGGAGAAAAAAAGGAAGAAAAAAATAAGAACAAACAAAGGTTAAAATTTGAAAGAGTACACAATAAGTGAGGTGCCAGTAATGTGACGGAAGAATGATTCCGTAAATAGATTTAAAGATAAAAATGGAAGTTCTGGGTCTTGACCAGAAATGGATGTGACACCGGGACGAGGAACAGGAGAGGAGAAAATCTGCCTATTTTCGCTTTGGGTCTAGTGGGAGTCGGACATTGGTCCCGGTCCCTCATATGGGTGTGGGACAGAAGTACACAACATGATACTATGTTAGAAGATAGAATAATTCGATGATACCCTTTCTCTTTCTCTCTGTCTTTCCTTCTCTCTGAAAAAGAACCCACATGCGTCAAAATAAATACAAAGTCCCTTGTGACTATACAGCTTGCGTGTATGTTGTTTCTGAACTGACAACTACTACTACAACTTGAGTTGGCCTATGCAACACATATTGTTCTGATATATATATCATTCCAAACACATCTATCTAACTCAGCATGTTCACATCTATTTATCTAACTCAGTATGTTCACATATCTTTCTATCTATGATTTCAGTATTTTTTATTTTGGTTATAGAATGGAGGCTTCCATTGTGTAATGGTTATTGTCCTAGGAAATGGACACAATGACAGGAGTTTAAATCCTGGATGAGGCTGATTGCATTTATAGCATTAATACCCTTGGGAAAGATATGAATTCAAATATTCTTCCCCCAGCTATGGGTAAATAGTATGGCAGCTTGTACTCTTTGACCTTAGTATGACAACTGGTTTAAGAGAAGGAAAACCCAGACTTCAAACCAGCCAGGAAAGTTTCATTTGTGCCAATAAAAAAAAATGGTTACATTTTTAATTGTTATTGAAGTCAGTCAGTCAGTCAGTCAGTTTACTGTTGGTTTGAACAACAGCAACTGGCTAAGCACAACTGAAGTAGTGTCCAAGACAGTTGGTATTTATGGAAATCAAGAAGGGTCCATTCATGTATTTGGGTGATTCCATTCCTTGAGTTCTGATTGGCTGCTTGGTTTCTATGATGTTGTGGAGTTTCATAAATACCCTGTCATTCTGCTGTAGGGTTGCAGCAAGACAGGTTCATATTAAGTTATGACTACTTGTTGCAGTGTCTTACCAATTCGATGGTAATTGGAACTTAGCTTGATTATTCTACAATTGTCTCTTTTGTTTTTATTTTATTATCACTATTATTATTGAGACACCCTACCCTTGGAAAATGTATGAATCCAACTATTCTCACCCCCCCCCCCCCCCGCTATGGGTAAATACTAAGACAAACTGGGCTTTTTAACCTTGTCATATAAGTGGGCCGGGTTAGCTCAGTCGGTAGAGCGTTCAGTTAGAAACCACAAGGTTCCTAGTTTGATACCGGCCCTCGCCAGCTCAGCGTATGATTAGCACTACATCTCAAACGCTAAAACCATCTCCTTGGTTTAGCGCTAGTGAAAAGGGGATAGACTCCTTCGCTGATCAGCTGATACTGACTTTAGGCCACCCCGACAACTTTACTTACTTATGGCAACTGGTCTCGGAAAAGGAAAACTGTTAATTGAAACTTGTTAAGCCTGGCTTTAAAGAATTACCTTCTGTTGCATCCTGCTTGTGTGGAGGGGTTTGTTGGATTTTATGGCATGACAACCCTTGTTTGTTTGTTTGTTTATTGATTTTAACGGCACATCAACCCGTCTGGGATTATGTCATGCCTGACGGTTAGGAAGTAATACATATTGTGTATTTATATTTATACTTTTTAGTAATTGGTTTTAAAAAGGTGTTAGCATTATTGGGGGTTATGTTGTATGGTATTGATTTGTTTCATGTCTATATTCTATGTTATAATTTTATTTCTCTCAAAAAAGAGAGAATATCCTCCATGTTGACATTTTCAAACAGATCTTTCATATTGTTTACTTTAAAATAACGGTTTCTGATGTGAGCAAGAGACCTGCATTCCATGAATAAGTGTTTAACTGTCAAAGCTATGGTTAAAATTGTACCATTACTGTTCTTTTACAAGGATAGATTTGGCATTAAATAACCAATCAGTAGGAATCAAAGGGCGCAAAAGAACCAAAACGCCTCACAGAAATAATGGAAAAGAGTTCAAAAAAAGAAATGTCCCATGGAACAATTCGAAGTAAAAGTGTCATCTCACCACCTGCTTGCAAATGAGTAATGCGATTCACACAACATATCCATAACACATGCTGTTTAAAAACCAAACCAACCCAAATAATACAAATAATACTAATCATCAAACTGCTGTTTAAAAATAACTTTTTGCTGTCATTCATTTGTATATTTTGTGGGGCCTCACATCAGTGAGGGGAGCGGGTGTGCAAATAAAACCATTGAGAAGAAGGGCCTGAAATGGTGCACATTCTCTCCTGATGACCCCAAAACCAAATACATAACAAATCAAAAACAAACATAACAAAACAATCATCAGACAAGAAATACCTGAAGAAGGCCGGAGAACACATCGGCCAAAATGTTGTACAGATAACAATGAAGATGAGGACAATAGTCCGAATAATCCAAATAATACTGCCTATAAATGTATATGCAGTTTTTATCTTTTGCTAAAAATGTATCTATGATTGTAACCAAATATTAAGAAATGAATCAAAATTTCAACACTGAATAACCCATAAGAGGTTGAAATGTCATTAAATAAACCAATAAAATTCACATTATGGTGTTCAGTTTTTTTGTGTGACAGAATAAATGTGCCAAATTTTCTGAAAGAGGGTCATTTTGCCAACAACAGCTGCATGTTTTGCACCGCTCCTTCCCTAGAATTATCCCCACCTGCCAAACCTCATCAAATTTCACCAACAAGACTGGAGAGTTGGATGTGCATAGCAGTTGACACCAGTAGAAATGGCTGGGAAAACGTACAGGTGACCTGAGTCAATGATAAATGATAGCACCCCTGCTCCAGGATTGAAAATTAAGTAGGTGCAAGCTGGAGGCAACACAGGTGATGTAATTGTTATTGTCAAAGAAAATGGAATTGGGGAGTCAAATTAAAATCCTGGATGAGGCTGTTTGTATTTCACTTTATGCTAATGCCCTTGAGAATTACAAAAGTCTATTTGTTGCTCAGAATTTTTCAGATGAGGTTTGATGATTAGTATTATTTGTATTGTTTGGGTTGGTTTGGTTAGGTTTGGTTTTACGGCATATCAACCTCAGTAGGTCATTTAATGCCGATAAAGTTTTGAAATAAATCAATTCTTAATGGATAATACAATTTTTTTATAAATACATTTTTCTATTTAACCCATAGATGGGACCCTAACAGGTACTACCACTCCGGGTCAGAGTGGACCAGGGAGCAATGGTGATGAATGGGGTGCTCCACATTTCCCAAACCTCCAAAGCTGGAACCTCACCATCAGATAGAGTTTAACATCATTCCCAGGACATGTAGACCCGCAGCCACCGCCTTCTAGCACCCATATGATAAAAAGGGGTTGGGGCTTGCCATAAGGGGGCAACAGAGGTGATGTAATTGTTATTGTCAAAGAAAATGGAATTGGGGAGTCAATTTAAAATCCTGGATGAGGCTGTTTGCATTTCACTTTATACTAATGCCCATGAGAATCACAAAAGTCTATTTGTTTCTCTGAATTTACTAGAATGGTTTGCCAAAATGCAGTATTATTGGTAGAGTGCTCAATATAAAAATAGAGCTATTATATAATATAATAAAATAAATATATAAAGGTTTTACATATCTATTTATTTGATGACAAAGGAACAGTCACAACCATTTGGTTTCATGCATGCATAAGTGCAAACAATCTTCAGGTGATGTTGTTTCAATTGCATGTTCTTAACATTTGCATGAAACCAAATGGTTGTGACTGTTCCTTTGTCATCAAATAAATAGATATGTAAAACTTTTATATATCTATTTTATTTTATTATATTATATATATATATATATATATCACTGGAGTCCTACAAGTTAACACCATGTATATTTATAATTTGTCTAGACTATGTACAAAAAAAGTTTGCATCAATATGAATTGTGGATGTACAGGAGATATTGATGATCCCAAATAGAATTATCCACTACATAACAGTCAGTTGGATATTTTTTTTTGATGATTAGCATTATTTGTATTATTCAGACTATTGTCCTCATCTTCATTGTTGTCTGTACAACATTTCATCTGATGTGACCTCCAGCCTTCTTCAGGTATTTCTTGTCGGATCCAGGAACCTTCTCAGATTCGAGGACCTTCTTGATATAATCGGGAGCCATCAAGGAACTTTGAACCCAGCCCTTCATTCAGTCCACAGGGGTATTCTGTTCTCATTCCACTAACCATAGCTAGGGTACAGGCGGTAAGCTGTGTTAATAATTATTCTATGTTACTGCTGCCCCTGATCAGGATTGAAGCTGCAGTCTAGAGATAACTGTCACTTAGCCTAACTCCTTTATCCACTAGTTCATGTGTCCAAGTCTATTTGTTCTCTAGAAAACTATGAATAATTAATAGGGCAGATTGTAGTCTCTAACCCTGGTAGGGTAATTACTAAAAGGAAAATACCTAACAATACATAGGCCATATTGCATTTCCCTTCATGGTAATGCCCTTCAAATGAAAAGAATATATTTCTTCTCAACCAAATTATGGATAAATATTGGAGGTGCATGGTCTAATGTTGCATAGGGCCAAATTTGAGTTGTAGTGGTAGTTGTTGTTAGTAGTAGTTGTCGTTAGTTCAGAAACAACATATGCAAGTCGTATAGTCACAAAGAGGTTGTTTATTCCTTTCTAGGCTCGTGGGTTCTTTTTCAGAGAGACAGTGGTGGGAGGCCATCCACTTCCGGTCAAAACCTGGAACTTCTGTTTTTATTTTTAAATCTAGTTCTGGGGTCATTCGTCGGTCTATTGCTGTCACCCCATTGAGTGTTTACCCTTCTAAACTTTAACCTTTGTTCTTATTTCTTTTTCTTCTTTCTCCAGAAATCTGAATACTGTTTTCTTTTCAATCCCCAAATTCTCCTTAGACCATAATAATTATGCTACACTAATGGTTAGAGTTGTAGGAAATGGACCTGTTGACCAGAGTTCAAATCCTGGATTAACCTACAGTTCACATAGTGCTAATACCCTTGGGAAAGGTATGAATCCAACTACTCTCCTGCAGCTATGTGTAAATAGTAGGGCAGACTGGGCTCTTTAACCTTGGTTAGGCAACCAGTCTAGGAGAATGAAAACTCTGAATTCAAACCTAGAGTGGTCACTACTAGAATAGGCTCATTCTTCCACTCCAGCCAACAGGGCTCCTTGCAGTTTATTTAAGGGCAAAATGATTTCAATATTTGATAAAAATATATCAAGGTATTTGCAGACCCATTAGGGGGAGGGTCTTACCCCTCTTCAGAGGTGCAGTCAGTGTATTCTTCCACTCCAGCCAACAGGGTTCTGTGCAGTTTATTTAAGGGCAAAATACAAAAAAGTTTTCAATAATTGATAGGAAAATATGAAGGTATTTGTAGGCCTATTGAGGGGGAGGAAGTCTTACCCCTCTGTAGAGGTGCAGTCGGTGTATTGTACAGCCCAAGCCAAGAGGACAATATTAGGCAGTGATATATTTAGGATTTAGTTGAAAGCTAGCAAAATCAATAATGTCTGGTCGGTCAGCAGCCATTAATTTTTTAATCCAGTAAACAGTGATGTACTAGTAAATCTTGGTAGTTTCCAATAAGTTAATTAGATTTAACTAAATTTCATTTAACTTTTTTTTTTGGGGGGGGTACATTACATGTTTGAGGGAGAGGGGATTCTCAAAAAAACATATACCCATCCAAGAATCCTTTATGTAAAGGTGAGACTATTGTGTGTAGGAAATCTAGAAATAATTATGTGACTAAATGATGAAAGTAGAAAAGTGTGTTTGTTGTTCAGCTATCTATATTTGTCTCTCACTCTCTATGAAACAAAGTTGGTATAGATAATTTAGTTAAATTGAACATAACAGACCATCGTATGTCACCCCACCAAAAGAAAAAAATACCAAAAATCAGGGAATTAACCGAATTTAATGAAATTTTCAGTGTTGATATATTAATGAATAAAAGATATAATGCACCAGTTATTTTATTTAAAAACTTTTACTATTGTCCTCATCTTTATTGTTATTTGTACAACGTTTCAGCCGATATACCCTCCAGCCTTCTTCGGGTATTTCCTGAAGAAGGCTGGAGGGTATATCGGTCGAAACATTGTACAAATAACAATAAAGATGAGGACAATAGTCCGAATAACGCAGATAATACTAATCATCAAGCCTCATCTCAAACATTCAGAGAAATAAAAACTTTCACATTTTTCAGGTCAGTTAATTTGAACCACGTATCTTTGAGGCATAACACAGATTCTAAAAGCTACATGATTCAAAGTTAACTGACCTGAAAAAATTTTAAAATAAAATAACTGGTGCATTATATCTGTTATTCATTAATATATCAACATTGAAAATTTCATTAAATTCCCTGATTTTTTTTTTTTTTTTTTTTTTGGCGGGGTGACATACGATAGTGGAATTTAGATCAGTTGTTTGATTTTTTTTGGCTGAACTTGCACAAAATTAGGTTGACCCAGAAAAACAGAACCCACAAATTGTGTAATAAAACTTAATTTTAACTATGGGGGTCTAGCGTTAGGGTTAGGGTTAGGATTGGGGTTGGGGTTGGGGTTTAGGGTTAGTTTAATGGGAAAATGAATAAATAATTTGGGTTCTGTTTTTCTGGGTCACCCTGTATACCAGTGACCCAGAAAAAACAAAACCCACACATTTTGTAATAAAACTGTTAATTTTAACTATGGGGTTTAGGGTTAGGGTTAAGGTTTGGGTTTAAGGTTAGTTTAATGGGAAAATAAATAAATAATTTGGGTTCTGTTTTTTCTGGGTCCCCTAATTTTGACACCTTTGTGCAAGTACAGCAGTTTTTTTTTAATGAAGAACACAAGAACTAACAACCTGGACTATAAAGGTGATTTTGGCATTGCACTATATGTGTCCATGTATATAACATATATAAAATCTGTTTATCTTTGGTTATCTATCTATACATATTTATCTGTCTATCTATCTATCTATCTATCCACCTCTGTAACTTTATGGTTCACATGTCGGATTGGAATGATGATGTATCATATACAAATAATTTTTATTTTCATTTCCCCCTGGTCAACTGCCGAGTGACAGCCATGTCTCACTCTGTCAACACATAGTTCCAAACTCCCCAAACATTCCACCTCTCACTATTCCTCTCTCCTACTTCACCACATGATGTTCAATCGACCAATCAGAAAATGCCATGTCGCATTGTGCTGATTCATCCTATAACTTTTCAATTCTAGTATATATGTAATTCTTATATTTCTTCTAAAACCTTTTCCGTGCTAATTTATACATCACTGTTACATTCATCGCTCTCCCACTATCTCTCTCCCTAATGTGTTACACATCTATCTATCTCTATCTATCTGCATTTAGCTATCTGTCTATTCACATCTATAAATCTTTCATTGCTAAGTCATTATCTATTTATTTAGTTATATCTATCTATGTATATATATTGATATAAATTATATAGTTTGCTATATTTTCAAATAAAGAGTGCTCAATATCAGTGATAGAACATATATATCAAAGTTAGGTTCACGTAGACATGATATCAATGGCACTTGGCAACTATCAGTTTCTTGCTTATGCAATTATGGAACCATATATATATATATATATATTTGGTTTGATAACATAGTTTGCTATATATTTATAATTAAAGAGGGTTAAATATCAGTGATAAAGCATATATATCTCTTGGTCTGATGATTGCATAGGCAAGAAACAAAGTTACTAAGCACCATTGACTTCCTGTCTACACTATTCTAACTTCTCACTCTTTCTCTCTTTAAAGAAAGCTTATATAGTTAACTTATATATATATATATATATATATAAGTTAGCTATGTAAGCTTTCTTTAAAGAGAGAAAGAGTGAGAAGTTAGGATCCAAAGATTTGCACTATTACCAGAAACTAGAGTTGGTATATTTTTTAAAATCCGTATTTTAAACCATTTGATTTTGGTTTGGTTTGTTTTGTTTTACAGCATATCAACCTCGGTGGATCATTTAATGCCGATAAAGTTTTGAAATAAATCAATTCTTAATGGATAATACAATTTTTTTATAAATACATTTTTCTATTTAACCCATAGATGGGACCCTAACGTCATTCCCAGGACATGTAGACCGCAGCCACTGCCTTCTAGCATCCATATGATAAAAAGGGATGGGGCTTGCCACCATTTGATTTTAATTATATATATATATATATAATATATATATATATATATATATACACCAGTAATTTAGGTCTATCCCTGTCTGGAAGATCTGATTATACATTCTTCTGCATTCAACCAATAGGACACCAATGCAACTAATGATTAATTCTTTAAATAATATTTACATCATACTTTGCCTACCAATTTCCTTCACAGAATTGATATGCAAATGTTTAAGAAATTCAATGTGTGATTAAAATGTATCAAATTGTATCATCATTGATAAAGTCAAAATATCTAGAAACTGTGAACATTCCCCAAAATTAAGTAGAGGCCTTTAAATCAAACATTAAAATCCTTAAAACCCCACAAAACTGAATGTCATATATAAAGTCATGACTTTTAAGCTGTTGCTTTCAGGTTTTGAAATGTTTAGAAATATGATTGTGATTAAAACTTATTAAGGGTATTTGCCTCATACCCACTTGTATGGGCTGGGCACAAGGCCTCGTTTTAACGTGGGCCCACCCACAAGCCGAAGCTCATGGGTGGGAAAGAACAAAAATTGTGTCAATTCCTTCGGCATTCCCCCTCAAGAGGGGTACCTCAGGCGCTGGGCAATAAACCAGCACTGCCCCCAAGGGGGCAGGTATTTCCTGGGGGAAAACCCACTGGGATCGACGCTATTATTTGTACTTTACCAGTCCAGTGGCTGAAGCACACTGGACCCCCAATGAGTCAAGTTCAGTATTAAAACTTATAAAGTGTGAATCTTATAAAATGTTCAATACCCATCAAAAATGAATAAAACAAAATGTCTTCGGCATAAAATAACCCAGCAAGGATTGACATGCCGTAAAATCCAACCCACCAACCAACCAACCTTTTTTTGTTGTACCCAGAATACCTCTCTTTTGTTGGTGGGAGTGCTCTTCTACACGATGAGATAGTCTTTTTCCATAAGTTGTGGGTAAGGCAACAAACTTGTTGCTGAAAAAAATGTTTCCTTCTTTAATATAACTCGTACAATTCTCTATAGATAGGTAAGAGTGTCTTTATATAATAAATATATATATATATATATATATATATAAGTAAAGAAATAACAAAAGACTTAGAGATTTAGCTTTATAGTCTATTTCAGGGAGCTTAGACATTAGAGCTTGAAATAGACTAAAACGCTAAATCTCTAAGTCTTTTGTTATTTCTTTACTTATATATTTGCTCTGTGACTTTAACATTGAGAGCACACATTGAGCTCTCAAACTGCGATAGGTTTTTTAAATAAAACTCTTGTGTCGTAAGGAAGATTTCTTCTCTGGACTTTTGGATTATATATATATATATGTATATATATAAAAGTGTGTGCGTGTGTGTTGGTGATGTGTTCTATTTTGGTTTCTTAGGAGAGGAAGATCAGTATGTCATTTATGTAAGCCCTCAAAATATACTCAAACACAAAACGAATTATTTTGTTTATTATGAAAATGTTTAGAATTTTTCAACATGATAATGATGAGCAATCTTACAGTGTCCAATTTTGTTTGTCACCTTTACAACGTTCAGGTTACCAACATATTGCAAAACTTTTGACTCACTCTGGTATCTTAGTAAGTACAGTATCAATCTATAATGATGGATACAAAAAATAGAACGGTCTGGCGATTTAACGTTAAGCAAGGCGTGGAGAGTAGCCTTGACAGCAAAGAGAGCCAGAAGAGGAGAAAAGACACCAGCCCCAGAAGCATCACAGTTTGTGTGCATTCAGTGGTCTGACGCCTTAACGTTAAGCAAGGCATGGAGAGGAGAGTAGCCTTGACGGCAAAGAGAACCAGAAAGAAGGAGAAAAGACACCAACCCCAGAAAGCATCACAGTTTGTGTGCATTCAGTGGTCTTACACCTTAATGTTAAGCAAGGCATGAAGAGGAGTGAGGTGGAGAAGAGAGTAGCCTTGACAGCAAAGAGAGCCAGAAAGAAGGACAAAAGACACCAGCCCCAGAAAGCATCACAGTTTGTGTGCATTCAGTGGTCTTACGCCTTAACGTTAAGCAAGGCATGGAGAGGAGTGAGGCAGAGAAGAGAGTAGCCTTGACAGCAAAGAGAGCCAGAAAGAAGAAAAGAACCAGCCCCAGAAAGCATCACAGTTTGTGTACTTTCAGTAGTCTGATGCCTTAACATTAAGCAAGGCATGAGGAGAGTAGCCTTGACAGAAGAGAGCCAGAAAGAAGGACAAAAGACACCAGCTCTAGAAAGCATCACAGTTTGTGTGCATTCAGTGCACCAAAGACTGTCACTCAAGAATTGGCCTACAGTGTCACTTGCGCAGATGCAGATAATTAAAAATAAAATTTTTTTGGACACTACACCATCGTCCTTAGTGGACGGAAAGGTGCCAACAAACAACAGTATCAATCTTGATACTTTCTGAACACTCTTTCTACAGTGAACGCAAGATAATTTTATCCAATTTGTATATCGCCACAAAGTAAATCCAAATTAAATTAGCTGCCAGGCTGAAGTAGAGAGCGGGAAAAACCAACCATCCAAAGAGACTATATCCGTTTGCATTCAGACAACATTGTCCTCCATTCGTCTTACACAGAGTTCAATGCTCAAAGATAGAGAATATATATCTTGAGTGGGGACTGACTGGCTGCCTGATAGTATTTTGTCATTGTCTTGAAGGCGAAGATACAATTTACTTGTATGATTGCTAATGCAGACAACAACGTCAAAAGAGAGGCATCAGTCTTGAATGGATATTCAACCTCTGATAGACAAGATCTTTTTTGTTTTTCGTTTGAACCTTAAAAGCACAAAGACACAACAAAAGTAAATGGACACATTTACTGAATGGGCTAAAGAAGAGAAATGATAGAGTTAGATAAATAAAATCTCTCTATTTTCAATCAAGATCATTAATTCATTCAATATAAAAGTGCCCTTCTCTATTAATTAGTTAAAGGCTAATGAGGGAGGATGTTATTTCAGTTTGGTGGTTGGCTGGTTTGGTTATATATATTGCAGAAACTGGATCCATCCCTCACCAGACATGAATCTTAATAGACCTGACTAGAGATAAATAAAACTTCTCAGTTTTTCAAACATTAATTATGGTATAAGGCTATGAGGATGTTATATTTAGTGGTTTGGTTGTCCTGGTTGGTTTGGTTTATTGTGAACTGGAACACCCCCCAATCTTAATAGACCTGACAGAATTAATTAAACTTCTTCAATTTTTCATCAAACATGAAAGGATACTTACTATTAATATAGTTAGAGGGCTAAGGAGGGATATATTATTCAGTATAGTTGGTTGAATTTTGTAATGTTGAATTTGAAGGTCCACTGGAGTTTAATAGGTGGAAATAAAACTGTGTGTGGTGACTGCTATAGAAAGAGTGGAAGAGAAAAATAGAAAAAGTAAAGTTAAAAAAAGGAGTCTTGTGGATCAAACATAATGGGGTTGTGGCCGGATAATTTGGACTGAGGTATGACCCCGCGGATGAGAATGGGGAAAACTCAAAACCGGAACTTCTTCGGGTGTTTGACCAGTATACCACAGAAATCAGTGTTAGTGGTGATGAAAGGAATAGGAAAAAACAGGGGGATCGGNATCCCCCAATGCTATGGTGTGAGCATTGTTCCTTATTAGTTCCGAGTAGAGATTCATGAGCACAATTGCTAATTAAAGTCAGTGTAAAAGACCCGCAAAAATTGCCTTTCCGTTTCGACCGATTGTTTACTTCTTGTGTCAAATTCCCAGTAAGATCTAACTCAATATATCAATCTATAGCTCAAATGTACTACTGAAGAAGTCCTCAAGCTGTGGTGGGAGCATTGTTCCTTATTTAGTTCGAGATAGAGATTTATGAGCACAATTGCTAATTAAAGTCAGTGTAAAAGACAGCAAAAATTGCCTTTCCCGTTTCGACGATTGATTTAGTTCTGTGTCAATTCCCAGTAAGATCTAACTTAATATGGCAAATCTATAGCTCAATGTACTACTGAAGAAGTCCTGAAGGCATTGGTGTGAGCATTGTTCCTTATTTAGTTCGCGTAGAGATTTATGAGCACAATTGCTAATTAAAGTCACTGTAAAAGACCGCAAAAATTGCCTTTCCCTTTTCGACCGATTGATTTAGTTCTTGTGTCAATTTCCCAGTAAGATCTAACTCAATATGACAAATCGATAGCTCAATGTACTACTGAAAAGTCCTCAAGGCTGTGGTGTGAGCATTGTTCCTTATTCAGTTCCGAGTAGAGATTTATGAGCACAATTGCTAATTAAAGTCACTGTAAAGACCGCAAAAATTGCCTTTCCTTTCGACGATTGATTTACTTCTTGTGTAAATTTCCCAGTAAACATAACTCAATATGACAAATCTATAGCTCAATGTACTACTGAAGAAGTCCTCAAGGCTATGTGTGGAGCATTGTTCCTTATTTAGTTCCGAGTAGAGATTTATGAGCACAATTGCTAATTAAAGTCATGTAAAAGACCGCAAAAATTGCCTTTCCGTTTCGACCGATTGATTTAGTTCTTGTGTCAATTTCCCAGTAAGATCTAACTCAATATATCAAATCTATAGCTCAATGTACTACTGAAGAAGTCCTCAAGGCTGTGGTGTGAGCATTGTTCCTTATTTAGTTCCGAGTAGAGATTTATGAGCACAATTGCTAATTAAAGTCACTGTAAAAGACCGCAAAAATTGCCTTTCCGTTTCGACCGATTGATTTAGTTCTTGTGTCAATTTCCCAGTAAGATCTAACTCAATATGACAAATCTATAGCTCAATGTACTACTGAAGAAGTCCTCAAGGCTGTGGTGTGAGCATTGTTCCTTATTTAGTTCCGAGTAGAGATTTATGAGCACAATTGCTAATTAAAGTCACTGTAAAAGCCGCAAAAATTGCCTTTCCGTTTCGACCGATTGATTTACTTCTTGTGTCAATTTCCCAGTAAGATCTAACTCAATATATCAAATCTATAGCTCAATGTACTACTGAAGAAGTCCTCAAGGCTGTGGTGTGAGCATTGTTCCTTATTTAGTTCCGAGTAGAGATTTATGAGCACAATTGCTAATTAAAGTCACTGTAAAAGACCGCAAAAATTGCCTTTCCGTTTCGACCGATTGATTTAGTTCTTGTGTCAATTTCCCAGTAAGATCTAACTCAATATGACAAATCTATAGCTCAATGTACTACTGAAGAAGTCCTCAAGGCTGTGGTGGGAGCATTGTTCCTTATTTAGTTCCGAGTAGAGATTTATGAGCACAATTGCTAATTCAAGTCACTGTAAAAGACCGCAAAAATTGCCTTTCCGTTTCGACCGATTGATTTACTTCTTGTGTCAATTTTCCAGTAAGATCTAACTCAATATATCAAATCTATAGCTCAATGTACTACTGAAGAAGTCCTCAAGGCTATGATGTGAGCATTGTTCCTTATTTAGTTGCGAGTCGAGATTTATGAGCACAATTGCTAATTAAAGTCATTGTAAAAGACCGCAAAAATTGCCTTTCCGTTTCGACAGATTGATTTCGTTCTTGAGTCAATTTCCCGGTAATATCTAACTCATTTGGACAAATCTATAGCTCAATATACTACTAAAGATGTCCTCGTGGCTGTGGTGTGAGCATTGTTCTCCATTTATTTTTAAGTAGAGTTTTATTAGCACAATTGCTCATTCAAATCATTGTAAAAGACCGCAAAAATTCCCATTCTGTTTCGACCGTTTGATATCGTTCTTGTGTCAATTTCCCGGTAAGGCTTAACTCATTGGGACATATTTATAGCTCAATGTAATGCTGAAGACTTCCTAATGTCCGTGGTGTGAGCATTGTTTCTTATTTAGTTTGGAGTAGAGATTCATGAGCACTATTGCTAATTAAATTCCTTGTAAAAAACCTCAAAAAGGGCAATTCCGACCGATAGACATGATTCTTGTCTCAATTTCTTGGTAAGACCTAACTCATTTGGACAAATCTGTAGCTCAATGTACTACTGAACAATCTTCATGGCTGTGGTATGAGCATTGTTCCTTATTTAGTTGTGAGTTGAAATTCATGCGCATAATTGCTAATTAAAATCACTGTAAAAGACCGCAAAAACAGCAATTCCGTTTTGACCGAAAGACTTGATTCTTGTGTCAATTTCCCGGTTAGACCTAACTCATTGGGGCAAATCTAGAGCTCAATGTACAACTGAAGTAGTCCTCATGGCTGAGATTTGAGCATTGTTCATTATTTACTTGCAAATAGATATTTATGCACACAATCGGTAATCAAATTCATTGTATAAGACCGCAAAAACAGCAATTTGGTTTCGTCCCATAGACGTGATTCTTGTGTCAATTTCCAGGTAAGACCTAACTCTTTGGGACAAATCTCTGGCCTAATGTACTACAGAAGAAGCTCTCATGTCTGTGGTGTGAGCATTGTTCCTTATTTAGTTCCGAGTTGAGATTCATTTGGCACAATTGGTAATTAAAATCATTGTAAAAGACCGCAAAAACAGCATTTCCGTTTCGATTAATAGATTTAATTTTTGTGTCAATTTCCCATTAAGACCTAACTCATTGGGACAAATCTATAGCTCAATGTACTACTAAAGACGTACTTATTGCTGTGGTGTGAGCATTGTTGGTTTTTTTAATTGCGAGTAGAAATTTATGCGAACAATTGATAATTTAAATCATTGTAAAAGACCGTAAAATCAGCTATTCCGTTTCGACCAATATATATTCTTGTGTCAATTTTCCGGTAAGACTGTAGTGTTTAGCGGCCACGTCTGCCATGATTATATGCAAAGATCGAACTTCCTATTCAGTAGTAATAAGTCTTCAAGTCCATTCTTGCTAACCATTACACTGCAAAAGTTATAACTTCTATCTAAAAAGTGACGTCATTCAGCTTTAAAATCTCGCGTTCTCTTTAATGTTTATAAGAAACAAAATGTATAATGTCTCATCCTCTTCTTTATTGGGGCAATACTCTGTCATCAATCCCACTAAACAACTATTCCCCACCGTCCTACACATGGCAAATCATTTGGGAAATTACTTTACCTTTACATTTCGATAGATCTTAGGTGTTATCTATTATATCAAGTACAATATTATTAAAGCCACTATGTTTAAATATCAAACAGATTCCATTGGTGAAATTTAAATGTATTTTCTATTTGAAAATTATTGTTGTAATTTATTATTAATTGTATAGCAAAGTTCATTTTGTAAATAACCAAAAAATAGAATCAACATTTTATTTGAAAAGAAAGAAATGTAATACGAAAAATTTTGATTTAAAAACAATTATTTTTATTGTAAGGACATTTTTATTCTTATCTTCTTTGTAAAAACGACTACATTTTTTCAATGTAACTCAACGGAAGAAATGAATTTAAGTTTGTTTTTTTTAATGTAAGGACTTATTTCCTAGAATCAAATATATTAATGTTTAACACTAACAAATTTGACAAGAAATTTATTGACCAGGAGATAAATTTTCAGTTGACAAATTTATCGAACCAAGTAAGTATTTACCCAAGCCGTTCACCCTGGGTAGGATGTGATACTAGGTTAATAATTTGAAAAACATTTTAAGACCATCGATTTTTTAGTATTCCAATTTAAATATTTTTGTTAAGTTATTACAAATTGTAAGGAAAAAAGATTTTGGTAAAGTAAAAAAACCTTTTTAAACCAATATGTATCTTTACTCGAAATATTATTTTAAATGTAAACACCGCCCCCCCCCCAAAAAAAAGAAAGAATTAAATGACAAAAAAATGTATATTTTTAATTCTTACCTTTTTATTGTTACATTTTTATGGGGTACAAAATTTAATTCATACATTTAACTATCGTTTGAGAAAAATAAAATGGGTTCAAACCACTTATAAGGGGAGAATAAGATTTTTTTACGATGCTACTTTAAATGTAGGTATTAAACCAACCCGTTTGCGACGGGTTGGGTGTGACAGTCACAAGTGTGTCATCCAGCGAGGATCGACCTCGCTATTCAGTAGTAATAGATTTGTGGGACAATCTTGCTAATAATTATACCATGATAGGACGTTCTTATTTTCCTTTAAAAACAATGTTAAAAAAATGTTAAATTTCAAAAACTAAATTTCGAAAATTTAAATAATTTAGAATAATTATTTTTCACAACACAAATAACAATTAATTTTGAGGAAAATGTTCTTTGTTTTTTGGGTTTTTTTGTTTTTTTTTTAAAAGAAGTCTTTTTCGATTGTAAGGGAAAAAGTGTTGACAGCTTTCAACAGATGACCTTTTAATCTCTCTGAAAATTGTCTGTTTTTCTTCAAATTGAATTAAATACAAAAAATAAAAATATCTGAGGAATGATTAGTGAGTTTATGACTGGTTAGTGTTGAAATAGGATTCAGAAAGTAGAAATAAAAAAATAAATTCTTTTAGAAAATAATATGTTCCTCTTTTGCCCCCAGTTTATATTGCATGTTCATTCCATGAAGAGGAAATCAAGCAATTCACTAATATAAAAAATGATTCTATTCACCAATTAGTTTACTGAAAATGTCTTTATTTTTTAATTGAATGAATATGTAATATTTCTAGAATCTCAATCTTCTAGATACATCAAAACCACAAAACACTGTTTTCAAAATTTCGACAATTATAGTCTTGGAAATTTGAAAAAAAAACAAAAAAAAACAAACTATGTTATGAAAGAATTGAACTTACATTTTCTGAACGTGTTTTTGTTTAATCTAACAGGAATAACACTGCTTTACCTGTACCGGCACAGTGGAAGTAAATCCAGGTGAGTCTTGCCTGTTGGTATGAAACTCGTGTGATTCTAAATGTGACAAACACGTGGTCCGAATGCAGACCAAAAGTAAATTCTAGCAGAAGGTACAAAGAAGGTACGTATTCAGACGGATATATGTTTTGGGGGAGAAAGCTGAGTGAAAAGAAAGAAAAGTCGTTGTTGCTGTTGGTAGACTCATCTACCCTGATAAAGTACAATATCTAATTTATTTAGGTAGATTAGCTGGCATTTATCTTTAAAATGAACTCTCCCATGAATTTCATTGATTCAGAAATAGTTTTAAAATAGAAAAACTTTTTTATTTTAAGAAAAAGAAGTAGAAAAAAAGAAGAAAAGTATCTTTAACTTTAAATAACTAAAATCGTTTACGAGTGTGAAATATTACATAATTTGTTAATTATTCATGTATTTTTTTAATTGTTGATTATTTGGAAAACTTTAAGATATCATGGGCTATTTAAAATGGAAGTTAAGGCTGCGTCATTGAATAGAAAATAAAAATGTACTGAACAGGGACTGAACTCACAACTTTCAGGTTATGAGAAATGTATTTTCATAGATATGTCACACCTGTTGATTAGAATTATTTGGCCAGTGGAGATCTATAAAAATCATAGCAGATTTTCACAGGATTATTATTTTCTATTGCATAATTACATTGTACTCAGGTGGCGGAGAGGGGTGACCTCTTAGCATGTAAGTAATGATAAAATTAATTACGTGATACCAGAGATTATGGCTCCCCACATTAAGAAATTCCATGTGTCAATCACACTCTGCTGGATTTCTAGAAAAGAAGCCACTGCTTCTTAACTCTCGAATGAGGTAAAATTAATTTTCATTGCCAAGTGCCTGAGGTGCCCCAAAATGGGACAGCTTACGTGACTATACATTTTTCACCGGTGAGCACTTGAGTTTGCGTGATTACCCATGTAAAACATACCTTGTCTTGTGAGAGTTCAGGAAAATAACTATTTGTCCCGTTGTATGGAGAACCTTTGCAACTCACCTTTAAACTGCCCACCCTCAAATTTTTCAATTGTTTTTACCAGTTAACGAGAAAGTCATGCAGATTTCATTAGGGAGGAAATAAACTAGAAAGTCTGTAGAATAGACCTAAAGTATTCCTTAATTTAAATTATAGAATGAAATTGTGATATTTTTTCTATGTATATTGCTTTCTATACCAAGAATCAGTGTAGTATATGCGATAGGTCTGTATATATTGCTGAGGTTTAATCAGTTATCTGGTATTAAAAGTTTATTAGTAAATTTATGGGCCAAGAGAGAAATATCAAAAGTTGATTCGACAATAAGTGTCATCAGATAAAAGAAAATGAGAATAGGCATATAATGCATTTATATCTGAACGGATGAAAATGTTCAATGTACCCACACTGAGTGCGATTGAAAGACAAAAGGAATGTGTATAAAGAATAAAACAATAAGAAGAGGTAGAGAAAAACGTGGGTGTAGATAATTAAGTATCACTAAATGTTTCCTTCATAAACAGGATATTTGGGATAAATTTGAGTTTCATAAGGAAAAAGAAAAAGTGCTTGGTAACTACAAAATTTAATGGATTGTAAAGAAATTCAATAGGCACGGAAATTACACTACTGTCAACAAGTTTCACTCAAAATAACTGCCATTAGCATCAATCACAGCCTCAATCCTGTTCCAGAACCTCGAAAAAGTGTATGTTATGATGGCCAAATTCACCAATGCTGTCAACGGGTCAACAATCACAATGACTACGAAACGCTTATTAACAATACAACAAAACCTTTATTAATTATACAGTGATCAAAATCATGTACAACAACAAAGGGGTGTCAATGTTGAAGTTGAAGTGAAAGTTTTGAGCTAACTGACAATATACAGCTACTTACTTCTGGGTTCTGATATGGTCAAGTCAGGACTTTGAGTAGCAAGGTAGCAGGAAGCAACAGCAAAGACGTCGGCAAGGGCTCTGACACGTAGCTATGGAACAAGCTTTCGGCTCCTCGATTATGGGTTCCAGACCCCCTGAAAAAACACGGCTCCGATTGGCCAGCCAATAGAAACACTGGACCAATGGCCTCACAGAGTAAATATCAGGGAGGAGTACAAGACGCCCCACCCCCCCGCCAGATTTTCCACAGTATTCTTCCATTAAAGTTCGCACTGGCATGACCTGACGATCCAAAATAAGTTATTGTTTTATTTATCAAATCAAAATTTAAGATGAACCTTTTCAACTTTATTTGCTGAGTAATTTTTGTCCTTCGTTGATGCTAACTTTTGATTTGAACTTTGAAGGAACCCAATATAAGGACTTTGTGTCACCAGGTGCGATTTTTAATATTATTTTTTCTTTTCTTTTTGATTCACACTTCCTTACATAGGATTATAACTTTAACTTTTAGTAAATGATCCCAATTAAACTTAAGTATCTATTTTAATATCGCCAGTCAATTTATAACATTGTTTTAGTGTTATACAAGGGAAGCGATTTTTAACCGGAAAGTGGCTATTTGCTGATTTTGTAGTAGGTTGCTAAGGACGCTGTTTACGGTTGCTAGGGACACTATTTTGGTTCCGGATGCTGTCTATGGACAGTATTGAAGTTAAGGAGCACATTTTAGACTGATTTTGTTGATTTTAGCTGTTTCTAGAGGTCGTTGCTAAGGACGCTACTTACAGTTGCTAGGGACGCTATTTTTTGCTCAGAAAGAGGTTATGGTCGCTATTGTTAAAAAAAAAAATTTTTTTAAAAACATTTAGATGCAAGAGGTTACTGTGATGAGAGAAATCATGTACGTAGTGGTTCAAAGAGTACACAACTATGTCTGGCGTGTAAAATGAGATCGGGGGGAGTGTAACGGATGATTGGGGAGATTGAACTCACATCCTTCTGATCGTGAGTCGTGGCTTGACATCAGACTACCTCGTTGGCACGCATGTAAATCACTACACTGTGCAATTGACCCGAATGTGGGATGTAAATGTCATTATTTAAGGCCTGCCTTAACACACGGCACAGTTGCGTTAGAGTCTTGCTGATGAGGGCAGGGACGTACGATAGGAACAAAGCAAGTAACTGCGAGAGGTGGAATTCGGTGGACTATTGTCTTTTAGGTAATGAACAACGAACGTCAGAGGAATGCAGTTACTATGAGAGCAGTTTGCTGAATGAAAGGGATTACTGTTGTTAATTGGACTCCTCTTGAAAAACTTATTATAATTACGTTTAAGGCTAGAGGGTGGAATTTTAAGTACTGGACATATATGCCGAAAAGGTGAGATCCCCTTAAAAAAAATTTTTAAAATTGTGATATTGTCAAAAGTATTTGGTACCTCTATAGAAGTCGGCTTCTTTCGTGAAATGAGGTAACTAAGTGATTACATGGTACTATTAGTATTTTATGTAATTTAACCATTCTAATTCTTTTTAAACAATAACAAAATAAATAGAATTATTCTAATCAATTATTATTCTGAAAACTCCATTACAATCAATTAGATTTCCCTCTGCCACAATTGACTGAGTTGTATATCTTTATTAAATTATAAAATGACTTGATTTGTTGAGGTAAAAATCAAAGTTTAATAGAAACAATGACATCGTGACATGCATTTAAAAATATTGAAATTGTTTCTTATAAATTATTTTAATTATTTAAATATATAAATGAATTATTTATATTATACTAGAAATTGCACACCAGTATCACCTGGGTAGATGTGGGGGTGGGGAATACCTGGTTTATTGATTTGTTTACTTTTGAGATTCACAATTGATGGAAATTAATAAGTTAATAGAAACAATATGATGACATGCATTTAAAAACATCAAAATAGTTTATTATAAAGTATTTTAATTTATTATTTAAATATAGAAATGAATTACTTATATTATATCTACATCTTGATAAAAAAAAATGTTATGCTTAAGTAATAGGTAGCAGGTACTTTTCACAGTATTACATTTTTCATTAAGGGACACCCCCCCCCTTTTTCAGTTACATTTCCTGTACCTAAACTGACCCCCCCCAACCCACTCAGTTAGGATTATATAATCAATACTTAAGAAAAATATTTTACATTTTTCATAAATTCTCTGATTGGAAAAAATTAAGATTTAACAGAACTGAATATTTAATCTGTTTTTGCTTTTTGTTTTTTTGTTTCTTAAGAAACCGCAAGGTTCCTAGTTTGATACCAGCCCTCGCCAACTCAGCATATAAGTAGCACAGGGATCTGTGCGGTAAAGTAAGGAGCTGATAGCAGGTGTGGCACTCCACTTCAGATGCAAAAACAATCTCCTTAGTCTAGCGCTAATGAAAAGGGGATAGACTCCCTCCTTTACGCCACTCCAATGACTTTACTTACTTTATGTGCAATAACACACAAATGTCACAATTGACTGATTTTCATTTTGAAATAAAACAAGTGCACATGCACTTATTTTCTTTTCAGTCAATCTTATTGATGAGGGCACTAAGTGCAAATTGATGGCCAAGGTAAAAACTGACACAACACCACATTTTTAAAGCCTCCATGCTTCCTGTAATTCGCCAATATTATACCTGATACCCTCTTCCACACACAAGCACACATACATTTATATATTATTATTGTATGCTATTCATGTTCCTGACACTAATACATTATTCAATGTACTATACATGAGACTTTGATGAATTGTGGTGCACCTGAGCACTGTACACAATAAATTTCATTATTATTATCTGCATTATTAGGACTATTGTCCTCATCTTCATTGTTATCTGTGCAAATTTTTGGTCGATGTGTCCTCCGGTCTTCTTCAGGTATGGTTAGCAGAATGAGAACAGGATACCCCCGTGGACTGAATAAAGGGTTAGGTTCAAAGTTCTGTGATAGCTCCCGATTACAACAAAAAAGTTCCCGAGTCCGACAAGAAATGCCTGAAGAAGGCCGGAGGGCACATCGTCCAAAACATTGTACAGATAACAATGAAGATGAGGACAATAGTCCGAATAACGCAGATAATACTAATCATCAAGCCTCAACTCAAACATTCAAAGAAATGTCATTATATAAAGATCAAGCCATCTCCCGCCCCCACACACACACACACTTTTTATATTTTTCTCTTTCAATTTTTTTTTTCTTTTTTTTTTATTCTGCCAAAGACAATGAAACACTTGGCCTAAATAAGCAGCCAACGTCCAAGATTCAGCTCTGGATTTTAAAAGAAACATGTCCAATTTACTTTTCGCAAGCCTGAGAAGAATTCTGACAAACTAAGTCCGTCGTGTTCGCTCTTCGCCACCGTTCCTCACTCTTGTTATACTGGGTCTGGCCGAGACATGTCAAAACTCTCATCTTGCCAGCCGCAAGACTTACAAACTACAAATCGCAGCTACAAGGACACTCATGCTTTCACCTCCTTCACAACTTGTCTCGTGCCCACCTCGAACTCATCACATATCACCTTCTCTGCTTCCGCCCACACGCACAACATGCCACTCGCTGTCTCTTCGACTGACAGACTGTTGTTGGCTCATCACATGTTTGTGGGTTTTGCTGTTCGATCTCACTACTATATATATATATTTTTTTTATTTTTTATTTACCAACCCCTCCGCCTGAGCAGGATGTGACACAAGGTAAATTTCTTAAGCAGAGTTTAACAGGTTTGAATACAGAGTTTTCCATCTCCTAGACCGGTTGCCTAATTTAAGGTTAAAGAGCCCAGTCTGCCCTACTATTTATCCATAGCTGGAGGGAGAGTAGGATTCATACCTTTCCCAAGGGTATTAGCGCTAAGTGAAATGCAATTACCAGATCCAGGATTTGAACTCGGGACGACAAGTCCATTTCCCATGACTTTAACCATTACACCACGCACTTCACTACAATATATGCATACACTTTAAAGCAGCACAAAAGTTATTTTAACTTGGTGGACTGTAAACCGAATTTCCATATTGTTGTTGTTGGCACATTTCTCTCCACTAACGACAATGGCATAGTGTCAAAACAAAGAAAGAAAGTGTGACGGAGAACGAGAAAGGAAAAAGAGCAAGACATTGCCTGCTGGGATCAAACTTGCATCCTCCCGCATGCGAAAACAGATGCAATGTAGGAACTGGACGGACGCGAGTTTTGACTGACGTGCCCGGATGTTTGGCTAATATGCCCATAAAATAACAAGTGAGTCGAGCGCAGAGGAGTCAGTCAGCAGCAGCAGCAGAAGCAGTCGACGACAAAGCGCTTTTCAGTAAAGAAATGGATTTTAGTCGAACAGAAACGAAACTAAATAGGAAATGTGATTTTGAACTGCCAAAGATTATTTCGACTACGATGACAGATTTTCCAGCTTCTAGACAAAGAATGTGTTGACCAACAGAGGGTCTGGCTTGTGAGAAGACAGAGAACTCGCTTGTTTTTGGTTCCCCCTCGGCAGGAGCTTGTTGATTCGAAGGCCTATTTCGCCCATATATTTTCCCCCTTCTATAGAAAGAAAGAAAGAAAGAAAGTTTTTATCTGCATCTGCACAAATGGCTGAGCAATCCAACTCTTGATTTACAGATTGCACACAAACAGTGATACACGCTGGGGACTGTTATTTTCTCACCTTCTTTCTGGCTTTCTTTACACACAATTTACATATCAGCTGCAGCTTAAAGGCCTCCAACACTAGAGATGATTGAAAGGGTTCTCTAGTCTTGGGCACCTGATAAATATTTTAAAGAACTGAAGAAATATAAAAACGGAGAAAATTTATTCTCCTCTATTTTAGAATGCCAGGAAGAAAAAAAAAATCTTTTTGGATTTTAAAATTTTTTTATTTTTATTCTTTTAAAAAATGTTTTCAATTTATTTTTTAGTATAAATGTCATATGTACTAATATCTTATTACATGGCTATACCTCATGATATATAGAAGCTTGATTAGCCATTTTTTTCACATTTCTTTTTGATGATTGTGTAAATAAACATGAGACTTAAAGTGTCCATAATTCTACTACTTTACTAGTTTTTATACCTGCTCTGCCATAAGAGCATCGAGCACTCTTTGTAAAGCAAAAAACTTTTCATTTTTGCAGTTCTTCTATATATATATATATATATATATATATATATATATATATATATATACATCCCAGGAAAAGTTAATCTATCCACACACACACACACATCCCAGGAATATTTTTTGTAATTTTTTTTTTTTTAAACATTGTCATTAGATATTGTTTTGTGAAAATTTTCATTGAGTTTTGTTGAGAGTAATTGTTTTCATTTGAGTGACAGTTAAGATTTATCGACTTGAGTATTTTTGTTTTGCTGGTCCTAATTATGCTGTGTGATTATTTTATATAACCAGCTTGAAAAATTACCAATAAACATAATAAATTAATTTAATTGAATATGAATAATTATTTAAATACAACAATTCATTGTTTCTTTTAACGTTAGGAAATTCTGTATTTGTTATCCTTGCAGCAAGATGGTTTCAACTAATTATTATGAGAGACTTCATCTCAGTGAGAGTCCTTCACTTTTCACACATGGAACATTGTTTTAACATTAAAACCTTCCGTTGAGTCCAATAAATAGGAATACCAAATTTGATAACTCTACACAAAACCGTTTGGTTGTTTATAGAAGACAACCACTTCCCAATGATTAATTTAGATAATGAATTGATCATTTTTTTTAAAGCTAAATACTTGTAACTGTCTATATAATTGAAGCAGTTTCTCTTTGTATTAAGTTGTCTCCCTTTGATTTGGGAACTCTTTTTTTTTTTTTGGTGAGATCTAAAAAAGAAAAAGGAATTAGTTTTCTTTTGTTTTATTGGTTTATCAACCATGAAAAATTGTTGGCTGTTGCCACTGCAAAAGGGACAAAACTTTTTATGTTTCACTTCTTCCGGTTATTTCCTATAAGTCCAACATTAAACAAAGGGGAACCACTCTTGACTGATAAATTATTTATTTATTTTCCCATTAAACTAACTCTAACCGCGTCTTATTTTTTCCTAGTAGATCAATAAATAAATAAATAATTTATAAGTCAAGAGTGGTTCCCCTTTGTTTATGTTGGACTTGTAGGAAATAACCCTTCTTTCTTTCCTTCTCTTTTTCCTAAAATCACATCAAAAAGAGTTCCCATTCCAAGAGGAGAGAACTTAAAACAACGTGAAATTGCTTCAATTATTTAAAGCATTTACAATAGTTGTTTTTTTTTTTTTCATTTTTTTCTTTTTTTCTCATTTTTTTAAATGCAGATGCATTATTCAATTTCTGCAGAGAAAGAAAATGCATCAATTATGAATATTCACAAATTTTTATTTTATTTATTTTTTTTGTTTTTGTTTTAAGAGAGGTGGTGGGGATCATTGGTTTGTTTCTTCATCTTATGTAACTTTTACATTTAGGCAAATTAAAAGTCTCAAGTGATCAACACAACCACCTCTACTTTTCAGTCATTTTTAGAAGCTTTTTTTTTTTTTTTTTTTGACATTTTAAGTAGAATAACAAACAGAAGTTGAAGTGGTATTGAATTCATCTACAAGCTTATTATTTGTTGTAGTCGGTAGCCATCTTTTTTGCTATGTCAACTCGACCAGAAATATAGCAGTGGCAACATAGCAGCAGAGGGAGAAGGAGGAGGAGGTCACAGCTTTGAGCTGTTAAAATGAATATTCCTTTTGAAAAACCCAAATAAAATGTGTGCTCTCTCCATTTAAACATCATCTCATTCGGCTACTGTAATGGAGAAAATGGTGTTGGGATCAAAATCCGAGATTGCATGTGACGAATCAGGGGCACTGAAAAAGAAATAAACAAACAAAAATTAGTAACAAAAATAATCGTAAAAATTTTCTGGAATAAATAAGATATTTTAAATTATAAAATAACAATATTCAGTGATGCTGATAGCTTTTTGATTTAGTGCGTCCTGAGACGCACAATGTAGTTTTTGAATGAGTCCCCAGGAAAATTTATGTGTCCCAACTAAAGCCATCTAACTCCTACCTTGTAACCTATCCTGTGTAATTCATTTCTAAGATACTATTGAAATGTATTTACAGTTAGCTTGAAATGGTAAGAAAAGAAAAAAGAAAAACAATGGGATGTATGGATATGATTTTATTGCGTCCTTTTAAATTTTTGTTTATCAGGGATGCAGGACGTGTACCTATCATCATCTCTGAATATACAATCCTAATAGACACAAGATTCTGTTCCATACACACACATAGAAAATAAGAAATTAAATGGATATATAAACTCAACACACACACACAAACAAATATGACTAAATACTGACATCGATTTCTTAAAGAGATACTATTTTTTTTTTTTAAATAACCTCGAACGCCTCATTCAATAAATCCACAACATTCCAAATTAAACCAACAAAAAATATTTATAAATTAAACCCATACAAACCTATGAGTTAAATAGAACAAAATGAATTCTAAAAATGTGTTTAAAAAATGAGTTCTAAAAAAATTGAGTATCCATGAAGAATGAATAAAACAAAATGTTATTTCTCTGAATGTTTGAGATGAGGCTTGAAGATTAGTATTATTTGCGTTTTTCAGACTATTGTCCCCATCTTCATCGTTATTTATACAACGTTTCGGCCAATATGCCTTCCAGCCTTCTTCAGGTATTTCAGGTTCCCAAGTCCGACAAGAAATACCTGAAGAAGGCCGGAGGGCATATCAGCCGAAACGTTGTACAAATAATGATGAAGATGGGGACAATAGTCCGAACAACGCGGATAATACTAAAACAAAATGTGTTCCGCATAAAAATGACCCAAGGATTGACATAACATAAAAACTAACCAACCAACCACCTAATAAAAACCCCTCTTTTAATAAATCAACTACAATCCAAAATAAATAAATAAAACAGATTTATAAATGACACCCATACAAACACTAGCTTCATTTAGATATAAACTACAATATTTCTTTTAAGAGATACAAATTGTTTTTAGCTATAAATATCTCTAGACTTACATATACAGAACAACACATGTCTTAAAATACAATTTAAACGAACTGGACATCCCATTTTTAGATACATTTTCTAATCCAATTGTCAAGATACAAAAATACAATATGGATTTACTCCTGTTTCAAGAGACCATCTAGACGTTTGAACTCATTTTTTTTTGCTAAAGGAAAAAGTTTAGTCTGAAATATTGAATCGATATACTTGCATTTTTTTATGCTCTTCCTTCCACGACTTTTAATAAAAGTAAATATGAATTAAATTTTTAAACATTTTCTTTCTTTTATGTAACTTTAATTCCTGCATCATGTTTATCTTTAATCATCATCATCAAGGCAATTCCCTTGACTCTCTCTCCCCATCTGTCCCTTTTGACTATCATTATTGGCAGGTCTTCTAGACGGCATCCAGTGTCCATACAGAGCTGATGAATGTAAGTTTTTGCTGGTCAGCCAACACTGGTTTGTCCAAAGGAGAATGTTACTTACGAGTTCATTCTTAGTGCCCAGCATGCCTTGTTCATTTTACTTGGATGATTTACAAGATGGGAGATAAGTGGCCATACAGATGTTGTTTTGTAGGGTGTTGCTTACAGGAATTTGTTCAAAACATCATGCAGCAATTCCTATCTAGTTTCGTACAGCTATACAATACTATTTCAATTTCTAATAAATGATTTCTCATTCTAAATGGTAAAATTATTTTTATATAGATGAGCATTTGTATTTGTCTATGGATTCAAAATAGTATCATCAATTGAGAACACAGTGGCATCAGTCACTGAAATCCTTTCAAATCACTCATGTAAACTGTTGGGTATCACCAAATTCTTCTGTCACAAGAAGTGACATGAATCTGGCATTATAAAAAGACTAAGAACAAAATTTTCATGAGAGACAAATTGGCTGAGCAAAGTTAAGTGCTGCAACTCATCTTATTTTGAATTGACTGTTCTAATCAAATAAGATTTTACAAGAGACAGCAGATTTTAAAAAATGTTTATGATTAGAATTTATCAGAATTTATAAGCATAAAAAAATCATGAATTATTACGCTTTTGATCATCAACATTTTAGAAGAAAAGGGACATGGCTTGTCAGTAATAAATCCTAACATTGCCGATAAAAAGTGCATGTTTTTTGTACATGCCTACTATATAATGAATATATACATAGATAATACAGTATTTTTTATGGGTATTATTCCAGCTATAATTCACATCTTGTTTGATATATACATACATTATAAAAATAATTCTTTAATTAGAAACAAAATTGCAAGAAACTTGTTAGAATTTTATAAGTCATTACCTGTATAAGCTACACATTCATCCCATCCAGGTCTTTGCCAAGCAGCCTCACGCGTTTCTTTCCTTGTCTGTAAATCTTCATAAGCTATAAAAATAAAAGGCAAATTTTATATGGATATAAAATACAATAGAAATAATACCAGTGGTTTTTTTTATAAAATTATTTGCAAAAAGAATCTACTTAATTGCTACAAAGGGATTTGTGAAAGTTTTTTTTTTTTTTAATCAGAATTTTACTAATACCAAATATTTAGAATGTGAAATTAATAAAATTCATTTCAAACATTTCTTAAAATTGGAAAATTATTCTAAAACTTTCATTTTTTTCTTCTTGTTTGAAAAATTCTCCCAATAAAATTCATACAGAAAGTAAATTATATTATTATTTATATTTTAAAGGCAATTACAATGCATATAAAATAGTGTCCAATGTCTAATTAATTTCAAAGTATCTTCATCTTCAGAGACTGTTTTTAGACATTGGACACTATTTTATACGCATTGGAATTGCCTTTAAAATAGAAATAATAATATAATTTACTTAACAATGGTTCAAGAAAATTATCAAAAAAAGTAGATTATTTTCTTGTGAAAAAATGTAGTTTTTCTATTGATGTTTGGTAATTATATTCTAATTATAAGAAAATAGTCAACAATTTCTTCTTTTTTGTCAGTTGATGAACACATGGTTAAAAATGTCAAAATACAAAAAGAATTTCTATGATAAGGATTTGATTTATGTATTGTATATAATTAGAATAACATAGCAGCAGAAATGGCAAATTATCATAGTGAGATTTTTGTTAGTGAAAAATAATTAAGAGAATTTCTAAGGACCATTTTAGGCACCTCTTTTGCTTTGCTGATTCATAAGTACATTTTTTTCATTTACACCGTCAACATCCAGTTGTTTGTTAACAGACAATTCATCAACTTCATGTGTATTAATATTGGTAGAAATTTTCATTAATTTCATGGGTGTTAATATTTTCATTTACTTCATGTGTATTATTTGGTAGAAAGAACTTTTATATTATATTTTTCATCAACTTAATGTGTATTAATATTTTTATTAACTTGATGTGTATTAGTAAACAACTTAGTATTGAGATAAACGACCACCAAAATTGACTTTTATAGAAAGGAAATGTTAATAACAATAATTGCTGCAATATTTTATAATAATCAATTTTAATAAACATTTTCTTTTAAATATTCATTAATAATTATATTTGTAAAATCTTTTTAACATTGAAAGAGAAAAACTTGATTGAATTTTTGTGTTTAAGAAACAGAGAATTTCATTTTCTTGATGAGTAAAAAGATAGATTAGTTGCATAGTGCTCTGTTTGCTATCACAAACAGATGCAATTTGTTTTATCAACCGTAAAAATGTGTTGGCTGCTGCTGTTGCTGCACAAAAGGAGAACCTTTTTATGCTTCTCTATTTTCTTTTCTCCCACCAAAAAAGAGTTCTCAATCCAAGAGGAGAAAACTCAGAACAAAGTGAAACTACTTCAATTATTTAAGCAGTTACAAGTGGTTTATGATTTCAAAGTTTGTGATAAGTTTTTCCCTCCGAACTCTTAATATGGATTTATATTAAGGAAATAATTCTATTTAGTTGAATAAGGTTTTATCTGAAGAAAATAATACCATTAACTAGCATTTTATGGTTCTTTTTTTTCTATTTCTAAAGGTTAATAATTTGATAAACTTATGAATGCCTACATTCATTTGATAATTTCAATTATAAAAAGATATAAACAGATTTTAATTACTCATAAATTATTGTATATAATTCCATTATTTTTTATTTTATAAAGTATATTACAGTAAGGGTACAATATCATTAATACAGAAACTCATTTACCTTCAAGTGGATACTGAGGGCTTTACAATTCATTACTCTAACTACAGATTTATGAAAGTTTTTTTTTAATATTACACAGATATATATATATATATATATATATACAGACGAAACGCATCACCCTGTGACTTGTTTTGAGTTGTTCATTTCTTGACCACTTTCCTTCTATCTACAGCATATATATATATATATATATATATATATATAAAAGGGTTTTGTAATTTGCTTGAAGTATTGTGTATATATTGGTTTGTTGGTTGGTTTTGAAGGCTGTCACAATGCGAGTGTAAAGAAAAAAGAAGGTAACTATGATGTTTTTTGTTAACCTGTCATTTTATTCCTTAATATTTCAGGATGAAAATTCCCATCATCAGAAGAATACTGGAACTGAAGTTGTCTTACACACACAAGCACGCACACACACACTTACACACACAAACACACATAAGCAAGCACCCCAACCATACACATACACACACAGAATTTGGAAGACCCAAGACAGAACGAATTCAGCAGCCGCTAAGACAACTTCAGTTCCAGTATTCTTCTGATGATGGGAATTTTCATCCTGAAATATTAAGGAATAAAATGACAGGTTAACAAAAAACATCACAGTTACCTTCTTTTTTCTTTACACTTGCATTGTGACAGCCTTCAAAACCAATCAACAAACCAATATATACACAATACTTCAAGCAAATTACAAAACCCTTATATATAATATATATATATTATATATATATATATATATAAGAACAAGTGTGTTATAGATTGAGATAAATCAGAATTGAAAAATTCAAGTCCTAACAGACCAAAGAGGATCAAAATTATCTTTTTCACAAATAGAAAATTCTACTTGAAATACAAAAATCATTTGCACAGCGGGTAAATAATGAAAAAAATAAATTGTAGCAAAAACTTTGATAATTTAAACAGTTATAAATTCATAATTTATATTTGATTATTTATATTAGGAATACAATTAAAATGTTATCGTACATTTAATTATTCACAAATAAGATTACTTTTTTTAATTTAATCAATTATAGAAATTTAATAAGTTGAGTCAAAAGGTTTGCAATATTTTGGTAAGTGCTAATTTACGGTGTGTATATATCATGTGACTGAACCAGTTTAAGCTATAGATAGTAGCAGCAATGGTTGCTAGTATTATAGTAATTGTTGTGTTGATGCATTGTCCATTGCTTCACTTTATGTGGAATTTGAAAGCGTCACAGATGAGGATCATCTAATGTTTTGTGAGTTCAAACATTGCAGCCATTTGTTGTGCAAAAGGTGAAAAGCCCTGTTGGTCACAGTAACCAAATGGTTCAAGAAATTTCACTCAGGTTACAAGAACCACAATGATCAGGCAAGTTCAGTTTGGCCTAAAAGAGTGGATTCCAAGGCCGTGCTCCAAACCATAGAGTCAAATTCGACAAGTAGCATTCCGAGAGTATCATGCGAGTTTGGCATCACATAGTCCAATGTAGTTTGCCATTTTCATGACCTTAGTGAAAACATCTGGAGTTGCCCAAATTGTGCCTCATGTAGGGATTATCTTCTCTTGTTTTCCTGCAGTTGAAATAGGCAAAGGGTTATCTTTCCCTGCCTCTATGGTTTGCTGTTAGGGGGTGTTGCAATCTAAACATTTAAAGGCAGACCAGTGAAAGTGACTCTCTTATCTCTCTCTTCTGGATTCTCCAGATATGAACTAGATAAGTTGTCTGTCCATTTTCGACTTGCAGGGTTTTGCTCCACACCTACAGACAGTAAGTGACAACCTTTTCATCATATATCTCAATTATATTCAAGGACTCTTTGTTATTCAGACATGTTCCTAGAAAACATGGGGACTCTTTTATATGCTTGGGGAAGGAACATAGTTCCCTCCTTGAGATTGAATTAAATGTCATATAGTATTATTTGACTTGTCTTTCTTTTCCTACCAAATATTCCTCTCTTTTAGGTAACCTAATGCATTATGAGTGTGAATTAAATGTCATATAGTATTATTTGACTTGTCTTTCTTTTCCTACCAAATATTCAATGTTGGGTTACTCTCTTTTAGGTAACCTAATTCATTATGAGAAAGAGAGTTAACACCTTCCCCCTAATTCTTATAGCTACATTACTAAAATATTACAAATTTTTGACTTACCTTAGTCTTATTTAGTATAGAAATTTAATTTCCTTTTTCTAGATGCACTCAAAACTGATTACTTACACAATTAACTTCTGCTGAAGAATTTTAATAAACAATAATTACAATAAATAGAATTGAACAAATGAAGAGAAAACGTTGAGTGCTAATTTTGTCATGCAAGAAACAAATAAGAAAAGAAATATACAAGTTCCTTTTTTCATGCAGTGACAATAGGGATGATAGCAGACACTACCTACCCCACATGTGGTGTACATTGTACTGCTCCCCAAGGTGGGTGAAATAGCCGGCTACGGCCCCTGACCGATGATGGATGCCTCGGGCCCTAGGGACACACAAAATAAGCACGGGGGGCACACCAGTTAATAATCTACAGCAAAGAATACAAAGCCACACTCACAAGCGCAAATAAAACAAAAGAGTAGAAACAGAAGAATTGACGAATTAGCTTTTGTTTTGTGGGGGGTTAGGGTTACGGGGGCTTCTTCTTCTTCTTCATAACTAATTTCATAGACACATTCTCATGTGATAATTAAGCTGAACACTATTTTGGCTAAATGTTCTGTCCTTTTTTTTTCAATAAGATTCTTATATTTTCAAATCTATCTTCAAAATAGTGTGTATGTGTTATTATCTATAAACAGTATGAATACTACACAATTTTCTGTTAAAATGTTTGGACCATATGACCTTTAGGCACCCCTTTTTGATCTCGATTAAGAAAGGACATGTTTTTCATTTACACCGTCAATATCCGGTTGTTTGTTAACAGACGATTTTTAGAGGGTTTTTTTTAATTATAAAACTAACCCCAACACCTAACAAACAACTGGATATAGACAGTGTAAATGAAAAACATGTCCTTCTGAATCAAGATCAAAAAGGGGTGCCTAAAGGTCATATGGTCCAAATCTTTTAATAAAGAAAAGTAATTTATCAATGGGAAATCTTTACACAAATATAATCAGATAATCATTTAATAGAAAATTTGCTGTAATGGTTAGCAAGCTAGTCTCGCAGCTCCATTACAACTAAATAGCGAGTTTGATCCTCACTGGATACCCCATAATGTGTTGAATCCTACACTTGATGAAAATGTTGAGCAAATAATTTTTTTTGTTGTACCATTTTAAACTGTGTGCTTTGCATGGTGTAATGGTTAAAGAGCTAAGCTAGCAGAGCATTTTTAGTGAGTTTGATTCTCACTGAGTGCCCCTTTATTTCTGTCCTTGTGCCAAACTAAGCTTAGTGAATATCAAAGCCTAAATTCAAAAAGCCAATTACAAAGCATTATTGAAAGACTGAAATTATAAGAAAGCTTCAAGCAAAAAAGGCAAAAAGTTGTGAAATTAATTTTAGACAAAAAATTTTATTTGGGGTTCAAGTTAGTACTTTAGTAAATTACACTCGGAATAATTCACGGATTATAGATTTTATTTTGGGACAAATTTGATCAAGTACACACTAAAAATCATTATATATATATATATAATATATATATATATATATAACAATTACAAAAACTTACCTGATGATCAATGAATTGTGAAATTGAAAGTTGTGTGTTGGGTGATTTTATTAATTTTTATTTTTAACTTTAACATCCTGTTGTGAATGAAGTCCAGAGCATTCCCATAAGGATTTATCAAAAAATGGCTAAAAATGGCCTTTTCATTTAAAGTTATCCATTATTTCCATAAATCGAAGACTGCTAAATATGTTTAATATTACATTTAAAAAAAGGCTATTATTTAGGGTAGATTAGCAAAATGAATGTGACTTCCGGCCGTGCAGAATGAGGTGGTATAGGACATTAAGAGTTTTAATAATATTTTTATATTGGGTCTTTTTTATTTGCTATGATTGGTATTGACATTTTTGTTTTTAAAAGAATGGTATAATGGGATTTATTTTAAAGTAAAACACACACACACATATATATATGTGTGTGTGTGTGTGTGTGTGTGCTAAATTCAATAGTGAATAGTGCATGTATATCTAAGTTAAGGTAGTATGGACATGCAGTTAATGGTGCTTGGTAACTGACAGTTTCTCACCTATGTGATTCTCAAAACAATTGCATAGGTGAGAAATTGCCAGTAACCAAATTTCATTGACAACATGTCCATACTACCCCATTATATATATATATATATATATATATATATATATATATATATATTATATAAATAAATGTGAAAAATAAGAGTTGTAAAGATGATTTATTAATATTTGAAAAATTTTGACATTTAATACATTTCAATTATTAACTATATATCCATTTCTTCCTGATTTAATTATCATAATTTAAAAAAATTAAAATGCCATAAAAATGAAGTTATGAATTTATAAAGTTATTATTTTGATAAACCTATTCAGCTTTAAATAGACAAAATCACGACCAATGATGATGATGAATGTTATTATTAATTAATTAAAGAAACAACAAATACAAAAACCAAGTAAATATTGAAATCAAATTTGTTGGATTTTGTATTCTTAATCTTTAATCCAAATTCTATCAATTCTAAAAATGAAAAAGAAAGTTTTTTTGTGGGATGGATTATTATTATTAATTATTATATTATTATTATTATTATTAACAGAATTAAAAAAAAGAAAAGGGAATCTTTACTTATTAGTATAACAAGTTATTTGCTTTTTTTTTCTCCAATAATCAACAAATTTCCATAACATTTTGAATTTAAATTCTAACTAACAATTCTTCTGTATGTTTAACTTTCTTCTTTTTTTTTTTTTTTTTTACCAACCTCATATAGGAATATTTTTTTTTTTAATACAAACTTGTTTTCTTTTGTTAACAAGAGGTTTTTTAAGTCACGACAAATAAGAGGATAGAAGTAAATAAGTTTTATAGTTTTATTCTAATTTAGTATTTAATTTTATTATTACAGGTTAAAAGTTAGCTAAAAGCAAATTAACATTTCATAGATGAAAACAATTGACAAAAGATCGAATATAGATTCTATTTTACACACAACCATTTCTTATTTATTTGTCACCATCTTTTTTGTCTCCCACTGTATTGTCATCAGATACGTTTCTCTTGAAACTTAGAACCCTCACACATGTGCAACCCCCCCCCGGCTCTTTACTGAAAATGGAAAATGTTGTAATCTGTTATTTAACAGCCTGATTAGCTGTATTTTTGCTAGGTAATAGCGATGTAGAAATGGGGATTGCCCTCATAGAATTGAGGCCATTTGTTTATATGTACTCTCCCCACCCCCCGTTTGTATATTTGTGCATGTGAGTAATAAACAAAATATAGATAATGATATCTGACAATGTAGTTAAACCTTAGAAGCTTGAGTCTTCCACATTTGTGAGCCTGACCTCCTGACCTCCTGACTAAGAAAAATAGCCAAAAATGTAAAATGTTATTTAACAGCTTCATTATCTGTATAGTTGCTAGGTAACAGTGAAGTAGAAATAGGGATTCCTTTGTTGGAATTCAGGCTGCCAGGGATACGTGCTTTTAGAGGTATGTGGTGTAATGGTTACTGTCGTATGAAATGGACACAGCTGTCCAAGTTCAAATTCTGGACAAGGCTATTTGCATTTCACATTGCTAATACCCTTGGGAAAGGTATGAATCCTGCCGTAAGGGTAATTCCATGTCAAATCACCCACCCCCTTCAATTTTTCTGACATTTTGTACAGGTGTAGACTGTATTAAAGTTACACAATCCCAAAATTTTAAGTTTCCAATTCCATGAATTGGCAGAGTTATGTTGATTTTTAGCTCTCCAAATTTGAAGGGGGGGGGGGTCACAAAAAATGTTTTTTTTTTTTTGTTTTTTTTGTCTGAAAGTCAACCAATTTTAAGTTATTGATGATCTTTGATTTTTTCATATCAAGATCAATATCTCGATGTGGCACTGCATCTATGACAAAGATTTTGTTTCTATTATTATTTCATATCTATTGAACATTATTTGTACCAAAAAGATAGTTTGGTTTTTGCTCAGAATCGTAGAATTGAAGAGTTGAATAAACTATTTTAGTTTAGGGTCAGATTTTGATATACAAAAAGCCAAATGTAGACACTATGAAAGATTCATACATTTCTATGATGTATTACAATAAAATTACTACAATCATTTTTTATGTATCAAGACAAGTTTTAGAATGGATAAAATCTGTGTAGTATTCATACTATTTTTAATAGAAAGAAAATTGATGGTTTGAGTTTCATTCTATGAGGTCATTCAATAAATAAGGTGAATTTTGCCTAACAAGTTGGCAATAAGAACCATGATTATAAATTGGATTTTTTTCAAGGAAATTAATAATGATCATTCCTTTCATGTCCCAGAAGAACCTTCTTTACTGACTACAGCATCTGGAATTTTTTCTTTACCAGAGAGTCAGTGTGTTTAATGGATCGTTTTCTTGACAGTAGTAATCCCACATTTAGCCCATTTGTAAATATCTTTTTTGATTAAAACAAGTTTCTCTGTACACATCAAGTTCTTCTGTGAATTTCATATGGTTTGCATATCTCAGCAACCAAAAATTGGATGACAGATTTGTGTTCAAGTCTGAAGCAGGCTGATTTGTCACCATTTTGAATAGCCACAAAATAAATATTTTTGTGAGATTAAAAAGGATTTTTGCAATAAAGCAATTCCAAACAATGCAGAATTTATATTTATCGAAAAAAAAATTCAAAAAAAAAATCATTTTGCTTAAAAAAAAAAAAAAATTTAAAAGAACTCCCCTCATTTATTGAATGACCCTTATATAGTTTTAGTGGTTCATTGGTATGGGTGGGTCACAAAAATCTTCTTTTTTTTTTTTTTTTTTAATGTAAACTAAAATTAATAAGAAACTTAAAAGGTATTCACTGAAATAAAATATAAAGTAAAAGCTACGAAACATGCAAAGGTATAAAATCAAATGTGATAACAATTTAATAATGAAATGATCACATAAGCAACAACAACAACAACGATAATGATAAAGAACAACAACAATAACTACTACAACAACAACGATAGTGGTGGTGGCAGCAGCAGCAGCAGTTATTTAGCTACGGCAGTGATGTTCATCGTGTGAGAAAGTTTTAGTCAACAGCAAAAAAAAAAGAACAATTCTAGTTGCAGAGTATTGTGGTAGTAAATAATAGTAGTGGGAGACAGGCATTGGCACCGCAGACAGGTGGATACACACAGACTTACCCCACAGATGGTGCGCAGTATACAGATTACCAATTGATGAAAAAAAGCCAGCCACGGCTTCATCATTTGTACGTCGGTTCTGGATTCCGCGAGCCCTAATAATACGAAACAGCACAAGGGGGTTTGCCAATTGGCAATATGTAAAACAGAATTAGAAATTTATTTTTCAATAACCTAAAATTATGAAGAATTAGTATTTTAGGGAATTTTCTTATTTTTAGGGTTTTCTTTTTTTTTTAAATTAAAAATAGAAATAAAATATCTCAAATATAAAATACACAGTAAATGAAAAAGAAAAATCGAAATAAAATAATTTTCTTTGGTAAACTGAAAAAAATATTCAGTGATGATAACAAAATCAAATCTCTGAAGTAACATAAGGTTCTTTTCAAATTTCATCTTTTTTTTTGTTTTTAATTGAAATAATTTTTGAAAAAAACTCCAGTTTAATATTTTTAAGTGTTGATTATCTCCCTTTGCTTTGAGAGTCTTTACAATGCAAATTCAAGGGAGATAATTAAAGACAATTAAGAAGATAATTAAGACAATTAAGAAAGACAAAATTGACAGATAAAAGTACATCTTCTCATTGTGTTAATCACTGTTGATGATGATGTTTAAGATTTCAATAGAATTTCAAATAAAATCTCCAAAATATTTATTAATCGTCAAATAAGCAAAAATGATTTATGAACATCAACATTTAGTACTATAGATGAAGTGTCATATCTACAGAAAATAGGGACTATGTAAAGCATTGGAATTATGACTGTCAAAATATCTGACATCCTTTTTTTTTTAGATAGCATTAACCATCAAAGCAGCTAAGAAATACAAGTTCATTTCATGATGAAACTTTACAGGCATGTTAAGCTAATATTCAGGAACAGGACTAACTCATTGGATTTCAATAAAAATCAATAATGGAAACCCTGACAACATCTTTAGAATGGAGGAGCAAAGAGAAAACATTTCAGTGAGAGAGGGAGAAGAGGAATAGTAGTAGTAACCATCTTTTTTCCTCTCTCACTGTTTCATTTACTACTACTACTACAACTGTAATTGTTTTTAAAAAATACTCTTCCAATATAAACTAAAGTAATCTATATATAATTATAGATAAGAGATTTTTTTTTAACTTTTTAAATCCCAGGCAAAACCGAGTATCCATAAATATCTAGATGATGAATTTAATTACATAGAGAATTCCTTTCTAACCGTTCTTTACCAAAAACGTTTTATACAATTTGAAAAATCTAAATTCCTCAAAATCCACAAAAGAAAATGGTCTCATACTTCCATCAATATACCTTCTAATTATATAAGGTTTCCCTATAAACACATCATTTTACCTAATAAGATTTCCACTAATTTCATAGAAAATTATTTAAATAACCTTGGGATTAAAATGATCACTTTATCTTCTAAAACTATTCAAAACTTAACACAAAATTTCACTCACACATAAAATCCGACGTCGGTGTTTATATCATTCCATGCAAATACTGCGATAAAAAATATGTTGGTGAGACTTTTAGAAACTTTTAAAAATTTCTATATGAGCACATGCGGGATATTAGATTAGGTAATTTGAATAACATCCTTTTCCAACATCCAAAATTAATTTTAATTTCAATAATGCTACGATATTAGTTCATATCCATAACAAAAGAGTGAGACAAATTTTTGAGGACAATTTTACTCCTACCCTACATTAATGTAGGATTGGGGTTGTTTTTTCAATCTATCCGAAATTTTTTGGGTAAACCAGTTTTAAATAACTACAATAAATCAGACTTTAATTATTTCTTCATAGAAATTCATAAACTTCTTTTATCTTTATGAATCAAATTAATTCCAATTCTATCGTTTCATATAGCCTCATGGTTATTGCATTTATATACAAAAAGTCAAACTACCAAATAAAAAAAAATGTAGATGGTAATATTATACATACATTTGATAACTTAATTACGTACAATCTGTTAGTTATCTTTTTCCTTCTCTTTTCCTTTTACTTTTCTCAAAAATTTAGACAAATAATACTTTTCTCATCTTTTAATCTATTGTATCTCTTTAGGAAATATGTCGTATTTTGAACATTCCTCACTTGTACCTATCTATTGGGTCATGGTAATTTTGATGGTTATTTGGTAAACTTCTAGCCAAGTTCTCTCTCGAGAACAGACTTATATGCTTAAACATTAAATTTCAGAAAAGAAACGGAAAATTATTGACTAGCCAAATAATTCAAAAGCAAACCTTTACTCTCATGAGATTAACCAATCCATCAATCCATATAATGAACATATATAAATCCTTTCAAAGATTTTGCTTTTCACTTATCAAATTGCATTTATCATTTCATCCATTTCTCATATAGGATTAAAAAAAAAAAAGGGAAGTCTAATAATGGCAAAATATTGTTATCTAAAAGTTTTAAAAAACAGAATAAAGTACAAGTTCAAAAATTGTTCTCTAACTTTGAAATTAAAAAGATCTATCAAAACATCAGACTAATCATTATTATTCTCTGTATAAATATTTAGTTATCTTCAAGATATACACTCAGAATTTTATAGATTTTTTTTTGGGGGGGGAGGCTTTTTTTTTTTTTTAAGAATGTTCCGTTCAAATTAGCAGCAGGAGCCAAACTCATACGCTGTTTGGATCTGCTTTTTTTCGGGAAATAAACTTTTTATTTTTCAACAATTCTGAAATAATTTTCTTTTACAATAAATTATTTGGGGCATTTTTCAATAAATAAAGTTTTCGATGAAAGTTCTCAAATTTTATCATTGAAAAAACAAGTTAATTCATTGTTAAGAGAAAGTTCATTGAGACATGTTTATTGAAAAAAAGCTAGAAAATTTGGGAGTGCATATCTTGAAGATAACTAAATATTTAAATTTATTCAGACACTTCAAAATCTTGAAAATAACAAAGAAAACAAAAATAGATTTTTAGTTATTCACAAATAATAGAAAACTGTATAAGATAAAACTTACCAATTGTTGCCCCATTCAATCATAGTACCGGGCTGAAACAAAAGATAAATACTTTTTTGATACATCTCATTTTTGACACATCTCATCAGGTTTTTAAAGATTTTGTTTTATTCTGATCAATCATCTTAGATGACATGTTAGCACAAGTGACATTTTTTGGGGTTTTGTTTATTTTTCTATATAATTAATTGACTTGTTTGAACATATCCTCTATCCAGCATTCTGTTGTTTTAAATTAGATTAAATCAAACACACGTGATTTTCGTTAGTCTTTATGTAAAATCGAATTAGGATCTTTAGATTTTTATCTGAATTCTTCAGTTGATTTTATGTTCAATTTAATCATATTGATAATTCAAATTGTTTTATTTACAAGTCAAACATGTTAAACCAGTTCCTCTAGTTTTCTAAACACACACTCTCTCTCTCTATATATATATATATATATATATATATTTATAATTATATATATTTGTGTGTGTGTGTGTGTGTGTTTTTTTTTACCCGAGAATGTTTAAATTGCATTTCAGATATTGTCGTTCTACAACGGCTTGCTATGAAGTCTATATTCATTAAGACGTAAAAAGAAATGGTTTACGTCAAATTTAATACACTATTTGTAAAAAATAATATGATAAGGTGACATAAGTTGCACCAATCTATGGTTGGAATAGAAGTAAAGAAAGTAAAGAAAAAGAAAATTCAACTTTATCTTTGTTTAGACTTCTGCTCCTCTAATTTAAAAATGTGGATGTTATTGTATGAAAACAGCCTTAGTTGTATAGAAACGAACACAAAGACAGGGTACTGTTTTGTATTAAATTTACATTGTAAAAAAATGAGGTACTTATTTAAAATAGCTGACTGAGAAAATGCTACCAACACGACACTAGAATTTTCATAACCAAATGGTTTCCAATTAGATAGGAATTATAATTGAGGTTTATTAAAACTTTTCTTGCTCTCCAATGATACCTTATATCAGAAAAATAAGGTCCACCTCGGGTTAACTCTAGCTTTTAAATTGGACTAAACTGACATGAACATTTTCTGGTATGAAATTTGTGAAAAAAAAATAAATCAAAAAGAAGAAAGTTCACACTTACTTTTAGAACATAACTTCTGAGTTCATAAATGTGACTGACATTGGGATCGGGTGTTTCTCTTGGCCAGAAACTGAATCTTAATAAAATTTGGTTTCTTCTTGATCGGAGCATTTTATTTCTTTGGATACGAAATTCAGTAAAATCCTACAATGAGAAATTTTCAAAAACATTTTGAATAAACAAAAATTATTTTTTAAACTTAAAGAAATGAATAAAGTTAACAATCAACAATAAAAATGAAAAAAAAAAGGAAAAACTTAAGTAAATTTGAATACTTTTTTTGTAATTAAATATTTTTCAATTCATTTTTTTTGGCAAAGGTGAACAGTTGCAAACCCAAATGTTAATGTTTTCTTTTTCATTTTTTTTTTTTCTACAAAAATTCCTTTTCATTAATATTAAGTGAGCACCAAAATATGGGGGGGGGGGTAAGGGGTGTTTATTTCTTTTGGATTTACAAAGAGATTCAATTCTTGTAAATGTCTTGTAAAATCCAGCCCAAAAATGCTTATCAAAAATCCAAAGTCTATTCTATTTCCCAGACCATTGTGATCTCATGACATTTTTGAGTTATTTTTGGAAAAATGTTAAAGTGAGGGTTAGTGGCACTTGAGAGATTTTCTATAAATGTACCAGTTTTTAATGAAATACTTTGCATGTTCCTCGTTTTACTTTGTCCTTCACAGATGAAAAGCTTTGTAAACTCATTTGCAAATCACAATCGGTCCAACACGTTCATTCTTCCACTTTAAATTGAGGAAATATAAGAGTTGACATTTTTGATAATCACTCCTCAGAATTTTAAGAATTTAATAAAAAGATCTAAATAAACCTCATTTGGTCACATTCCATGAGAGTATCTTGGTCAGCCTATGAAATTTTCAGCCAATCCTCGTATAAACCTCATCTGTTCACCTTGTATATTGGCTTTGTAAACCTTTTTCCTTATCCTTAATACTTATTGTGTTTCTTCCTATTATTTCTCAGTTAATTCTGATAATCAAGTTACAACAATTATGTAAGAAAAAACTTTATCATAATCAGAATTCAGAAATCTTTTTTCTTTTTTTAATTCCTCATAATTTCTTAGGTAATCAAATAGAAAACGAAACTACTGACCTTGTCTGTTCTGTACTTGACTGTGGCATTGTTTAGAGCAGGATAACCACCATCATATTCCCAAATATGAACTGAAACAAGATTGAAAATATCATTCAAAAACACTTGAATTAGAAATTGTAGCGTAATTATTATGGTCTACAGGGAATTTGGGGATTGAAAAGAAAACGGTAATCAGATTTCTGGAGAAAGAGAAGAAAATGAAATAAGAACAAAAAGACGTTAAAGTTTGGAAGGGTAAACACTCAACGGGGTGGGGGTTTGGGGGGGGGTCAACCAATGACCCCAGAACTAGAGTTAAAAATAAAAACGGAAGTCCCAGTTTCTTTGGAGGAACAGAATAGGATGTGACCTCCCCCACCCCCGGGACTACAAACGGAAGTAAATAAAATTTGGCATCTTTTTCGCTGGACCCAAGGTGGATCAGAAGTGTTTGTTGGGGCATTGTCGTGACATATCTAGGGTAGCAACAAACAGCGTGCATGGACGTGATTTATAATAGAATATCTTGACTTTACTCTCTCACTCTCCTCTCTCTGAAAAAGAACCCACGAGCCTAGAAATAAATAAACAACCCCTTTGTGACTATACACTTTCATATGTTGCTAACAACGACTACTACTATAACTTGACTTTGGCCCCTATGCAACAGAAATATCAAAATGAAGGAATAAAAAAAGGAAAGAAAAATACTATTTGTCTAAATTTTTGAGATGAGGCTTGGTAATTTGTATTATATGGATTCTTCAGACTATTGTCCACATCTTTATTGCTATATACACAACATTTCTAAGTGACAATCCTTTGTAGGTTGCAGGTTCAATCCTGGCCAAGGGCGATAACGATATAGAATACTTAACATAGCTTAACACTTGTACTTGGTCATGGTTAACGGAATGAGAACAGTCTATCCTGGTGGATTAAATAAAGGGTTCGGTTCGAAGTTCTGTGAAGGCTCCCAATTACAATTAAGAAGTTTCCCGAGTTTGAAGAGAAGGTTCCCAAGTTCAACAAGAAACATCTGAAGAAGGCTGGAAGGAACATCAGCCGAAACATTGTATATAACAATAAAGATGAGGACAATAGTCTAAAGAATCCTAATAATACAAAAATGCGAAGGAGACCACACCTGCACTTTAAAGATGTCTGCAAGAGAGATGTGAAGACATGCCACATCGACACCAACACATGGGAGGCTTATGCAGAAGACCATACGACCTGGCGCCTCCTAGTCAAACAAGGAGTGAAAAGGAAAGGGAAAGAAGCCGCTACAGAAAAGAAAGCCATAAGGAAGGAGAGACAACAGTATCTCCAGTAAGCATCATCGTTTGTTTGCAATTACTGCACCAGAGATTGCCATTCAAAAATTGATCTGTTCAGCCACTCGCACAGTTGCAGATAATTTTTTTTAAAAAGTGGACACTACGCTATTATCTTTAGTAGACAGATGATTGCCAACACATTAGAAGGAATTTATACATTAGCAATATTATTACATAATGAATAGGCATAGCCTATCATTTCTGTAATGTAGTGTAAGATTTAAATTCAACAGTTAAATTCATGAAAAAATACAGATGTCACATAGTATGACAGACAGGCTTTGACCTCAGGTTGACCTGGAATGGGATTCACTGATAAAAATCATGTGATCTAGCCAATCTATAGAAAAATAGTTTTAGCTTGAGAGAGAATCGCCTAAGCAGCGCTTGTGGCTGATTTCTTCTTTGTGTTACATGGGTCTCAGGAAATAAGATATGTGTACACCAAAAATGAATATGTCTCTGTGTTCCTTAATTATAAGAACTACTAAGATGGAAACAGAGAGAGATAGCACCCTAAATAGCCCCAATGAAAAAAAGAAGCCAGAGAACTCAACATAAGAAGCTAGAAGAAATAGTGGATAAAAAATTTTAAAAATTAGTGAAATAAGACTGAGCCTATTCTAGTAGTGACCACTCCAAGCGGAGTTTATCAGGTTTGAATTCAGTGTTTTTCTTCTCTTAGACTGGTTACCTAACCAAGGTTAAAGGGCCAATTCTGCCCTACTATTTACCCATAGCTGAATAGAGAGTAGTTGGATTCATTGTTGGCACCTCTCTGCCCAGTAAGGACGATAGCATAGTGTAAAAAAGAAAAAAAAATTTATCTGCACAAATGACTCTGCAGGCCAATTCTTGATTGACAGTCTTTGTTGCACTGAATGCACCCAACAAACAGTTGGATTCATATCTTTCCCTATTCATATCTAAGACATAAGAAATGATAAGAGACTATCCAACAACATTATCAATCTTTTTACACAACAGAGAGAGAAGAAGAGAGAGAGAGAGAGAGAGAAGAGAGAGAGAGAGAGAGAGAGAGAGAGAGAAGAGAGAGAGAGAGGAGAGAGAGAGAGAGAGAGAGAAGAGAGAGAAGAGAGAGAGAGAGAGAGAGAGAGATATTAAATGTAAACTTACTAGCTTCATCTTGATCACCAACTTCTACTGTGAAACTTCCAACCAATTTTGCTCCCCAATCTTTTTCATGCACCATTTTTTGAAACTCATTGCTGAAAGAAAAAGTCAAATTCATCTATAAACTTGTTAAAAAAACAAGCATAGAAGAATAAGGATAAATATTTCTCTGAAGTTTTGAGATGAGGCTTGATTATTTGGATTATTCAGACTATTGTCCTCATCTTTATTGTTATCTGCACAATGTTTCAGCTGATGTGCCCTCCTTTCTTCTTCTTCTTCTTCTAATTGGACACATGGCATAATGGATATAAAGTGTTGAGTTAATACAGTTCTAAGTGATAGTTATCTCTGGGCTGCAGGTTCAATCCTGGTTAAGGGCGACAGTAACACAGAATAATTAACACAGCTTAAGACTTGTACCCAGTCATGGTTAGCAGAATGAGAACAGTCTACTCACGTGGATTGAATAAAGGGTTAGGTTTGAAGTTCTTACAACATGAAGGCTCCTGAGTTCGAAGAGAAGGTTCCCGAGTTTGATAAGTAATATTGGAGGGCATATCGTCCGAAACATTGTGCAGATAGCAGTGAAGATGAGAACAATAATCTGAATAATCCTAATAATACAAGGATAAATATGTTTTTGAAATTTTTCAATTTCTTTATATTAGGGTCAGTGAAAAGTTTTGCAATATTTGCATTTCAAATACAAAGTGATGCTCTGTGTCTTGTGGAATTATGAGGGGGTAATTCACTATGAGTTCATTCCATACAATCAAACCATCAATTGCTTACTTGCTTATATAAGTCCATTACAGACGATGATGATCTCACTCCATGGTGTGAAACTTGTGTGAGATATTTTAAGTGAAAGAGGATTACACAGACCTCAGTCCACTCTTGGCAGTCCTTCAATTGGTTCAAGTGATAGGGGAAAGACTGAGACAAGTGGACTGTTGAGCTGTTGCAGGGTGTTGTCTCTCAGGTAGGATTGAGTCACTTCATGATAGGCAAGCCTCCCCAGAAGCCCCAGTGCTTACACCCTAGCACCAGGTTGTATTAGGGATTTATACCATCAATACCAACCTATAGTCCTAACAGTATAGTCCTGAATGTATGCCATTGTGCAGGAAAAATACCCGGCATTGGTTGATTATGTTTTATGGCATGCCAACCCTTGTTGGGTTATTTTATGCCGAAGACGTTTTTGTTTTATTCATTCTTGATGGTTACTCAATTTGTTTAAACACTTTTTTTTCTATTTAACCCATAGATGAGACCCTAACAGGTACTACCACTCCAGGTCAGAGTGGACCTGGGAGTAATGGTTATGAAGGGGTGTTCCACAAGGGGTATCCATCAGATAGAGCATGAGATTAAGGAATTGGTAGAATGCTGTCTTCAGAATGCTAGGTTGTTTTTGCTCTAACTTGAAGAATAAAGCAACTGATTTCAACCGAAGGATCCAGTAGCTTCGGCCCTGGACTGCGTAAACTAACGTTGATCCCAGGAGGCCATCCCCCCAGGCAACAACTGCCCCCTCGATTGAAAGGGGCAGGGCAGGGCTGGGTTTATTGCTTGAGGCATTCCCCCTTTGAGAGAGAATGCTGACAGGATAAACATATTTTTTGCATCAGCCTCCTATGAGTCTTGACTCATGGGTGGTCCCACATTAATAGGGCCTTGGGCCTGACCCAGATACATGGTAAATAGAGCATATAAGTTATCAAAATAATGCAAAACTTTTGACTCACCTTAGTATTTCCAATGAAGGTTTCATTATTATTATAGAGTATGACAATTTTAATGAATTGATTTTCTATGGGTGAATATGAATATGAATAGAGATAATTAAGAAAAAGAAAGAGTGATAAAGTTGTATGTGAAGAATATGAGGATTGGCTGAAAAGTTCATAGGCTGACCAAGATACTCTTATGCAATGTGACTAAATGAGGTTTATTTTTCAATAAAGAAGCCCTTACAGTACACACACTTCTTGTTTCAGTGTTTGGATCCCATTGGTCAAAAAAAGTAATCAACACCAGATATGACGTTATCATATGAATGTCTGTCAAAGCATAGGCAGCAAAAGGCATTGGTCTCTACAGAAACTCAATTAAATCAATTTTCATATATTCTAATCAAGATGGTGCTATCTCTTCACTTAACCCTTCATCTACCACTGCCATCCACTATTAGCTTGTATCGTATCACTGACCGTTTACTACTGAATAGAAATGTGTTCATGTAATTCTTTTCTCTTTTTTTAAAACTCGAAACCATTTTCTAACAGCTGACAATTTTGGGAGTTTTTTTTTCTGCGTCTAGCATTTTGATTATCGAGCTGATTGGAGTACTCTGTTAGATAATGAAGAATAATTAAAGTTCCAATTACCGTCGAACTGGGAAGACAAGGCAGCAGACGGTTGTAACTCAATACAAACCCGAAAGCCACAAAGTCTACTGCAGAATGACAGGATATATATAAGACTCCACAATGTCATTCAAATCAAGCAGTCAATCAGAACTCAAGGAATGGAATCACCCGAATCACCCATGATTCATGGATGGATCATTCTTGAGTCTTATTTATACCAACTGTCTTGGACACTGCTTCAGTTACACTTAGCTATTGTTATTCAAACCAACAGTAGGCTAACTGACCTCAATAGATAAAGGGTTAATGGCAAGCCGCTGAAATTAATAGACTGGTCCATATACATCAATAGCAATATCTCATCTACTGAAAATGATAACATACTCATGGAAAAGAGATGGTCTGCTATAGACAGGTTCTTTGGTTTGTTTTGTTTTACGGCATATCAACCTCAGTGGTTCATTTAATGCCGATAAAGTTTTAAAATAAATTCATTTTTAATGGATACTCAATTTTTTTTATATATACATTTTTCTACTTAACCCATAGATGGGACCCTAACAAGTACTACCACTCTGGGTCAGAGTGGACCAGGGTGCAATGGTGATGAAGGGGTGCTCCACATTCCCCAAACCTCCAAAACTGGAACTTCATCATCAGATAGAGTTTAACGTTATTCCCAGGACATGAAGACCCTCAGCCACCGCCTTCTAGCACCCATATGATAAAAAGGTGTTGGGGCTTGCCATTAGGGAAATAGGGTCGTGACAATCAAATAAGTGCTAGGGCTTGACATGACCAGCCAAATGATCCAAAGGGGTCTCTTCGACTACCCATCTAGCCCAAGAAAGGGCCAAAGTAGAGTATTGCAAGTCATGGACTGCTCAACCACCTGGGTTCTATCCTTAAGCATCACAGGTCGCCACCCACAGCCAACAGGTGGCCCCATTGGGGGAGTCTTTCCCCTCTGTAGAGGTGCAGTCGGTGCATTATCATGCCCCAGCTGACAGGGCGGGCTATAGACAACTTAATGACCATATGGAAATCTAATCTTCCTGATAAAGTAAAATGGTAATTCTTGCTATCTGTAGCCATGTCAGTACTATTGTATGGTTGCACTATTTGGACTTTAATGTAACAACTGTAGAAAAAAACTAGAAGGGAACTACCCAAGGATTCTGCATGCTGTTTTAAACATATCCTGTAAGCAGCAACCAACAAAACAGCAACTGTATGTCCACTTACCTCCCATCTTACAAACATTAAAAGATGAGCAAGATATGGTGAAGTAAGGACAAAATCATAAGCCATATTCTCCAATGAACTCCTAAATATGAATACATCAGTGTTGGCTCACTAGCAAACACTTACTGTATATGACGGCATATAGGATGCACTATTTTCCCCAAATTTTGGCTCAAAAAATTGCCCTGAGTCTTATACATTGTAGGTGAAGTTTGAGACCTCCCGTAGACCTAGGCTAATCTTCTCTATGATGCTCACTAACCCAGCTTACACTCAGTACTTTTACCTACCCTGTACTGCCAAATTGCTTTTATACAGCTATGTTTCAGCCAAATTGCTTTTATACAGCTATGTTTCTGCACAACTAGACTGTTTTCCAACAATATATGCTTAAATACACTAAAAACCTTTTTTTCCTGAATCTGACCTGCTGAAATGGGGGTGCATTTTATATACCCGTGCGTCTTATATGCCATTAAATATGGTACATTCATCAGCTCTGTGCAGACACTGGATGCCGTCTAGAGGACTTGCTAAGAGTGATGAGGATGGTGAGAGAGTCAAGGGAATGTATGCCATCAGCACACATTGAAGAATGAAAAGTTAAATGTTTTATAAAGAAAATCAGTTAGAAATAGATGAAAGAATTTTCCAGAAGTTGAAGACAAAGATTATAAATATGAATAGAATTAATATTCTATATGTTTTTATATAGGAATATCATTTCATATTCAAAAATATATCCGGAACAAAAATTTTTCAAAAAATTCATAATACTTACTATTGTTTAAGGTACTCTTCCATACATTCAGGTTTTACACAATGAACTGAAATAATTAGATTGAAATTATTGATATTTTAGACAATGAAATACGATGGAGGAAAAATTATTTTAAAAATTTTTCAATATATATTATATTACATTATATTATATTAGTAGTTTTTTCACTATTGAAAATAAAGTGCTTGATTACGGGTGTAAGAGCTGTATTTATTTGTTATAGAGTAAAATACATTTACGGTGCGATTGCTACGATTGGTTTCAAAGCAGCATGTTAGTCACTTATCAAGACAACATGCATGTATTGACGATAAGTGGCTAACATGCTGCTTTGTAACCAATGGTAACAATTATACCTCAAATGTATTGTACTTTATATATATATATATATATATATATATATATATATATATATATATTATACACACATATACAGAAAATTCGAATTAATCTTTTTTAAATTAAAAACTGTATAAAAAATTAGATTTTATCTATATTATCAATTTATATTTTAGTATTTTCCAAAAAGAATAAATGTAGCGCTATTTTCAATTATGATATTCCAGGCCAGAAATGAAGTCTGTGAATAAATCCACAATTTCTGAAGTCATTATAACAAATCTTAAAATCTTAATATGAATCAGATAATAAAGAATATAGTAAATGTATTAAATTATATTTATATACAAGGAGTTTCAAAAACATTTGAAATATTTGAAATGTACAGGGTGTTTCAGAAAAATCAATATAATTTTATAAAACTAATGACTCGACCAATTCTCATTAAAATTTTAACAACATGTGTAGAAATGACTCAAAATTTGATGTTTAATGTTTAAATGCTTTTTCTTTTCCAATAAATGACATTTCTATATAAAATCTGAAAAGAAAAACATCTAACATAGAATTCAGAGTTGCTTTTACACATGCTGTTAAAATTTGAAATTATTTGAAGAAGAATTGATTAAATTGTTAGGTTATGTAATTATAACAATTTTTCTGAAAAACCCTATATATATATATATATATATATATATATATATATATATAGGTAAAGGGAATGACTTACCAGTAAAAAATATTGGGTTGGTCTCAATATTTAGTTGGTATAAGTGTTACTTGGATAAGTCAGTGTTATAACAAATATAAAGTGCTCAATATGTAAGTAGAGTGTATATAGTATTATAGTGTGTACAGAAATAACCTACTCGAGTTTCACCATAAGGATCTTCAGGGTTAAATCCACTGAATTGATCAAGATATTGATTAATTACAGTCAACTGCGTGAGTTCATATTGTAATTACACACTATAATCTAATCTATAAAAGAGAGATTTTGGTATGTACGTGTCGACGTATAACTCCAAAACGGGAGGTCACTCAGATTTAAAATCTTGCATACACATTGATATCGTTCTAACTAAGAAACACTCCAAATTTGGTTATTGATTTTTACTGATTAAGGGATATAATTAATTAATCAAACAAAAATCAAACGATTTTTCGAAAGCCATAGCATAGCTGCTGCTGCTGTTAATGCTTGGTATATCAGCAGGTGCTCGGCTGACTGTTTTACCAGCAGAAAGAAAGAAAGAAAGAAAGAAACAACGAAAATGTTAGCGACTCGCCTAAAACAGTTAGGCGAGTCGCTAACATTTTCAGCAGCAGAAAGAAAGAAAGAAACAATGAAAATGTTAGCGACAAACTTGAACTATGACTAAATTTTAACGTAAAATAAATTCGTTTTTTTTTATAGTCTTTCTAAATATTTATTTATATTTATCGTATGTTTTTGAAACTAACTTTTATTTTACAATGTACACTGACTTAAATTAAATTGTTGTCATGCGCAAAAAATTGTAGAAAATTGAAAATTGTTTCAAAACACAAGTTTACGGTTACATTTTTTAAAAATAAGATTTTAAATGTCAATAAAAATCAGTCACCAGTATAGGGTTGTATAAATGTAAATTTAAAAAAAAAATGATAAAACGAGTTGTTTAGTAATTAATACTAAGGGTTTTAAAAAAAGGCTTAATAGTTTAGAGAACTAATGAAAACGTTTTAAAATGTAAGCAAAAATAGATATTGCATTCTTTTTATCGTTAAGAACTAGATTTGAATTGTCATGTAGAAAAATTCAAAGAAATAAATTACAATGTACTTCTAACTTATCAAGCAATTAAAAACTGAATTTAAAATTGTCCCCAAATACTATTATTATTTTCAAACTGGAGTTTCAGTGAAACTTTTCATGAAAAGAAGAGAAAATAATCTTGCTCAAATTTGTTCAATTGAATTATTTTTTATAGCGAATTATAAAAAAAATTATTTTGCTTCGGACAGCAAAAGTATGTTTTAAGGAAAAATCAAATCTTATTCATATCGCAATCTTTTTATTCCTGTCTTTAAAATATTAATTTAGTTAGAAATGAAATGAAATAATCTATCTTCCAAATATTTATTTGGTAAGAAAGAGCGAAGTAAAGTAAAAAAAAGAAAAAAGTAAGCGCTTATTGTTTATTTAATAAATATAATCTAACTCAACTTTGTATATATACGAAAAAATTAAAAACCAAGGAATTTTAGAAAGAAAAGCCCTTTACAAAAATAGGTGGTTAAATTATAACTACTTATTTCGTAACTAAGTAAACATAGTTGTATATTCGTATTGTAATAAAAACAAAAAAGATATATAATAAAAATACGATGTCGTTAACATTTCATATATAAACAAAACAGTGTATGATATGTTCTTACCTTAAACATAAAATAAAAATGATTCTAATGTACGTAACTTGAATGAGAAAATTTGTTCTTTAATTTATCATAATTCTAATGATAAATAAATAGGCAGATTTTTTTTTTGCCTATTTTTTATTTTTAGTCCGGTCATGGACCGGGTACTTTAGCTAGTACTATATATATATATATATATATTTACCAAACTCTCTTCACAAGCAGGATGTGACATATGGTCAATTTCTTAAGCGGTGTTTAACAGGTTTGAATTCAGAGTTTTTCTTCTGCTAGACTGGTTGATTAACCAAGGTTAAAAAGCCCACTCTGCCTTACTATTTACCCATAACTTTTAAAAGATAACTAATAAAAGGTTAACAACAGCAAAACGTTTGAGCAAAGAATTGAAAGAATAAACCAGACAAACCTTGTAATTCATTAACTGTTTCCTTTGAAGAAAGTTGGCTTGAATGTGATTCACTACTGGTTGGCAGTGTACGTACACGTAACAAACTTTTAAGCCATCCTCTACCTTCACCATCAACATTGCTAGCGTGTTGGCTTTGTTGTGACATTTGACTTGACATACTTAATGGCCTAGAAAAGAATTTTAAAAAAAACAAATTGTGAAAAATTAATCCTCTCTTCAAAGATTGTGGGATCAACAAGATAAAATAACACATAATTATCATGCAATTTGTGCGTGTGAATGATAAGTCTAAGGGACATAACTGGGTTTTGACTAAAACTAATTCTCAATGTGAGCCCTTTTTTAAAAATGAGCGTTGGCTAAAAGGAAAATAGCTGGGCTTTAAATTTCTATTTTCCTCACTAGTGTAAAATTATGAAAATACAAATTGCTTTATTTTATTTTATTTATGTGGGCCTGACAATTTTGGACACTAAAAATGGACCACAAGGAAGAAAAGGTTCAGAAATAGTTAGCTTAGTAGAACAACACTTTTCAAGTCATTGTTATTAATTTTTAAAAATCAAAAGTAAACTTAATAATATATGTTCACATGATCTCACAAAAATTTATTTTTTTAGTTATTTAATTACTTTCTGAACATAGAATCAGCAAATATTTGAATAATTTTGATATTTTGGACTGATGTCCTCATCTTTATTGTAGTATGTATAAAAACAATGTTCAGGCCGCATTAACCTCAGGATCAGTTTAGATGTTTTGTTTAATTACCTTAAAATAAATCATCATCAGAAATCAAAAATAAACTTAACATATGCTCACATAATCTTACAATTTTTTTTTTTTTTTTAGTTAATTTCTTATTTAACATAGGATCAGCCAATATTTATTTTTAAAAATATTTTTTATTATTCAGAATATTTCTTATTTAGAAATTTTTCTGGTTTTGTTTTTCTTAATAAATAAGTGCAATTTATATTCAAGTCAAAGATAAAAAAAATTTTTTTTTTTTAAACAACAGATATGTCAATTTCAACAAAAAAGATTGAAAAATCCTGCACATGTAAAGTCAATAAATTATTCAAAACATTAAAGTAGCTAAAAAGAAAAGAAAAAGACTTCAAAAAAAGATAGCAATAATAAAAAGAAAGGAGGTCATGTATTTTTATATTTATTTTTGTCTAAAAAAGCCAGAAGGCTAAAAAAAAAATAATATATTACAAACTTCAGAACGCTCATCTACAATTGCTAATAGCTAACCTTTAATATTATTTTTTTAAAATAAAGACATGTGTATTTGCTTGTTTATTCTTTGTCTGTAATAACCCTAAATGAAATAATAAAAACATTTCAGGACATTCACAGAATCCATGATACTGAAATGGCAAGTGTGAAGAGATAAAAAAAAGCAATCAGTTTAATCATCATCAAGGTGTGCCGACAGCTCATATTCCTTTGACTCTCACTCAACATACATCCCTATCAGCCATTGCCCATGGCAAGTCCTCTAGACGGCATCCAGTGTCTGCACAGAGTTAATGAATGTAAGTTTCTCTCTGGTCAGCCAACACTGGCAAGTCCATCTTCATCTTACTTGGAGGGTGTGTGAGATGGAGGGGGGGGATAAGCAGCCGTACACCTGCTGTTTTCTAGGATATGTTCAAAATAGCATGCAGCATTCTGGTGTAATTCCTACCTAGCTTTATCTCCAAGCTTTTTTTTAGAGTCTAAATGGTGCAGCCATACAGTAGTATTGGGAGAATTCCCATTTTATTTAATCAGAAATTCCCAAATGTTCGATAACCTGGCCTATAGACACCAATTTCCTATGCCAGCCTCGAGAGTCTTATTTCCAATTCTGGCCTAAAGGCTGATGGATAGTTTTCACTATTGATCTCTCTTTTCAAAACAGATGAGAAGTTGTATATCAACCAACAGCTGCTGTCAACAACAACAACAACAACAACAGCTGCATTGAACATTCAGGTTGTTTTTTGGGGTTTTTTTTTTTACTGTCTTCAAGGAACATAATGAACTCTAATTCATAATAAGAGAACTTCTTATTTTACAGCTAAAAAAAAAAAGGCAGATTGTAGTAAAGTAACCAAGGTAAGAGCAAGGTCAGTGAATAGTTAGACAATGAATTTTTGTAACATTGCATTTCTTAATAATAGTAATAATAATAAAAACAGAAAAAAATACATTTAAAGACTCAAATGTTAAACATAATAATTGTAATGACTTATCAGAATATCAATTTTCTATATAACACATATTTTGCGGAAGGTTTTTGAAAAGTTGATTAGAAATCAAATATTAAATTTTATGCGAAAAAATATAAAGTGTAATCAATATGGTTTTGTAAATCATAAAATAAAATACCGATTATATTGATATAATAAATGAATATTTAATGGAACGGGAATAATGTGGATATTATATATTTGGATTTTAGCTAAGCATTTGATATGGTGTCTCATCAATTATTAGTGAAAATGAATGTAATAGAAGTGACAGTGATTTATTGGGGACTAAACGTGTTTGCTGTCTTGCGTGTCAATCTACTCTCTGAGAGCTATTCATCAGACTGCCATTTTTATGCTGCAGACTTATTGGCATAAGATGGCAGCTACACATTTAAAAAAACAGATGTGTGGGAGGGGGCAGTTCTCCTACTGGCTTCGCATGTGTATTGATTGAATGTAACCTGCTTGCTCTGTTCTGTACGTGACGATGAAGGACTTGACACTCTGTTATAGTCTTTATTTCTTGTGTGTACTGAAGGTTTCGTGTGTTGGTGTGGATAACAGAATCATGATCTAAAGTAAGAAATCAAAGATTGGGAATTTATGAGATTATCATAGCACCTTCATTTTTTCTTCTAGTAAACCATACTGTTACAATGAAAAATGTGGATATTTCTAAAAACAAATCGTAAATATTGTAACATTTTTGACAGATGAAATTATGAAAGTAAAAATTGGTAACAATTATTCTAAAACGATATATACCATCTGTTGTTCTTCTGGGGTCTGAACTGGGAGCTTTTTGTTTGTTTTTGATATTTATAAATGTTTTACCTCTCAGTAAACGCAATATATAACAATTGTTGATAACACAATTCTATTAAGCATATAAGTTATTAATGGATTACATATAAATTTCAAAGGTTTAATAATAAAAATTGAAAAAACATCCTTTTTAACCTCTTAACATAATTAGTGTGGTAATAAAGGACAGTTTTCTCATATTTTCCTACCATAAAATTCGGCTTGGGCATTATCAGAAATGAATATAATTAGCTATCAGAAGTGAATTTCTGATATTTCCATGTTAAACCATGCTTCGATAATAATTTTACGAAAAATCCAATTTGTTTACATTTATCGAAATATCCAACTGAAAATGGCCGCCATTTTCACTGTTTCAATTCAAGGTATGTTACTCTGAATGCCTATTTTATTATTTGTTTATTTTTTTATTAAATCAATCATAGTGTTTTATTTTACTTATTAATTTGTTTGTTTATTTATGTAAATATTTTTTTATTAAATAAAGTGTTTTATCTTAATTATTTCGATAAATGAAAAACAAATCGGATTTTTCGTAAAATTATTATCGAGGCATGGTTTAACATGGAAATATCAGAAATTCACTTCTGATAGCTAATTATATTCATTTCTGATAATGCCCAAGCTGAATTTTATGGTAGGAAAATACGAGAAAACTGTCCTTTATTACCATTAGTGTTACTAGTACAAAATAAAAAACACTCTCCGGGCGATGTAAAAATAGATTTTTGAAACATATTGCCTGAGGGGTGGGAGTAAAAAATTCAATGTCAGCGAGTTTGTACCCTAAGTAAGTAAAATCATCCAATTCATTAAATGATTAAAAAATAAAACAATTTGAAATATAAACTTTAAATATGTATTAAAATAAAACAAACTATATATAGATATATAATACCAGTCATGTATTTATTAAAACTTGTTTTAAAAACAATGAGGACTGTCTAATGTAGCATGTTCAAATTTTGAGTGTATTTATTCTATGTTATGACAATTTTGGGTAATGTGACGTAAGTAGTGACGTAATTTTTGTTACAGACAAAAACTGGAAGCAAATCTCTATTATTAATAGATATTTCATTTCCCATTCAGGAAATACTGTAAATATCTGAAAGAGTAATAATCTAATGGAGCAACATCAGGATTGTAGTGTGAATAAGATCAAACAGATGTAGCACTTTGATTTAGTGCTTTTCAGTTTGTTTCACTGGCACGCATATGATATACAATCTGGGATGATTTGTTTTTGTTTGTAATGTAAATTATTTATTTAGAGGAAGGTTTTAGTTACAAGGGACATTGTACTAGTTATTGTTAATCTTTTATACCTGAGACTATAAGTCTGGAATTAACTTTGTGTTAGTATTGTGATTGTTCTAGTTGCTTATTTCAAACAAAAGAATTGTCAAGGGTTAACCAGGTCAAGGAGATGATGGGGGGAATTTTATATATATATATAGTCAAGTTGAAGTTTAGAAGAGAGTTGAGTTGAAGTTTCAGAGTTGAAGTCGAAAGACAGTCGACTTGGTTGAGTTTGCAGAGGGGGGAGTTGGGCAGAGTTGAGCCGAGGCGATATTTGGGCTCTCTCCCCCCCTATTCGACTGGACCCAACGATGATAGAGTAGCAGAATAGAACCGCCTGGTGCCATAATCTCATCCTAACTACTTGGACTATCACCCTAACCTGCCTTGTTTGTCTCTCTTTGTTTGTTGCTGTTGTTTTACTTATGACATAGGGGTGCGTTCCCGGACATGGCCTAGGGTTTGACGATAAGACGGCCAGTGACAGGGATCGATCCGTACAGACTGCTATTGCTCATCAATATTCTCTTTGGAAGTCCTGTACATAATGATTCAGGGTATCGATCTGGGAGACTGCTATTGGTGGTGATAGATATTTTCCCAGACGACTTGAACAAGTATGGTGAAAGCGACGACGGTGCGCAAACACGGGACGAGCGCGAGACCCCTATTGTCATACAGACAAATTCAAAGCAAAAATCTGTTCTTGTTTGTATTGATATGAACTGGAACTAGTTGGTAAGTGACAAGGTAAATTTCCTAGGATAGGGGTTAACTGGAGAGAACTTGGCAAATTCAGTCAAGTGGAACTTATGATTGATGAGTGTTGTGCAATTCTGGCAAGAAACAGAGGCTAAGTCAACATAGAAAGATTCCACTGTTTTATCCCGAGAGAATGATGCAGATAAACTCCAGACAGGCAACTTTGCTGCTTCGACTAGCCTAGAGTTCCTTCATCAGATACATTCATCACTGCTTTCTCCCCCTTCAAGTTCCAATTTAACTAGGAATGCCAACCTTTTAAAAATAAAGCTGTGAATTCTAAAGTTGGTTGTCCCCGATGTTTGTTAGAATATCATTGTGAGCACCACAGTAGTAATAATAAAGGCAAAGTCCAAAGGGGGGGGGTCCTGTTTACTGGCATAATATCTCCAAGAAACTGGTACTCAACTAGCCAAGAAGAAATATACAGAGTTTAATCGTGACCAAAGATATAACTCACTTCCAACAAGGAGGTGTGCCAAGCTATCTTAAAGATGATTGGTTAACGGTATATGCCATCTAGTGTGCAAATCTAACATAGGATCTTCATTTTCACAACAGGTCTTTTCAAAATGATTTTGACCATTCTGTTTTATTCTGTATCCAGTCACAAGTGATCATCTAAGAAGCTGCACCTGCAAGCCAACCAAGTGCTGATCTAAGCAGCATGTTGCAATATGACTTGTGTGAGCTAGAACTGCTAATGGAAGGAGGAGGAATATAACAAAGGCTTAAAAATAGTGATGACCCAAAAGAGGAGAGCGATGGTTTTGACCGTAGCGTGACCCCGAAGAGAAGTCACGTGGTGACGTGGGGAAGAAAGAAAGGGTTCGTCCTCTTTTTGCCTGCGGATGTCACCTGACATTGGGTCCCCAGTAATCTAGCAAGCCACTAGACGAGCACCTGGGAGTTGTGACGACATGTTTCTCGGGTTATGATTTTTTATCGGAGTTTTAGTACCGTGAGTATTGCAACGTAACAAGCAATACTACATGTGATCTTGCATTGTCATCAATGAATTTGTAATTATTATAAAAAAAAATTATTTTTCATTATTTGTAAGGATCGTTTATAGAAATGATTTCGTAGTATGTCTTGTCCTTAACTTTTTTCCTACCTCTGTTCTTTAAATGAAACATTAGTTTTTTGGAAACTGTAAACTTTTTCATTTATAGTTTTATCTTTAATTTTTATTCATTTCCAGAATATAATATCTATTAATATTGAGAATTTAAAACTTGAAGTTTAAATAGTTAAAAATTTGAAGAAAAAAAAGAAACTTTTGTATAGAAAGTTCAGGAATTAAAAAACAATTACAAAAGTTGCAGAATCTTCATTTCTGAGTATTTATTAGTTGAAAAGAGTATGATAGAATTCTTCAAGAATAAATTTGTCTCAATTTAAACAACATCTTCTATGCTAGAAATAATAATCCCTTTTCTGTTTTCATGTTTGGCAGGATAAATATTAATGTCAAATGTTGGTAATATGTCTTTTTCTTAATGACAAACAGATGTTGACTTTGATTGAGATGAGAACAAGTCGAATCATGTAGAACACATTGACCAAGTTTATGAAAGTGGGTTACGTTTGTTGTATTATTTGTGTTGAACTGGTGTGTCATTTCTTGTGTCTAGGATTTTCTTCAATTATTATTAGGAGGATTTGGTTTGGTTTGCTTTGTTTTACAGCATATCAACCTCAGTGGGTCATTTAATGCCAGCAAAGTTTTGAAATAAATTCATTTTTAATGGATACTCAATTTTTATAAACTCATGTTTTTCTATTTAACCCATAGATGGGACCCTAACGACCACTCCGGGACATGAAGACCCTCAGCCACTGCCTTCTAGCACACATGATAAAAAGGGTTGGGGCTTGCCATAAGGGCAATAGGGTCGGGACAATCAAATAGGTGTTAGGGCTTGACATGACCAGCCGATTGATCAGAGGGGGCCTCTCTGACCGCCCGTCTAGCCCAAGTAAGGGCCGAAGTGGAATGCTGCATGTCATGGACTGCACAACCACCTGGGTTCTTAAGCATCACGGGTTGCCACCCATGGCAAACAGGTGGCCCCATTGGGGAGTCTTACCTATCTACAGAGGTGCAGTCAGTGTATTCTAAAAGCCGCAACCGACAGGGCAGTATTAGGAGGACTTGACTGTCAATTGAAGTCAATCCTCCAGAATAAGATGAATCTTTGAGGGAAAGATTCTTCAACCAAAACTGAGTAAACTATCACCAGCATTTCTTGATATTTAAAATGTTATTTTCAAAGAGTATAAACATTCCTTGCTGCTTCTAAAACTGATGAACCATTTTTAAACGCATAAATCATACAATGTACCAAATGGGTCATATCTATGAGGGTCAGCTGACCAAGACACTCTCATGAAATATGACCAGATTAGGTTTATATTGCAACATAGTCCCCTTGTTGTCCACACACTTCTTCCAACTGTGTTGCAGTGCTTGGATCCTAATGGTCAAAAAAGTTGTCAACAACAGATATTATGCCAGCCTATTAATTTTCCAGTACATTCATTTTAAACATCACATCAAACAAAAAATCATTTACCTGAAGTTTTGAAATGAGGCTTGATTATTTGTATTGTCCTCGTCTTTATTGTTATCTACACAACGTTTCAGCCGATGTGCCCTCCAAAACGTTGTGTAGATACAATAAAGATGAGGACAATAATAAAAATCAAAAAATTATTCAAGTTAACATTAAATATCCCCAAAATGAAAGTAGAAAGATCAGAACACTAAGTTTTACACATAGATACACTGAGATTTATAATAGCAAAACAAGTGACAGGATTTTATTACAAATCTAATAATTAGTATTATCAGTTAATTTCTCTTGAAAATAAAAATTTAAGAGAAAAATTGGTGCCATTTTAGTATGTGACCTACCCGGTTTGAATGTGTCCTACCTCAGTAAGAGTATATTTATAGATATGAATTTAGGCAATTTATTGAAACTAATTATTTTTCACATATATTCAATTTCAAGAAATGCAATTCAGTCATAAGCTGTATATAGTAATTAAGAATAATTAAAAAAGAATTTATCCATAATTTACATGAATCAAAGATCTATTTAATTCTAAAATATTCTAAAATTATGAAATAGAGCCAGGGCTAGGAGTTATTATTATAACCTTATAATATGCTTTTTATAGTAGGCCACATACTATAAGAGACATGATTTGGTAGGCCGCATTCAAAAGGTAGACCACATAGTATAATGGTACCAAAAAATCTTTGTAGTTCACTTATCCACTTGTCATGTGATCTGTTCCCCATTATTTATGGCCTATTTCTAAGGTGCTTTTTTTAGTAACATTTGTATTCTGTTTATTCTGCATCTGGAGACACTGATGACATCAATAGGTACTCACACCACACAACTATTACAAAACAGTGTGAGAGTTTTTATTGTTTTTAGTTATTCAGAAATAATAATTGAAATTGTGTTGACTGAATTTAACATGATACTAAATGAAAGTCCATTTTATGTAGAGTCATGACATGATAAAAGAAAATTTATTTCTCGTCACAAATTTAGAAGAATAAAACCCAGATTAAATAATTCATTTGGGTGTAACAAAAGGATTTCTTTACAGACATTTACCCCAGTATTATATATATATATATATTTTTTGAATCTTATCACAATTACAAGTTTTGTAACAAAAATAAACAACATAATTCAAATTAATTCCAGAAATATTAAGATATCAAAAAATCTTTTGAAATTAGACAAATTTTCTTTATTTATTAAAATTCTGATAATCATACGGGAAAATATTTTTTTATTTTTTTAAAGTTGACTCTTTTTAATTCATGTTGAAAAGATATTTTAGATTTAAAGAATCTTAAATTTGACTTCTTATACCATTAAGAAATCTTAGTCTATTTTTAAAAATGGTTCATCTGTCTTTGAGAAAATCTAAAATTTAATGGATTGATTGATTGATCTTAACGGCATGTCAACCTATCTAAGGTTATTTCATGCCTAGAAGTTAGGGAATCACATTTATTGTACGTTCGTATTTACATTTTTTTGTGTAGCTATTTCTTCAGAGGTTTTTTTTTTTTTTTTTTTTTTAATCAGTTAATTAAATACGAATGATTTTTAAACAGATTTATTTGACCTACAGATGAGACCCTAACAGGTAACACCCCTCCAGGTCAAAAAGTAGATGTGGAAGTAATGGCAATGAATGGGTAATTCACACTCTTCACCATCAGATGCAGTTTAGTATCACACCCAAGACACTTTAATGAGGGGAGTTTAATTTTAAAGTTCACTGTTTTCTATTATTGAACGGGTTATTTATATGTTGCAGCTAAAAGAATTCAAAAGAATTATCTGTATTCTGTTGTTTTGTTAACTGATTGAAACCTTTGCTTAGAGAATGAACATACAACAAGGTGGTTATCTTTTTTCTTCTTAAATACCTTACTAATTGTCATGGATGGAATCTTTCCTCTGTTACCTGTTGATGAGATGAGTAGTGAGTACCATTTGCATTTAGACTTAGATTCATCCCCTAACCTGGTTTGGTCACGGGGGTGCGAGTCATAGAGACTTCATTTTTACTCGGCATTTATTCTCCAGTCAACTCTCCTTACTTTACCTGAGCTACTCATACGCTGAGTCGGTGAGGACCGGTATCGAACTAGGAACCTTGTGGTTTCTAGATGAACGCTCTACCAACTGAGCTAACCTGGCCCTTTAATTTTTTTGTTATTTTTACAATAATGTTTTGGGTGTGCATTTGAAGAAAAATAACAAAAATATTGACCCAACTGTAACATTACATGCCTTATATATATATATATATATATATATATATATATAAGGCATGTTTTTAAAACAAAAACATCTGATTCCCTCTTTAGAAAATTCTATCTGTCAGTCTGATTTTATAGCTCGCAGTAAGGCTGGTCTGCTATCACACTCAAGGAAACACAAAATGTCTTCTTGATAGCATGCACAATATTGGAGGAAACAAATCACTCACTGCTGAGCCTCTTCTAGTGTTCACGATAGGAGAGTCCACCATATAAGGCATGTAATGATACAGTCAGATCATGATATGTATTGTTATACATTTCTCACGATGCAATACATATAATAAAAAAAAAAAAACACAAATTGATTCTGTTAATACAATAGATAGTAAAAACATATAAATAGAAATATATAAAAAAGAATCATTTCTTTATGCTGACTAGAAAATATGAAAGAAAACAAATGTGTCATGACTTTTAGCAAAGGTTTAGATGATACTTCACGTACAAGTAGATTTTAATGTATCCAGTTTATAAGAAAACATCTTTAAATGGCTTTTAACTTTAAGAACATATCACAAATCTTTCAATGAACATAAGAAGTTCTTTTGAAAACCACACTATTCTCAATATTGTGCGCCCCACCCCAGGAGCCCTAAACATTAATTTTAAAATGTTAAATACATTGTAATTAATTAGAAATTGTTTATCTTTTAATTTGTCATTAATTTGAACTGAATGAAATTGATGAAACAAAAACAAAAACAACACTTTTTTTCACAGATAGAAAATATTAAAAATTCCTTTATATTTGTCAAATAGATGATTATTGATCATTTCTGTCCACTAAGGACGATGGAGTAGTGTCCATAATAAAAAATAAAAAATTATCTGTATCTGTGCAAGTGACTCTGCAGGCCAATTCTTTAGTGACAGTCTTTGGTGCACTGAATGCACACAAACTGTGATGCTTTCTGGGGCTGCTAGCTTTTCTCCCTCTATCTGGTTCTCTCTTCTGTCGAGGCTACTCTCCTCTCTGCCTCACCCCTCTCCGTGCCTTGCTTAACGTTGAGGCACCAGGTCGCTCTCTTTTTTGCATCTACCTCCCACGTGTTTGTGTCAATATGCCATATCCTCATAACTCTCCAGCAGACATCTTTAAATCAAAGGCGATGTTTTGTGATATTCTTTCATATATCAATGATTAGTATAGTCAGTGTAAAAAATCAAAATGCATATATATATATATATATATATATATATAGATAGATAGATAGATATAGATATATAATTTAATATACCAAACTTGTTGGTAAAGCCTTGCATTAAGAAAAAAAAGGCAAATAGTTTGATTGTAAAAATATACTACCAAACATCACCTGGGGAAAAAAAAATTTGAAAAAAAAGAAAAGACCAAGATAATCGTACCAACCGAAAAAAATCGATTGATACTATAATACTTGGCCAAAAGAAAAAATTATATATATATATAAAAAATATATATATAAACCGCCAGGATTATCTAAAGCTAAAAAGTAAAGAGTGCTCAATACCTAAGTAGAGCAAATAATAAAGTTAAACCTAATGAGTCAGATATACCTACTAACAGTTTTGCATAGTAGCTCATCGGGGCAAAGATCTTTGCCCTGAAGAGCTACTATGCAAAACTGTTAGTAGGTATATCTGACTCATTAGGTTTAACTTATATATATATACATATATATATATATATATAAGCTATTATTGATCATCTGGAAATCTGATCTCACTGATAAAGCAACATTTCTTCTACACCATATAAGTGTGAGTGTACAACAGTGCCACTTGGACTTTAACAAAGTGATTAGACAAAAAACTAGATGGGAGCTACACAAGAATGCTGTGTTCTGTTTTAAACAAATCTTGGAAGTAGCAGCCCACTAAAAAGCAGCTGTATGGTCACTTGTCCTCCCATCACACAAACTATCCAAGTAAGACAAACAAGACATAGTGAAGAAACAAGAACAAACTCATAAGTGACATTCTCCTGTGTTCTACCTACACATGAACACACCAGTGTAGGTTGACCAGCAAAAACCTACATCAATCAGCTCTGTGCGGATTCTGGATGCTACACGGAGGACCTCTCAGAGCTGATTACCTATAGGGATAGTTGGAGAGAGAGAGACCCGAAGATGATGATGATTATATCTACAACTAGTTTGAATTCAGTTTTCCTTCTCCTAGACAAGAGGGCATACCAAAAATGAAAGAGACCAGTGTGCCCTACAATTTACCCATAACTGGAAAGAGAGAATAGTCGGATTCATACCTTTCCCATAAGTATTAGTTCTATATGAAATGCAAACAGCCATGTTCAGGATTTGAACTCTGGTCGTCAGTTCACTTTCCGCAATAACTGCTACATCATGAGTGCATTTAGAGTGATACAAATTTTAGCATTCATACAATTTCAACAACTATAAACAAATTTTTAAAACCTTAAATTTCTTAACATATTATGGTTGTTCATGAATGTGTGTGTAAATATATGGGGATTGCCACTTCTTTGCTGAAGAAAGCCATTTCTAAAAGGGATTCGTTGTGAGCTGCAGAGGGCCCAAAATTTGATTTTTTTTTTTTTAATGTTCCCTGTCACACATGATGACCCCTTTCTCGGCTTCCTCTCACCTGCGACCATACGTGACTGAGAAGCCCAGCCCTTTACAGGCAGGCCCTGCCACAACACACACATACGTATATGTATCTATGCATGTATACAGAACTAATCCCAAAGGTAAGGTCTCCAAAATATTTAGAAATTATAGAAATGTTTATTGTTAATGATGTTTACATTTAAAGTTTAAGCATCTATTTTTCTATATAATCGCCATTTTGGTTGAAGCATTTTTGTAGACAATAGAACAGTTTTTAGATGCTCATGTCATATTAGCCCAATGCCATGTCATTGAGGATGCGTTGAACCTAGTCATCATTACAAACTCCCTACACCACTTGCAGACGTTTCAGACATCCATGCATGACTCGCCATACACTTTCATTAATTGGTAATGAATTTCAATCAGCCTTTTGCATTTGAAAACTGAATAACTATGTAAACTTTGCTGTTGGCAGTAGAATCAATAGGGAGCTTTATCAGAAATGACTGCCAAGCCAAGATTGGGTGTGGCAGTGAGGTGGGCACAGGGATAGGCACAGTTGCATGAACAACAAACTCAACAGTGTTGCTAATAGCTACATGAACATTTTTCCTGTGTCCCAAGTGCTTTGGAGACCTTACATTTGGGATTATCCTTGTATATTAATTTATGTATTTACATATGTATTTACATATGTATATATGTAAGTATTTTCATGACCACCTACCAGACTGGATAGACACAAAGATTTCTTAACATGGGGAGCAACACACAAACCAAAGCTCATGCAGTGGCCAGTGCAAAAAGTGCATGATCCAGGCCCGACACTAACTTTTTTCATGACTGTCCCGAACAAAAATTATCAACCGTCCTGAATGGGGTTTGGAGCGTCCCGAAATCAAAATATTTTTGTTTAATTCATTAGCATCATCTATACTTGTCAGTCATCAGTAGCATAAAAACATGTAATAAAACGAAAAAAGAAAAGCTGAAGCAGTTGACAGAAACATTTATTTATAATCAACAATAATAAAATAAAAATTTTATAAACAAAAATTTATTCTATTTCCATCTTTATACGGACATTTTCCAATCATAAAAATATATACTGTGTGACTGTGTCTATTTCTTCAGTGTTGTTGCCATTAGTAATTTTAAGTCTAGAACTAGACCGTTTTTTGAGGTCAGTATTCGGGCAATCACTGGAGGGCCAATATTGGAATGTAGTACTAATTTTTAGGAAAATTTTTTACCGTCCCTGGCAAACTGTCCCAGATGACGTATTAATCATCCCGGGGATGACATAATGGGATTAACATCGAGCTCTGGCATGATCCCTTCAGCATTCCCCTTTTTGGAGCATCTCCGGCATTGAGCAAAAAACTCAGCACAAACCCTATTAGACGGGAGGAGGGCAGGTGCTGCCTAGGGGTCAGTCCTCTGGAACCCCATGATTAATTTTCCTTTTCTCAGAGGTCTAGACACCAAAACCCCCTAAACCAGGTAATATATGTAAGGGAAATCCGCATGAAAGTAAGGTGCTGGAAAGTTCCACTAGACTGGTTGTCTACCCAAGACTTAAGGGCCTAGTCTGCCCTGCTATTTTATAGCTGATGGGGGTAAGAAGTGATGGATTGATGTCTTTTGCAAAGGCATTTATTACAAATTGAATGCAAACAACTTCAGCAAGAATTTTAATTATTTAGGCATACCAATGGCATGGGTTCTCTTGACTCTCTGCCCCATCTGTACTTATCAGTCATCATGCTTAGTAAGTCCTCTAGATGGCATCCAGTGTCTGTACATAGCTGAAAGATATAATTTTTTTGCTGGTTGGCCAACACTGGTGTGTCCATAGGAGAACGTCACTTCTAAGTTTATTATAAAATACCATTATTAATTTCAGTATTATTTTTGATACAATACATATAAATAATAGAATATTGTAGAATAATCATACTAAGTCCCAATTACCGTCGAATTGGTAAAACAAGGCAACAAGGCACCGTAACTCAATATGGATCTAACCTTGTTGCAATCCTACTGCAGAATGCCAGAGTATTCATGAAGCCTCATAACATCATAGAAACCAAGCAGCCTATCAGGACTCAAGGAATGGAATCACCCAAATACATGAATGGACTATTCTTGAGTCCCATAAGTACCAGCTGTTTGGGGCACTAGTTCAGTTGTGCTTAGCCAGTTGCTGTTGTCCAAACCAACAGTAGACTGACTTCAACAAATATAACTTTAAAATTAATCTTCGTGTGTTTTTTTTATCTGTATTTTGAGATAAAGTCATCATTTTATTGACAAAAATCTAACAAGTTTTAAACAATTATTCTGTTCCTTTTCTATTGAGTTGGGTCTAATCAGTCTTAACTCTTTGAAACTTATTTTTGCAATCAAATGGTATTGCAGTGTTTTAGCACATACATAATATTAGCATAAACCTGGAGATACAAAAAATATTGGAGGGGGGGGGGAAGAAATGCCTTCAGCATAAATATGTGTAAAGAAAACAGAAGTTTTGGATAAAGACTTGGATATTTCAGAAGTCAGTCGGTAGAGTGTTCAGCTAGGAATCACAACATTCCTGGTTAGATACCGGCCCTTGCCAACTCAGCGTATGAATAGCACAGGGATCATGTGCAATAAAGTGAGGAGCTGATGGTAGGTGTGTCACTCCACCTCGGACGCTAAAATAATCTCCTTGATCTAGCGCTAGACTCCCTCGCTGTCTGGCTCATACCAACATTGGTTTTATGTCATATGGTTTACATGTGTTAATTTTATTTAGGAAAGATTTTTCAAAAGTTAAATTCATAAAAATCTGGATATACTCAATATGGTATATCAAACCTTATACCATTTCTGTGATATCATTATTTTAGTATAAGTTTCTCACTGCCATAAGTTTACAAGATTTAAAATCATCATTCCCCTATCATCATGATGATCATCATCAAGGCATGCTAACAGCACACATTCCCTAGACACTCTCTCACCATCATTTATAATTGTATGTCATGGTTATTGAGTATTTTATTTCTAAAGAATAAATTGACTGATTTTCAACGAGATATCTTTTCTTTCTTTTTTTTCATTTATTTACCTGCAACAACAGCAGATGTGATCTCACATGAATAACAATGGGGGAGGGGGTTAACCTAGTCAGGAAAAAGTAAAAATGTGATTTTAAAAATAAAAACAAAACAATTCAATGTTATGAATAATTTTGATATTTCAGACTGTTGTCCTCATCTTGAATATAAACACAACGTTCAGGCCACAGGAACCTTTGGGTTCTTTTCAGATGTTTTCAGATGAAATTGCCTGAAGATGACTTATTTTAAGGTAATTTAAAAAAAAAAAACATCTGAACAGAGCCCGAGTCAACTGTGGCCTGAATGTGGTATTTATACACAATAAAGATGAGGACAATAGTCCGAAATATCAAAATTATTCATATCAAGCCTCATTTCATAAATACATATAAGTATAATTTGATGTTATTCAGACAACTATTTTCATCTTTGTTGCTTTATCCATTATGTTCTACTTGATGTGTTCTTTAATCTTCATTGGTCAAGGTTGTTTTGTTTTATCTCCCCCCCCCGCTCTTAATTCTTGGCACCAAACATTAATGCAGACAGACAGACATTCCACAAGTTTAGTCTGGGGAAAGAATCTGAATACAAATAACTTGAAGAAAGTAAACAACAAATTTCTAGACATTTTGCTTGCATTTCATAAACAACAAAATTATCTTCGCACAACAAAAATCCTTGGGATAAAAAAGAAAATTAAAAATTGCTTTTATATAGCAACATACACTTGTCGACCTTTTAGCCTGACAGACACAAAAGCTGATTAGCAGTGTTTAGTTCCAGGGGTGAGGGGGCGCTCCCCCACCCCAAACAGCACCTGCCGCCTTGCCTAAAAAGAGTAAGGGCTGAGGTTATTGCCCGATGCCTGAGGTGCCCCCCAAGGAGAATGCAGACAGAATCTTATCAATTTTTATAAACACCACACGGGAAGCTTGCTTCCTGTGTGGCACTCTACATTAAAAAAAAATGACCTTGTATCTATTTGAGCTTTAAAAAAAGGGAAAATAAAAGTCGGTAGAGTTATGGTTGGGGGGATATAAGGGAGAGAAATCAACAACTCCCAAAAATGTTATGCCCACCAGAAAAAACAAAATCATAAACAAACAAAAAAAGAGATGAAATCGAATATGGTGAAAAGGCAAAGACGGTGCTATTCGTAGAATTGCGTCCTGGCCTCCTGCCTTAAAAACGCTAGGCGGTGATAGCTGAAAAAACAACCCCACCTACGAATGAAGTCCCTAGCTGAAGCGATGCCTGCTGTATATGAAAAAAAAAAATTTTTATTTAGTGGTTTGAAGGCGTTAAAATTAAGCCATATTTTTGAAAATATTGGGGAAAAAAAACAACCATCGCTTAAGGCACAAACAAATCCAATACTTATATTCAGGAAAAACAAAACTACTAGGACCTTCTGTAAGAATTTTTATAAAACCTAATGTTGGTCTCAGGACTGATACTTCCCCACACATATCAGGCCGATTTTTTGGGGCCCCATTCACACGTGAAATAAAACTGATTAAAAACATAACTATGGTGAATAATATTACAAGAGACACTTAAATAATTTGTTGATGCTATCTATAGAAAATGACATTATAAAAAAACATTGATTTTAAAATGATTTTATACTAAGGACCCATATTTCATAGCGCCGACCCTGTACATACACAGTGAAAAAATTAACATGTGTTACTGATGATTTAGTAGTCAGATTTTCACACAAAGATTCAAGAAACAGATTTTATTTATTTTGAAAAAAAAAAACACACACACACAATAAATCATTTTTTTTCTTCATTTGTGAGTTTCTGAGTTTAGTAGTATAAGTATAACATTATCGTACTGATGTTTTGTTCTTTTTTCTTTTTCTTTTTTTCTATTTCAATGAATTTTGAGATGTGGCTTGATAATTAGTATTATTTGTATTATTCGGACTATTGTCCTCATCTTCATTATGTTCTGTACAACGTTTCGGCCGATGTGCCCTCCGTTGTTTTTTTTGTTTTGGTTTTTTTTTTTGGGGGGGGTTGGGAAGGTTGGGATTCTGACTGTTAGATTTTAAGACTTTAGAGATAAAGATGAAATAAATAAATAAATAAAAAACATCGATGAATTAAACCTGAGGAAAGTTGAACACATCGGTCGAAACATGGATTTTAAAGAAATTATGGATGAGGATGGTTCTTAATAAAAAAATTAAAAAAAGATTTAAAAATTAGAAAATTCTGAAAAAATTAAATTTTTTGGTGCACTTAAAATTATATGTGCATATAAATTGTCCATGAATTAAAAAAAAAACACACACAAAATATCCAATTTTATTTATGCATCTTTTTTTTTTCTTTCTTTCTTTTTTAATCGCTAAAAATAATTCCTAGAAGACATTAAAAAGAAAATCATAAAAACTTTTAAGAGTAACAGAAATAAATTATTAACTTTAAAAGATGAAAAATTAAAATATCCAAATTACCAACAAGTAACCCAATTTCCGAAATAGAAAAAAAAAATAAATGACCTTTACCGAAATCGCCTGGCATTGAGATTTTCGGATGTCAAACATAATATATATATATATACATCTACACAGAGAAACACACACACATCTGCTCACCTTGAGATGATTTACAAAGTCAAACAATAAAGATTAAAATTCTAATAAATAATAAAAACAAATATGGAAAGAGATAAAAAATGTTAAAATATTAAAATAAAACTCCGAACATTAAAGAAACAAAAAAATCAACTGTCCTTGGACTTCACCAAAACATCGTTGTTTACTGCAAAGAAATTTTTTTTAAATCTTTTTTTTTTTTTAAATATAAACAAATTCTGACCTTGCAAAAACATATTTGTGCAAACCACAAATGTCTTTCATTTTCATTGGAAATCGTAACATGATTGGTAAATGGCTTTTTAAAAGCATTTCGAATTGAGGAAAGAAATGAAAGGTTTCTATCAAAAAACGTGTGTGTTGCTGCTTGTGACGAGATGACTTGATCTATTATCGATTAGTTACGCCTTGTATCCTAATGTTTTTATTACAGCTTTACTTTGCCTCGTTTCCAAAATTGTTTATCGCTTTGTTTCGTCTTTCATACTTTGTAAACTTTCTTCTTGAGATACTTGTTCATTTTAAGGGTCCCAAGAGGAAGCGGCCGACGTCACACCATAAACCTGCTCTCGTCAGATAAAACCAGCTGTTTCTATATATTAGTATTCCACTTGCCTGTTTTCCAAACAGTACAAAATAATCAAACAAACGCTTCTAAGATGAAGAAAATTCATTACAATATTATTAGTATCACCATTAGTAATTAAATTACATTTTAAAATAAGCAAACTGAATAATAGTTTTGTTTTGTTTTTAAAAGTCAACCATCTTTTCCAAGTTTAAATCATTGAAATAATTATATACTGATGATGATGAAGATGGTTTCATCTAATGGGAGCACATTTTATTGTGATAAAGCTGCATTCCATTTGGGACCCTTACAATGAACAAGTACCCTTTCTTACACTATAAATTCTGATGTAGTGTCAATCTGAATCTTTTTCTTATTTTCACTCCTTTAGTTATTTTTCTTTTTCAAGCAACACAATTTATGAATTTTAGTCTTATATTTCCTCAAATGCACACACACTCACACATATACAGGGTGGTCCAAAAGGTAATTTATGAGGAAGTGCGTCCCAGTCTCCTGCCTCAAAAATTGCTATCCGGTGACTATTAAAATAACGACCCAGCTCAGTTTATTCAAAACTATCCATCTTCATATCTATCTATCTATCTATCTATCTATCTCAATTTGTTCATATATATCTATATTACTTTAAATACTAAGATTTTCTTTATTCATGTTTGTTTAATGTCTTGTATTTAGTTTAAATAAACAAGAATTACGACAAAAAAAGATGCGCCCCCCCCCAAATACATTTACTTGTCGAAAATATCTGTCTATGTCCATTTGTTCAAATCTATCTATATTATTTTGTTTGTTTATCTATCTATCTATCTATCTCAGTCTATTCCAAACTATATATCCATCTTCATATCTAAACAAGAATTACGACAAATTACGATAAATAAACAAGAATTACGACAAGCTGAGGTTGTTATTTTGATAGTCACCGGGTAGCAATTTTTGAGGCAGGAGACCGGGACGCACCTCCTCATAAATTAACGTCTGAAAGTATTGTCAGCCCTACATATTGTTCCCGAGTCCGACAAGAAATACCTGAAGAAGGCCGGAGGGCACATCAAACAAAACGTAGTCAGAATAATACAAATAATACCAATAATCTTCAGTGTTTGCTTTGTAGAATGTGGGGGGGGGTCTACCTTGTACAATTATGATATTTGTTTTAAATTTCAATTGGCGTAGATGTTGTATTTATTTATGATTTTATTCTTTTTTTGATTTGGTTTGGATTATTTGTAATTTTGGTGCACTGCCAATGAAAATTATTTGAGATGTGATCTTCTTATGAAAAATATGAGATAAATAAAGATTCTAATAAATATATATTTGTGTGAGCCGTTAACGCTTTCTACCAGAGAAAAATCGAAAATAAACCTGCTTTCCGCTCAGCTAAAGTAAAATCTATTAAAAGAAAATTTTCAAAACAATCATTCCGTGCCTAAGAAGTTTTAAAAAAGCCTATTTTTATCTTATATAAATTATTTTCAAAGGACAGTTCAGAAGAATATTCATGTATATAGTCCACATTTCTCAATTTTAATATTTAACGCTGACTTTTTGAATATTCTCTTCCCTCTCTACAAGTTTTCATGCTGTCATCCTCTTGTTACATAACAGTATCTGTAGCTATGATTATTGTAATCTTGTTTATAATATTACCATCATTTCTGTCTGTCAATATATGTGACCTTTATTGTGTGTTTGTTGTAATTAGCCATTTTATATATATACATCTCCCATCAACCCAAGCACCATAATATAATTCATTTTGTTTGTGTGCTTTTACCTATGGACTCCCAATTGAATGTGTGAGTCATTATAAAACTAGGCATGTTTACGGCATGTTTTAATAGTATTTGTTGGTCAAATTAGGATGGAGGTGTGCTAGCCCTGTGCTCTCAGATGTGCCCAGAACATTTTAATTTAGATGAAAATTTATAAAATAGGAAGGTAAATATAAAAGCCCTATAATTTAGATGAAAATTTATAAAATAGGAAGGTAGATATAACAAAGCCCTATAATTTAGACTTTACATGAGTTTTATATAATCTCCCTATTGTAAGATATTACTCAAGCATGGCATTTTATAAATGCCATTAAAAATATGAACCTGAGCCAAGTGAACAGCCTATGGTTTGCATTCATTTACCTCATACCCCACTTGTATGGGTTGGACACAAGGTCTCGTTTTTATGTGGTACCCGGCATCGGTGATGCCTCAGGTGGGCATAGACCCAAGCCCGCCCATCGGGGGCAGGTGTTCTGGGGGGGACCCCCCCCTGCCCCCGTGTATAGTCCACCTGGGAGACCCTAGGAGTGTTGAACAGGTTATAATTTCATTGTATAATTTCATTAGAGCAATAAATTATATTTCATGGTGGTTAAATAAATGTTTACAAATTATTCAAAATACACACAGGGGAATCCCCTGCTGTAATAACTAATGTGACTGTGTTGTTAGTGAGTTTGAACACTAGTCTCAATCTATTACATAAACTTTCAGACTAATACTCTTGGGAAAGGTAAGAACCCCTTTACTCCCTCCAGCTATGGGTTAAATAGTATTACTAGGGTTCTTCTTTGGCATTAAATAATCCATGAAAACTGATATGCCATTAAAGAAAGAAACTAAACCCAACAAAATAAATATGACGCTTATTCAATAAATAAAGGGAATTTTTTGAAACAAAAAAAAACAAAAAAAAACAAATATATATATATATTTACCAAACCCCTCTGCACGAGCAGGATGTGACACAAGGTCAATTTCTTAAGTGGAGTTTAACAGGTTTTAAATTCAGAGTTTTCCTTCTCCTAGACTGGTTACCTAGCCATAGTTAAAGAGACCAGTCTGCCCTGCTATTTACCCATAGCTGGAGGGAGAATTAGATTCATACCTTTCCCAAGGGTATTAGCGCTAAATGAAATGCAATTACCACATCCAGGATTTGAACTCATGGCGATGAGTCTATTTCCCATGACTTTAACCATTACACCACGCGCTTCCAAACAAAAACAAACAAATAAACTTTTTTCAGAAATTGTTTTCATAAATATAAATTCTACATTTTTGGAATTGCTTCATAGCCAAAAACAATTTTAATCTCACAAAAGTATTTGTTTTGGGGCTATTCATAATGGTGGCAAATCAAAAAAGAACTCAAGGCTTGAACAGAGGTCTGTCATCAAATATTTGATGGCTGAGAAGTGCAAATCATGTGAAATCTACAGAAGAATGTTTGATAGGTACAGAGAAGAATGTTTTAGTCAAAAAATGTTTCAAAAGGGCCCATCACTATTGATTTCCTTGAAAAGGATACAACTATAAACAGTGCTTCCTATTGCCAATTCCTTAATTCCTTAAGAAAAATTATTCAATGATATTTACTTCAATTGTTTTAAAGAAAAAGATATGAGAAAGATAATTGATGTCATTGGATTTTAGGCCTTGAGTTGTGCAGGAAATGCCAATAAACAATTTTTTTTAAACCTTGGTATGGTAACTTATCTAGGAGAAGGAAAACTCTGAATTGACACCTGTTAAGTTCTGCTTAAAATTTGACCTTGCATCCACTCAAGATAGCCTGAAGCCGGAAGATATAGCAAAAAATTTTATAGCATAAGATAGGAAATGAGAAACCTCAATCAAAGATGCACAATTTTAAAAATTCAGACAAATAAACACTTTTGGTTTTAAGATTATGTGTTTTTGTTTTGTTTTTTGGGGGTGTCTGGTTTTGGGTTCTTTTTTTGTTTTTGTTTTTACCTGGATTCATATTTATCTTACCGGGAGATAAACAGTAAACTTTCAAATAAATGTAAGTTCAGCACTGTCAAAATGTTGTCTCATTTTCATTTTAAAAACGAATTAAAATTAATTAAATCGATTATTTAAGGCCAAATTTTTGTCAAAGTCGAAAAGTAGTAATATAATGAGCATCAGTAAAAAAATTAAAAAAAAAAGATAATAATATTACATGTAATTCATTTTTAATACATTTTAAACCATTAATTTCGCTCAAAAACTTTGCAAACATGGATGATTTTTGTGGGACTAAAAGAGCCACATTATTCATGATTTTAAGGCTTATATAACAGTTTCTTCTAAGAAATCAATAACAAAAACATTAAATATACTATGTACAGAAAAATCAATAACTTTTAAATGAAATATCTTTATATCTTTTCCTTTTTGGTCTAAACACGCAGAAAAAAAGACTAAAAAAAAAAAATTAAATTTTCTGCGTTGACTTATCAATCAACGGATTCTTTTTTTCAAATTAACGAATCGTTTCAATCAAACTGATTCGATGGAAATAAATCGAAATTCTTTTCAAATAATATTACTATTAAAGTCATCAGTGGTAGTGTCTTGAACAATTTACATACCTAATTAATAGATAAAATTCATTTAAAATATGAAACACTTAATTTTAAGTTTCAAATTGCATATTTTTAGATTCTAAAAACAAATATTTATTTAATAAATAATCTAAGTTATTTTTGTTATCTAATAATTTCTGGAGGAAACTCAATTAAAAAGTTAGGCCCCTACCCTTTTAAACAGAACAAATATCAATGTATAATTTTTTCACTTATAATAGGCAATTATATACTTGAAGAATGGAGTAAAAAAAAAATCTCCAAAAATTTTTTAACATTTAATTTTCCAATTTTCGGTACTTATTTTCTACCAGAGTAACCCTCTATTTTTTTAAAATTTTATTTTATTTTTTTATTTTTTTCTGTTCACACCTGTCTTTTGCCTTTTTATTTATACTGTAATTAGTTTCCAATTTACTCTCAACATTTCATTAAATTCCCTGATTTTTGGTATTTTTTTTCAATCGGGGGAGTTAAATTTATCTTGTAAAATACGCATATGACAACAAAATTGGCAGACCCTAATGTAAGCAGACCTCTCGATCCTCAATCCACTGCTCTACCGCCAACGGAAATATTTCAGACAACGGTTATCTCCCCTTTGTTGTTTTGAATCCGCGTGAATCTTAAGTTTAATGTTGATTTTTTATATACAATTCTACAATTATCAATGATGCTTAAATTTCCCGAAAATATTAACAATGTTTATATTATTTCAAGACAAAGGGAATATTCAATAAATTGTTGTCTTCTTAGCCGAATAATGCGTAGTTTATGCTGTAAGGTGAGTATGAACCGTTTATTTACATCTTTATTTTGTTCCTTTGTTTTGAAAATTCACTCTTAAAAATAAATGTTCTTAAAATCGGACAATGTAAATAAAGTTTTTATATGAATGAATGAATATTTTTTTTACTATCTCTGTCCCGTTATAATTGTCATGTTTAGTATATGAAATGTATATTGTATAACATTTGAGTATGTAACGACTGTTATTAGGATGGAATTATAATAAAAATAGCACTCATCGTGACTTTAAAAATTTAAAAACAAAAACAAACAAAAACTTTTTTTTTTTTAATGATCATATGAATTCAAGATTCGGTTAAGTAAACTAGCTTAAACATTCATCCGAAAATGTAATTTCTGATATAGTTTATTCTGCTCTGTTTGAAAAGAACTTTCATTTATTTAGGAAAATTCTAATTTTCGAGAAAAAATAAGCTTTAAAATTAGAGCACGTAAAGTGGCTCTAAAGTGGGGGTTCGTTTTACAATATACATAAATACAGAATTGGAATCTGATTTTGTGACCGTTTTTATGGAAACCTAAAAAAATATATCTAGGTACTACTGGTACTACTGTAAAAGCAAACCAACCTGAAGTCTGTGTGCCATACTAAGCAAATAACTTAGTTAATAAAATATTATTTACCTATTGACAGTAGGTAAATAATATTTAATAATAATTTAAATAGGCTACTATTGTTATTTACTAAATAAATAACACTGCAAACACAAAAAGTTTTTTTTTTACTAAGGTTTGCTTTGTTGTTTTCCAAGGCTAGACCTACAGGACACCTAGTGAGACTCGAACTCACTCGTAATGGTTTTCTAGATTAGCACCACGCGAGATGTCCAACACAAAAGAAAAGAAATGGACCTTTCCCTCACAGTCTCTAAGTCTAAGAAGTTTTAAGTCGTAACCCCTGATCAGAACATGAAACTTGGAAAAAATATGTGTTGTGCACTCAAAATAGTCTATTGATTATTTATAAACAAAATAAATTTCACTTTCTTTTTTGTGTTCATATTTTATGTCAGCAGTTATTCATTTTAAAACAAAACATAGTCATAAAATGCTTTTTTAAGTCTAGACTTAAAAAAGCATTTTATGACTATGTTTTGTTTTAAAATGAATAACTGCTGACATAAAATATGAACACAAAAAAGAAAGTGAAATTTATTTTGTTTATAAATAATCAATAAATTGCTAACTGTATTTGTTTCGTTTATATTTTCACTTTCAAAAAAGTTTCTTTTGTTTGTTTATTTCTTTGCGGTTCTTATTTTGGTTGGAGAAGAAATTCCATGTTCACCGTTTTGGATCATCACATTTTTAAGTTTTGTAACTACATCTCATACACTTGGCACATAAGCTCTCCTGTACCGGAAAAATAACTAATGGCTAGATTCCAGGGGGCCCGGTGCCTGAGGCGCCGCAAATGGAATTTCAGCAGAATTTAAAATCTACCGCCACAGGCGGCTTGCTTCCTGCGTAGTACTCCTCATTAAAATGAACTTGTGTGTATTTTAGCTTTGCGGGAAGCTAAGATATATATATCTTAACCTCCCAAACACAAGAATGCCTTATTTTTTAATGAAATAAATAATACTTATTACAAAAAAGGCCAATTTTCAAAGAAATTTAACAGTGTTTTATGCAGTCTATGTTCTGTTGCTGGTTTCATCATATACCATTTTCATGCATTCTTTTGTTTTCTAGAAAACTTTGCATTAAACTATAACCGTTAAATTTCTTTAAAGAACCCCCCACCACCACACTTTTTTTCTCCTCGCTTTCCTTTCATCATCATTAGATTTCTTAGTCAAACCGAAAAACATTTGCCTGGAATCAATTTCGTTCTTGATCTTCTGAAAATTCTTTTGAAGATTCTTCAAACTTTGAAAAGAAAACAAATGAAGTGTAAATTATTTCATTTGTTTTTGCCCAGAACATCACATCAAAATATTGAAGTAAAATTCTAAAATCTTATTTCTTTAAAAAAAAAAGAAAAGTGAATTGATGATTATTAAAGAATTGCATTGGAAAGTTATTTTAATCTTAAATTAGTTCAATTTACAAGGTACATTCCATCTACGAGAAAACGGATTCCGGTGTCAGATTTTAGTATTCCCTTCGAAATAAAACTCCAGCGTAACTAAGCTAACACGAAATAAGAATGTGCAAGTTTTTGTTTTTCTCTTATTTAAAAGAGAATGCTAAAGTCTGACACCGGACTCAAAGTCAGAAGCCACTATCAGTTAAAAACGATGGCGTAGTATCCAAATTTTTTCAAATGTTTTTTTTTTTCTTATCTGCACGAATTTCAGTCTCTCTCTGGTGCAATGACCGCACACAAACCGTGATGCTTGCTGGGGTTGTTGTTATCTCTCCTTCCTTCTGGCTCTCTTTGCTGTGGAGATTATTTCTTTTCTGTTTCATTCCTTTTTGTGCCTTGTTTGACGAGGAGGCACCAAGCCGCTTGGGTTTCTGGCCTTTAGCACTGTGGTGCAGGATATCAGCAAAATTGATTTGCAGTTTGTTGATATAAGAATAGACATATGTAAAGAGACATCTGCTGATTACTGTGCCAGGTTTGCAGGTTATACACAGAGGCATCATTAACTGCAAAGAAGAGAAGAATGTGCTCAGACAGAACCGGCCGGCCCGGTGGGGTGGGGGGCTGGGGTCAGCAGAAAAGGCTACAACAACTTTGCTTATGACAGCTACTTAGAAGTCAGCTTGTTAAGTTACAACTGATATTGTTCACAAATGATACGAGTCATCAATTGACACACCCATTGTCTAATTTGATAGTCAAAGATGTTAGCAATTGATTCTCAGTTGGTAGAGCACCTGACTTGGAATCGCTAAGATTCCAGGTTCAGTACCGTTCCCCTGATAACTCAGCACATTAGTAGCACAGATTAGGTAATCTGATCGGGGGAGGGGGGTTTAAAGAATTAGGGGTGTGGGGGAGGAATGGATTAATGGCATTTCAGCTTTTATTTCAATAGAGAAAATTGATATTTGTGGGGATTAAAATAAGAATAAAATAAATTAGAATAAAAAGAATGGAAAAAACAACAAACTCCCATGGGCCGTCACCGGAAGAATTTTCCATGCAGGTGCGACAAAAAGGACCTTCCAATCCCCAAAAGAATATCTCAGCCATTCGAGCTCAGGCCTTAACTGAGTGTAATCGCTTCCTCGGGCAGGGGATATTCCCTTGCTATGGTTGACTATGGCCGGTCAATAAAGCCTAAATCATAAAACTACCTTCTGCGTTTGTCTCTTTCCTTTTTGTTCTTTAAATTCCTTTTTTTATCACGACCACCAAATGAGATGGGGTTAAAAGCAAAAATCCTAAGAACACGCAACCAAGAATATTTTGCTACATTAAAACCGTAAAAAAAAACTAAACCTCTTCCTATCCCATGTGTTGGCGTCCTTCTGTCTACTAAAGACAATGGTATAGTGTCCATTTTTATTTTTTATTTTTTTATCTGCAACTGCGTGAGTGGCTGAACAGACCAATTTTTGAATGTCAATCTCTGGTGCAGTGACTGCAAACAAACTGATGCTTGCTGGAGTTGCTGTCGTTTCTCCTTTCTTATGGCTCTCTTTTCTGTGGCGACTTCTTTCCTCTCTTTTTTGCTCCTTTTCATCCCTTGTTTGATGAGGAGTTGCCAGGTCATACGGTTTTCTGCACAAGCCTCCCATGTGTTGGTGTTAATGTAGCATGTCTTCATGTCCCTCTTGCAGATATCTTTAAAGTGCAGGCGTGGTCTCTCTACTGGTCGGGTACCCTCTGTTAATTCGCAATACAGTAGGTCTTTGGTGATGCTGCTTTATCCATCCTCCTGACATGCGCTTCCTACCCCATATATATGAGGAAATCGAGTTATGAGCAGAATGAATGAAACTCATAAGGCAAAGATATCATTGTATTTCTGTTACTCTTCTTCTTTTGTCATTTCTATTGTTGTCTACTGAAATTCTGGGCAAAATTTCAGGTTTTAATCACTGATTAATTATAAATATTTCAAGATATTTGGATTATTTCCAATTTCTTGCCATTAACTTTGATGTCAGTTCTGCGGCTATTGGTGTTATTTATGAAACTTTGTTTAATTTGGCACAGAAACCTCTGCAGTTGGTATTGTTAGTCAGCAGTTTGGTCTTTTCTGCACTGATTTTCATGGCATCTCAACCTGTCTAGGGTTATTTTATACCTAGAGGAGTATTTATTATCTATTCAAGCTGAGTTAATCAACTTTTGCTTCCTAAAGGCTTTTTTACTGTTTAGTTTAATAACACAAAAATTATACTAAATTATTCCTTACTTTTTAGGATTGAATTATGTTTGAAAATAATTCTGTTTTAATTGGTTCTAATTCGTCGTAATTTGCAATTAAGTCAAAACCAACCAATCTCTTACTTTACTCTCTGTCTATCACTTTCTTCCCCTCTATTTATCTCTTGACTACCTCCTCATTATATAATGTTAGTTTCTCTGGAGAGTAGAGAGAGAGAGAGAGCCAGGAGAATTTGAAATGTATTTCTATGTTAAATTTCACAACCAGCAACCTGTAGCTTAAATGAGGTCAAACATTCCCTTTCTTAGAAAGATTATAAAATGATTCTAAGGTTTCGTCTGGTCGTATTTATTCATTTTTTTAGATTTTATTTGCTTTGCTAACTCCCTTTTCCTTAATCTCAATTATCTACCCAGAGCTGAATGGGTGACCCAGCAGGTCACATTTTGTCTAGTACATTTATATTTACATTTTTTGTGAAGTCGGTTCTTAAGAAGAACTCTTTATACACATTTATATAATATCTAATATTCCTATCTAATACAAATAGATTTTTGTGGGGGCCACCCACATGCTGAAGCTCATGGGATGGCAGCACAAAAAATGTGTGGATCTTCTGGGCATTACCCTACTGGGGTGCCTCAAGTACTAAGCAATAAATCCAGCCCCTTTAAATCAAGGGGACAAGTGTTGCCCATGGGGATGGCCCCCTGAGATCACGCTGTTATTTACTACTTCACCAGTCCAGTTCTGAAGAACTGTTGTGTAAAGTTATTTAATACAAATAGATTGGACACAATTTTATGGTTTTCAAGTATTTCTATCTAATACTAATAATTATATGGTGTAATAAGTATTTGAGAGTTACTTCCCCTGTTTTATTATTACTTCCCCTTTGTGTAAATCTTTAACTTTCTGAAAGTATATAAACTCCCAAGAAACTGCAACTGTATTCTAAGTAGAATAAAGCTTTCTCAAGCCCAGCTGTTTGAGTTCATTTATTATTACATATGGTTTCAAGTAATTATTTTTATTTAATAATAATTATTTGTTTGCACAGTTATATGATTTTAATTAACTAATAATAAAAATCCTTAGTAAACAATTATTGCCTCAAGTAACTATTCTTAATAAAAAAGAATTACAGTTATATAGCATCAAGTATTCCTGTTGAATACAAATATTTTAAAACAGATTTATTTGACCCATAGATGGGACCTTAATAGGTACTACCACTCTGTTCAATACTTAATTGGGTGACCACTTAAGCAATACCAGGTAATGTAAGCTACCTGGGTCCTTCGGCTTGATTCAACATTAAATGACCCCAAAAGGGTTGATATTCTGAAAAACAGCCCAGAGATGCTGATAGGTACATGTCCTGCATCCCTAACGCACAAAAATCTTAAAGGGTGCAGTAAAATCCTATCCATGCGTCCCTGAGTTTTTCGTTTTTCTTCCCTCACCATTTGAAGCTAACTGTGAATACATTTCAATAGTTTCTTAGAAACAAATTACACAGGATAGGTTACAAGGTAGGAGTTAGATGGCTTTAGTTGGGACCCATAAATTTTCCGGGAACTCATTCAAAGCAAATATGTGCATCCGAGGATGCACTAAATCAAAAAGCTATCAGCATCACTGACAACCATTTATCATTGATGGGAATTTATTTCATTTAATTTCTAACTTTTTATTTTTACAATTATTCAATTTTATTATTCCTTTATTTGTTTTTTTTTTATTTTGACCTGAAAGGTCATTCATGATGATTGTTTCTCAACAGCAATAAGAGTTAAATTTTATCCATATATGGTCATGTTATAATCTTTTGTAATATGACCAGTTTTAATCCATATATAAATGTCACCCCCCCTAACCCTAATCCCAACCCAAATCTTACTGAACCTTAACCCTAATCCCAACCCTTCAACCCTAACCTTGCCGAGATTGACTCTAACCCTAACCCCCAACCTCAACCACTAGACATTAACTCTAAACCTGCCAACCCTAACAGCAATGACCCTAACATTAACCCCCAAACCCTGAAAGATTTTGCCTGATCAAAATTTCATAAAACATGGAAATTTCTATAATTATATTTTACTTATTTCTTTTTTTATATTCAGAGTCAACGAAGCTACAAACATTTTTTTAGTTTAAAATCAAAACAGCCAATCTACCAATGTCTGTAAGTATGACAATTTTCTTTTTATAAACAAAATATTCAAATGAGATAAATTGGCAAATGGTTAAAGGCTAGTCAGTTGCTGAAACAAAGAGAACAAATATATAGTGAACTATGACAGAACAGAGAAATATATTGTTCACTTGAGACAATCAAAAGTTTTTATTTTCTGGTCATCTCAGGTGTTGGATTTCTCTCTGTTAGTTTTTATCAAATCACGAACATTATGAACATGGATGAACATGAAGACTCAATTCTTTTTACTGTTGCTACACTTTTATTTCCTGAAACCCACTTTAACATAAATGTGGAATAATCTAGCACAGACACAAATAAAGGTTCTATCACCAACCTAGCTACAGTGAAGAAATGCTAATCAAAATAATATATGCCCGTATCATGATCAACAACAGAGCTTACCAAAACAATCTAATTAGACAGAGTACAACATAAACAGAGAAAGAGATATGAGTGTTGAATTATAGATTGGCAGAAACTTTTATTTGGCATGTAGTGTAAGTAAAAGTAAAACCGGCGGAATAGCCAAAAGTCAGTATCAGCCAGACTGTGAAGAAGCTTATCCCCTTTTTCACTAGCACTAGACAAGAGAGGTTGCTTTGTGTCTGAGGTGGAATGCCACACTTGCCATCAGCTTTACCACACAGATCTAAGCTCTATCACCAATCTCAAACAAACTCTGGCTTTCTCACAGATGGGCTTATCACATGATTCAACCAACCAATCAGCAAACACCATTACAAGTCAACCTTTCATTGCCACTATTCCCATTGTTAAATACTTCTTCTGGGTTCTTCTTCATCATCTTGGGTCGTCTCGAGTGTTATCTCTTCATCTGTTTCCATCTTAGTTGTTCTTATAAAATTGGGAACACGATGTCTTAATTCTTTTTTGGGTATATATTTTTATTTCCCAAGACACACTTTAACATATGCATCAGCCAGACTGCGAGGGAGTCTATCCCCTTTTCACTAGCGCTAGACCAAGGAGATTATTTTAGCATCTGAGGTGGAGCGCTACACCTACCATCAGCTCCTTACTTTACCACACAGATCCCTGTGCTACTCATACGCTGAGTTAGTGAGGGTCAGTATCGAACCAAAAACCTTGTAATTCCTAGCTGAACACTATATGAGTGACGAGACTGAAAGGCAGCCCTATGAACAAGCGGATTCCCAGCCCCCACAAACAAAGCGCATCAGGATATGTTTGGCCTGTGGCGAGCGGCTACGGATACTCGAATTCGCTACCTCCTTGTAGCTGAGGTATTGTTAGTAGAGACCCAAATAAAGTATATCCGAATTTGCATAAGCGCATCTGAACGAGCAGAAATAAAGATGGATTGTCGCTGACAGGGCGAGTGAGGAAAAAAGTGTTTGGACGGCAAGTGAAATCTGACGGCTGCTATTTGATGTAAGAGTGGCGTGTTCAGTTGGGAAAGGAATTGCATTTCGTTTGTTGGAGAGACTTTCAAATTTGATATTACCTTGAATTTTTGGACCCTTTCAAAAGACATCTGAGCTAAACTGGCCCTAACAATCTAATAATATTTAATGTAATAATATTTACTACTAATGTAAATCCTGTAATATCATGTTATATTTCTTATGTTTAAAGTTTAATTGTTGTTAATGTGATTATTTTTCTTTCAGGAATTTTATATATATGAAGAATTATTCAAGTTCCTATAATGGGTAAGCAGTTTTTTTTTTAAATCTCATTTTTCACACCATAATCTAAACTGAGAATTGTTTTTTCATTTCATCAGGTAAAGAATTTATTATATTCTTCAAAGTAAAATCATTTTAGACCAAATTTTTGTATTCAATCCTCACAAAAAGAAATTTAATTAGGAAATATATATATATATATATATATATATATATATATATATATATATATATATATATATATAAGGATGGGTTGAAAAGGTTATATGATATCTGTTGTTAATGGCTTCTTTGACACATGGAATCCAAGCACTGCAATACCAATGGAAGAAGTGTGTGGACTGCAAAGCAGACTATGTTAAAAAAAAAACCTCATTTGGTTACATTCTATCAGGATATCTTGTTCAGCTTATGAACTTTTCAACCGGCCCTCATATATATATATATATATATATATATATATATATATATATATTTAATGATAATTGGCTAAATTATAGGTATTAACATTTTTAACTGGGCTCTTTATATGTTTTAACTTGATCCAAAAGATGTGTAAAATGTCTTTTTTTTTCTTTCTCTATTTTTCAGACCATTGTCTTCATCTTTGTCCTTTTTTATAAAGTGTTATATAGCCACTAATATATTCTTTATACTTCTTTATTGTGATGTTCTGTTGATGGGGCCTAGAATATTCTAAATTCATGTATGACTCTCACCAAAAGGGTGGCAACGCATGATCCGATCAATTGGCTAGTCATGTCAAGCTTATGGGTAATTCCATACCAAATCATCCAGGCCATGTCACCCACCCCCTTCAATTTTTCTGAAACTTTGTACAGGTATGGACTATGTTAAAGTTAGACAATCCCCAATTCCAATTCTAAAAATTTGGCGGAGTTATGTCGATTTTTAGTTCTCCAAATTTGAGGTGGGGTTGTGAAAAATGGCAACTTTTGTAACCTATTTTTGTCTGTAAAATGAGTTCTAGAACTTCCCTACTCTTAAAAATTGGTTTATGAAAGCATTTTTGCTCAAAAAATCCAAAAATGCTATCAAAAAAGTCTGAAAGTTAACCAATTTTAAGTTATTGATGATTTCTGATTTTTTCATATCAAGATCAATATCCAAATGTGGCACTGCATCTATGACAAAGATTTTGTTTCTATTATTATTTCATATCTATTGAACATTTTTTGTACCAAAAAGATAGTTTGGTTTTTGCTCAGGATCGAAGCTACAACATGTTTTTACTTTTTTCTGGATGATTTAACATGAAATTGCCCTTATACTAAATTATCTTCCAAATCATTTCCAATATCTATATTGATCTATATACCAAATATGTTTTAGAAATTGTTAGCAAAGTCAGTTTGGAGGAGAATGATTGTGATTTGACCATGTGCTCCCTGACATTTCTCTATACTTGGGTAACAAAACCAAATGAACACATGTGCATGTACCCCCAACTATACTCTGAATAGACCATTCCTGTAGCCCTGTCTTGCCAATACAAAAGGTTTCCCTCTTGGCAATTCCCATTTCTGATAAGTTAAATTCGACTTTGAAGTAGGTAGGTAGCAAGGATCGTGTAAAACAGAAATTTACATATGGCCCCAAAAAAGAAACCATGTAAGTCAATGGCAAATTTTTTTCTTCTTTTTGCCTAAAAATAAGGTCGGCCAAAATTGACTATACACAAATATTTATATGATAAATATAAATAAATGTTTATAAACATTGATATTTTGAACAAGGTTTCTTTTTATTGTGCACTGTTTTTTTCTCAGTCTTTGTTTTAAACAGTAGACAGAGTAAGACGTGTGAAAGTAAAACACACACACACACACACACACACACTGGCAATGACAATATGACAGTCTGTAGTCATTAAGAAGTGACAATCAATTTTACTGATTAAAATTACCTGCAAAAAAAAAAAAATTGACAAGTGCTTCATCATAGTCTACTGAGTCAGAGCACCTGTTGTAATAAACAGGTTTGTGGGGTTATTTTTTTAAAATTTCTAATAAAATATTTCATATAATGATATCTGTCTTATTGACAAATGAGCAAATTAATCTTAATAAGATTAGCTAATTCTTGAAGACATAGTTTAACTCTAGTAAAAAAAAATGGAACTTAAAACATTATGAATAAAACACAAATAAATAAATTAAATCAATAGACTATCATTCCCAATTCCTCATCATCATCATCATCATCATCATCAAGTTGTGCTGATAGCCTGGATTCCTTTGACTCTCTCTCACTATTCGTCCCTATTGGCTGTACATTATTAGTACAGTAACCAGATGGTTCAATAAATTTTTCTCAGGCTGCAAGAACCACGATGATCAGACAAGGTCAGGTAGGCCTAAAAATATAGATTCTGAGGTTGCCCTAGAGGCAAATCCAGCAAGTAGCACTCAGAGAGTATCAGGTGAGATTAGTATCTCACAGTCCATTGTTATTTGTCACCTTCCCAGCTTCAGGAGCTGTCAAATTGTGTTTCACTTTACAAAAATATTGTAAAACTTTTGACTCACTCTCGTAATATTTTATGTACAGTTTTATTAATTTGATTTTTTTCAGTTGGGGTCATCAACTTTGGAAAGATGTTCATAAAGAAAAACTATCAGATGCACTTTTCAGTTATGGACATTGGGTAAGTTCATTTCGCCTTCTTGTATAAACTTTTTTTTTCTTTTAAATATTTTATTGTTTACTCCTTTTGAGTTTTCACATTAGCGTTTTCTGATGGTATTTCCCTGGAGTCTGAGTGACAACAAGTCTCCTCAGGTCTCCAGGACTCTTCTAAGTATTCTGGCAGATTGCAGCAGTACAGTGTTCTGGATGGTCTCAATTCTTCCACTGATTTCCAGATTTTCCAAACCCTTTTCCAGTCCTTTTGCGACCGTGCACCAAATACAATTGGTATCACTTTGACTTTCATATTCCATAACTTTTTCAGTTCTCTGGCAAGGTCCAGGTATTTGTCCATTTTTTTCATTTTCCTTCAACTTCACCCTGTGATCTGCTGGAACTGCAAAATCCACCAGTTGACAAGTTCTTTCTTTTTTGTTAATCAACACTAGGTCTGGTCTTCTTGCTGGGATAAGGTGATCCGTTTTTATCTCAAAGTCCCAGAGAGTTTTATGCGTTTCATTCTCAAGAACAGATTCTGGTTTATGCATATACCATTCTGTTGTATGGTCAAAATGAAATTTTTTGCATAATTCCCAGTGGATCACCTTTCCAACCAAGTCGTGCTTAGTTTTGTACTCCTGTTGTGCTAGTTTGCTACATTCGCATAGTACATGGTTTACAGACTCATCTCTGTCACCGCATAGTCTACATTTACTATTTTGTTGGGTCTTATCAATTTTTGCTTTATTATTATTATTATTAGTGGTGTACATGTACTGTTGGACGATCCCTATCTAAATTTATTCTTATAATAACATAGAAATAATTTTCTTCAGAATAACATCAATTAAGAACCAACCTTTCAGATTATAAACAAATTTTTAGGGAAAAGTTTCCCATTTAATTTTTAGGAGGAGCGGATCAGTTTGCTATGTTATTTTTTCATCAAACATGTCACTCCTCCTGAGATGGTGTGTTATGATTCTGGTCCCCATTTTAGGCATTTAAGTCTCCTATTGGTAAATCCAGTGAAAGAAAAGGGTGAAGTCTCAATAGTAGAAAGTTTGTTGTGTTCCTTAAGATTCTAGGTTGAACAAGAGTGTATTCCTTTTAGTAGAGAATCCAGTTGTAGTCCGTCTGGTATTACATCCAGTTAGCAACTGATTTCACGGAAGTTTCAAAATACCTTAAATGCTTAAATGCTTTAGTGGGGTTGTTTCTGATTGGCCCATTTTATCAGAAGTGCCTGCTGCTGCTATTTGGTAAAGTCTATAAATAAAAGTAGTGATTTCTCCTACATCTTATACCACCAGGCATTTCACATAGCGCTAATACCCTTGGGAAAGGTATGAATCCAATTCTCCCTCCAGATATGGGTAAATAGCAGGGTAGACTGGCTCTTTAACCATGGCTTGATAACCAGTCTAGGAGAAGGAAAACTCTGAATTCAAACCTGTTAAACTCCGCTTAAGAAATTGACCTTGTGTTGCATCCTGCTCGAGCGAAGGGGTTGGTAAATATATATACTACCAGATAGTCCAACACAGTGTTCCAATGATACACATCCATTGAATTTCTAAGCCACCTAACTGCTTTCAGTTTTTCTGCATTTTAACAGTACGCATACTATTGTATGGCTGTTTTGTTTGTAATTTCGACCAGTTCTGAAAGATATTGTAAAATATAGTCATTGCTAAACTTTTTCCCAACTTCCGCTCTGGGGAATGGACATTTTCTTCAAAGAAAATTGTTTGGTTTATACTGTAGATAAAAATGAAACAAACAAGTTGTGTGTCTTGTTTGATATTAACCCTTTATCTATCAGGGCGCCCCAAACCGTCTAACAATCAAAATGCCAAACCCCCCGAAAACGCCTGAGATCAACAGCTCTTAGAAAATTATTTAGAGTTAAAAAAGAGAACTGAATTAAATAAACTAGTACAAAATAAAAAACGCCCTCCAGGCGATGTAAAAACAGATTTTTGAAACATATTGCCTGAGGGGTGGGAATAAAAAATTCAATGTCAGTGAGTTTGTACCCTAAGTAAGTAAAATCATCAAATTCATTAAAGGATTAAAAAATAAAACAATTTGAAATGTAAACTTTAAATATGTATTAAAATAAAACAAACTATATATAGATATATAATACCAGTCATGTATTTATTAAAACTTGTTTTAAAAGACAATGAGGACTGTCTAATGTTGCATGTTCAAATTTTGAGTGTATTTATTCTATGTTATGATGATTTTGGGTAATGTGACGTAAGCAGTGACATAAATTTTTGTTACAGACAAAAACCAGAAGTAAATCTCCATTATTAATAGATATATTTCTATTCAATAGTAAAGGATGACAAATACGATACAAGTTTGTCAACCATTTCACCACACTAATAGCAGGTGGCAGTGATAGATGAAGGGTTAAGGGCTGGGTTAGCTTAGTCGGTAGAGCGTTCGGCTAGAAACCACAAGGTTCTTAGTTCGATACCGGCCCTCGCCAACTCAGCATATGAGTAGCACAGGGATCTGTGCGGTAAAGTAAGGAGCAGATGCAAAAACTATCTCCTTGGTCTAGCGCTATTGAAAAGGGGATAGACTCCCTCGCTGTATGGCTCATACCAACATTAGGCCGCCCCGAAGGTTGTGAACTGATACCCCCCCTCCTCCCTATAAAAATGACACATGCAACTTTTTCTTAAAAATTTGTTTATAATCTGAAAGTTTCGTTCTTAATTGATGTTATTCAGAAGAAAATTGTTTAGAAAAATCCATAACAAATATTTTAAGTAAATGTCAACATTATTATTTTACTTTTTTTCACATTAATATTAGTTGGTGGCCTTCATTAGAATCCAAGTGATAGCAAGTCCTTCAATTCTCCAGGACTCTGGCTAAAACACTGAGAAATCTCAACAGTGCTATGGTCTAAATGGTTTTAATCCTTCCCTGGATCTCCAATTCGGTCAGTCTCTTTTCTAGGCTCATTGTGATTGTTCCATGTGCTCCAACTATGATCGGTATCACTGTCACCTTTATGTTTTATAACTTCTTCAGCTCTCTGGCAAGGTTCAGGTAATTATCCAGTTTTTGTTTTCTTTTAATTTCATTCTGTATTCTGCTGTAACAGTGAAGTGCACTATCTGATAAGTTATTTATTTATTTTTAATTTTTTTTCTTGTTAACTAAAACAACGTTTGGTCTTCTGGCCAGAATTGGATAATTTTTATCCCAAAATCCCAGAGATTTTTGTGTCTCATTTTCCAGGACAAATTCTATGTCGCCATCACTGGAATGAAAATGCTAATGAAAATAAATAAAGTCAATAGGGAAGTAGAAAAAAGTCACATGACTTTTGGAAACATTTTTTCACACTCAGATTTACTGAAGCAAGAAACAAACTATCTTCATCAGGTGTTAGTTGCCATGACACTGTATCCTTTAAAACCTTTCTGTAATTCACCAACACTATACTTGATATCCCCCCCTCCATACACACGAATACATATATATATCATAACTCAAACTCTGTTCATTTCCCTGACATTTATACATTATTCTATATACTATATATGCACCTTTGATGAGTTGTAATTCGCCTGAGTATTGTACACAATAATTTCAATCTATACATATATAAAGGACAGTTGTGTGTATATGTATGTCCGGAGGAAACTTCAAAAATAAAACAATTAACAACAAAGTAAATATATACACATTAAATATCACCAGGGCAAAAATAATGAAGTTTTTATTTATATTTGGGAAGATATTTAAAAATTAAAATTTGTATAGTAACAGAAGGTAATTGAAATATGATGTTGATTGATTGAATTAATCGCTTCATTTATATTGTTTGTTTTTTAATTGTAAATTATTGAATTAAAATTTCTTACTATAATGTTATACATTTACGTGGGAATTTCATGGGGCATCCAGTGAGGATCTAACTTGCGATAAGTAATTATGGATCTGCGAGATTAACTAATTAAAAATCCCCCCCTCTACCCAGGCGACGCCGGGTAGCCACTTCTAGTATTATATAAATGACTACATAAAAATTGAAATTCAAAATGTACTAATTTGACAGTGTAAGGGAAATAACTCTGTTAATGCAATGTTTGAATAGAAATCACATGATTAGAATTACATTTTCCTTTTCTGGTGATCATTGGAGGTATTTCTGACACACCTGTATATTGGTATAAGGGTTAGCAAGCTAAATTAGCAAACCATTGTTAGCGAGTTCGATTCTCACTGGGTGCCCCATACTTCTGGCCTTGTGCCCCATCTAAACTACGCTTAGTAAATAACTGTATCTCTGGGCACCTTACTTGGTGTAATGGTTAGCAAGCTCGATTTACAGACCATTGATACTGAGTTTGATTCTCACTGGGCACTCCATACTTCTGGCTGTGTGCCACATCTAAGCTTAGCTTAGTAAATAACTATAATGATGATAATTCATTTGCATCTGCTGCTCAGTAGCACTTTATTAATGTGTTGCCCATGGACGTCATCTTTTACCTATTTACCTTGCCCTGGATAAAGGGATTTAATCAATTTGGGATTCATTTTTCCTGTTATTTGTTCTCTGATGTTTTTTACCCCTGGCAATTGACCTGGTAAACACTCATAAAGTCATTAATCATCTTAACAACAGCAACCTTGAGCACCTTTTTGATCTCCATATTTCTAACACATGTGGGCATGCGTGACTTTCGGAAACATTTCTTCATGCTCAGAATTGTGGAGGCATGGAATAAGCTGCCCGCGTCTTTTGTAGGCTGCCGAAACACTGAGTCTTTCAAAGCCTCCATGCTTCCTGTAGTCCGCCGACACTATACCTGATGTCCCTCTCCACACACATATGCATACACACACGCACACATACATGCATATTACTACTGTAAACTGTTCATGTTTCTGACTCTAATACATTATTCTGTGTACTTGACATGAGACTTTGATGAGTTGTGGTGCACCTGAGCACTGTACACAATAAATTTCATTATTATTATTAGATTCAGTATAATTAACTTTTATTTACTTCTTATTTTCTTATTTGTTATATTGTAGCCCAACAGTAAAAGAGTAATGAATACATGCAGGAGACAATATTAGAAGTCAATTATATCTTTTTTTTGTCCAAAATATCTGCACTATTTACAGTCTTTTCAGACTAGTTCATTGTGTTAGTGAGGGGTGTTTTTATCACTCCACAGCATTATATTCCTCGATTTCACTTTTTTTTTTAATAAAGCTGTACTTTATTGAAAAAATATTTTATATTTTTAACTCTTCTATAGGAATTTGATTGGGAATTATACCAAATATTAGAAATCATTATATTGTAGACATTTTTTAAAAATTTGGCTTTAATATTCAGTTTTAGTGTAAACCTTTAAAAAAAATTTTTAAGCTATGAATATGAAATTTAATTTATTATAATTTCGAAAATATACATTTAAAAAACTGTATTCATTAATATTAAATTGCTTAAGACATACTTAACTCTGTAATTTTGTTTAAAAAAAGACCTCATTTAAAATTTTTATCAAGATTTTTTATTTTATTGGCATATTTGCTTAAGAATTTTAAGTGGAAATTCTAAAAATTTACTCTTCACTATAAACCACTTCATTTCACACAAATTATTTTGAAATTCTCAATTTCAAATCCAATTAAAAGTCACAGAAAAAAAATCATAATCAAAAATTTTTACTGAATAAATCTTTTTGTCTCACTCAAATTAACAAATTATTTCTCTAAAAAAAACTTAACCCAAATTGGTCACTATAAATTAATTGTGACTTTTTTCCAAGCCAAAATTTTGACATTTTTTTGTGAATTTAATACGGGCCATGTTCATTCGTGTCCCTAAATTTGTAAATATAATTATTAGAAGGACTCTTTGAAAGATACTCTTAAAATATAATAATAATAATAATAATAATAATAATATGATTTATCTTTATTAGGACAAAGATCCTCTAAAGAGGATTGGGCACAAGTCATCCATATTGGGAATTTCACAAAAACATAAACTTGTCCGTTTATGTGCTGAGACTGGAAAAGTTCTAGAGAGTATTTTTTTGTCCCAGACATACAAATTTAAGTAAGTTTTTTTCATTTTATTTTTATTTTAAAAACAAAATAACAATTTTCAAGTCCCTGTTAAAAATGTTTTCTATTCTCAAACAAATTCTATTATTAAGTCAAATTATTCAAAATGATTTGCTTCCATTATATATATATATATATATATATATATATATATATATATATATATATATATATATATGGGTAATTCCATGTCAAATCATCCAGGCCATGTCACCCACCCCCGTCAATTTTCCGAAATATTGTACGGGTTTGGACTATGTTAAAGTTGGATAATCTCTAAACTGAACTTCCAATTCCAAAAATTGGCGGAGTTATGTTGATTTTTATCTCTCCATATTTGAGGGGTAACGAAAAATGGTGACTTTTTTAAATCTATTTTTGTCTGTAAAATGAGTTCTAGAACTTCCCTACTACTAAAAATATGTGAAATAAATTTTTTTATCATAGATGTACGGCCACATTGGGATATTGATCTTGCTATGAAAAAATCAGAAATTATCAATAACTTAAAACTAGTTGACTTCAAGACATTTATGATATCATTTGTTTGGATTCCTGAGACAAAAATGCTTTTATAAACCAATTTTTAGTAGTAGGGAAGCTCTAGAACTCATTTTACAGACAAAAATAGATTACAAAAAGTCAACATCTTTTGCACACACCCTCAAATTTGGAGAGCTAAAAATTGACATAACTCATATCTATCTATCTATCTCTCTCTATATATATATATGTGTGTATATATATATATATATATATATATATATATATAATTTCCTAAAAGTCTAACATGATAAAAGGGGAACCACTCTTGACTGATAAATTATTTATTTATTTTCCCTTTAAACTAACCCTAACCCATCTTCTTTTTTCCTAGTACATCAATAAATAAATAAATAAATAATTTATCAGTCAAGAGTGGTACCCCTTTGATCATGTTGGACTTATAGGAAATAACTGTTTATTTTATTGTTCTTTGATTCACTCCAAATCATAACTTTATAAAAAAAAACTTCTTACAACCCATTGTACCTGATCACACTTGAAAACATATTCATCTTTAAAAATTTTCTTTATGTTGAATATTATAGAAGAAAAAAAGCAATCATTCAATGAAAATGATTTCATTTGAATATTTTTGTAATTAATAAAAATTTGTTATCCTGTTAAACATTTGTCAAGATAAAATAGAAATAAACATTTTATATTTTATTCCAGGAAACAGAAATTCTATTTTGTCAGCAGGTCATTTTCAGATAAAATCTTTTTTCTTTCTTTTTTATTCAAGTAAATATTGAAGGAAGTCAGTCAGTCAGTCAGTCTACTATTGGTTTGAACAAAGTGACTGACCAAGCACAACTGAACCAGTGTCAAGACAACTGGTACTTATGGGAATTCAGAATAGTCCACTCATGCATTTGGGTGATTCCATTCCCTGAGTCCTGATTGGCTGCTTGGTTTCTATGATGTTCTGAGGCTTCATAAATATCCTGCCATTTTGCAGTAGTTTTTGCAGCAAACCAGAATCGTATTGGGTTACGATTGCTTGCTTGTCTTACCAATTCGACGGTAATTGGAATTAGTATGATTATTCTACAGTAAACATAAATTTTACTTTTCAGTTATTTATTTATTTTTTTTTTTTTTCCAGAAGTATTTATTGGGATGATCCACACTACAGAGCAGTCGTTGCATCGTCAAAAGTTCAAATATCTGAATTAACAGTAAGTATTATTTTGACTTGGAATATTAATCATTAAAACACTTATATTCAATGATAGATTGATCTTAATGGCATGTCAACTCATCTAGGGTTATTTTTTGCTTAGTGGTTAGGGAATCATGTACATTTTCATTTTGTGTAGTTTCTTGCACACAGTTATAATGATATCACATATTCCTATTTAAGACAATTTGTACACAGAATCTTTTTAGGTGGAGTCTCCATGGCGTAGTGGCTAACATACTGGATTGTAACATTGTTGTAAATGAGTTTAAACTCTAGTTGGGCTATTACATTCAATTTCAGACTAATACTCTTGGAAAAGGTATGAACTCCCTCATCCCCCCCCCCAAGCTATGGTGAGGCTCCAATTTTGGAGCTTTGGTGAGTTTGGAGTACCGTTTCATTGCCATTATTGCCAGTGGTGAAATTGAAGGGCAGACCTGTGAATGAGCGGATTCCCAGCCTCCACAAACAAAGCGTGTCAAGATATGTTTGGCCTGTGTAAAGGGGAGGAGTGTGGCGAGTGGCCATGGATATTTGAACTCGCTACCTCCTCGTAGCTGAAATGCTGTTGGCAGAAACCCGGATGAGACCAGTGGGAATTTGCATAAAGTGTGGCCGAGCAACAATAAAAAAAAACGGAGAATGACCGATACTGATGTAGTGAGAAATAAGCAAGTTGGTTAGACCAGAAGTGAAATTCGACGACTGCTGTGTTTGAAGGTGTCAGGAAGTGAGAGTAACGTGCTCAGTTGGTAGAGACTGTGCTGACGATGAAAGGAATTTACATTTCGTTTGCTAGAGAGACTTGCAAAAGATTAATATTATCTTAAATCTTTGGACCATTCAAAAGAGTTAAATACTCTTATTATTATTCTTAACTTCTTCTTCTGCCTAGGTCTTCTACTTCTGCTATCTTCTCCATCAGCCAATATTGAGGACTTCTTCTGGGTTTTTTCTTCATCGTCATGGGTCATCTCAGGTGTTGTCTCTCTCTGTTTCCATCTTATTTGTTCTTATAAAATCAAGAACACAAAGATTCAATTCTTTTTGGTGTATAAATTTCCCAAGACCCATTTTAACATGTGCATGGAAGAATCTAGAGGAGATGCCGTTACATATCCAAAACCCAAGGGCTTTATCACCAATCTCAAATTAACTCTGACTTTCCCACTGACTGGCTTGTCATATGATTTCACATACCAATCAGCAAACACCATCACAGGTCAACCCAGGGTCAAAGCTTACCTGTCATACAGTATGACTCTTTATTCAATACTGTTTCATTTTCCCGTAACTGTTAATTTTAAATTCAACACAACATTACAAAAATGATAGGCTATGCATATGCATTATGTAACTCCAGATTCCCTCTGACCCAGAGTGGTAGTAAGTGTTAGGGTCCCATCTATAAGTTCAAATAGATCTGTTTGCAAATTATTTGTATTTGATAGGACCATGTGCAAAAAAAAAAATTATATATATTTATCGAGAAACAACTACACAAAAAGTGTAGATATAAATAAACAATGTCTGCAATTCCGTAACCACTCAGCATAAAATAACCCTAGAAATGTTAACATGCCATTAAAACCAGTCCTTGTTATAACCCAAAATATTTGGAACAACAAAATATAATAGAAAACGGTTAAATACATTTTAAAACTCAACAGTATTTGTTATTATTTCTCACTAACCATGATACAGGAGGATTTAAATGGTTAAGACATTTACTGTCACACATGCATCATTATGCAGCCATTTTTGTTTCTCTGCCTCCTTCCTGGTTGATGATTATGCAATTTCTCAATGTCCTGATACTTTTACTAAAGATTCATTTTGTTCATTTGGGAAGAGTTATCTCCCCTAACAGTTCTTAATACGTTTCAACCTCAATTTTTGAACACTTGATTATTTGAAAATTTACAATCATTAATCAAAAGGGAATTTAAAGTTTTGCTGATTATTGTGTTAAATTGTAAGAATTACACATAGACTAGAAAATTGAAAGTAAACCAAAAAAAAAAGGGTTTTTTATTCATAAATGCATAAAAGAAGACAAAATTTGACATGCACTGAATATTGTATTTTTCATCATTTATTCTAAATATCACCAAATGTCTTTATAAACATTAAAAAACAAAATCAGTTATTCCAGAACTATTTAAAAAAAAAAAAAAACATTCTGATTTTTCCTAAGAACTATCTCAACTTCAGATTGGATATGATTGAGAAGTAGGGCATTATAAACCTTGGCACCTATGGCTATAAGAGTTATATCCCTGTAGTTCTTAGTGATTTTGAGACCACCTTTCTTCAGGAAGGGGATGCTGATCTTAAGATGCTTTTTCTCCCACAAAATTCAGGAAGGATTCCAAGTAGATTCTTTCCACTTCTGAAGTCTTTCTTCTTGACTGCTAGTATTTAGTTTTGATCATGAGATTCTTTTTCTCCCATTGATTTCAGATGTGTTCTTAAACAGATTCTTACCAAACTGTGTCTAGTTTTTGCACCACATTTGAATTATATCCATTTCTACCTCACTTTTTTTTTTGTGGACAATTGCTTTTGTGTATTCTTAAAATTTAAAAATTCTATAATACCATGAAGTAATTTCTTTTTCACCGATTGTTTATAAGAGATGCTATATACTTTTAGATTTACTTATATAAAAATACAATTGATATCAACAATGTATTAATAATCATTTGTAATGAATTCAACTACAATTATTTGTTTTTTTTGTCATTTGTAGAATTGTCCAGGATCCACGGTGAAAGCTATTGCACTTTTTAATGTGTTTCCACTTGAATTTGTAGGAATGTTTGCTATAAATAAGGAGGTAGGTATCTATGTGTGTGTGTGTGTGTGTGTGTGTGTGTGTGCATATATATATTTATGGACTCTCCCGTCAATCGACTTTTGAGTGTTCATACAATGAACATCCACACAGTTATTTGTTTATAGTGGTGAAGGCTTGTGTTGGACCATCCACACTTTTTGGCACAGTCAATAGGGAAGAATTGGTGCATCAAGGGTTGCCACATTCAGAGTTATCCCTCTCCTAGACTGGTTACCTACCCAAGGCAGAAGGGCCCAGTCTGCCCTACTATTTAACCCATAGCTGGAGGGAGAATATATGGATTCATACCTTTCCCAAGGGTATTAGCGCTATGGGAAATGCCAACAGCTTCGTCTAGGAATTGAACTCAAATCGACGAGTCCATTTTCCACGACTCTAACCACTAGCCCACGCACCTCCAATATATATATATATATATATATATATAAAACAGAAAAAAAAAGTATTTCAAAAAGATAAATTTATTCTTGATGGAAAAATTGACGTTATAATGTTTCGGTTTTAGCAACCTTCATCAGGACTCAAATTATGAAGGGAATAAGAGAATAATAATTTGTATGATGAACCTAATGGCAACTGACCTTAGAAAAGGTCATTTAGCCAAATCTTGTGTGCTGTACTCATGGAAATTCCCAGTTATTCCCAACTATCTTCCATTGTAACTCGTCTGTCTATCAAAATGAGTGCATTCACTGAATCCACCATTTCAGGTGTGTTCACCATTGTGGACCTGCTTGGCCTGTCTTCATCTTGAATACTATTTCGACTTTCTTTAAACAATTTAGCATATTTGTAAATGTTCTTTTGGCTAAAACATACTTCTACCAACATATCATGTATTCTTCTGTAAATTTCACCTGGTCTGCACTTCACAGCCACCAAAAATTTGATGACAGCCCTCTGTTCAAGCCTGGAGGAGTCATGTTTGATTTGCTACCATTTTGAATAGCATCAAAACAAATATTTCTGCAAAGTTAAAACAATTTTTGCCCTAAATTAATTCCAAACAATGCAGTGTTTTTTATATGTCAGGAAAAAAATTCTGAAAAAAATAATTAATTTTGCTTTTTTTCCAAAAATTTACTGTATTGAATAACCCTTCATTGAAGCTTCTCAAAATGTCTAAATTTACGGTATATTAACTCTTAACATCCTCTTGAGAATTTTCTAAGTCCAGAGCTCTATTCCTATAAGGATTTATCAATAAATGCCTAAAAATGGCTTTTTCATTTTAAGTTACCTGTTATTTCCCATAAATCAAAGACTGCTAAATATGTTTAATATTACATTTAAACAAAGGCTGTTGTTTGGGGTAGATTAGGAAAATGAATGTGACTTCCGGCCGGGTGGAATGAGGCAATATACGATGTTAAGAGTTAAATATGATGTTTTATAGGAATTTTAATTGTACATAATTTAAGATAGAAGCCTAATTTATATCTTTTATTGTTCTTAACTGCAGGTTTTTGGAAACAACATCCACGATGCTTTAGTCTCTGATAATCTTCTTATAACTAACAACCGTGGAGGAATTGTGGAACTTTTTAGTGTGGACTACATTTTAGAACATGTGAGTAGATTTTTATATAGATACAATTTCCATACTATAAATCTTTTATATATTTGTCTACTTGATATAGACCAATGGTTAACTATTGAGTCTTATCAAGAGCTTTTCTCAAATATTATAACTGGTTTCTAGAATATAGTATTTAAAAAAAATGTTTATTTTGAGATAACAACATTATTATTTAACAGAAATCACAGGAAGGATTAAAAATGTCAGATGAAACTGGACTCTGTTTTCTTATTGAAAGATTCTCATTACTGTCAGCTTAAAACGTTGGTTATTTCCTATAACTCCAACATAAAAAAAGGGAACAACTCTGAATGAATTTTATCTGTGAATTAATCTACCCATTATTTTCCCATTAAACTAACCCTAACCCTAACCCTAACTTCTTTTTTCCTAGTAGATCAATAAATAAACAAATAATTTTTCAATCAGAGTGGTTCCCCTTTTTTTAGGTTGGAGTTATAGAAAGTGTCTTTGTGATAGCCTCTATAGGGGGACAATGAATTGTCTCCCTTGGATTTGGTGGGCATGTCAATTGAACCTGTGACAATTCCTTAATACACATGGGCCTCTTTTCAGGTAACCTGAACATTAGTTACATAAATGAGAGTAACCTCCCCTTGTTTGTTTCACTTTGAGGAAGCCGTATGTTTTGGTCAGCCATTTTCATATCACCTTAAATCTACACTGAAAATACGAATTTGTTCTAATCAATACAACTGCATGTTTTAACACGAAAATATCATAAAATGTGTTCTTAATTGTGCTTGTGCATAATTTGAAATGAACTTAATTGTTATTAAGGTTACTCTCATTTATGTAACTAATGTTCAGATTACCCTCTTTTCATCCATATTCTTTCAAACAGATAAGTGCCTTTTTATCTCTGTTTATTGAACAGAGGAGAGACTTTGTCTCCAAACTCAGCAATGGACTTTGTCTCATCTTGTCATAGCAAAACCACCAAAGACAAGTAAGACTTTTACTATTTGTACCTCTTTTCATCTACTGCTTGTTCATAGAACAATAGGTTCACAGTTTATCTCTTGTGACATGTTTCTGTATTCTTGTTAATACTTCTTGTAGGTTTGTTATGTATGTATATGTGTGAATAAACTTATCTTTCCTTTCATCTATTCAGTGTGAGCTCAGTCGGTAGAGCGTTTGGCTAGAAACCACAAGGTTCCTAGTTCGATACCAGTCCTCGCCAACTCAGCGTATGAGTAGCACAGGGATCTGTGCGGTAAAGTAAGGAGCTGATGGTAGGTGTGTCGCTCCACCTCAGACGCCAAAACAATCTCCTTGGTCTAGCACTAGTGAAAAGGGGATAGACTCCCTCGCTGATGGGCTGATACCGACTTTAGGTTGCCCCGACGACTTTTATATCACTGGATATACTAATGCTAATATTGGACTTTGGAGAATTGTGACACAATTAAATATCTTCCCCAACACCACACCACTACTTCTTTTGGGACTCTTAATTGCTAAAATATATTTTATATTAGAATCTTGTAGTGGGAATAATAATGCATCCCCGCAGCAGTATAAGAGAACCTGTTTGTGTCTTGTTTTCTTGGATTGAACTTGTGTCCTTCGGAATGTTAACAAGCATGATTTAGGTATGATGTAGGATGTGTGGTTTGATTCAAGTGCCCAAATGTATGAAAAGTTACAGATCAATCAGCAATACTAATGAAGGAATGACATGCATCACATCAGACTGCAGAGCTTTGGAAGGTGTCTGGTGTTGTGTACAGTCATGTGTCCTGGATATGATGCTAAACTGTACCCAGTAGTGAGGCTCCAATTCTGAAGCTCTGGGGAGTGTGGAGTACTATTTCATTGTCATTACTCTCAGGTCTCAGAGTAGTAATAGCTGTTAGGGTTCCATCTATGCGTCAAATAGATCAGTTAAAATTTTGCAAATCAGAAACCATCAATAACTTAAAATTCGTTGACTTTAAAACTGTTTTTATAGCATTTTTGGATTCCTTGGGCAAAAATGCTTTTATAAACCAATTTTTAGGAGTAGGAAAGCTCTAGAACTCATTTTACAGACAAAAATAGGTTACAAAAAGTTGCCATTTTCGTGCCCCCACCCTCAAATTTGGAGAGCTAAAAATCGACATAACTCCGCCAATTTTTGGAATTAGAAGTTCAAATTTTGAGGATTGCCTAACTTTAAGATAGTCCACACCTGGATAACATTTCAGAAAAATTGAAGCGGGTAAGTGACATGGCCTGGATGATTTGACATGGAATTACTCCCTATGTGTTCACAAATGACATCACCTGATACATGACTTAACAAATAACTCAAATACAGAATAAATCCAGCACTGCACAACACAGGAGGACCCAAAAACAACAAATATTGAAAATGTGCTCAATGCGTACGTAGAGCCAGTTGACAAGGCCAATGCAGCTGCAGTTGAAGGTCTAGTTAGAGCAGTGGTTCTCAACCGGGGTCCATATGGACCCCCGGGGACCATATAAAAAAGAAATTTGAGGGGAAGGGGTCCCAGCAAGCAAAAAAAAAAAATAATTATAAATACAATTGGATTTTCAAATATTAAATTGTTATAGGGTGTCCACCAGAGTAAAATAGGAATAAAAGGGGTCCATGGGTTAAAAAGGTTGTAGTATTGTGGTTCTTCCTCCTGTGCCTTTTGTCTTTGACGATAGAGGTGCAGATGTTTTTGATGGAGGAAACAATACCGGTTTGCCCAGTCAGTAAAGTGTTCGGCTAGGAATCACAAGTTTCCTAGTTTGATACTGCCCCCCGCCAAATCAGCGTATAAGTAGCATAGGGATCTGTGCAGTAAAATGAGGAGCTGATGGTATGTGTGGCACCCCACCTCAGATGCTAAAATAATCTCCTTGGTCTAGTGCTAGTGAAAAGAGGATAGACTTCCTCTGGCTGATACTGACATTAGGCCGCACCAACGACTTTACTTTTTATATATATATATATATGTGAAGAAAAGTAAGTGAATCTGACGGTATGTAGTATATTAAGAAAGAATGAAGAAACACAGGTGTATATATATATATATATATATATATATATATATCATCATCATCATGTCGTGCAGGCAGCACGGATATCCATAACAATCTCTCGCCAACCTTCCCTATCATTCATCGCCACAGGGAGTTCTTCTTCGCTGCAGCCAGCATCTTTACATAGCTGGTCGATATAGGTCCTTGCTGGGCGGCCCGCACTGGCATGTCCATGTGTTGGCTTCCACAGGAGAACATCACTTATGAGTTCATCCTTGCTTCTTCAGCAGTGCCCTGCATGCCTAGTCCGTCTCACTCGGATAGTCTGTGAGATAGGGGGCAGGTGACCATACAGCTGCTCCCTTGTGGGATGCTGTTTCCACGACTTGTTCAGAAATGCTCGCAGCATTCTTGTGCAGCTCCCATCTAGCTTATTCTCGAGGCGCTTGTTAGGGTCCAGGTAGTGCAGCCATACAGCAGTACTGATATGACTACAGCCTGGAAGAGATGTCGCTTTAGCTTGTCAGTGAGATTAGACTTCCATATGACAGACAATTTGTTTGTGGCCATCCATGCCTTTCCTATTCGTGTGTTAATATCGTTATCTGTGGATGAGATATTACTACCCAGGTACGTGAATTGTTCTACTGGCTTAAGGGGCTTACCGTCTAACGTGGAGATGTCTCCTTTCTTTCTGAAGCTCATGAACTCTGTTTTAGCAGAGTTCACATGCAGGCCGATGCTTTTTGCTGCCTCCTCCAGGCTATGTAGTAGTGCCTCAGCCTGTGCCGGTGTATCTGCAAGAAGTGCGAGGTCATCAGCATAGTCTGCATCTGTGACTGTTTGTGCAGGATATCTCCTGCTTCTTGCCTTTCTTAGTGTAAAACCCTTTTCTTTTATGGTATCTAATGATGTTCGGAGTACATAGTCTAGGCATATTATAAATATATATGGTGCCAATGTATCACCTTGTAGGACTCCGGCGACGATGTCAAAGAAATCCGTATCGCCATCAGGTGAGCGTACCATTGCTTTAGTATCTTTGTAGAGCATCATTATAGCGACAGTAGTTTCTTTGGGGAGACCATATGCCAGTAGTATTTGTTCCATTTTCCGTCTATGTATAGAATCAAATGCTTTGGAGAAATCTACGAATAGTAATGTTGCCCAAATTCTTTGCTCGAACCCCTTCTATGATGCATCGTACAGTCAGGATTTGAGAGGTTGTGGACCTATTTCTTCGGAAACCATTTTGGTTTTTCCTGAGGACTTTCTCTATCTCGGGTCGGATTCGATTAAGAAGAAGGGCATTATATATCTTAGCTGCAATGGCAGTAAGGGTTATGCCTCTGTAGTTTTTAGCTATTCCTAGGTCTCCTTTTTTGGGAATGGGACGATGCATCCTTTCGTCCATTTATCTATTCTGTTTTGCCTATATACTGCGTTGCATAGCCTAAGAAGTATGTCATTGAACTTACCTAACTTCCATACATCGGGGGTATTTCGTCAAGTCCTGCAGCTTTTCTGCCTTTTAGTTTTTTTAGGACTTCGTTGAGTTCTTCTGTTGAAAAATCCCTAGTTTGATATCTAATTGTCTATCTATGATTTTTTGGATGTTATTTTCTATGATTTTAGGTGGGTTCCCAGAAGTTTCTGGAAGTGGTCTTTCCATTTCTGAAGTCTATATATATATATATATATATATATATATATATATATATATATATACACACACACAGGTATAGATAGATAGATATATAGATATACATACATATTTTTTTTAAGAAGTGACTCATTGGTGAAAAAAAAAACTTGTTACCAAGTATTTCAATAATGTCAAAGATGTTAATTTTTTGTCACTTAATAACAGAATTTTTCATTTTAATCATTTTTTGAATATTCTGATTTGATTCTCTTTTCTTTCTTTCTTTTTCTTTCTTTCTTTTTTTTCAACCCTAGTACTTATTGTACAAAGCATCACTGTATGAACCTGATCCAGTAACAGGGCATATTGTGGGTATGCATCCCTTTGGTATTCCATTTAATATTAAAATTAAAGGTAATATATTCCTTTTTTTTTCTGTTTTTTCTGTTTTTATTTTACTTTATTAAATTGAAAATGTTATGCTTCATCATTTTAAATGTTTATATTTTAAAATATTTTTAATGATAGAAAAATTTGTGTAAATGCAAATATATGAAATCATAATATTAGGTAACAAGTATTTAATCTAATTAGATTGGATAATTGATTATGAAAAAAATAATGAACAAATGGGAAAATAAAAAGAATAAACAAATGATAAATGTGAAAAATAAGATTTAAAATGATTTTAAAAATAATAAATAAATGTAAAAATAAAATAAAAAAATAAATAAATGTGAAAAATAAGATTTAAAAAATAAAGAATAATTAAAAAATGTGAAAAATAAAATGAAAAAAGTTAAATAAATGTGGAAAAAAATAAAAGAATAATAAGTAGATGTGGAAAATATAAAAATTTATATTTCTTTTGTACATGTCTGGTAAATTCATTGCAATAAATTCATTGCTAGCAAATCCAGTGGATGGTAAATTATCTAAGGTTAAATTCAAAGTATAACCATTGGTTTAAAGAATTTAATAAAAACTAGCTAAACGGTTCAGGGAAAGCTTATATCACAAAAGCAATGGAGATGCTTGGTGTAATGGTTAACATCATAGAAAATGGATTTGTTGAATCAAGTTCAAATCCTGGATGAGGCTGTTTGCCTTTCACATATTGCTAATACCCTTGGCAAATGTATGAATCCAATTCTCCCTGCAGCTGGGCTCTTTAACCATGGCTCGGTAACCAGTCTAGGAAAAGGAAAACTGAATTCAAACCTGTTAAATTCCGCTTAAGGAATTGACCTTGTGAAACATCCTGCTCGTGCATAAAAGCAATTAATCTGATACAATGAATTTACCTGCAATAAATTATTTACCACATTATAAATTTACCTAGAATCATTTTTTAAAATTGTATTTTATGATTCTGTTCTTCTTAAATGGTAATTTTTAAAAAAGATCTTAATTTCCTTATTTTCTTAATTAATCAGCTATGCCTCCTGTCTTGTTACGCATCAAAACTGAAGACCATGATGTTCAATTTGGAGGATTTCCTTATCACATGATTCTTTTATCTCACACCCACCATGGCGTATTTTATATTAAAACTTTATATGAAGAAGAAACGGTGAGTGACAAATTACATTTAATTTTCTTTAAATTAATTGGAAATCTTTTGTGCTTTATTAATAAATGCTAAATATACGAGCAAAAATATATGCATCCTCCATTGGGTTTAAGTATTTAAGTTTTAATCTAATGAAATATATTCAATTAGAAAAAGTTAATAACATTAAATAAGAATGCATATAAAAAGATTAAACTTATTTTAATTATATTTGGTTTCTGTATAAAATACATAGAATTGATTTTATTAAGTTGGAGTATAAAACAATAATATCCTTGAGTATTTAGGGTTTATTATATAAAAAACTGAATAATCCGTTTTTGCTCCCCTTCTCTTGGGGTTTTGTTATAGAATTGAGATTTTCAGTTGAAGCTAAAAAAATAGTTGTAATATTGAGAATATGTAGCGAAATCGAAAGGCAGAACTGTGAACAAACAGATTCCCAACCCCCATGAACAAAGTGTGTCCGGATATGTTTAGCCTGTGGTGGGGGTGGCGAGTGGCCACGGATATTTGAACTCGCTACCTCCTCGTCGCTGAAATGCTGTTGGCAGTAACCCGGATGTAAACAGTATTGACGCGTACTCAAAATGCTGGTGAATGCTGAAGTTCTCAACGGGCAATGCCAGACCAGAGTAAGAAGCCCGGATGTACATATTAACTGTGTATTTAAAAGCCTGTCCTCCCAGACCGAGGGAAAACGATAGTAGGAGTTTTGCTGTTAAGAAGAGAGTCGTACTTTTGTGACAGATTGTTGCAGACTAAGGACTTTATCAGTTGGGAGAACATATACGTCGGACTTGATTGTGCCCCCCACTGAGTTTACTTTCATAATTTTATTTCATTTGTTAGACAATATCAATAACACCAAGTAATTATTTATTAAATCCGGTTTTGTTAAAACCAGTATGCAAATTAACCACATCATGTATTATGTAAACCTTTGAAAAATAACTACAGAGATATGATTTAACTTCAACATTTGAAGAATGAACAAATCTTGGAGGAATTTTCAATCAATCTTTTTGTTTTGTGATACATATAATTGTTTGAACTACAAAATTTCATTGACAAAATGTGACGATAGACATTCACCCAATTCAAACCATCAGTATTGCCTGGCATGTCTGACTGTTATTTGTGAGACATCACAGATGCATTCTCAGTGTTGAACTTTTGAGTAGGTGGCAGTTGGTCTGAATTGTGGCATAAAGAGCCAGGATGTTGGAAGCTGCAAATTCAGGCACATGGATGAAGGATGACTGCCCGCTTTATTAACATGGTATGCAGTTAAAGTTGGGAGAGACAATTCTGATTCTTTGCAGGCAAGACACTTATTGAACGTGGTTGAAGACGGCTGTAATATTCTTATGGGTTATGGGTGAATAAGAGAATGGAAAGAATTTGTTGGCAGAATTTTGCAGTTGGGAAATCAGTTACCCAAATCAGTTATTTTTTTCTTCATACATCAGATTAACTCTCTGCTGCCCAATTAATTTTGTTTACCAATTCCATTCTCTAAGAGTTCTGGAATTTTAAAAGATTTTAGAAAAATAAACAACCTGTTACCATTTAAAAAAACAAATTACAGTCAAAATCTATGTATTAATACTTATGTTCCTTATTTGTACAACCGTTATCATCTTGCAACACCCTCTAATTAAAAATGAGACTGTCCAAATTGTCCAAGATGAAATGCATGAGTGCACATCCTGATTATCTGGTGTTGCTTATCCACCAAATTCTTATATTTTTATGAGTGTTGTCACATCAGCTAAATAATGGATCATTCTGTTTTTATGATATAGAAAGAAAGGGAAGAAAAAAAACATGCTACATAGAAAAAATATAAGAGAATTGGAGAAAGACAGAGAGAGGGAGTGATTACCCCAATTTTTTTTTTTTTTTGTCATACATCATAAAATTCCATTAATTATGTAAGACAAGTTGATTTTCCTTTTTTGTTAATTTAAGTTTATCTATATTGAAAACTAAAAAAATAAACTTTTTAAAACTGCAGATACGAAATGGTAAGCTTGATCTTGGTAATGGTCATTCTGTCGATACAGATACGGCTATTTTTCATCCTGACAGACCAAGTAAAATTCTTCATTATGGTGGAACACGGGTTAGGTAAGTTTTTTAAAAAAATATTTCTTTGCATATTTTCTCTATTAAAGTTTGAAATTCTATTTTATCTCTTAAAACAAAATTACAAGTGGAATTTTATCATCAAATAAAAAATAAAGTAATTCACAGAAATAGGAATACAACTAATTTTATTTCTAATTCTACAATTGTTGGTAAGAAATGATGAGAGGAATGCAATTAAAGAAAGGATAAACATTTTTCATACACCAACAAATCTGTAACAGTCCCTAACTAACATGTGTGTCACCAAATCTCAAAATAGAAAAAGACTAACATGTGTGTGACCAAATCTAAAAATGGAAAAAGACTTCCATGTGTGTCATAGTTTCCAGGAAGAATCTTTTCCTATTTTCCTACCCTAAATGCTAGACCAAAATTCATCAAAAGGTAAATAAACCAAAAGTAATAAGCCCCCCCCCCCAAATTATCACACAATGTTAAATAAGTTTTATGCTTTAAGGAATTTTAGGATTAACAAACATTTTAAAAAGAATACTAAAACATTTAAGTACTCAGTACAAATACAAAAGATTTTTACTCCCACAAAAATTATTACTCCCACATCTTTTTTGTAAACTATTGTTTATTAACAAAAATGATATATAAAAACTCAATGTCTCTTTCAACTCAACCTCCTGTTATTTGTTTTAATATTTGCTTGTTTTATTTATAAATCATTTCCACATTAATTTTTTTATCATGGCACCTGGAAAACTCTTCTACCATATTGAATTACATTTCATTACAAACTCAATATACCTAAACTGCTACAACATTCATTCTACCTTTTGTAATAAATCTATTCCTGTTATTTAACCATCCTTAGATCTTTATTTAATTTTATTGGTAAAGATGAAAAAAATAAAATTTATAATTCTAATGGATCAAATAGGAGTTATATTCAAATTAAAAAAAAAAATTACTGTGAAATAAATGTTTTTAAATTGATGTTAAATTTGTTTGTTTTTTTGAAGAGTCCTCAACATGGTGGATGATGAAGATTCAAAAAAATGTATTCAATTGCAGAAAGAAATTTCATTAACTCGAAATTCCATTAATTGTGTAAGTCAAGTTGATTTTTCATTTCTTAAACTTGAAATGTTTTATATTAAATCAAATGAATTGTATACCATATATACTTGCATATCATACAACTTTCTGAGACCTGAATTTTAACTTGATATTTGGGGATTGCACCAAACACAAGACACAAACTTTGTGTAAATAATTGGCCAAGACTAGGCCTAGGCCAACTAGTATGACTAGAATTTGAAATGTTCCTAATACATCAATTTTAAAATAATTTATATTTATAGGAATTTATTGGTGGCTTATTAATAAAATTAGATGATTTGATTGACTTTTACAGTTATGTCTCTTTCATAAAAACAATAGTGATTTAAATCTATAGTAGATTGATGATAGATCAAAGAATTTTTGAGTGAAAATTACCTGTTATTTTTATTCATGTTTTCTTATACCACAAAATATGGAAATAAAATTATTATATAAGAGGGTCATATATTAATATATAACCCTCTTATATGATACTTGACTTTATACCGCCCTGTCGACTGCACCTCTGCAGAGGGGTAAGACTCCCCCAATGGGGCCACCTGTTGGCCGTGGGTGGTGACCCGTGATATTTAAGGATAGAGCCCAGGTGGATGAGCAGTTCATGACATGCAATATTCCACTTTGGCCCTATCTTGGGCTAGACGGGCGGTCGGAGAGGCCCCCTCCGATCAATCGGCTGGTCACGTCAAGCCCTAGCACCTATATGATTTTCCCAACCCTGTTGCCCTTATGGCAAGCCCCAACCCCTTTTTATCGTATGGGTGCTAGAAGGCGTGACTGAGGGTCTACATGTCCTGGGAATGACGTTAACTCTATCTGATGGTGAGGTTCCAGTTTTGGAGGTTTGGGGAATGTGGAGCACCCCTTCATCACCATTGCTCCCTGGTCCACTCTGACCCGGAGTGGTAGTACCTGTTTGGATCCCATCTATGGGTTAAATAGAAAAATGTATTTATAAAAAAATTGTATTATCCATTAAGAATTGATTTACTTCAAAACTTTATCAGCAATAAATGACCCACTGAGGTTGATATGCCGTAAAACAAAACAAAACAAACCAAACCTTGACTTTATAAATGATTTTGTCTAAGTTATCGCCAAAGGAATGTCATTAAAAAATGTTTAACAAATTTTTATAGAAAATCTTTTTTTAAATGTAGATTATTCAAAAAAAATATTTTCTATAAAAGATTTGTTAAAAATGTTCTAATGACATTCGTTAGGTTATAACTTAGACAAAATCATTTATAAATTCTTGTGGTTTTTCAGTTTATATTTCTTCAAATCCAAGGATCAATCAAAAGTTTAGCAATATTTTGGTGCAACACAATTCAACAGCACTGAATGCATTTTCTGAGGTCGTAAAAGGGGGTGAAACACACTGGACTGTCAGGTGTCAAACTTAACTGGTGCTCTCAGACTGCTACTCTCTCCAGATTTGTCTTTATAGCTTGGAGCATGATCTTAGAATCCACGGGTTTTAGGCCTAGCTCAGCCTGCCTGATTGTTAAGGTTCTTGCAACCTAAACAAAATTTCCAGAACATTTCTGCTTACTGTATTGTGATCAACTGTGCCTTCACCTTTTGCACAACAAATGTTTGTTAATTGCTTCTGCTGCAGTGTCATAGCTTAGTTTGAACTTGGAAATCAGTTCTAGATGATTTTGTTGAATTCATCAAGGTGATAAACTACACTGAACTGTGAGATGAGGACCTCGCCTGATACTCTTGGAGTACTACTTGCCGGGTTTGTCTCTCTAACTTGGACAGTTGGTTACAGTACTGTGATTAATTGTGCCTTCACCCTTCCCACAATAAATGTTTTTGGGTGCTTGTATGGCATTATGGCCCAGTTCAAATTCATAAAGCATAAAACCAGAATTATGTGGCATGTTTTAGTACACCAACTACCACTGGTACCGTTCAACAACTTGAACTGTTTTCATCCTGTAATATATGTTCCACAAATTACCATGTTACCAAAATTTGAAATGTATTTCTATGTGAAATGTCACAACCAGCAACCCGTAGCTTAAATGAGGTCAAATATTTCCTTTCTTAGAAAGCTAACAATATGATTTTAAGGTTTCATCCAGCCGTAATTATTTTTTTTTATTAGATTTTATTCGCTTTGCAAACTCCCTTTTCCTTAATCTTAATTATCTACCCAGAGCTGAATGGGTGATCCAATTTTGTCTAGTATATATATATATATATATATATATATATCTTATTATAATGGAGATTGTGTGCTTATCTGTCTGTAACCGAAACTATATTCCTACTCAAGTCACAATTCTCTTAGTTATTGACATCATATTCTCCATGATTTTATTTTTATCTAAACCTCAATTATTAATAAAATTGTCTTACATTATTAATACTGTTAACTATGTCTACATACTGACAACATGCAATTATATTTATATATACAACAAAATAGCGCTTTACAATGTGAACGGGAAGGCTAATTTGCATATTAATATTAAAAAATCGAATTTAATAAATATGTGCTTAGTATTATTGATTTCTAACTGTTTGGTTTTATTTTAATGAATATAAGCAAAAATCTCTTAAATGAATCTTAAATGAAATCCATTAACAAGAAAAAATAACTGTCATTTTATTCTTTACTTTCTCTTATAACTAAATACTTAAATTAGAAAAAATAACAATGAAAGACGAGAGTAATGGAAGAGTAAGTTTCAGTTGTTCCATTTTTTATTATACTCCCTCTGTTTCAAATCTTTTATTATACCCCCCTCTGTTTCAAATCTTTTTATCTGTATTCTTATTTAGTTTCATTAGCCTTTCTAATTTAATACAATATTTTATTACATTAAAACTTAAATACTTGCACCCGGAGGGTGCATATATTTGCTAGTATATATAATTGCTTTTGGCTTCATATTGTTTTAGTTGTATGGGTCAAGAGTATAACCCATGAGCTAACACATATCCTGGCTCTGTGCTTGAAATTGGGAACATAATCTACAGAGGTGATTCACACAGCTGATTTATTTTCAATATGATCCAGATTTTATCTTTCTTACTCTATTGTTTCTTGGCCCTCTTTGTGGGACTTAGAATACATCGACTGTATACCCAGCAGAAGAGGTAAGACCCCCCCCCCCCGCTAAAGGAGTATCCCAAGTATGACATGAAGCTCTAATTATTCTACAGATTCATCAGATCAAAAGGGAAATCATATAATAGAATTCACAATTTACCTGAATCGCAGAAAAATGAGCAAAAGTCAAAATAATAATTATCAAACCTCATCTCAAAAATGTAGACAAATAGCAATGATTAAATTCTGAATTTAGCCATGAATAATTCACCATACAAAGAATTTATTGGTGAAATATTTAAAATTTGATGAATTTACTAAAATTTACCTACACAAAATTTTTGACTCGCCTATCTACTTCAAATTCTTTTGTCAAAATTAAATTTCAGCCCATTTCTGTTTTTATTGTTTAACTTGAATTTTTTTTTGTCTTTATTTTTTTAGAATGTTGATTGTTGAATTTTCTTTTGTTAGGCCTCAAGAGATACTGTGACTAGGTCAGGTCGACAAATAAAAGCTACGTCCACACATATACACCAATATGTAAGTAAGCTATGAATAATTTATCATACAAAGAATTTATTGGGGAAAAATTTACAATTTAATGAATTTACTAAAATTAATTTACAAGTTACCTTGTAAAACTGTGGGATCAATACTATTAAAATATTGACCACTATAAAGTAAAAATAAAAAATTTTTTTTTAAATAATAATAATAATAATAAGTACCATAAATCCTCGAGTATAGTCCACCCTTGAGTATAATACACAGGGGATTTTTAGGAGGCTGTACCTCTAAAAACCTAAACCTATGGACCCCTTCTCTAACTTGAGTCAAGGAGGTCTATATAATGTCCTTTATTATTATTGTATAATGATATATTGTAATGTATGAAATGTTTTATTGGAGATTAATTTTCAGGTTTATTAACCATTAATCATAATTTGTATGTAATTAAGCCAGCAGCACTTAGCCAAACAAACATTTCTGCGCATGCGTAATACAATAATGGTGATGTTCTTAACTGTTATATGGGAATGTAAATATGTTTGCAAATTGTTTTTGTTCCATGTTATTCTGTGTTCTGAATACTTTTATTTTAATAAATGTTGCTTACTGCAAGTTATGGATGATTCTTTTATGACTTAATTGTTTTCAGGCGAAGCTTATGGTATTTTCACACTCGACATCACAAAATCTGTCTTAATAAACATTGCCAGCAAATAGAGACTCGGACATTGCTTAGAAAATATTTTTCATTTTTAACCTTGTATATAATACGCACTAAGGATTTTGACCTTTAAATTTTGGGAAAAAACTGCGGATTATACTCGAGGATTTACGGTGGTAGTAGTAGTAGTAGTAGTAGTAGTAGTAAAGGAATTATCTAGAGTTTTAAACAAACCACTTATTATTTTTGTCTTTGTCCTCAAAATCATTTTTCTTTTAGAAATTATGAATTGATATGTTAATTGGATTTTAAATTGATATGTAAATTGGGTGATCAAAATAAATTGCATTAAAGTTAGGATTTGAATTAAACACAATTATCAAAGGAAATAAAAATAACAAAAATTTTGTTTGGGTGTTTAATGAAAAAAGAAGCCAGAAATAAACTTTATTCTACTTAGTTACATGTTGAGTTACACCTGGTATCATAATCTACTTTCTTATATACAAGACAAATATCGTTTAGTCCATTCTTAACAAAGGGGTGAATCAAGTACTTTTGATAATACAGGCGGATTTTTATATCAACAATTTTGATTTAATTTAAAAAAAACTTTAACAGAAAAGTTTGTTTTTTTAACTGTAAATGTAAGTATCTATTTTAAATGTAAGTATCTTATTTTAATTTTCTGTATTCAATAAGTAATTAACACAAATGTTTTAAAATATTTGTAAAATGATTATTTTATTTTAACGACAAATAAGGCTCTGTACTTTCAGAGATCTTTTGACAAAGTGATTTTTTTATCCTGAAATATTAAGAATATTAATCAAAAGTAAATTAACAACATCATAGTTACCCTGTTTTTCTTTACACTTGCATTGTAATTGCCTTCAAAACTAATTACCAATATAAACACAATGCTTCAAGCAAATTATAAAACTCTTATATTTTATTTTAAATTTTCAGGAGAGAAAAGTTGAAGAAATTTTTTACGACTCTGAATTGGACATCTTTGCTGTCCTTACAAAAGATCATAATGATTTTTATTCATGTCCACCAAACGCTTGTCTTGAATTATACGACAATGAAACATGTAAACATTTACGAAGTATTGATGTTGATATTCCAGATAATGCAGTATGTATCTTTCTTAATATTCATTTTATTCTTTTATCATAGTAGGGATTGAGTGTATGTCTATCTGTCTGTAACCGAAACTACATCATAATACCCTCAGGAATAGCATAAGTTTATCAATAAGTATTTAATTCATAGTTATTAATCTTATCTATTGATGAGGTCTCTATGAAAATCTGGGTTAGATTAGCTTCAAAACAGCCCATATTATTAGTGCGTTTAAAATCCTGCAATGTATCTTATATATCACTAAGAAATAAAGGTTTATATAATATATGGGGTGGTTAATTGGCATACTGGTTTTAACAAAACTGGGTTTAATAGATAATTACTTGGTGTTATTGATCTCAAATATTATTGTTTTATCCTCCAATGTATTAAAGTCTATCCTATGAATTATTTTATATAGAAACCAATGAAATAAAATTAAAATAAGTGTAATCTTTTTATATGCATTCTTATTTCATTTTTTGGAGGGCAATAATTGTATATTGTTATATTGTATTACATTAGAATTTTAACCAAACAATTCAACATTTCTCTAGGCAGATTTTTCCTATCAAGAATGTTTTTAATTCTCTTGAAAATATTTCTGCATTTTCTCTGATTTGGAATTCAAACAAACAATTCACAAAATGCATTTGAGCTAGATTCTTCTTTCCAAATATTTTTTCCAAAATATTTCTTTCTTTCTTTTTCATCCATAATTTACTTTTACTAAAACTAATTCTTTTGCAACCCTTAATTATCCAAGCCTCTAATTATGTAATATATTTCTATTGTTATTGGCATTTCAGTCTTCAAAAACTATAATAAAGTTTTTGTGCCCCTGAAGGTACAGCGCCTCCTGTGACTGTGAAGTCCAGTGTTTGAAAAACATTCTCGACCACAGATGTTGCATGTGCCAGTGCTTTGTTGCCGCTGCTTTCTTTTGGACCTCTTGGCTTCATGATGTTGCTATTAAAAATCAGTTATTTTATAAATCCGAATAACGCAGATAATACTAATCATTATTTTAGTTTGTTATTCCTCTTTGGGTAAATAGCAGGTGTGTATTACCCATGAACCTGGCTTTCATATATTTTCTATCAATACTACTTTATAAAAATTAACATGTAGTACAATGGGGGTTCATATATTTTCTATCAATACTACTTTATAAAAATTAACATGTAGTACAATGGGGGTTCATATATTTTCTATCAATACTACTTTATCAAAATCATATCATAGATGACAGGGGTGAGCATCAGACCCTAGCACCAATTCTACTAGAGCATCTCCTCTTTTCACTATCTTCTCACATCAACCTTTAAAAAAAATTCTGAATTTTTGCACAGAACATATACAATATTAATACTATATCTATCTACAGATCAAATTGATTACCTCACGTCGTGTAATGGTTAGCAAGCTAGATTTGCAGACAATTGTTAGTGAGTTCAATTCTCATTGGGCACCCCATACTTCTGGCCTTGTGCCACATCTAAGCTGAGTAAATAACTTTATACAGATCAAATTCTTTTTAGTAATGCATCTGATAGATCAAAAAAAAAAATATTTCTTCTTAATTTCTTTTTCTTAACATGATTTCTTGTAGATTTCTGTCTATAAAATTTACCCTGTTTATTGATTCTATTGTTTCTTACCGTTTTTTTCTACCAACCCAACTCTGCCAATCTTGCATGCAGTACAATATTCCTGGTTAGTTTCTCCTTTTCCTCAGATTACCATACATGATTATAACTCAATTTAAAATTTACAATCATTTTGTCTTCTAATTTTTTTCTTTCTTTTTTCTTTTTATACAGATTGAACTTAATTTCTCACTTCATCTTGGCACCATCATTCAACTTTGTAAAACCCGAAATTTATTTACCTGTGATGTTTATAATCTTGTAGAATACGACGTGTAGATGATGAAACGACCAAAAAATATCACAATGCAATTTTTGGGTTGGAATTTCTTGGAAAAATGAAACATTTTTATATCATATTTCAATTTTTAATAAATTTTTTTAAGAAAACACTCTTATTGATTTTTTACTTTATTTTTACACTAGAAGCAACTACTCAGCATCACCTAGGTAGTGGGGAGAGTGAAACCCTGATGTATTGATTTGTTTACTTTTGAGATTTACAAACACTGGACATTTTTTAAGTAGAATTTCAATGCTATTTTTATGTATATTTTGATTTTTAAATATCTTTGAATATAAATCAAATTTTCATAATTTTTGCACAAAAAGCAAGAACTGGTGATATTTAATGTGTATATATATTTTGTGGAGCCTCACATCATTGAGGGGGGTGGGGGTCAACATGCAAATAAAACTGTTGAGAGGAAGGCCTCGAAACGGTGTACATTGCAATGTGGATGGCTATTTATTTCGACAGGAAGTTGTTTATTGTGTAGATTTCCTTCTGTTTTTTGATAAATGTCAAAATTTGGAGTTTTGGGATTCACTTACAATAATATAAAAGAACGGGACTGGTTGTAATTTGGTCTTTTAAAAACAATTTCACAAGTTTTATTGAAATAATGAAATCAAGAATAAAAACCAAAACAAAACAAAAAAACACAATTTTAGAAAATAACAATACTTTATATATAACAAGAAAAATACAAGTTTCAACTTTGTTGAAATATACAGGATGAGCAATGTCTTTTTTTTGGGGGGGGGGGCTTGTTAAGAAAAAAGAGTTTCTGAACATAATATCAACTGTATAGCATATGTAGGAGAGAACAGTGAAATGGAATTACAGTCCAGGTATATTAAATTCATCAAATACTTTATATTCCCCCCCCCGCCGCTCTCAGTGTGGCTTAGACTATGCAGACTGTATCCCTCTTAGAGGGTAACACTTCTTATATTATTATATGAGAAAAATATAATTATTTCTGTAAGAAAGATTTGAAAAAAGAAAAAAAAAAAAGGGTCTTTCTGACGATTTATTTCAAGTAATGTAAAAATAAATTTGGACTTTGCTTTAGTGTCATAAAGTGGATTTTCAAATCTGATTTTTGTTTCTTTTCTTAAAGTTCAGAACTTTGAACTTTTTGAATTATGAAACACATTTTGTGTGATGACAACAGAAACATGAAATGTTTTCAGTTTTGAAGAAAATAGAAGTTGGAAATTAACACCTTTTTGAATTAATCTGTGCATTTGTTTTGTGTTTGTGTGTGTGTGTGTGTGTTTTTATTTATTTTTATTTACTTGCAAATTTATTGATGTTTATTTACCAGAGATGTTCAGAAAATGGGGTGGAAGGGAGATAAATGCACAAAATCAACAAGATTTTTGTGTGTAAATAAAAGAAAATATATGGTAGACTGTATTGTAAAATTAAATGTGTATTTGATCAATCTGTGTTATCAGGGGGAGATAACTTTTAATACGTTTGATGATTCATACACGAAAATAAAATCATTAGTCATGATTTTTTAAATGTATAAAAATCACAGAAAGTATGTTGTGCAAAATTGCATATTCTTAAAGTTACATTTTTAGATTAGATAAAGATTTATCTCTAATTCAAATATTGACTTCAACATGGCACTTTCCAGACGTTTAAAATTCACTATTGAATTTTTAACTGAATAAAAATAGTTCAATTGAATTCGAGAAAATACTTTTTTTGCATCAATTCAAAGAAATATATTGTTTTTAAAAATATGGAAAAAAAAGAAAAAACATACCACAAAAATTTTTTTTGAGTTTTAAGAAAATAACTTTTAGATTTTCAAATAATTATTTTCGGGTATTAAATTTTCATTTTATTTATTTTTTTTTTTTTATGTTTTCAGGATTTGATCTTTCTAGAAAAATAAAAATTAGGGACTGGAAATTTCTTTTTATTCAAATGACCAAAAGATCACCTGCCGCTACATTCTGAATTGATAAACTTTTTTCAAGTTTTTTTTTTTAATAAAATTCATTATAAAATTCAGTCATTATTAAATAATTTGGTGAAAATTTGATGAAAATCAGACAATTCCATGATTTTTGGTAATAGTTTGAAAATTTTAAAAGATTTGTTTTTATTACCTCCCTTTCTGATTTCTAGACATCCCAATTATTTACTAAATGAAAGCTCATGTTATCCTCAGCTTTTTCCTGAACATAATTCGCAAGGTTAATGTTTATAAAACATGGAGCCATGCACAGACTGTTTCTTTTTTTTTCTTTTTTTTATGGTTTATATTTCAAATGCTGAAGACAAAGTTTTTGGGGGGTTGGGACAGATTCCAATATTTTTTTTGCTTTCGGTTTGCAAAATTGTTGATTGCATTTCATTTCTTTGAATTTGAAATTTTTTCACTCAAATGAAAATTTTCCAAATTTAAAGGCTCATTCCATAATTGGCAGTACCACTCAGCTGAAAGAAACAAAAAAGAAAAATAAATAACATTTACAAGAGAGAAATACAATTATTATAATAGGTTCATATTTCTTTCAGGCTTTCTGTCCTGCAGAAAATTCAAAATGTAACAACAAAGATTTTTGTCTTGTTGAAATCCAATAATCAAAACGTACATATAAAAATAAAATTAAAGTTGAACTTTTAAATGGTTTTTACTAAATGATTCTATCATCTGTTCAACATGAGTTATTAAATTTTCTGCTGCAAGACTTTATGAAAACCTTGTATTTTGGAGTTAAATATTATTTTAATAATAATGAAATTTATTATGTACAGTGCTTAAGTGCACCACAACTCATCAAAGTCTCATGTCTAGTACACAGAATAATGTATTAGTTTCAGGAACATGAACAGTTTCCAGTGTGCGCTTATGTGTGTGGAGAGGAGCATCAGGTATGGTGTTGGTGGACTACAGGAAGCATGGAGGCCTTGAAAGATGCAGTGTTTTGTGTGTGTGTGTGTGGAAAAAATATTTTGTTTAAAATAAACATCAATGAATAATCAATGATAATCAATTTTAAAATAATTAATTTTAACGAAATGTCAACCAACCTTGGGATATTAAATGTCTAGAGTTTTGGTTTGGTTTCTTTGTTTAAATGGTATATAAACCTTCATGGGTTATTTAATGCTAAAACCATCAACGGAAAAGAACAGTAGGGGTACTATTTAACCCATAGTTAGAGGGATGAGAGAGTTCATACGTTTCCCAAGGGTATTAGTCTGAAAGTGAACGTAATTGTGCAATTGGAGCCCAAGCTCATTCACCATGACATTGCAACCTATCATGTTACACCACAGCGATTCCTCGCCTAAAAGGTTAGGGCATTGTGTTCATTGTACATTCATATTTACATTATTTGTTTAATGCATTTTTTGCACACAATCAAATACAAATAATTTTTAGATAGATCCGTTTGACCCATAGATCGGACCCTAACAGGTACTACCACTCCGGGTCAGAGTGGACATGGGAGTAATGGCAATGAAGGGTACTCTCCTCCTCAGAGCTGCATAACTGGAGCCTATCCATCAGATTTAGTTTAGTGTCATACTCAGGATGCCCCTTTTGGGGATGGTTGTTTGCAGGGGATACAATCAGTGTATTCTAAACCTTGTCGAAAATGGGGGAAAATAGAAAGAGTATATATTGGGTTACTTGGAGGTAGGGAAGATATTTATTCAAGTCCCTACCTGACCCAAATCACCAATATTAACATTAATATATCCATGATATACTAATTCTGAATAAACGGAAGGAAAGATAAGATAATCTCATTTCACACATGAATATTTAATATATGCATAATATACATACAACAGATACAATATGCACTATCTTCTATGAACAAGCAGTATATGGAAGGGGTACAAAAATGGAAAAAGGTTTACTTTATACTAATGACGGTAAAGTGGTTATAGTAATGTTGGCTTCAATGTTCATGACAAGGCAAAAGACGACGTCTCTACTGTTCTGTGGTATGACATTATTTTAGAGTTATCTGCCCTTTTCAAAGGGATTATCCTCCTTGTCTAGCCAGTCAAATTCGCCATCTTTGACTACACACCTGCGTTCTTTAAGTTGAATAAAACCTTAAATGCCAAAAGGTATTCTCTTTGGTCTTGTTATTTGCCACATGTTCATAGAACAGAAACAAAAAAAAGAGTGAGAAGGGATCTCTGGGATTGTCATGTGACAGCCCATGAGTCACCTAATAGACATGGCCATTCTCCTGGGGAGACCATTATGCATTGTCTCCCTACAAACACAGTCTTCATGTATGTCAATGGCAATATTTAAAAATCATTAAAAATTAAATTATTTTAGATTGGCAAACATTTCAGTGTTAATGTCAGATTGCGTAATTAATTTTCAATTTAGGGCCAAGCATAAAAGAATGAGTTTGATTCAAGACAATATGATGAGGTTTTGACACAAGTTAAAGGCTACATTTATAATCCGAGCAGGATTTACCTACCTTGGCCAAAATCATCAATGGACCCAAAGTTTATAGAAATGTTAGCAGAGTTTAGTATTTTGCTCGTTAGATGAATAAATAAATACATAGATTGATGGTGGGACACAGACTAAAAAAAAATAATGTAAATTTGTTTTTCATTATCTTATTTTCTTCATTTTTCTATAGGGATTATATACGTTGTCCACATGAGAATAACCACCATTACCCACTTGTTGAAGACCCACCTGTGGGTCTAGACTTATTACCTTCAGGTATTGAATAGATTATAGAATGAAATTCCCTTTTGTGTACACTTAAAACAAAGTTATAATTTGATACATTGGGCAACAATCTAGTTTCAGTGGGCCCCATGCTTCCTGTAGTCCGCCGACACGATATCTGATGCCACTCTCCACATACATATGCATACACACTCACACATACATGCATATTACTGCTGTAAACTGTTCATGTTCCTGACACTAATACATTATTCTGTGTACTTGACATGAGACTTTGATGAGTTGTGGTGCACCTGAGCGCTGGACACAATAAATTTCATTATTATTATTACTAGCAAATATATGCACCCTCCGGGTGCAAGTATTTAAGTTTTAATGTAATGAAATATCGTATTAAATTAGAAAGTCTAATAAGAATGCAGATAAAAAGATTTGAAACAGAGTGGGGTTATAATAGAAAAATAGAAATGAAACTTACTCTTCCATCACTGCCGTCTTTCATTGCTGAATTTTACTTATTTAACTATTTAGTTAAATTAGGAAATAGAGAATAAAATTACACTTATTTTTTCTTGTTAATGAATTTCATTTAAGATTCATTGGAGAGATTTTTGCTTATATTCATTAAAATAAAACCAAACAGTTAGAAATCAATAATACTAAGCACATATTTAATAAAATCACATTTTTAATATCAATATGCAAATTAGCCTTCCCGTTCACACTGCAAACCGCTATTTTTTGTATATATAAATACAATAGCATGTTATTAGCATGTAGATATGGACAATACTAATAAAAAGGTGAAGCAATTTTATTAATAATGAAAATAATGAATGAAAATAACTATGTTAATTGTGACTTGTATAGTAATATAGTTTCGGTTACAGACAGAAAAACACACAATCTCCATTATAATAAGATTTTTTATATCCCTGGACCCTAGGCCAATTGTCTACTAAGTCGATTAGTAATTCCAGCTATGTCTACTGTTTTTTTAAACAACAATGGTAATTTCATAAAGATGTCCAGTTTGAAAAGAATCTAATTTTTTTTACAGCATAAAAAGGTGGCAAATTTACAAGGAGTTACAGATATATATATATATATATCTTATTATAATGGAGATTGTGTGTTTTTTCTGTCTGTAACCGAAACTATATTACTAATCGAGTCACAATTCCCTTAGTTATTTACGTCATATTCTCCATGAATTTTTATTCATATTTAAACCTCATTAATTAATAAAATTGTTTTACATTATTAATATTGTTGACCATATCTAGATACTAATTGCATGCAAGTGTATTTATATATACAAAAAATGGCGTTTGCAGTGTGAATGGGAATGTTAATTTGCATATTGATATAAAAAAATTTGATTTTAATAAATATGTGCTCAGTATTATTTATTTCTAATTGTTTGGTTTTATCTTAATGAATATGAGCAAAAATCTCTTCAATAAATCTTAAAAGAAATCTCTTAACAAGAAGAAATAACTGTAATATTATTCTTTACTTCCTATTTTAACTAAACAGTTTAATTAGGAAAATTTACGAATGAAAGACGGGAGTAACGGAAAATGATGGAAGAGTTAGTTTCAAAGTTGTTCTATTTTTCAATCATACCCCCTCTGTTAAAAATCTTTTTATCTAGCCTTTCTAATTTAATATGATATTTTATTATAAAATTTAACTAAAATACTTGCACCCGGAGGGTGCATATATTTGCTAGTATATATATATATATATATATATATATATATATATATGGTATTTGTGGAAAAAGTGACATACCGGTGAAAATGGTCACAGTGGTTAGTGGATTCAAGTTTCACAATGATAAGGCAGCGATATAACAAATATAAAGTGCTCAATACATTAGTAGAGCAAATTTATTATAGTAAAGGTACACAGTAATAACCTACTCGAGTTTCACCATAAGGATCTTCAGGGTTAAATCCACTGGATCAATCAAGATATTGATTAATTGCAGTCGATTAGACGTGTGTGTTTTTTCGCGATAAACGTTTGATTCAACAGTTTATCGCGAAAAAACATGTATGTGTGTGTGTGTGTGTGTGTGGTCTCCCAACTGGTTGAGCTCTCTGAAGGGAATTTTCCTGATGGTGACTGTCTCTCCCATCAAACACATATGACGTCTTTGGCGACCTTGACAAATATACCTATTTAAATATTTATCAGTTTAATTCTCATTCATGCTCATAGGTGCTGATGGTGGCCCAATTGTAAAGAACTCTGAAGTCTAGCCCCTCTGATAAGATGGGATATGTCAAAACAGTGGATGTCAGTGGATAAATAACTAATATATATATATATATATATATACACTGAACAGGATAAGTAAGAAAATATTGATTTATAAATTCAAGTTTTATAGATGTAGCTATGAATCTATCAAAGAAAGAAATTTATCCAAATTTAGTTGAAATTTTCAAAACTTTAATTGATTTTATTCTGTGTTTACCTGTTCTGTCTTTTTGTTTCCGCGTAGAACAAATATCAGTGCAATAATTCCAATCACAATCATCACGGAAAGAATGGCTATAACAACGATCAATGCCAACGTTTCACTGTCGTAAGTTCCTTCGACTTTTTTTGCTACAAAGGAAAAAATAAATAAAATAAAATAGAATAAAAGCAAATAATTTGCTTACAGAAAATAAATGAGTAAATAAGAATAATAAATGAGGTTTGTTTTGTTTTATGGCAGATCAACCCTTTTTGGGTCATTTAATGCCGAATCAAGTCATTTTTTTGTATAAGGTCACTCAGTCTGCTACTGGTACGTTGTAACCCAATTTTACCGGTTTCATAGTCAGATCATCGGCGGCTAAACCGATAACTCCACAGATTTTGTTTGGTAAGGAGGGTGGCTAGACAACCTGCAGAATGAAAAACAAGGCCTGTAAAATAGCATTAGGAAGCTCTTGCTCAATGGCTATCTAGCCCATTATTTCTAAAGTGAAACTCCTCATCATGGCAGGGTTGTGTAAACTTGGTGGTGTCAGATCCATGCTGTTGGGAACTTAAGTTCCTGGTAGGGTCACACAAGGCGGACATGTCTGTCACCCAGTGATATTAGAGTCACAAACCCAGCCAAAGAGGGACTCTGGCGAAAATCCAAAGTGCATCTCCATCATCGTCAGGAACCAACGGCTTTTGGTTTACTTGTCACCAAATGTGAAAAAATCTGCGGCAAACAAGGGCATCTCCTTCTCATGATTGAGATATGCATGTGTAGTTTGGGGACCGCTTGTGAATTTCATTTTTCCTTGATATTCTTTCCATAAATTCACCCCAGAGGTGAATTCATTGGCTGGAGCCGGCTCAACAGACCCAGGGTGAATGCCATAACAGAAAGAAGTTATTTTGATATCAGATTTCTTACAGCTTCAATGGTCACCCATCTAATTTTTGAATAGGTTAATCGTTCTCTTAACTTTGGTGAGAAAACTGGAACCGGTCCTTTCAACGTGAATTGACCGGAACTAAAATGATAAACGAAATGATGTTTATTTAAATGTTTATTATGATTAGACAGGGTTGGCGAGACGCCTGCCGTACAGGAGCTAAGCAGCTCAATAATGAGATAAACAGGATTGCAGAGCGCGACGTCTTCGTCGTCATGAACAACCAAATGCAGATGGGAATTTCTTCTGCAATATGTGTGACCACATCTGCAAGTTCAGAATTGGACTAATGAGCCACCATAGGGTCCACATCGTCGTCTGCTACAGACTTTCAAAAGAAAGAAATTATAATTAGAAAAAGATTTAAGAGATTCTTACCTCCATCTTCCGGTGAATTTCTTTCCTGAAAGAAAAAAATAATCTTATCAGATTCGCTTCATTGAAAATGAATTAATCTACAATAAAAATCGTCAAAAGGTGGAAGTGTTTAGATTTCAATCAGCAGGTGCGGAAGTTAAACACAAAAAGAAAATGAAATGTGAGATTGTGTTTGTTTCTCATCTTTATATTAACTAGCAAATATATGCACCCTCCGGGTGCAAGTATTTTAGGGAAGAAAAAGGAGATATTACACAGAAAAATATAATAAGAGAGAGAGAGAGAGAGAGAGAGAGAGAGAGAGTAGGGTAAAGAAAGAAAAAACAAGAACAAAAGAAGAAAGCCAATGTATTTCAGACCGGAAGCTGAATGAGGCACCTAGCAGTCAAATTATGTGGTTCGGTCACAATTTCAAATGAAACAAAACATCGCCTTGTGTTTGTGTCATAAAAAATTTGCCGCGTTCAGCGTCGAATTTTCTCAAAATGGCTTCCTGCTCGGCGGCCATGTTGGTTGTGGAAGTCAGTGGTAAAAAGGAGTGAACAAGATTGGTGGGGACAAAATGTCTATGATGTAATGTTATTAACCATCTGGCTAACTGCAACTTTGAGCAATATTTTGATTTCCATGTGTCTAACACAAAGTCAGAAAACAGCACAGCTCACATGACTTTCGGAAACTTTCTTTTTATCTTTATTTTTACACCCAGATTTATTGGTGTATGGAACAAATTACCTGCATCAGTCGTTAGCTGCCGAGACACAACCGAGACACTACAAGACCTCCTTGCTTCATCCAATTTGACAACAATATACCTGATATACCCACTCTACACACACTCACATATATTATGACTTTTCATTTTCCTCACATTAGTACATTATTCTATGTACTATACATGCACCATTGAGTTGTAGTGTATTATTATTATTATTATTATATTATTATTATGCATGAAAAAAGTGGTGCATACGTACATTGAATAAGACTCTTGCAACACTGTAAAGCCGACGTGAAGTATTTTCAGTGACCTGTAGAGAAAAAAATGAATCTTTTAAACGAAGTTATAAATAACGTGTAATATTAAAACAATTATAGTTTGAAGTACATGAAATGGTTAAGAGTGCGACGGTTTATTCTCTAAGCAATTCTTTAAACGTATCTCATTCAAGAAACAAATTCAAGCGTGTCCAGACTCTTCATACAAACAGTAAGAAGCAATACCCTCCGTTGCTTTAGCGACATATCTGGATTTAAAAGTAAATCCACCAAGTGAATTTATTTCTTTCCTTATAATAACCTAATATCTAGACGCATTTTCTGTCCGCCAGACGTTCGTTTTAACATACGTTTTGCACCTAACAAGTACACGATATGTGTATATACAGAATCCTAAGAAATTCGATGATAGGAGTGAGAAGGGTCAGCCGGGTTATATGATAGAAGTGAGTAAATGCTCGTGTGAGCACGTGTTTATATATTACCTCCCAAATTACATATTTTGGTCTTATTTCTTACTAACACGATGAGTGCGTCAACTCCTTAGATATTAACAATATCAAATGTAATGAGCACCCTACAAAACAGCAGCTGTACAACCACTTACCACCCATCTCATAAATCATCCAAGTAAGATGAGCAAGACATACCGAAGAATTAAGAACCAGCTCATATATATTTACCAACCCCTCCGCACGAGCAGGATGCGACACAAGGTCAATTTCTTAAGTGGAGTTTAAAAAGGTTTGAATTCAGAGTTTTCCTTCTCCTAGACCGGTTGCCTAACCAAGGTTAAAGAGCCCAGTCTGCCCTACTATTTACCCATAGCTGGAGGGAGAGTAGGATTCATACCTTTCCCAAGGGTATTAGCGCTAAGTGAAATGCAATTAGCACGTCCAGGATTTGAACTCGGGGAGACGAGTCCATTTCCCATGACTTTAACCATTACACAACGCGCTTCCTATTCATAAGTGACATTTTCCAGTGAACTAGTACACATTGACGCATAAGTGTTGGCCAAACAACAAAATCTTGCATTCATCAACTCTGTGCGGACACTGGATGCCTAGAGGACCTACCAAGAATCAAATGAATCCGCACTTTCAGCACACTTTTATGATGATGTCAGCCTTATAAAATGAATGGAAAATTCAATACGCAACATAAACACGCGCATAAGTCACTTACCGTAATGTAAACGACGGTTCCGACTAGCTCGGACTTTTCAGTCGACTTTAACATCAACGATGCTTTAGTGTAGCCATTTTGTGCTGGTGTTATCTTCAGTTGAAATTTAGATTTGTGTTTACTCGGCAGAACTAGAAAAGAAAAATTGAATAGAAAAATATTTTCATTTCAAACACACAATAAGATATTTCATCAACATTTAAAATATTTCTCATAGACGACACATTATGGAATTATTTTGTTTGTTTGTTTGTTTGTTTTACGGCATATCAACCTCAGTGGGTCATTTAATGCCGATAAAGTTTTGAAATAAATCAATTCTTAATGGATAATACAATTTTTTATAAATACATTTGTTCTATTTAACCCATAGATGGGACATTAAAAATCCCACCAAAATTAATCGATATTTGAATATTTGGGTGAGTCAAATGTTTTACAATATTTTGGTGCGTACTTGTATATCATATAATCGGAGCAGATTAAGCCGTGGAAAAAGGTACCCGTTGTGGTTGGTAGTATCGTGGTAGTTGGTGTGATGACATGTTGTGCATTGTATCACTCCGTGAGGGATTTGAAAACCGCACACATGAATGTACAACGTAGTCTAATTTAGAAACTTATGCTTTACAATTTCAAACTGGTCCATAACACCACGTAAACAACAAAAAACATTTGTTGTGCGAAAGGTGTTGGATTATCGAGGTACAAGATATATGCAAAATCGCCTCTTATATTTGTAGACTTTCCCCAAATCAACAGCAGGCATTACCCAATAAAAACACCCACATATAATACATTTATAGTTGTTGGTAACTGCCCTGAAATCAGTTGCTAACTGGATTTATTACCAGAAGGAACATTACAGGTGAAGAGATCTACTCAGACTAACCAATTTTCTAGCGAAGATTTCAAGAAATACTTCAAATTTTATGCCACAAGGAATATCTACTGAAACTCAACTCAATACCAACTGAGATTTACCAACAGTGAAACTAAACTAAAACCTAAAAATGGTGACCAGGGTTGTAGCAAAAGGTGAAAGTACGGTTGATCGCAGTACAGTAACCAGATGATCCAAAAGGTTTCGTTTATGTTGCAAGAAACTCGACGATAAGTCAAGGTCATGTTGGCCTAAAAGGCATGGATTCTAAGGCCGTGTTCCAAGCTATACTAGCAAATCCAACGAATATCAGTTGAGCCCAGTATCTCATAGTCCAGTATGGTTTATTACGTTCACTACATCATCAAAAGTATCTGGAGATGCAGAGTTATCACTCACATTACAAAAATATTACAAAGCTTTTCATCCAGCCTCGTATATCCAAATCAACATTGAAAAAAAAATTAGGAAATTATAACGCGATAGAATTAAAGATAGACTCTTTGCGTAATGTAATGATTAGTCGGGGAGGCTAGCAAACTATTACGAGAGAGACTGATTCTCACTGGGTGTCTCATATTTCTGTCTTTGTCCTAATTGGAGGAAAGTTTATTAAATAACATGATAAAATTAAAGACGTACCAGCAGAAATTTTGAATTCCATCTTAGCATTCAATGAATCACCGTCTTTGGCTTCGATCTCCATTGATGGACCACCACCGGAAGATTTTAATAAAATGGGAACATTCTGAAAAAGAAGGAACGGAAAAAGTTAAATTTGAAAGTGTTAGTCATTCCTTAAATTAAATGGAGCATATGACCTTTAGGCACCCCTTTTGTGATCTCGATTTATAAAGGACATGTTTTTCATTTACACCATCAAAATCCGGTTGTTTGTTTAGAGAGTTTTTTAATTATAAAACTAACGACTAACCGTAACCCCTAACAACCGGATATTTTTGATGTTCTTATGAATCGAGATCTCAAAAGGGGTGCCTAAAGGTCATATGGTCAATTAAATCGATAACACACAGATTTCTAGGTCATTTTATTTTAAATATTTTATGAAAACAGACAATTTATTTAATTAAACACAATCAAAATTTAACTCCAAGTTTGAAAACCCGAGTAAGTTTGAAAACTCTGGGGTAGGAAGAGGTTTTGGGTGTTTTAAGATTTAATTTAGCTGTATATTCTTGTTGCGTGTCCTTATGGGTTTTTTTATTTTTACCTCATCTTATTTGGTGTTTGCGCTGAAAAAGAAGGAACGAAAAGGAAAGAGACAAAGTTAGGGGGTAATTTTATGATTTAGAATTATTGACCGGGCCATAGTCGCCTGTAGCAAGGGAATATCTCCCTAGTTAGTAGGAGCGACTAGACCCAGTTACGGCCTAAACTCGAAATGGCTGAGATATTCTTTTTGGGATTGGGTGTCAGTCCTTTTTGTCGCACATGTGCGGAGGGTAGTTTTGGTTACATAATCTAGATAATCTCCATTAAAATAAGAATCGTGTTTGAAAGAATTAATGAATAAAACTTACTTCTTGTACACTTTCCACATCCGCAGTATAAGTTGGGACAAAACATTTTCCTCCAAATGCTTTTTGACAAGCTAAATGGTTGAATTGTGGACCCAGGTCGTCTCCATCTGACACGGTTATCGTCAATGTTGTCGTCGATGTGAGTTGTTGCAATTTTCCATTGTCCTGTTGAAAAGGAAAATCAAAATAAATACGAGCGCTGTTGTTAATACTGCCACGGATAACAGGTTCTCCCAACTAAGACCAGTGATTCACCATAGATAGATAGATAGATAGATAGATAGACAGAGAGAGAGGGGAGAGAGAGAATGCTGAAGATTTTTAAGTAGAATTTCAATGTTATTTCTATGTATATTTCAATATTTAAATATCTTCGAATAAAAATCAAATCTTCACAATTTTTGCACAAGAAGCAGGAATCTGTGATATTGAATGTGTGTATATATATATATATATATATATATATATATAAGTAAAAGTAAAGTCGTCGGGGCGGCCTAAAGTCGGTATCAGCCAGTCAGCGAGGGAGTCTATCCCCTTTTCAATAGCACTAGACCAAGGAGATTTATTTTAGCATCTGAGGTGGAGTGCCACACCTACCATCAGCTCCTCACTTTACCGCACAGATCCCTGTGCTACTCATTCGCTGAGTTGGCGAGGGCCGGTTTCGAACCAAGAACCTTGTGATTCCTAGCGAACACTCTACCGACTGAGTTAAACCGATATAATATATATATATATATATATATATAATATATATATATACATACATACATAACTGCCCTTTATATATGTAGAGATAAATTACTGAAAAGTTAATTGATATCATAATTTCATAACCTACGTGTATAATGATCGGAACTTGAAATTTCCTTGAGTTAACATTCAATGTTTCATAATCAAATGTTTTACGAAGATAAACTTTTCCAGTTTCATTATGGATTTCCAAATGCTCAGCAACCTGAAATTAGATAGATAGATAGATAGAACAAACATATGCATATATAAATGTTGGTAGGTTAGTTATTTTTTTAATGGCATACTAACCCGTGTGGGCTATTTAATACCATTTTTGAATATATGATTTGTAAGTGAATTGTTTGTAGGTAAACATTTTTCGGTACCATTATAGTATGTGGCCTACCAAATCATGTCTCTCTTATAGTATGTGGCCTACGAAATCATGTCTCTCTTATAGTATGTGGCCTTCCCTAAAAAGCATATTATAAGGTTATAATAACTGCCAATCCTAATCCTAACCCTATTTCAGAATTTTAGAATATTTTAGAATTAGATAGATCTCTGATTCATGTAAATTATGGATAAATTCTGTTTTAATTATTCTTAATTACTATATACAGCTTATGACTGAATTGCATTTTTTTAAATTGAATATATGTTAAAAATAATTAGTTTCAATAAATTGCCTACTACTTATATCTATAAATATACTCTTACTGAGGTAGGACATATTTGAACCTGGTAGGCCACATACTATAACGGTACCCATTTTTCTTTGGTTTCGTTTCATAAATTGGTAGAAATAATTTGCATTAACTTCATGTATATTGATAAATTAAATATATAATTTCATGTGTATTAATAAACTGGTAGTTGATCCTCAGCTACCAATAAAATAAAAAGCCTTCTAGCACCCACAAAATAAAAAGGGTTGGGTGTTTGCTATAAGATGAATTTGAAGAATACGGTCGTGACAATCATATAGGTGCTAGGACTTGACATGATCAGCCGATTGACAATATCGGACATCTTCGTCTAGCCCAAATAAGTGTCCATGTGTGTGTGATAATTTTCGTACAATATATCACTTTGCAATACATTTATGGCCATTTTAAACTAAGCACAACACATCAAAAACTATCACACTAATCGAATTGTATTTTTCTTCCTTGATTGTGTGGGATTTAAAAAATAAATAAATTGTTACAACAATTTTAATGAAAAAGCAATTAATCCTTAAAACCTTAGGAACCATATATATATATATATATATATATATATATATATGTTGAAAAAATAAATAAAGGAAAGAAAGTATAGAATGGATAAAATAGGATATTTTAATCAATTTTACTTACACGTGTTTCGGTCAGGGGTTTATCTATGTGTACATTATTCAAACTATTATTATTTTTAAATAACCATATGAAATGAAATAATAATAATAGAAAAATGTAGAAATGTTCCGCACACAAAGAAGTATCGACTTCCTCAGAGTAAATCCTTATTTTTTTAAATAAAATTCATTGGAAAGCGGAGAATTTTTGAAATGTTCGAAAAAAGAATGTTATATATATATACTCTAGACAAAACGTGAACCGTTCGGTCACCCATTGAGCTCTGGGTAGATCATTGGGATTAAGAGAAAGTGAGATTTCAAAGCGAATTAAATAAATAAAAAAAATTTAAAAAAAACGTCGAAGAATTTTAAAAAAAATCAAAATAATTTTGTAAGATTTCTAAGAAAGGGAAAGTTTGTGCTAATTTAAATTTAATGAGAACCAAGATGTTGAAGCTACTGGCTCGCTGTTTATGAAATTTGACATACAAATACCATATCTCTCATTGTCTACACTCGATGAGAAACTAACATATATAACGAGGAGGTAATCAAGATTTATATAGAGAGGTGAAAAGTGATAGGCAGAATGTGAGTGGAAGACGAGTCAGTTTTTGACTTAATTGCAAATTACGACAAATTAGAACCAATTAAAACAGTATTTTTCAAACATAACTCAATCTTAGAATTAATATAACTTTTGTGTCATTAAACTAAACAGTAAAAAACCCTTTAGGACACAAAGATTGATTCACTCAGCTTAATAATAAAACACACATTATATATATATATATATATATATATATATATATATATATATATATATATATGACCCCCATGGCTTAAAATCTGTAAATATTGTTATATTTGGGCAGTGGGGAGTGCTATTAATTTACTCTGAATATCTCAAATAATTGAGTATTTGAAATAAATAAATATATAAATATATATAGGGATAAACACAGAGGAACACTGGACAATAAAAAAAAAAGGGTCTGTTTTCAACTGCCTTAAAAGGAATAAAGAATTCATCATTCGCATCTGATGATTGGGAACACTAGACATTTGGTCTAGGCTTCCTGAAATAGGCTATTATGCAGAAAATCTAAATCTTCTGTTATATTTTTTTACGTGTGTGTGTGTGTGTGTGTGTGTGTGTGTGTGTGTAGATTACTCATAAATAACACGTATCAACAAAGTCTCATGACGGATCTAAATGAGTATTTTATTTACAAAAATGCAATGGGCGGTTTTTACATCCGCCAGTTTTATATGAAATATCCACTCGTGTTCATTGTGAATGTTAGAATCGTACAATGGCCATTGTTCATTATTGGCCAACAGGATTGGTCATCCTCTTAACCCTTTTCAGATTTGGAATAAATTATCAAAAGTCAATACAAACAAACTTGTGCATGAATCAACTTCATTGTTAACAAGACAAAATGATTTTTTTATTTTTATTTTAAGTAGCTTAGTGGGATTATATTATTCTAAGGATCGACACAGTTTTACCGGATGTCACAGAATTGGTTGCACATGTATAAATATGTAAGACAGGAGCAAATAATTTTGAACCTAATTATGATTATGCAAAGGATGTAACTGTCCTTAAAGATCGTCTTTGATGAAATCTAAAAATAGAAAAAGTTTCACGTGTGTCATCATGTCCAAAAATAAATTTCCTATTTTGAAAAAAAATAAATAAATAGAAATAGAATTTTTTTTAAATAAAAAATTTTAAAAAAAAAAAATTTAAAAATAAGAAATTTAAAAAAAAGAAGAAATAAAAAAGGAAGAAATTAAAAAAAGAAGAAATTAAAAAAAAGAAGAAATTAAAAAAAAAAGAAATTAAAAAAAAAAGAAATTAAAAAAAAGAAAAAAAAAAATTTAAAAGAACTAAAAAAAAAGAAATTTAAAAAAAGAAATTTAAAAAAAGAAAAAAAAAAAAAAAAAGGAATTTAAAAAAAAAAAAAATTAAAAAAAAAAGAAATTAAAAAAAAGAAGAAATTAAAAAAAAGAAGAAATTAAGAAAAATTAAAAAAAAGAAGAAATTAAAAAAAGAAGAAATTTTTAAAAAAAAATTTAAAAAAAGGAAATAAAAAAAAAAATTTAAAAAATAAGAAATTTAAAAAAAAAAAAAGGAAATTAAAAAAATTAAATTAAACAAGGTTAATGAATAAACCCAACGTTCAGGCCACTATAACCTTTGGGTTCTGTTCAGGTGTTATTTTTTCAGCTTTCGACGATTACCCATGAATTCAAACACCTGAACAGAGCCCAAAGGTTACAGCAGCCTGAACGTTGTGTTTATGCTTAATAAAGATGAGGACAACAGTCCGAAATATCAAATTATTCATATCAAGCCTCATCTCATAAATACAAACAAAATTACTTATTTTAAGGCAATTAAAAAACACTTAGACAGAGCCAAGGTTACATTGGCCTGACTGTTGCGTTTAAACGCAATAAAGATGAGGACAACAGTCCGAAATATCAACTTATTCATATCAAACCTCATCTCATAAATACAAACAAAAAAGATCAGTGGGTCTGGATATTCAGCTATCCACTTCCTATTCAAATAGCAATCCAGTGGAAAAAGAAAATGGGTGTTAAATACTCCAGGCTGAATCAAAACTATCAGTGGAGATTTTTACGACGGTAACCAAGTTTTATCCTCAAGGAAATTCAGGATTGACACACAAGCAACCAATTAAAAATAAGATAAAACATTTACGTACACTACATCAAGAAAAGTTACTCGAAGCAATACGTTTTTGTCTTAAGAAACAACTAGACATAAATGTAAATATGAATGTACAATAAACGCGATTCTCTAACTTCTAGGCATAAAATAATCCTAGACGGGTTGACATGCCGTTAAAATTAATCAAATCAAAACACAGACTGACCTTGGATTGAGCAGCAGGAGAAATCTTGTAGGTAAGTTGTCGGTTACTTCCTGAATCCTTATCGGTTGCCATTACTTTTACAGGCAAAATCGAATCAACTGGCGTTAACTACAATAAAAAGAAGAAAAAAAGAAATACATGAAATGATCGATTATATCAATACTCTTGTGCATTAATCTTTCGATCGTTATCATCTTGCAATACCCTTTGGTTAAAATTAAGATCGGGAAATGCAAAAATGTAAATCCTGATTATCTGGTGTTGCTTATCCCTCAAATTCTTATTTCTTATGAGTGTCGACCCCTCAGTTAAATAATGGCCCATTCCGTTTTTATCAAAGAAACAAAGGGAAGAAAAAGGACATACTATACAGAACATATATAATAAGAAAGAAAGAAAGAGAGTAGGAGAAATATAGAGAGAGGTGGTGAGTGCATGGAAGCGATAAAGCTAATCTGTTTCAATCGAACATAATGAAAAAGATGAAAAGAAGGAAAGAAAGAAGAGTTAAATCAAGATAATTATGATTTTTACATAGTGAACTATTTCGCAATAGCTCTTAAATAAGCCCACCAAGCGTAATAATTAAGTTATCATACTATGGTATATCCATAGGTCCTGCTAGTTTTGTTTTAATATTCAAACTGAGAAAACAAATAAATATATGACACTTTAAAACAATATTTATGTTAATCATCAGATTTTGTCAACGTTTATTCCTTTCTATAGAAAAATTAAATAACAATGAGAATATGAAACAAACTTAAGGTGCCGTTATAGTATATGGCCTACCCGGTTTGAATGTGGCCTACCTCAGTAAGACTATATTTATAGTAGTAGGCAATTTATTGAAACTAATCATTTTTCACATATATTCAATTTCAAGAAATGCAATTCAGTCATAAGCTGTATGTAGTAATTAAGAATAATTAAAAAAGAATTTATTCATAATTTACATGAATCAGAGATCTATTTAATTCTAAAATATTCTAAAATTCTGAAATAGGGTTAGGGTTAGTAGTTAATATCATAACCTTATAATGTGCTTTTTATGGTAGGCCACATACTATATGCGAGACACGATTTCGTAGGCCACATTTTACATACTATAAGAGAGACAGGATTTCGTAGGCCACATTCAAAAGGTAGGCCACATACTATAAGAGAGACAGGATTTCGTAGGCCACATTCGAAAGGTAGGCCACATACTATAAGAGAGACAGGATTTCATAGGCCACATACTATAAGAGAGACAGGATTTCGTAGGAGGATTTCGTAGGCCACATTCAAAAGGTAGCCACATACTATAAGAGAGACAGGATTTCGTAGGCCACATTCAAAGGTAGGCCACATACTATAAGAGAGACAGGATTTCGTAGGCCACATTCGAAAGGTAGGCCACATACTATAAGAGAGACAGGATTTCGTAGGAGGTACTATAAGAGAGACAGGATTTCGTAGGCCACATTCGAAAAGTAGGCCACATACTATAAGAGAGACAGGATTTTGTAGGCCACATTCAAAAGGTAGGCCACATACTATAAGAGAGACAGATAGGCCACAAGGTAGAGAGACAGGATTTCGTAGGCCACATTCGTAGGCCACATACTATAAGAGAGACAGGATTTCGTAGGCCACATTCAAAAGGTAGGCACATACAATACTATAAGAGAGACAGGATTTCGTAGGCCACATTCCACAGGATTTCGTAGGCCACAAAGGTAGGCCACATACTATAAGAGAGACAGGATTTCGTAGGACAAGAGAGACAGGATTTCGTAGGCCACATTCAAAAGGTAGGCCACATACTATAAGAGAGACAGGATTTCGTAGGCAGAGACAGGATTTCGTAGGCCACATTCAAAAGGTAGGCCACATACTATAATGGTTCCCAAATTAATTGGGTAAGTCAAAGATTTTTGCAATATTTTGATGACCTGAGGTACAGCTCTTTCAAATGAGTTTGTCCGGATCATGAACGTGACGGACAACACTGGACTGTGAGATGCCGGATTCACCTGATACTCTCCGAGTGTTACTAACTGGATTTGCCTCTATCATTTAGAGCACGGCCTCGCAATCCACGATTTTGGCTTACTTGATCTTGATTGATCACCGAGGTTCTTGCAGGTCGGGCTTAAATTTCTTCAATCATCTGGTCACTGTATTGTACAACAAATATTTTTGGTTTGCTTCCGCGATGTTATGGTCCAGTTTGAAATTGGAAAGGCCTAAGTTTCCGAATTAGACTACATTTCACGTTCATCTATGCGGCTTTCAAATCCACACCGAGTTAAGCCATGAACGAGGGTGTCAGTGCACCCACTACCGCGATACTACCAACCACAGTGGAGGAGGTACAGTTTGAAATTGGAAAGCCCTAAGTTTCCGAATTAGACAACATTTCACGTTCATCTATGCGGCTTTCAAATCCACACCGAGTTAAGCCATGAACGAGGGTGTCAGTGCACCCACTACCGCGATACTACCAACCACAGTGGAGGAGGTCCAGTTTGAAATTGGAAAGCCTAAGTTTCCGAATTAGACTACATTTCACGTTCATCTATGCGGCTTTCAAATCCACACCGAGTTAAGCCATGAACGAGGGTGTCAGTGCACCCACTACCGCGATACTACCAACCACAGTGGAGGAGGTACAGTTTGAAATTGGAAAGGCCTAAGTTTCCGAATTAGACTACATTTCACGTTCATCTATGCGGCTTTCAAATCCCACACCGAGTTAAGCCATGAACGAGGGTGTCAGTGCACCCACTACCGCGATACTACCAACCACAGTGGAGGAGGTCCAGTTTGAAATTGGAAAGGCCTAAGTTTCCGAATTAGACTACATTTCACGTTCATCTATGCGGCTTTCAAATCCACACCGAGTTAAGCCATGAACGAGGGTGTCAGTGCACCCACTACCGCGATACTACCAACCACAGTGGAGGAGGTCAGTTTGAAATTGGAAAGGCCTAAGTTTCCGAATTAGACTACATTTCACGTTCATCTATGCGGCTTTCAAATCCCACACCGAGTTAAGCCATGAACGAGGGTGTCAGTGCACCCACTACCGCGATACTACCAACCACAGTGGAGGAGGTCCAGTTTGAAATTGGAAAGGCCTAAGTTTCCGAATTAGACTACATTTCACGTTCATCTATGCGGCTTTCAAATCCCACACCGAGTTAAGCCATGAACGAGGGTGTCAGTGCACCCACTACCGCGATACTACCAACCACAGTGGAGGAGGTCCAGTTTGAAATTGGAAAGGCCTAAGTTTCCGAATTAGACTACATTTCACGTTCATCTATGCGGCTTTCAAAATCCACACCGAGTTAAGCCATGAACGAGGGTGTCAGTGCACCCACTACCGCGATACTACCAACCACAGTGGAGGAGGTACAGTTTGAAATTGGAAAGGCCTAAGTTTCCGAATTAGACTACATTTCACGTTCATCTATGCGGCTTTCAAATCCACACCGAGTTAAGCCATGAACGAGGGTGTCAGTGCACCCACTACGCGATACTACCAACCACAGTGGAGGAGGTCCAGTTTGAAATTGGAAAGGCCTAAGTTTCCGAATTAGACTACATTTCACGTTCATCTATGCGGCTTTCAAATCCCACACCGAGTTAAGCCATGAACGAGGGTGTCAGTGCACCCACTACCGCGATACTACCAACCACAGTGGAGGAGGTACAGTTTGAAATTGGAAAGGCCTAAGTTTCCGAATTAGACTACATTTCACGTTCATCTATGCGGCTTTCAAATCCCACACCGAGTTAAGCCATGAACGAGGTGTCAGTGCACCCACTACCGCGATACTACCAACCACAGTGGAGGAGGTCCAGTTTTTGACCGCTTGAACTGATACGGTCACGTGATACATCATGCTGCAAACTAGCGTTAGGTGTGTGGTCTAATGGTTAGTGTCGTAGGAAATGGACACGTCAACCCGAGTTCAAATCCTGGACGAAGCTACAGTTCACATAGCGCTAATACCCTTGGGAAAAGTATGAATACAACTACTCTCCCTCCAGCTATGGGTAAATAGTAGGACAGACTGGGCTCTTTAACCTTAAAGGAAAAGGAAAACTGAATTGAAACCTATTAAATCCGCTTGGGGTGGTCACTACTAGAATAGGCTCAGTCCTAATTAGTGATCTATTTCACTAATTTCTAGCACGTACCAAGATATTGCAAACTCTTTGATTCAAGATCCTATATCAACGTCTTATACTAAAATTCATTGAAATGGAATGAAAATTTTAAAGATTTTTTGGTCATGTGACTTACCTCGTTTACATCAGCCGAATTTATATTATCTTTGGCCAACTGTGGAGCATTGTCATTAACATCTCGTATCAACAAACTTACATCGTACCAATACTGAAATAAACAAAACGAATGGCATAGTAGTAGTAGTAGTAGTAGTAGTAGTAGTAGTAGTAAGGATGGCAGTAAGTAAGCAAAGTCGACGGGGTGGCCTAATGTCAGTATCAGTCAGACAGCGAGGGAGTTTATCCTATTTTCACTAGCGATAGACCAAGGAGATTATTTTTGCGTCTGAGATAGAGCGCCACACCTACCATCAGCTCCTTACTTTACCGCACAGATCTCTGTGCAACTCATACGTTCAGTTGGCGAGGACCGGTATCGAACCAGGAACCGTATGATTCCTAGGCAAGTGCTATACACAGTGAGAATACAATCTGAATTTTGTTTTGAGAATACAATCTGAGAAATGGCATTCTGTTTTTTTTTTTTGGGGGGGGGAAAAAAAAAAACAATGCCATTTCTCAGATTAATGGACCATGAACAGAAGCAAAGAAAAGAGAAGTATCGATCCCGATTGATAGATTATTGATCATATGGAAATCGGATTTGAGGTAAGACAAAGCGAACATTCCTTGAATCTGTAGATGTGTAGTTGCTAATATACGGCTGCACCACTTGGACTCTAACGAAGCGCTTAGAGAAAAGGCTACATGGGAGCTGCATAATGATCCTACGTGTTGTCTTGAATAAATCTTGGAAGCAGAACCATACAAGAAAGCGGCTGTATGGACACTTGCCTCCTATCACACAAACTATCAAAGTAAGACGAAGAAGATATGTTGGGCACTGATGGAGAAGTAAGGACGAACTCGTGTGACATTCTCCTGTGGACACCAACACATGGACACACCAGTGTAGGCCGACCAGCAAAAACCTACATCAATCAGCTCTGTGCGGATTCTGGATGCTGCGCGAAGGACATCCCAGGAGTGATGACTGATAGGGACGGTGTTGCCAAGGTGACCTGATGATGACATAATCATAAATAAACCAGCTTCATTTTCCGCAAAAAGATTTGTTCTCTTACAACAGACTTTTATTGAAAGTTTGCATTTTTAAGATTTATTTTACAAAGAAATGACAATTTTTGAAAAGTGGATCTATTTTTCAGGATGTGACTTAACAATATCAATTGTACAATTTAAATGTTTGGTTAATTAGAATCTTTTTATTGTGCGAGAAAAATATTCGACCGTCTTCCCCATTGGCCAGAGTTTGATACTAGAGGGCGCAACAAGTCTTTGAAAGGAGTTACTATTGGAAACATAAAAACAGACATGCTAAAATGCAATCCTCTTTTCAGTTTCATGTAATAATCGATTTCTTTCTAGAGACAAAGAAATACCAGGACGTGAAGGCTGACACGTTTAAAAATCAAAAGTTATTGGGTTTTTTTCCCCAGCTGAAATTTAACTATATACATTTCGTATAAATGCAACAAATGAAATATGATTTTTTTAAAAATTCCCAGAAGATGAATTTCACGAACTTTTCACGTTACATTTAGGGATTATCTGAAAACAAAGCACATGATCGCACCATATATATATATATATATATATATATATATATATATATATATATATATATATATATATACGGGGTGTAGTTTATTGTCTTTGGCTAAGTGGTTAATACGCTGCTTTGAAACCAATGACGTTTTTCTAGGGCACTTTGATTTGAGGATAAGCGGCTAATACACTACTTTGAAACCCATGGTAACACGTCTTTTAATTGTAGAGTATACATTAACACCAACACACCCCATATATATATATATATATATATATATATATATATATATATATGCTTTTGTGTGTGTGTGTGTGTGTTGATTTAAGATAATCTATAATGTAACGTGTTCATAAAATTGAGGTCCTAACGAGACACTTTACCCTGAGGAAATGTGTGAACTAAAAAGCGTGGCCAAGAGACATTTGCAGATTAAGAAAAATAAATATGAATAAAAAGAGAAAACGAAATAAAAACGAAAAATAAAAATGAAATGAAAATAATTTTTTAAAAAACCCAGAGATAAACTTACTTTTAAATTTTGATTCTTGTAAGGAACACATTTCAAGCGAAACTGATCGATGATTGTATCATCAAAATATGAATCAGTGGCGCCCTGGTGATTAGAAAGAAAAAAAATCAAAACAAAATATTATTTGTGATTTTGATGTATTTTAATGATTAACATGAATTGATTTATTCAAAAACATCAGTATAATGGATTTTCTTACCAGCCGTGGGGAAAGAAAGGTGATTGATCCGAGTGCACATTTATTGGATATATATATATATATATATATATATATATATATATATATATATATATTAAAATGTATTAGAAAAAGAATGGTGAAAAGTGAGCAAGGACAAAATTGCTCGCAATAAATACTTACATCTCTATCAATTGGTTTTATAAGACGAATTTTATTTCGAAAAGGCGAACTTGGTTCGAGTTGGAAAACAAAATATTCTTTCGGATTAATTGTGCGATATGTACTGTCGAATGTCAACTGAATTCCATTTGGTGTTTTAGCACCATAGGCTCCGTTCAGGCGAATTTCACTGAGGTACTGATCTCCACCTTTATTCAATTCTGAAATGAGAATATTTATGGGAATTAAAATAAAATTAACATATGGATTATTTGGATTATTCGGACTATTGCCCTCATCATTATTGTTATATGTAGATAACGTTTCGGTTGATTTGCCCTCCGGCCTTCTGGTATTTCTTGTCGGACTCGGGAGCCTTCTTTTCGAACTCGGGATTTATCACAGAACTTTGAACCCAACCTTTTATTCAATCCACGAGGGTATCTTGTTCTCATTCTGCTAATCATAGCTGAGTACAAGTGTTAAGCTGAGTTAATTATTATTCTACGTTACTGTCGCACTTGACCAGGATTGAAACTGCAACCAAGAGATAACTGTCACTTAGAACTGTATTAACTCAACGCTTATATCCACTACGCTATGTGTCCAATTATTTATTTTTAAAATAAATAATCTCCCGTGAGCCCTCAAACAGGAAGAACCCTCTGAGCATGTGCAGGAAAAAGGACCCACTTCTGACCCCAAGATAACCTCTCAGCCATTCGAAATTCGGCTCTTAACTGGGATCAGACACTATTACTGGACGGGAAGAAATTTCCTCTCCATGAGGTAGCCATGACCCACAAATAAAGCCTGAATCCTAAAACTACCTTTTGTCTTTGTCTCTTCCTTCATCTAATTCCTTTTCAGCTCACCCACTAAATATAATGGGGTTAAAAGGAAAATCTTTGAACTTACACCTGAAATAACAAGCGACCTTTATACCAACACTAAAATCCTTAAAACCCCAAACATTCAATTTTCATTGAACTGAACACAATTCTATCCTTTTAGAATTCTATTTATTAATATCGATTTTTATATTTATCTATCTACAACTGTAGACACGCGAATTTGAAAAAAATACCGAAATACGAATAATGACATTGATAACAGATAAAGAATTCCAAGGTCTTTAGAATGTTATAGGGGTCTCAAGGGAAGTAAATCTTGTATGATTATTATTTTGAGTTATTTCCCCTGCAAATGTTTTTTATGGTGAGGTTATTATTGTATTAATGCAATGTATAGAATCAGATTGATTTTTAACGGCATATCAACCCGTCTGAGGTTATTGTTTGCCTAGATCTTAGGGAATCACGTACATTGTTTATGTTTACATTTTTGTGTATTTTGTTGTTTTATATTTTTTTTAACGATTTTAAAAATATTTGGTAATCTGAACATTAGCTACATAAATGAAAGTAAGCTCCCCTTGTATGTTTCACTTTGAGGAAGCCGTTTGTTTCGGTAGGCCATTTTCATTTCACCATAATAGATTTATACGAATTTGTTCGAATCAATACAACTGAATGTTTTAACACGAAAATATCATAAAATGTGTTCTTAATTGTGCTTGCGTATTATTTGAAATTAACTTAATTGTGATTAAGAACACATTTTATGATATTTTCGTGTTAAAACATGCAGTTGTATTGATTCTAAATGTTGCTTACAGTAGATGATGTTGCTTAAATAGTCACCCATCTAAGTATTGAACATGCTCATCGCTGCTTAACTTTATTGATCTAGCGGGAACCGGTACTTTCAACGTGACTTGGCCGTGGGCGATGGCATTAACCAATTTAGAAATTTAGTTGATTGTGGTAATGTTGTTTTTTTTTTGGGGGGGGTAACAGATTTACATTTGATTTTAATTAAACGAAAGATGATTTAAGTTCAGCTTACTTCAACTCACCCTACTCTCTTTCTCTCTCTCCACACACACACATACACATACACACACACACACACACACACACAATGATGAACAAAAATTATCTACTTATTCGTGGGGTAATTTCACATAACAAAAAGGTTCGGCTGAATATAAAAAGCTTATTTATTCGACAGACGGTCGGCACTTAACAGAAATAGAAAGTCTAGCGTTGCATACCCACCCCCCTCACCTCTTCTATCCCCCCATCCAACTTGATCCCCGAGCGCTGAATTCAGTAGTCAACATCAAGTAACTAAGCCGTTTGTCGATTCTTATTTAAAAACTAAGCGGGGGTGGCTCCTCTATTTCGGGGCGGGGATGGGGAGGCGAGTAGATTGTTCCACATGAACAACGGAAAAGAACTGAAATTATTTAGAGAAATTTGTAAACAGAAATTTAAGTAGATTTTAACAAAATAAAGAAATTAATGTTTGCTGAAAATGAATTTCTTAAAGTTCAAAAAGTAATAATATTTACCTTGTTTGTTGGCTTCGTCTATGTCAATAAAAAGTTTCGGTGGGACGGAAGGAGACGACCCAGAATCCATTGGGGTGCATGCTGTGTTGACAGAAGAAAAAAAAACAACATAAAGATACATTATTTATCACATTTCCGTAAACATTTAATTTGTCGAGAATTTATTATCTGCTTGACGCAAGAGGTGGGGTGGGGGGTCCAAGTTAGGGAAGTTAGTCGGGTCGGTCCGCCGCACTGTTTAGCGAAATACTGCTGTTGCTGGAGGGGGGGGGGGGTCAAAGTTTAAGTACTGGACATGTAAGCCGAAAAGGGTGGCGGACCACCTTTAAAAATATGATATTGTAAAAAGTATCTGATACATCTAAAGGTGGCGGCTTCATTCCAGAAATGAGGTAACCAAACGATTACCCAGTACTGTTGGTGTTTTTGTAATTTAACCATTGTTGTTCTTTTTGACAATAACAAAATAAAATTATTAAAATGGAGGAAGGTGAGAAATAATTCTTACAAAACATTTGACAGCCACTTGACCATAAAATCAGCTAAAAAATACGGACCATATGACATTTAGGCACCCCTTTTGCGATCTCGATTCATAAGGACATGTCTTTCATTTACACCGTCAAAATCCGGTTGTTTTTTAGGGTTAGGGGTTAGTTGTATAATTTTTTTTAGAAATAACTAAAAATCGTCTGTTAACAAACAACCGGATTTTGGCGGTGTAAATGAAAAAAAAATGTCCTTATGAATCGAGATCGCAAAAGGGGTGCCTAAAGGTCACATGGTTCAAAAATACAAATTCATTTCGTTAATCTTTTAATTAAAAATTATTGCATGACAGGAAATGAGATTTTGTTGTTTTCATTGATGCAAATTGATCAAATGAGGGGTTGGCTGAAAAGTTCTTAGGCTGACCAAGATACTCTCAAAGAAAAAGTAACCAAATGAGGTTTATTTTTCAATATAGTCCCTTTTGCGGCCATACAATTCTTCCATCGGTGTTGCAGAGCTTGGATCTCATTGGACCAAAAAGTCATCAACAGTGGATATGACATCATCATATGAACCTTTTCAACCTCCCACCCTCGTATGATGGGGTCAAAATCTGTTTTTACTCGAAAATCGACTTAAAATCAATTAAAACTTTTATTAGAAAATGATTCCATTAGAATTTTCAGTTAACAAATTATGGCACAACTGAAAAATTACAATGGCACCTTCCTTGCAATTTCACAGATTGTGCATGAAATTCTAGTCTAACTTCCTAGTTTACGCAATTGAATGATCCTACTGTGGGTACCTCTCAGTGTCATACTGTAGATACACCACTGTAGGTAGATCACTGTAGATACACACACACAGTAGATACACCACTGTAGATACACCACAGTAGATACACCACTGTAGATACACCACTGCCTCAAAACCCATTTGACTAAAATGAATAAATATCAATCGGTTGCGAACTGATGACAGAATCGACTTAAAATCAATTAAAACTTTTATTAGAAAATGATTCCATTAGAATTTTCATCGATTGTTGTTAGAGAAAAAGAAAATGGTTGAAATCTACTTACGTTCGGTCGATGCAGAACTGGATGATCTGATCAATGCCACAAGGAATGCGATCAAAAGGGATCGACACAAACACGGATCCCTAAGGAATAAAAGAAAGTAATCGCTTTAAAATAGATCCTTGAATGATTATATATATATATATATATATATATATTAAGCCTCGATTATAATAACAAAATTACCATGAATACAATATACACAAATACGTATCACTACGCTCACTTCATAATAACTCTAATCAAAACAAAACAATATAAATAGATTTGAACACCCCCCCTTTTTTTCTTCTTTTTTTTTTTAATGAAACCGCTTTTAAACATTATGACACATACATTTGTTAGACAACTGCATCCTAGTAAATAGATTAACACAAATCGATTCTAACTTATTGTTTACTTTTTGAATCTCACAAAAAATCAACATCCGGTGTGAGACCTTTTTGAATCAAAAGTCAGCGTTCTTTCACAACAAACATTTTAATGCAATGACCACACACGTGATATCGACTGCTAATAATCGGTGTCTCGATTAATTCAGTGGATTTTACCCTGAAAATCCTTATGGTGAAACTCGAGTAGGTTATCTCTTGTACCCATTTTATAATATATATAATATATATATATATATATATATATATATATATAACAAAACAATTTATGACGAATCGATAAGAACCAATTTTATTTGCCGGAACAAACATGATGAAGTAGAATGCAGAAATTACTGAATATATAATAAATAGCTTATATATTTTTTGTAGAAGAAGATATGTGCTGATATGTCGATGGTATTTTGTGTCGAAAGTTCTCAATGCCGTTGGTTAAAGAGGAAAATTAAACATTTACATGCAATGTTCTTGTGTGTCACGAGGTTGCTGGGGGCGAGAAGCTCTCCCCTCCCCGTTATCTCGTAGATAGAACATACGCACCTGGTGCGTGTTACTTTTAGGTGCTTCTAGTTTCATGAGGCTGATCGCTAGGACACCTAGCGCCTAACGGAAGAAACATAGTAAGGAATGTAATTCCTACAATGATTATCTTTTCATAAAATGAATAAACGAAATGTCTATTACTTTTTAGTCTTGACATAAACTTTGTATTTTCATTTTATTTCAAAACCAAACTTAGTAAATAATTATTGTTTGTATTTAAGTATTTTCTTGGTCTACTTTGACTGGCACAAGGCAACAAGCAGTGAGTGAGAACTTAATTCAAGGGAAGTAATTATGGCCTTCCAGCTGACTATTGATTGCTCCACAATGGGATACCATAGTATAACACTGTAGTGGTGTTATGGATTGACTGGCGATATTTCATTAGATACTTGAAAAAACAATTTTGAATATAGAAATAACAGTTGTATCTAGAGTCATACAAGCGACTTATATCAGAGTACAAAACAATAGTGGGGTAATGTCAACACAAGATAAGAAAAAATTACTCGAACAAAAGAAAGTTTAAAGGCTAAAAGTCGGTTGATGTAAAACGAATGGCTGTTTTATACATATGTTGTTATATTGTCATTTACGTGAAGACTGCACAAGATAAGAAAAATTACTCGAACAAAAGAAATTCTAATGGTTAAAAGTCGGTTGATATAAAACGAATGACTGTTTTATACAAATGTTTTCATATACATATATATTGTCATTCTTGTGAAGATAAGAAAATTTATTTAACAAAGACAGTTTAAAGATTAAATCTTAAAAATGTAGATTCAATAAGAATAACAATTCGGCGGGTAAACCCAGACTAATTCCTGGGAATTATCATAGCAACTGACAGATAAGTTTGGCATAAGACCATTTATACAATAATAAAAATATTATCAGGTGCCTCACCAATCAGGAAACTGGGGTGGAGACTCCAAGATGTGTAACCCAAGGCCATGATTTTGATTGGCCGTCCAATCAAATGCGACCACGTGGGTGGTTTTTTGTACGCCTCCTGATGTTTACACTGTAGGGCCATTGGTCCGGTGTTTCTATTGGCTGGCCAATCACAGCCCTAGATTCAGGGGTTTGGAACCCATAAAAGAGGTCCCAAAAGGGTTCCAAGGCAGATCGGAGAGCTGGTTCTTGACCAGATTGGAGAGCTGGTTCTTGACCAGATTAGACAACTGCTTCCATAGCAGATTGATAGCTCCGTCTCAGAGCTCTTGCCGCCGTCTTTGCTTTGTCATCTTGCTACTCAAAGACCTGAATTTGAATCAGAACTCAACATATATCGCCAGTCAGTCCACAAAATTCCGACTTCACTTAAACTTCAGCATCGACACCCCTTTGTGGTTGTACATGATTTTTATCACCGTATAACTAATAAAGATCTTTTATTATTAAAAACGCGTCCGTTGTAATTGTGGAACAACATTGGTGAATTTGGTCACTTTCAGGTACAGCCCGGAACAAGCTTTTCAACTTTCCTGTGGGTCAAATAACACCCATCGTGTTAGATTCGGCGTCGCGACAGCATACTGGTACATTTGGTGCCTTCCCGCAGGACGGCATAGTATTACATTTGTTGCCGCGACCACCGTAATATTACATTTGGTTCCCGTGACCAGGGTTGTATTACAGTAGTTATTTATTCAACTTAACTTAGTATTGCTCAAGTTCATTAAAGTTGAGCACCCAGCGATACTTTGAATAAACTAACAAATTGGTCTGCAAACTGTGGAATATTTTATGGTAATAAAAGATGAACAGAGTAATAAGATGGTTTGAAATTTTATTGAAATATAACACAACTATGATCAGTTGAGGTGGAGATTCTTTTAATATTAGGGATGTCTAGAAAAGGAAGATAAATGCGTAAAATTAACACGAACTAACAAGGTTTATTATGTAAATAAAAGAAAATATATGGTAAACCGTATTGATTTGGGTTATCAGGGGAGATAACTTTTTAATACGTTAAAATAAGATCGTTAGCAATACTTTTTTAAATATATAAAAATCTCGGAAAATATGTTGCGCAAAATTGCGCATTTTTAAAATTAAAATTTAAAAAATAATATATATATATATATATATATATATATATATATATATATATATATATATATATATATATATATGTGTGTGTGTGTGTGTGTGTGTGTGTGTGTGTGTGTGTGTATTACTAACTACAGTTAAATATTTTATATAGTATATTTTGAGGGGAGATTCTTTTTTTAATATCTAAAAAAAATCCTTCCCTAAATTGTTAGCCACTGCAATAATATACAGTGGTAGAAACTAAATAATCTGTCTTGCCCTATTTTCCCCCTATCATTAATGTTGTTCAGTTCATTTGGGCTTTTATAAGAATTATGCAAATTATTCCCACCATATACTATCAAAATCTTTATTTCTTAGAGATCTATAACACAATTTAGGATTTTAAATGCATTAATAATATTGGGTGTTTTACGGCAAAATCGAATTAAGATTAAATGACTGTTTCATAATCCCATTTATGGGTTAAATAGAAAAATGTATTTATAAAAAAAATGTATTATCCATTAAGAATTAATTTATTTCAAAACTGTATCGGCATTAAATGACCCACTGAGGTTGATATGCCGTAAAACAAAACCAAACCAAACTATTTCATAATTGTTAAGAAATTTACTTAAATAACAAAGAAATCGTGACGTCAGTGGTGACGTAATTTCAGTAACTGACAGACAGTCACATAATCTCCATTATAATAAGATGTAACAATAATAACAGGAATTTTCTAACGAGCATTAACACGAAACAAAATTCATTCAAATAAATTACCGTATATATTCGTGCAATGAACGACTATTTAAGACCTTTTTTTTTTATCGTTCATTAGACGAGATATGTTTTTGAACTCGTCAACACTTACCCTCGTTCATTACACGCGTGGGGATTAGAATAAAACTAAAATAAAATTAGAATAAAAAAAACTCCCATGGGCCTTCACCGGAAGAACCCTCCGCGCATGTGCAACAAAAAGGACTGTCCTCCGATCCCCAAAAGAATATCTTGGCCATTCGAGTTTAAGCCGTAACTGGGTCTAGTCGCTACTGCTAGCTAGGGAGGTATTCCTTTGCTACAGGCGACTATGAACCGGTCAATAAAGCCTAATTCATAAAACTACCTTCTGCCTTTGTCTCTTTCGTTTTCATTCCTTAAATTCCTTCGTTTTTCAGCGCGACCCCCAAATGAGATGGGACTAAAAGCAAAAAAGACTAAGAACACGCAACCGAGAATATCCAGCCACCTTTAAACCTTAAAACCCCCAAACCTCTTCCAACCCCATACACGCAATATGTAATAAAAACACACATTCTTTTTTTTGGGGGGGGGGTCATATCATGATGTCATTCATTAAACGAATTTGTTTATTATTACTCGAGTATAATACGGTAAAAGTAAAACTAATAGAATTCATGTAAAATGTTCAGAAAAGTCTAAATATTTTATTTTTACGAACAGAAATTATGCACCCTCGGGGCGTAAGTATATAAGTTTTTAATGTGATGAAATATATAAAATAAGACTAACGAAATTAAATAAGAACGCATATAAAAAGATGACACTTATTTTAATAATATTTTGATTGGTTTCTATATAAGTTAGAGAATTAAAAAAAACCTTAGAGATCAATAACACCAAGTAATTATTTACCAAACCCGGTTTTGTTAAAACCAGTATGGAAATTAATCACATCATATATTATGTGAACCTTTATTTTTTTAGAGATGTATAACACATATTTCAGGATTTTAAACGCATTAATAATATGGTCAATTTTGCAACAAATCTAACTCGGCTAGCTAGAGACATTGTTAATAAATAAGATGTTAATTAAGATTAAATAATGACTATTTCATAATCGTTGAAAATATAACTTAAATAACTAAGGTAATCGTGACATCAGAGGTGACGTAGTTTCGGTTACAGACAGACAGTTACATAATCTCCATTATAAGATTTATTAATAATTAATTGTTTTCACACGGTTATATGGTTACAAGTAACTAATCATTAATAAACAATTATATCTTCAAGTAATTATTCTTAATACAAATAATTTACAGTTATTTGGCATTTATATCCAATATATTTGGTATTTATATCCAATACATCCCAGATCATCAAAGGAGCCTCACCACCAGATGCCATTTAGTGTCATGCTCAGGACACTCCAATTTCATGGTTCAAGTAATTATTTCTATCTAATAGTAATCATTTGTTTGCCCAAATGTATATGGTTTCAAGTATTCCCATCTAATACTAATAATTATATGGTTTCAAGTAATTATTTCTATTTAATAATAACCATTTGTTTGCATATGGTTATAAGGTTTCAAGTAAATAATAATAATGATAATAATAATAATAATAATAATAATAGTCCTGGAGACCTGAGATCACTTGCTGTCACTCAGACTCCAGTGAAAGACCATCAGCTAATGCTGATGTGAAAACTCAAAAGGAGTAAATAATAATAATAATAAAGATTTACATAATATATGGTGTAAATAATTTGCATGTTGATTTTAACAAAACTGGGTTTAATAAATAATTATTTGCTGTTACTGATTTCTTATACAATCATGTTATTCTCAAACGTACTAAAATCAATCCTATATATCATTTTATATAGAAATCAAAATAATATCAAAATAAGTGTAATATTTTATATTCATGTTTTGTTTCACTAGTCTTTCTAATTTAATATAATATTTTATTACATTAAAACTGAAATACTTGCGCCCAAATGGGTGCATACATTTACTAGTAAAAACAATTACTTGAAATCTTATAAGTTTGGGCAAACAAATGATTATTAAATAGAACTAATTACTTCAAACCATAAAAAATTCGTATTAGATGGAAATAGTTGAAACCAAACAATTTTATGAAAAATGTCCGTAGAAGATAATAGAACAAGAGAGTAAATATGTTTTTCATTAAAGTTAATATCGAAAAAAATCTCTTAAGAATGACACTAAACTGGATCTGATGGTGAGGCTCCAGTTCTGGAATTATGGGAAGTGTGTAGTACCTCTTCATTACCATTACTCTCAGGTTAACTCTGCTCTGACCCGGTGCTAAGATCTGTTAGGGAAACATCGAATAGATTTGTTTAAAAATAATTCGTATTCGATAGGACCATGAAAAAAAAAAAAGAAAAGAAAAACAAAAAAAACAAAAAAGAAACAAAAAAGAAACAAGTAGACAACAACCTGTAGATATAAACGTAGAGGGGGGGGGTCTGAACATTTTGTCACCCTTAAATATTGTTGTAATTCTCAATTTTTTGTTTGATGAAATAATGTAATAAAATAAAAACCACATTTTAACCATGTCTAAAAGGAAAATTAAAATAAAAATAATAAACTTACATTTTTCAGGCAATTTGAAGGGAACGTAAAAAAGATGAATCAATTTTTGTTTCTGCGTAAAATAATTTACTGGAGACGAAGAAGCAGAAGAGAAAACTTGTTCCTAGATGTTTGCTCACTTGGTGAAAAATAATTTGAATAAAAAAGAACAAAGACTTAAATACGAGTTGATGTTTGTTCTTTTCGTTTCCACTTCATAGAACTTGTCAGTCATGGGGGAAAATATAAATGTCATTTTCTATTCGGCTGACAAGGAAATAGGACAAAAATGAAATTGGATCCGGGAAATCGTTTTTTGATTGGACGATCATTCTTTTTTTTATAAACTTGAATTACCCAGCCCCGTTGTCGAGAAGAATTAGACTATTATGGGATAGGCTCCCAACTATTAGTTTCGCATACAGCTCTTATCTGAGTCAGATTTTTGAAGAGCTTTTTAATAGTATTTATTACTTGGCTCTACTTAGGTATCTTAGCTTCTCCTAGCTATATATATACATATATATACATATATTCTTTTGGCCAAATACTATATAGATTATATATCTATATATACATCTATATATATATATATATATATATATATATATATTATATATATTATAATGGTACGCAGTAATAACCTACTCGAGTTTCACCATAAGGATCTGCAGGGTTAAATCCACTGAATTAATCAAGATATTGATTAATTACAGCCGATTGCACGTTTTTTTTTTTTTTGTTTTTTTTTTTTGGCAATGACGGCTAGCGACAGACTCGCAGTCAAAGAACGCCGGGTTTAAAATTTGAAAATGAACGGAGGTGATATTTTTCCAAAGTATCAAAATATAAGCATTATGAGAAACCCTCTTTATATTAACCAACTAAACAGTGACCAATTTCACCGGTAAGTCACCTTTTTCATATAAAATCACACACACACACACACAAATATATATATATATATCTTATTATAATGGAGATTGTGTGTTTTTCTGTCTGTAACCGAATCTATATTACTACTTAAGTCACAATTCCCTTAGTTATTGACATCACATTCTCAATGATTTTATTTTCATTTAAACCTTAATTATTATCCATATCCACATACTAATAGCATGCAATTATATTTATATATACAACAAAATAGCTGTTTGCAGTGTGAGCGGGAAGGCTAATTTGCATATTGATATTAAAAATGTGATTTTAATAAATATGTGCTTAGTATTATTGATTTCTAACTGTTTGGTTTTATTTTAATGAATATAAGCAAAACATCTCTTCAATGAATCTTAAATGAAATCCATTAACAAGAAAAAATAACTGTCATTTTATTCTTTATTTCCTCTTTTAACTAAATACTTTAATTAGAAAAAATAACAATGAACGATGAGAGTGATGGAAGAATAAGTTTCAGTTGTTCTATTTTTTTATTATACTCCCTCTGTTTCAAATCTTTTTATCTGCATTCTTATTTAGTTTCATTAGCCTTTCTAATTTAATACAATATTTTATTACATTAAAACTTAAATACTTGTTTCATTAGCCTTTCTTATTTAATACAATATTTTATTACATTAAAACTTAAATACTTGCACCCGGAGGGTGCATATATTTGCTAGTATATATAATGTCTTACAAATAATTATAGCAATTATAAAAATGAAGGTTAAAACCACGAGCAAGAATTGAGCTAAACCACGAAAGTACTGCTCTAATAAAATTCTCGCTATGAGGTGCCGTTTTTTATAATTTTTTTTTTATATAGTTACGGTTATATGCATAGAGACATAATCAGAAATTTCGAAAAAATAAAGATAGATCATTTGCTGTATTCATGTTTTTCGAATTAAAAAATCGAATAGAATGTTTGTAGGGGGGGGGGGAATATTTAGATATTGAGGGGGGGATGAAAAGTTACATTTAATGGGACCCCACTGAGAAAAATACAGGTATTGTTCACCGATATGAACGATGGATCATATTAGCGAAGGTAAATTGTATGGGTCATTTGTTACCATGAGTTTTACAGTGAAATGTACAAAGCAAAAAAGACAATGTCCTGAGCATGACACTAAACGGCATCTGGTGGTGAGGCTCCAGTTCTGATGATCTGAGATGTATTGGATAGAAATACTTGATGACAAATAACTGTAAATTATTTGTATTAAGAACAGTTACTTGAAACTTTAATTGTTTACTAAAAATTATCATTAGTTACTTGAAACCATATTACTATGTAAACAAATGACTATTATTAAATAGAAATAATTACTTAAAACCATGAAATTGGAGTGTCTTGAGCATGACACTAAATGGCATCTGGTGGTGAGGCTTCAGTTCCGAAGATCTGGGGAATGTTGTATAAAAATACTTCATACTAAGTAACTCTAAATTATTTGTATTAAGAATAGTTACTTGAAGATATAATTGTTTACTAATGATTATTATTGAAAACATATTATTATTGATTATTATAATATTGATTATTATAGATTATCGATTATTATCATTATTATTATATTGATTATTTTTGATTATTGATTATTATATTATTATTATATTGATTATTATTATCATATTGATTATTCTTGAAACGATATTACTGTGTGCAACGTATTATTTTTATCAAATGAAAACAATTATTTGAAACGATATAATTATTAGTATCAGATGAGAAAACTTGAATACCATATACGTTTCGGCAAACAAATGATTATTATTAGATCTATATACTAATATCCGTGTTCCTTAATTGTACGACCGCTATCATCGTGCTATACCCTCTAGTTAAAAAATAAGACCATCCAAATCGTCCAAGATGAAATACAAATATGCAAATCATGATTATCTGGTTTTGCTTATACGCCAAACTCTTATTTCTGATGGGTGTCATCACCTCAACTAAATAATGGACCATTCTGTTTTTATTATAAAGAAAGAAAGGGAAGAAAATGGACATGCTTCACAGAAAAATATAATTAGAAAAAAAGAGAGTCGGAGAAAAATAGAAAGAGAGGTACGTGTACGGAAGAAGCGATAACGCTAATGGGTTTCAATCGTACATGATAAAAAGATGAAAAAGGGAAAGAAAGAAAGAAAAAAGAATGAGAGAGTTAAATTACGATTATTATACTTTTTACATATTGAACCATTTAGCAATAGCTCTTAAGTAAGCATATCAAACCTTGTAATAACTAAATTATCATACTGGACTATATCCATAGGTCCTTCTAGTTGAAATAATTACTCGAAATTATTCATTAAAGTTAATATCGAACAATATCGTGACAAAACTTTCGGACCAGCAATGAACGCGATTGCCTAAACCCATAAGCATAAAATAACTATAGACGGGTTGAACAACCGTTAAAATCAATTAATATATCAATATTTTTTTGTTTTTATAAATTATGTAATTATTTTACCTCTAAAAAATTGATAGAGGTGACAAGACTTTTTGGACCAGCATCTACAATAAACGCGATTACCTAAACCTCGAGGCATAAAATAACCCTGCAGTTGAACAACCGTTAAAATCAATTAATATTCGATTAAAATCAATATTTTTATTTGATGAATTAATGTAATAAAATAAGAAGGAATTCTTAATCATGTCTAAAAGGAAAAAAGAAAAAAAAAAAAAAGACTTACATTTTTCAGGCAATTTGAAGGGAACGTAAAAAAGATGAATCAATTTTTGTTTCTGCGTAAAATAATTTACTGGAGACAAAGAAGCAGAAGAGAACTTGTTCCTAGATGTCTGCTCACTTGTGAAAAATAATTTGAATAAAAAAGAACAAAGACTTAAATACAAGTTGATGTTTGTTCTTTTCGTTTCCACTTCATAGAACTTGTCAGTCATGGGGGAAAATATAAATGTCATTTTATACCTGACTGACAAGGAAATAGGACAAAAATGAAATTGGATCCGGGAAATCATTTTTTGATTGGATGATCATTCTTTTTTTATAAACTTGAATTACCCAGCCCCGTTGTCGAGAAGAATTGACTATTATGGGATAGGCTCCAATTTTGTCAAACATTTCCTTTTCTTCGAACGTTATCGAGATCTCATCCTTATCAACTTCTTTTTTTCCTTAAATAGATTTTTAAAAATTAGAGAGAGAAGAGATTATTTGTTACAAAGCAGAATATTCTTAAAAAGTAAAATCATAAAATCATAAAATCATCTATTTATATATTGCATACACATCCTAAGTTCGAAGTTACACCAATGTAAATATTGATTTACACTTCTAACCTGAAATTAACTAAAGAGTAACCCGAGTTACGTTCTGTCACTCGGTTGATTTTTTAATTTTTTATTTGTGTCAAGAAATAAAATTTGATGTACGAGCGAGCTTCAGATATGCTTATGTAGATAAGTTCTCTAAAGTTAAAGGCCCCAGTCTGCCCTATTATTTACCTATAGCCGAAAGGGAAGCAGTTGAATTCGTACTTTTCTTAAGGGTATTAGCGCTATGTGAAGTGCAAACAGCCGTGTCCAGGATTTGAACTCGTCTCGCCGTGTCCATTTCCTACGACACGCCTCCAACAAACCATTGTTAGTGAGTTCAATTCTCACTGGGTGCCCTATACTTGTGGCTTTGTGCTAAGCTTAGTAAATAAATATTCTGGCGGTCACGAGGACACCTCACGTGATATAATGGTTAATAAGCTAGATTCGTCAACCATTGAGAGTGAGTTCGATTCTTACTGGGCGCTCCATACACCTGACCTTGTGCCACATCTCAGCTAAGCTTAGTAAGTAGCTATTCTAGTTGTCACAATACGAAATAAACAAGTAGATGTTTTACACGGTTCAGTAATCGCGATCATTGAAAAATAGAATAAGATATGACCGTCTTGTCGACTAAACTGAATAAACGAAACAACAAACAGAAACACTAATAATTTTTTAAAAATCCGGACCATATAACTTTTAGGCACCCCTTTTGCGATCTCGATTCGTGGGAATATTTTTTCCATTTACACCGTCAAAATCCGGTTAATTGTTAACAGGCGATTTTTATAGTTTTTTTTAATAATAAAACTAACCCCTAACCTTAACCCCTAACAAATAACCGGATTTTGACGATGTAAATGGAAAAAATCTTCTTTTGAGTCGAGATCGCGGAAGGGGTGCCTAAAGGTCATATGGTCCAAAAATCCTTTATGACGGTCAAGTAGTGAACTCAGATAATTGTATAGATATTTCTTTAACGAAACGTTCTTAATCTAAAAATTAAGACTCTTGTTCCTTAATCTTTCGACCGTTATTATCTTGCAAAACCCTCAGGTTAAAAATGAGACCGTCCAAATAAAATGCAAAAAATGTAAATCCTGATTATCTAGTGTTTCTTATCCACCGAATTCTTATTTCTTATGAGTGTCGTCACCTCAGCCATATAATGGACCATTCCGTTTTTATTATAAAGAAATAAAGAAAGGTAAGGGACATACTACACAGAAAAATATAAGAGAGGAAGAAAGAAAGAACGAAAGCAAGAAAGAGAGTAGGGGAAAGCTAGAGAGAAGGGGTGAACGTGCGGAATCGATAACGCTAATATGTTTCAATCGAACATAATGTAAAGATGAAAAGAAGGTAAGAAAGAAAAAAGAGTGAGAAAAAGTGAAATCAAAATCATTACTTTTTACATATTGAAGTAATTCGCAATAGCTCTTAAGTAAACCTATCAAACGTTGTAATAATCAAATTAACACACTGTGGTATATCCACGGGTCCTGCTAGTTAATGATAATTAACATTCCATCTTCAGACCATAACTGCACACCTCACACTTTTTCTGAACTAGGAATCTCTCCACCAATCACTTCCTGATACGGATATTTCGTGACCCACAACATTAAATATATCCTCGTTAATCTCAATTTCGGCAATTCCACAGACAATTCTTCAATTCTTTATCTTTTTAATGGTAATTACATAATTAGACAAATACTGGACGAGGTTGTTTGTATTTCACATAGTGCATTTGTCATTTTTTTATTGTTTCTCTTTTATCATAGCAGTTTATATATATATATATATATATATATATATATATATATATATATATAATGGACTATCCCGTCGATTTTTCGACGTATGAGGGTTCACACACACAATGAACACCCACACAGTGATTTGTTTATAGTGGTGAAGGCTTGTGTTGGACCATCCACACTTTTTGGCACCGTCGATAGGAAAGAATTGGTGCATCAAGGGTTGCCACAAACCCAATCAACGACCGACCTCAGGAATTTTGAATTCAAAGTTATCCCTCTCCTAGACTGGTTACCTACCCAAGGTTGAAGGGCCCAGTCTGCCCTACTATTTAACCCATAGCTGAAGGGAGAATATATGGATTCATAACTTTCCCAAGGGTATTAGCGCTATGTGAAATGCCAACAGCTTCGTCTAGGAACAGAACTCGAATCGACGAGTCCATTTTCCACGACTCTAACCACTAGCCCACGCGCCTCCATATATATATATATATATATATATATATATATATATATATATATATATATATATATATATATATATATATATATATATATATATATATATAAAAGGAAGTTTGGTATGTACGTGTCGACTTATAACTCACTAACGAGAGGTCATTCAGATTTGAAATATTGTATTCCACTTAATATGCTTATAACTAAGAAACACACAAAATTTTGGTTATTTGATTTTTAATAATTAAGTAATATAATTCAATGATTAAAAAAAAATTAAAATACTGTATACACTTAAACTATTTTTTACCTCTCCTGCGTGAGAGAATATTTTAAAAAGGGTTGTTCTTTTGTTGTTTACACCCTTTCAGTTACAGTAAGTGTAACCTTCTTTTTTATACACTTTTTATTCATTTTTGTATTTTGGTACTCGGCCCCTAAATTTTCCATTTAGCGGACGCGCATGGAGAATTTCATGCAATTCTAATTTGTATTGTAATATTTCATTTTTGCACAGATATTTGTAAATAAAATTCTTTTTCTCTATCAAGTAAGACCTTTCTTAGCTTCATTTTCCCTATCCTTTTTTAGTAGACGTCCGTTTAAGTTCAATGGTCGATATTTTTCTGAAACTAGATAAATATTTCTGACACCCCCTACGTAACACTGAAATTAGGAAGAGCTTGTATTTATTTTTATGTCTGCATTTATTTGTTAACTCTGTCCGAGTGTTCAATATCTGCTCTGGGTCACTAAATTCTGCTATTGTAAAAGTTTCTTGCAGTCACAGTATGCATGGATTATCGTTCCTTTTGTGTGAAGGTGATTTCTTAATAATTTTCCATTTCTCTCTCTCTCTCTCTCTCTCTCTCTCTCTCTCTCTCTCTCTCCTCTCTCTCTCTCTCTCTCTCTCTCTCTCTCTCGTGTTTTCTTTCATTGACCACACATGTTTTGCAAGTAGTATTGTCTCGCAGTATAACTTTGTCCCTGAAGGATAACTTGTGCTGCGTAATCCTGTTTTTAATGGGTTGCTGTATAGCTCCAATATAAATTTAATATCATTTGTGCTTGGTGATGTTACCACTGCTTCGTAAACTACATCAGTTAGCAAACACTTTTCCTGTACCGAGAATGGTTTTGATCTACACTTACAGGTTGGGACATTTTCCTTTTGTTCTTCTTTCGTCAGAACTTTTTTGTTGTAATTGCTAATTATTTTTCTTATATTGTTTGTACAGCTGTAGCTTACTTTTAAATTATTCCTGTTAAATAGTTTTTTTTAGTAATGGTGACCCAGAGAAATGTTTGTCGACCAATTTGAGGCAAAGTTCCCGCAATTTTATTTCTCATTGTCAAGTTGGGGGGGGGGGTTAAACCCTATAATATTTCTCTGTCTGTTTTTTGTTGTCTCTTTTGTTTTCGTTGGTTTCATAGTTTAATTCTGTGTTGTGTCCTTGTTCTTTTAAGGACCTTTCATATTCTTTTGTTTTCTCACATATTGAGACATTTGATGAGTCAACACTCAGTCTATTCTCAATAGACTTATACATCATTACAGGTGGTTGGTTTGATTTGACATTTATATATATGGGTTCAATATTTGGTTTTCTATATGTTTGGTTTTTGGTTTGTTTTGTTTTACGGCATATCAACCTCAGTGGGTCATTTAATGCCGATAAAGTTTTGAAATAAATCAATTCTTAATGGATAATACAATTTTTTTATTAATAATTTTTCTATTTAAACCATAGATGGGACCCTAACAGATACGTTTCGGCTGCTGTATCCCCCGGTCTTTTTCAGGTGTTTCCAGTATATCCGAGTATACTAGGATATACTGAAAACACCAGAGGAATGCCGGAGGGTACAGCTGCTGAAACGTTGAGTTTTTAATTATCACAATACAGATGAGGACAATAGTCCGAAAATTATTCACATCAAGCCTCATATCCTGAGATAGGGAATGGTTAGATGTAGAAAATTCTCAATTTTCTAATAAATGTTTGAAAGTAAGTTTATATTATTTTTATTATTTGGACTATTGTCATCGTCTTTATTGCTATATACCCAAAGTTTCGGCCGATTTGCCCTCCGGCATTCTTCTGGTGTTTCTTGTGATTTTTTTAGATGTGGTTTGATAATTTGTATTATTTGGATTATTTGAACTATTGTCCTCATCTTTATTGTTATACACCCAACGTTTCGACCGATGTGCTCTCTGACCTTCTTCAGATGTTTTCTTGTCGAACTCGGGAATGAGGACAATATTTCGAAAAATACAAATTATGAAGCATCATCTAAAGATTTCAGAGAAATTCTGGAAGTTAGTTTTCTCTATATCCTTGACAGTACAGCAATAAGGCCAAAGTTTCACCAAAAACCGAACAATCACCAAACTTTTGACTTAAAATTGAAAATGCCCTGCTCTGAAAATTGGTTGTTTCAAAGAATTTCCTTTACTCATCGTCGTACCAATATATTTTTTAATTCATTCGGTTCGGATTGTGGATTGGAAATTACTGCTCTGTTTTAAGTTAAGAATTATATTCATTTTTTTTCTTTCTATTATTTGTTTTACGGCATCTCAACTCATTTCGGGTCATTCAATGCCGAATCAAATCATTTTGATAAACAAAACATTCAGATTGCTTCCACTTCCGGTTTTTGCTTTTAAGTGATCAACCAAAGTATTGAACAGACTCATCGAGAAATGGCGCCTTTAGTGTGACTTGACCGGAATTATAAATCCATGTTTGGGGCAAAATGACCAAACTATTTTCGTCATCCAACTTCCGATTTTAATATTAAGAAATAAACTGACGTTACACGAACATGATGTGTGCAATTCGTATAAAACACTTGCCAAAACGAAATAACCGGATATTTGAGGAAAAAAGTATGTATATATTTACCAACCCCTCCGCACGAGCAGGATGTGACATAAGGTTAATTTTAACAGGTTTGGATTCAGAGTTTTCATTCTCCTAGACTGGTTATCTAAGCAAGGTTAAAGAGCCCAGTCTGTCCTGCTATTTACCCATAGATGGAGGAAGAATTGGATTCATACCTTTCCCAAGGCTATTAGCGCCATATGAAATACAAAGAGTTTCGTCCAGGAATTGAACTCGGGTCGACGAGTCCATTTTCTACGACTCTAACCATTAGACCATGCGTCTACAGGAAAAAAGCGTGTATGCAGCCCACTTTCAATTCGACATGCCGTAGGGAGAAGATGAGACTTTCATCTTTTTGTCGGTACACATCTACGAAGATGTATGGTTGTGTCATAGTTGTGACACAATAAACACCACTGAAAGGTTTTATTGGTTGGTTGGTTGGTTTTATGGCATATCAACCCTCTTTCGGATCATTTAATGCCAAATCAAGTCACTTTGATAAAGGGCTCAGGTTTCTTATAGTACCTGCTGTTGCTTAAGTGGTCCACCAATCAAGTATTGAACAGGCTCGACGCTGCGGAACTTCAGGGATCTAGTTGGAACCGGTGAGCTTTTATCGCAATATTTTGTAACGTGCTAATTTGCGGTGTGTATATCACCTGAACGAAACAGCTCAGGCAGTGGAAAAATGTACGTGCTGTGGTTGGTAGTGTCGTGGTAGTTGGTGTGCTGACACGTTGTGCATTGCTTCACTGCACATCTGATTTGAAAGTCATACAGATGAATATGCAACGTTATCTTATTCGAGAACTTATGTTTTACGAGTTCTAACTAGGCCGTTATGCTACAGAAGAAACAATGTAGCAAATACCTTGTAAGGTAATGCTACGGGGTGGGGGTATATCCTCAGTAGTAGGTAAATTAACCCCAAACCGACCAACGGCAACTGACAGAGACAGCAAGAAAAGAGAAACCATCTTGCCTCGTAACTTGTAAAAGGTAGAATTAGTCTTGCAACAAATTGCCAATGTTGCGATCTTGGTTCGATACCGGCCCCTTGTCAACTCAGCGTATGAGTAGCATAGGGATCTGTGCAGTAAAGAAGCTAATGATATGTGTAGCGCTTCAGCCCAGACACCAAAACAATCTCCTTGGTCTAGCATTAGTGACAAGGGAATAGACCCCCCTCGCTGATACCGACTTTAGGCTACCCCGACAGCTTTTTATAATGGAGATTATGTGACTGTCTGTCTGTAAGCCAACCAAAGTCAAAATTTCCTTAGTGTTAGGGAGAGTGACCCCCCCCCTAACGATTCGACCGGATATACTCAACTGACAAGCAGTGAGACAAGAGACAGACAAGGACTTGGCCCCATGTGATGAACACACACATGATACACAGTTGAATTCTATCCAAAATCATCCCTCTGTATTCCCGGTCGGTGAGAATAAATAAAACAAATATTGTTATATGTTAAACATATTTCACTGTTTTTTGTTATCATTTTTTTTATTCCTAAATCTTGTGATATAACACTTAGTTACTTATATAATATTCTTAATGATTATTTAATAGTAATTATCTAAGCTAAATTAATATCTTATTTATTAACAAATGTTTCTATTAAAATCCAGTTGAGTTAGATTTGCATCAAAACAGCCCGTATTATTAATGTCTTTAAAATCCTGCAATGTGTTATATATAACTAAGAAATAATGGTTTACATAGTATATGTCGAGTATAATTTTCGTACTGGTTTTAACAAACATGGGATTAATAATTACTTGTTTTTATTCTCAAATGTATTTAAAGCAATTCTATGTATGGTTCTATATAGAAATGAATCAAAACAAAATGAAAAGTTTAATCTTTTTATTTGTGTTCTTAATTAGTTTCGTTAATCTTTATAATTTAATATATTTTATTATAATGAAACGTAATTACTTCCGCCCGGCGAGGGATTATATTTTTGTTAGTGACAATAATTGGGTTTGATCTTTTTTTTTTTTTTTTTTTTTTGCTTTTTACAAACTTCTTTAGCGATTGCTTTCAAACCATAATAACAACAAAAAAACTTTTCTTTTTCAAATTAATCTGTTTATTTTCGTCAAATGTTTTTTTTTATAAAACAAATCCAGATGAGCCTCAAGATTGAAATAATATTTTAATCGGTGTGTCTGTCTGTCTGTTTGTTTGTTTTCATTGACACTAGTGTAAAAAAAAATTCCCTTCTTAATTACTTTGAATGTTTAATCATCCAATAGAAATCGACATTTACAACTCGAATTTGTGTTCTTCATTTGTTTTTTTTTTTGTTTTTTTACTTTTCTCAAAAGGCAAAAAATATAATTAAACATCTTCTTCGCCCGTATGTCTAATTTTGAATTAGAGAATATGTATATTTGTGAAGATAAATCTTTCTGCTGTTCTGAAATACGGAGATCGTTTTTTATATAAATGTTATTCAAGTATTATGTAATGTTTACGATAATAGATGCATACGTAAGTAATTGAGATGAATTTCTAATAATAATGTGTGTGTGTATATATTATCGTTGGGATCATTTTGAGTCTGTAGTTGTATATATATATATATATATATATATATATATATGAAGGTAGGCTGAAAACTTCATGGGCTGAAAAGCTCATATGATGGCGTCATATCTGCTGTTGATTACTTTTTTGACCAATGAGATCCAACCACTGCAACACTAATGGAAGAAGTGTGTGGACCGCAAGGAGGACTATGTTGAAAAATAAACCTCATTTGGTCACATTCTATGAAGAGTATCTTGGTCAGCCTATAAACTTATCAACCGACCCTCTTATATGCATACATACATACATGTATATGTGAGTGCGTATTTGTGTGTGCGCGCGCGCGTGTGTGTGTGTGTGTGTGTGTGTGTGTGTGTGTGTGTGTGTGTGTGTGCAGAAAAAAAAGCGTGTTATTTCTTGAGAGGCCAACGATAACATTTAACTAAGAAGGGCAAATCGCATTGTCCCTTGACGTAGTTGAAGAGCAGAGAGGGTGAACACATCATCACCTGGGCATAAGCTTGATCACACACGATGTAACATCGACAATCGTCAGCGTACATAAACAATCCCCTCAGTCGACCACAAAATAACGGAGTTGGATTGTAATTGCCTACAAAAAAGAACAATAACAACATGAATATTTATCGACAGGCATCCAATCTATAGACAACACACACACACACACACACACACACACACACACACACATGCACACACACACACACGCATACACACATATGCACACACATGCACACACACACACGCACACACACAAAACACACACAAAGACACACACACACACGCACGCACACATGCCCACACACACACACACATATACACACACACGCACACACACACGCGCGCGCACGCACACACACATGCACACAGATGACATGCAGGGATTTAGTGTTAAGTTTTTTTATTTGCTTTTTGATATTGGCAAGCGAGTGTGAATGAAGGCAATTTAAGAATAGTTCTAAATCTAAATGTTATAACCCAAATATATATACTTTCGATCATCGTTGGACATGGGTGTGGGTGTAGGTATGACCATGCCATAGAGTTTTTTAAAAAATTATGTGACCAATATGATAATGAACAATGAGAATCAAAATTCGTGAACTCGGGTTATGACATCAGAGATTTCAGATAATTATTAAACTGCCTTCATCCACAGCTGCGACATCTGGATCGCCAAAATGAAAAGGCTAATACAAAACTCAACACCAAATCTTTGGCTATCATCTTTACTACTACTACTACTACTACTACTACTACTAATAATAATAATAATAATGATTATATATATATATATATATAATATATATATATATATATATTATCATTTTAAAGTCTCCACCTGTTCATCAGACCTATCAACACATCATTAGTAGTCTTCATAATATCACTTCTGCTTTTCTAATGAAAATACCCCCAAAGAAATATTAACATTTTTATTCCAAGAATGACAGGAATGGAGAACATGTGAAGACCGTTTGATTTGGTTTGTTTTGTTTTACGGCATATCAATCTCAGTGGGTCATTTAATGCCGATAAAGTTTTGAAATAATTCAATTCTTAATGGATAATACAATTTTTTTATAAATACATTCTTCTATTTAACCCATAGATGGGACGAGACCGTTTGAATATATAATATATATATATATATATATGTGTGTGTGTGTGTGTGGTGTGTGTGTGTGTGTGTGTGTGTTTTACTTTAACCCAAAGTGGGAAAGTCTTTTAATATTAATAAACATTTCCCAACCATTAATATTCTTGATAAATTATTCAATAGAAATACAATAAAGATCATTACGAGTTGTAAGAACAATATGCAACGAATTATACAAAAGCACAATCATAATATATTTAAAAAGAGGCAATGAAAATAATTAGTTGTAACTGTAGAAGATAAATGAGTGTCCTTTAGAAGGAAAATGTTTCACAAAAATGTAGTATGCCAGGCTATTATAAAAGAACACAACGAGCTTACAACTATGGACTTCTTATCGATAGAAAGGCCGTGAAATAAAATATTTTCTCGCAAATTTTGGAAATCTTTACTTTGAAGCCGTTCCTTATTTACCAATGAAGGGTTAGGTTCAAAGTTCCGTGATGTCTTCCGATTACCACAAGAAGTTTCCCGATTACGACAAGAAGGTTCCCGAGTTCGAAAAGAAGGTTCCCGAGTCCGAGAAGAAATAACTGAAGAAGGCCGGAGAGCATATCGGCCGAAACGTTGTAAAGATAACAATGAAGATGAGGACAATAGTCCGAATAACGCAGATAATAGTAACCATGAAGCCTCATCTCAAACATTCAAAGAAATGATAGATTTCAATCAATCAAGTTTTACTTACGACATTGTGAATGGATTGGATTGACAGCTGTTGTTGTGATTGGTGTTGGTAATGTCGTTGAATGATGGAAAACGCTTTAAATAGAAAAGGAAAATTGTTGACAACAAAAATGATTCACTCGTTCATTCGTACAATTCAGTAAAAAAACAAACAAATGTAAAGCAGATTTGATGTTTTTTGAATCCTGGTTTTATATTGTGAGAAAATATTTATTCATTATTATTATCAATACTCTTGTTCCTTAATATTCCGACTGTAATCATCTTGTAACACTCTCTGGTTAAAAATGAGACCATCCAAGATGAAATGCTAAAATCTAAATCTTGATTATCTCGTGTTGCTTATCTGCCGAATTCTTATTTCTTAACTTATAAGTATCATCACCTCAGCTAAATAATGGACCATTCCGTTTTTATTATAAAGAAAGAAAGAGAAGAAAAAAATATAAGTAACAAAGAGTAGGGGAAAGATAGAGAGATGGGGTGAGCGCGCGGAAGCGATAACATTAATCTGTTTGAATTGAACATAATGAAAAGAAAGAAATAATGAAAAAAAGAGTGAGAGAGAATTAAATCAAGATTATTATGCTTTTTACATATTGAAGTATTTAGCAACATCTCTTATGTAAACATATCAAACGTTGTAATAATCAAATTATCATGCTGTTGTATATCCACAGGTCCTGCAAGTTATCATTATTCTGGGAATTTTTTCAGAGTTTGCATTGCGCTTTGAATTTCGATTAAGGAAAATTGTACATTACTAGGCTGAGTCAAAAGTTTTGCAATATTTTGGTAACGCGGGGCAAAATTTGGAATCTCCGGATACTTTTACCATCATCAGGGTCGGGAATGTGACAAGACCATATTGGAGCATGAGATGGCGAGATCACCAGATACTCCGCAAGTGCTACTCGCCGAATTTGCCTTTAGGCCTACCTGACATTGTCAGATCATTGAGGTTCTTACAAACCATTTACGGACCTGGTTAGCTCAGTCGGTAGAGCGTTCGGCTAGTAAACCACACGGTTCCTAGTTCGATACTGGCCCTCACCAACTCAGCGTATGAGTAGCACGGGGATCTGTACGATAAAGTAAGGAGCCGATGGTAGGTGTGGCGCTCCATCTCAGACGCTAAAATAATCTCATTGGTCTAGCGCTAGTGAAAAGGGGATATAGTTCCTCGCTGATTGGCTGATACCAACTTTAGGCCACCCCGACGACTTTACTTTTTACAAACCATGCAAGATTTGTTGAACCACCTGATTACTGTACTGTTATCAACTGCACTTTCACTTTTTGCATAACAAATGTTTTTGGTTACTTCAGTGGAATTATGGCCTCAGTTCGAACTCGTAAAGCATAAGTTCCAAAATTAGTTTATATTGCACGTTTATCAATGCGGCTTACAAATCACAAACAATGTTAAGCAATGCACAACATGTCAGCGCACTAACTGTGACGACACTACCAACAACAGCAGATACCTAGCACAGCTTGAAGTCTTTTGGTCACGTGATATACGCACCGCAAACAAGCACTTACCAAAATATGGCAAAACTCTTGAATCATCCAAATATTATTATTATTATTCTGGAAAAGTTTTCAGAGTTTGCTTAGCATTTCATATTTTCAATAAGGAAAAAAATTATATTAATATGAAAACAAGTATTTTACTCATCCTAATTACTGAATTAAACTGTTAATTGTACACACACACACACACACACACACACACATATATATATATATATATATATATATATATATATATATATATATATATATATACTACACCAACACAAAAACAAAGAGAAACTTAAAAACATTGAATACAACAAAAATAATTAAGATTAAAAGAAAGACAACAAAAAAATCCTAAAGAAATATTAACCTTGTCCAAATTTGGGGTACACACGACACAGAGGGTCTCAAAATGCAGAAACAAAAGATGTGGAATATCCAACGTAATTATAGAAGGAACATCCAATACTTTCAAAAACCCCACATAATATTCAAAATAAAAGGATTTCTCTGCACAAAAGAAACATTAGACAAGGTAGCAACCGAAACTTTTATGTATGAAACGATTTATTTGAATGTAATAATTTTGTAACTTACTTGTTTAATTCGTCGTTGATGGTTTTTAGCAACGGATATTTTCCCATTTGGCAACGATTCATAAAATCATCTTCATCCAAAGCCCAAAACATGGCACCAAGAAGACCCTTTTCTTTGATGTATTGACTCTAAAACAAATGAAATACAAGAGGATAGGAAGAAATAAAAAGCGAAAAAAATATCTTGATTAAATAATTAGGGAAATGAATATTTTCATTAAAAAAAAGTTTATATTTTTTAAGTCAAAAGATAATTTGATAAAAAAGATTTAACGCTCCCGAAACCTTGTTTCATCCAATCTAGAAAAAAAAAAAAAAGAAGAAAAAAAGAAATAAACCCATAATTTCTTAAAATAATTTTTCTCTATTTTGCCACCAAAAGTTAGTGGGTTTATTATTGTTGTTGTTGTTGTTGTTGTTGTTAGTGGTGGTGGTTGGATTTTACGGCATGTTAACCCATAGGCTCATTTTCTGCCGAAGACATTTTTGTCTTACGCATTCTTGATGGGTACTCAATTTTTTAACTCAATATTTAATGACATTTCTTTTAAACACATTTTTTCTATTCAACCCACAGTTGGGATCCTAACAGGTACTACCACTCCGTATCAAAATGGACCTGGGAGTAATGGTAATGAAGTGGTACTCCACATTCCTCAGAGCACCAAACTGGAACCTAACCTTCAGATAGAGTTTAACGTCATACCCAGGACATTAAGACCCTCAGCTACCGCCTTCTAGCACATATATGATAAAAAAGGGTTAGGGCTTTGCCATAAGGGCAATAGGGTTGGGAAAACTATATATGTACTAGGGCTTTACGTGACCAGTGGATTGATCAGATGGGGCCTCTCCGACCGCCCGTCTAGCCTAAGAAATGACCAAAGTGGATAGTTTCATGTCTTTGTGGGTTTCAATAGCTAGTATACACTTAAAAGTGTGTCACACTGCTTGATATATTAGGTTTCAAGTGGGCCCCCTCAAATACCCGTCAGCCCTAAGCCAATGTCCTTCTATGCGAAAGGAAATGGACACTGCCTATTGTTAAATCATCTCATGTGTGTTATATAGAATTATCTATCTAATATATTTGACAACGAAATGTCAATTTTCTTACCTTAATTCTTATACTGGTTGTGTCTTCATATCCGACCCATTCATTATCTTTATAGGCATAAGGGACTTGATCGTTTGCCAACCATTTCCGTGTCCAACCGTTATGATTTAGATTCTCACAAATCTAGAAATGAACAAAGAAAATGTACATCAATGTCACACACACACACACACACACACACACACACACACGTTCAGATTTTCGAATAAAAGAAACAAAGAAAAGAAAAAACATCTGAGGAATTCTTTGTAGACAAAAATGTGTAGCATCTTCTCAGTGGCTTGAAGGTTTGGTTGTTGGCTAAATGATTACTGTTGCTGTTAAGACATGAATAAGAGAGACAAAAAAGGAAGGGGGGGCAAAGAAGGAAGAGGAGACAAAGGAAAAAGGGGAGACAAAAAAGGAAGGGGAGACAAAGGAAAAAGGGGAGTCAAAGAAGGAAGAGGAGACAAATGAAAAAGGGGAGACAAAGGGGGAGACAAAGGAAAAAGGGGAGACAAAGGAAAAAGGGAGTCAAAGAAGGAAGAGGAGACAAATGAAAAAGGGGAGACAAAGGAAAAGGGAGAAAAGGGGAGAAAGGGAGACAAAGAAGGAAGAGGAGACAAATGAAAAAGGGGAGACAAAGAAGGAAGGGGAGACAAATGAAAAAGGGGAGACAAAGAAGGAAGAGGAGACAAATGAAAAAGGGGAGACAAAGAAGGAAGAGGAGACAAAGAAAAAGGGGAGACAAAGAAAAGAGGAGACAAAGGAGACAAAGAAAAAGGGGAGACAAAAAAGGAAGGGAGACAAATGAAAAAGGGGAGACAAAGAAGGAAGGGGAGACAAAAAAGAAGGGGAGACAAATGAAAAAGGGGAGACAAAGAAGGGGAGACAAAAGGGGAGACAAAGAAGGAAGAGGAGACAAGAAAAAGGGGAGACACAAAGAAGGAAGAGGAGACAAAGACAAAGAAGGAAGAGGAGACAAAAAAGAAGGGGAGACAAAGAAAAAGGGAGAAAAAGGAAGAGAGACAAACAAGGAAGGGAAGAAGGAAGGAGAGAAGAAAGAAAGAAAAGTGAGACGACGAAAAAGAAAAGGAGAGATACGATAGGAAATAAAGACAGAAAAATGAGACGAAAACTTATTCTTTGAAGTTGTGATCACAAAGTAGATATTCACCCAACCCGTTCGCTACGAATAGGATGTGACACAAAGTTGTAAGTATGGGGCATCCAGTGAGGAGCGAACTCGAAATTCGTATAGGAATGGATCTGTGAGGCTTATTTACTATCCCATATATCACGATAAGACCCCCTGTGATTTCAAAGTATATAATGTATAATTCAATTGTATTCTCTCTCTCTCTCTCTCTCTCTCTCTCTCTCTCTCTCTCTCTCTCTCTCTCTCTCTCTGTGTGTGTGTGTGTGTGTGTGTGTGTGTGTTAGAATGTATGTACATATGAATGTGTTTGAACATGGGTGAACATGTGTGCGTGCATGTGTGTGTTTGTGCATGTGTGTGTGCGTTGGTACATATGTGTGCGTTTGTATATGTGTCTGCACGTGTGTCTACATACGTGTGTGTGTGTGTGTTCGGATTTGTGTGTACATGTGTTTGTATGTATTTGTAAATCTGTGTGCAGGTATACGTGTATGTATGTGTGTGTACGCTTATACACGCGCCTCCCGTCTTTGTACATGTATGCGTGATTGTGTGAATGTGCGTCAATGTGTATGTGTATGTGTACGTGTGCATTTGTATATTTGTGTCAACGTATGTGATCACATTTTTATCTATCACACCATCTTTTTTCCTCAAATTATTATTCAGGTGTGGAAGTTGAAAAAAAAAAAGTTTCGTAATATCAACAATCATCATCATCATCAGCAGCAGCAGCAGCTTTTTTTTTATTGAAAGTTTTATCGATTGAAAGAAATTTGATTCGTAAAGATTTTTACGAGTAATATTTTTTTAATCATTACAAGATGGACTGATATATTTGTAGTTTGGATTGTTTTTATCTATTAATGTTCTTACCTCATAAAAAGCGAGGAATCCTTTTTCTCTGGTGTATTTCCCGGCCGTACCGCCCATTGCCGCCGGGGCATCTATACCATTTCGTTCGGAATCAACCAAAGTAAAAGACCGTCCATACGCCGCTAAACCTAACGTTAGCTTCTTGGCTGGGATTCCATTCTTCAGAAAGAAATCGACCGATTCACGCTAAAAAAAAAAAACAACAATGATTAGGCATAAAATAAATGATCATTTTATATAAACAATTTTATGTAAAGTGTCAATCAAGAACTTAATAATATGGGAATTTTATTTTGTAGATAGAGTAATTATATACTTATTAGATTAAATTAACATGACCAGAAAGTTGGGCAAACGCCGCGTGTGACATGCGGAACACTGGACAGCTGTTTTCACCTAATAAGGTCGAAACAGCCCTGGAGAGATTCAATCTTTCACAAACTACATGCGAGAATTTATCTACTTTGAATGGTGATGGACTCAAATTCACCCTTTCTAACTGATTGTTCATCAATTGTTCTTGAACCCTCCTAAGCCAATGGACTATTTTGTCGATTATTAAATCCGGACAAAGGAAATAGTGAAACCGAATCCTATAATATTTGTCTGAACTTTTCAGATGAGGATTGATAATTTGTACTATTGAGGTTTTTCGGATGCTTTATTGTTATATACAGTACGTTTCGGCCGATGTGCTCTCCAACTGGACACATGCGCAAAGGATATACGGGTTAAGTTAATACAGTTTTAAGGGACAATCATGTGAAGGTTGCAGGTTCAATCCTGACTACGAGCAAAAATAACATTGAATAGATAACATAGCTTAACACTTGTACCCGGTCATGGTTAACTGAATGAGAACAATCTAACCCGGTGGATTAAATAAAGGGTTCGGTTCGAAGTTCCGTGAAGGCTCCCGATTACGATATGAAGGCTCCCCAGTTCGATGAGAAGGTTCCTGAGTTCCACAAGAAACACATGAAGAAGGCCGGAGGATACATCGACAGAAACGTTGTATCTACAAATATGAGAGCAATAGTCCGGAAATCTCAATAATACGAATCATATAAAATAATCTCTCTCTCTCTCTCTCTCTCTCTCTCTCCCCTTGACTTCACTCGGGGGTGCTCCGTGGCGTAGTACTTAACATGTTGGACTGGGTCATCGTAGTAAACAAGTTCAAATCCCAGTCGCGCTATTACATTCTCTTTCGGATGAATACCCGCGGAGGTATGATGTTGGTTGGTTGGATTTTACGGCATGTCAACCCTTGTTGGGTTATTTTATACCGAAGACGTTTTGATTTATTCATTCTGGATGGGTGTTCAATTTTTTAAGAACTCAATTTAAAACTCATTTCTTTTCTATTTAACACATAGATGGGACCCTAACAGGTACTACCACATCGGATCAGAGTGGACATGGAGTAATGGCGATGAAGGAGTAGTCCACGCTTCCCAGAACTCTAAAATTGGAATTTCACTATTAGATGCAATTTAACGTCATACCCATGACGCTAAGACCCCCAGCCACCGCCTGCTAGCACATCTATGATAAAAAGGGTTGGGGTTTTGCAATAAGCGAAATAGGATCGGGACAATCATATAGGTGCGAGGGATTGATGTGACCAGCCGATTGATCGGAAGGGAAGATATGAATCCCCCCTTATCTCCCAGCTACAAGGACGGTTTTGGCATTAAATAACCCACAATGTTTAAAATGCCATTAAACAAAGAAATCAAATAAATAATTTACTTCAAGCGTGAGATAATGAACTCCTCATCAAAATTACCTTTCTTATTTATCGGGGGGGGGGGACTACTTAAAATTACAAACCTGTACACATCACCCGCAGGGTCGACTGAAAAGTTCGTAGACTGACCAAAATACTATCATATAATGTAACCAAATCGGGTTTATTTTTTAACATAATTGCCCTTGCGGTCCATACACTTCTTCCACCGATGTTGCAATTATTGGATCTTATTAGTAAAGAAAAAAAAAACTCTTCAACAGCAGACATGATATAATTAGATAAACTTTTCAGCCTTTGAATTTTTCAGCCTTTTAACTTTTCAGCCTTTGAACTTTTCGTATGCATACATTGACATATTGCGTAAAGTTAAGAAACATGTGGACATACCGTGTATACTCGCGAAGACATACATCTTATCCCAATATTAAAGTGTTGCACCACACTCGAGATAAAAAAAAAACAACATTGTGTGAGTAAATTGTTGGTCAAAGATAGGCCTAGGCCAACCGGCACGCCAATAATTTCTTGCGAAAAATGTCTCAATTTAAGTGTCAAAAAGTTGCATGATACGCGAGTATAAACGATATAAACCATTAATTTGTGCAAAGTTCTGTAAAGCTTCTTACACTTTCAATCCCGGGACTGATATGACCAGTTTTGTGGTCCCATGCACCGTGCATGTCGTAGGTCATCAAGTTTATGAAATGCAGGTATCTACAATTTGAAAAAAAAAAAAAGATTTAAAAAAAACATTCATTTGATTTAACATAACAAAAAGTTAAAAGTTATTGCTTTTCACTGATGATTTTCGGCAACTTGTATCAAAATGTTTGATCATTAATTTGATAGAAGATGGGAGTCCAATTGTTGCTGAATTATTCATGAGTGCAAGGGAAGTAGCAAAATATTTAAATTGTGTCGAAGTCTCAAGAATTGTCAACGAAAGTGTATCACAAAACTGGCCGGTAATCCTTAACCTGTTCCTCGTAAATTCCTACCATAAAATAAACAAACCTCATTTTATGTCCGTGTTTTTGCAATAAACGTTTTTATTTTTCTTGCACCCGTTATTTTACAATACTAAATATATTTTCTTTATTTATTTTAATATTCACTTCAATGTGTATATTCTAAAAGTTTTTATTTTGTGAGAATGCTTAGTTTTAAAGTGGGGGCTCGTTTTACAATTTAGCCATAAATTGGATCCTCCTTTTATGACCGTAATTTTCTGACGTTTTTATTTTAGAGTACCAAAGCAAAAAAAAAAAAGAAAAAGAAAAGAAATAACAACAATATATAATCATCCACAGACACGTGTTTCGACTTATCAAGTCTCTTCAGTGTGGCTAGACATTTGTAAGCTACCTACAGCAGGGATTGAAATCCAATCGGTTCAGTGTCAGTCAGACACTTTAACCGCCAGGCTGTCATCACCTACATAATGTGAAGGGGATTTAACTGTTTTAATACACACATCCCTTTGTATGTAAAGGCTGTCATAGAGTGCTCCATCCCTTATATAGGAGAGCATTGCATTTACGCTCTTGTTGGCGGTCATCAGCGAAATCCCCCAGAGTGTTCAACCCTAGGGATATATATATATATATATATATATATATATATATATATATATATATATATATATAATGAGTGGTCTGGCATCTTAATGTTAAACAAGGCACGAAGAGGAGTGAGGTGGAGAGGAGAGTGGTCTCAACAGCAAAGAGAGCCAGAAAGAGGGAGAGAAAACAGCAGCCTCAGAAAGCATCACAGTTTGTGTTCAGTCAGTGCACCAAAGACTGTCACTCAGGAATTGGCCTGTACAGCCACTTGCGCAGATGCAGATAATTTTTATTTATTTATTTTGGGACACTACGCCATCGTCCTTAGTTGACGGAAAGATGCCAACATATATTGGTGGCTGATCCGCGGGGGGGGGGTGACATAACTATGGTTGATTTCATCTCAGTCTTCAAAATAGATTTGACTGAGCATTTTATGGCAGAGTAATTCCATGTCAAATCATCCAGAAAAAAGTAAAATTGTCACCCACCTCTTTCAATTGTTTTGAAACTTTATACAGGTGTGAACTGTGTTAAAGTTAGACATTTAAAACTGATAGCATTTTTGGATTCCTTGGACAAAAATACTTTTATAAACCAATTTTTATGAGTAGGGAAGCTCTAGAACTCATTTTACAGATAAAAATAGATTACAAAAAGTCGCCATTTTTGCGACAAATTTGGAAACTTATCTGGACAAAATTTCAGAAAAATTGAAGGGGTTCGATGACATGGCCTGGATGATTTGACATGGAACAATAGTGTTAATGCTATACTTTTACAGGTGGGTAAAAAACATGTGTAATATTTTTGAGAATATTAAAGTTTTCCTTAATTTTAAGATATTTACAAAAGGTGAGTCAAGTAAATTCAGATTCTTTGTCGATCAAATCGAGAAAATGAACAGTTCGTGCCATTGATAAACCCGACGATTGAAGGCGTTACCGGTTATTGAGTAACAGAGGTTATTTAATCATGCCCCCCCCCACTCACAAAGTTTCAATATTAGCATTGGTAGATCCACTAACACTGAATAAACAGAAAGAAGGAAACACAAATAGCCCACATAAATATACAGGGAATTTATATATATATATATATATATATATATATATATATATATATACGTAAAACGTATAAGAAATATTATATCAATACACAGACGTGTCCCAAACAGATGAAATGTGCATTTTATTCTATGAACGAGCTATATATATACATATATATATATATATATATATATATATATATATATATATATATATATTAAAAAAGGTACCAAAATGATCAAAAGCCTTCCTTGTGTTCTTTAGTTGGTTTCGTCTCAATAGAGCGACAATGCTATTTGCCAGGGGTGGGGCGAGATAAAAAACAGGGAGGTGTTGTTCGTTTGAAGAACAGGAATCAAAGGAGAGAAAAAGAATGGATTCCGAACTCTTATGTGACCAATTTCCTCTTTTACGACTTCAAATTCTGGTCAATGAGGGTGGAAGACCTCCACAGAACCGAGGCATTTGATCAATACTCTCTACGTAGCATCCTTCGGGTCCGGTGGTATAATTCCCTATCAAATGCCACTGTCTTCAGTGCAGAATCAGTTCAGCAAGCCGTGGTCACAAGACTTCTGTGCTGGCTTGGTTATGTTTTCCATTGTCAACCTGGAGAATACATCTGTAAATCGGTCGCCTTAAACTACCCGCCGGACTGGAAGAAGCGTCTTGGTGATCAACAACAAAAAACGTGGCTAATGACGGCGAGGGCTGAACTTGAACGAAATATCGGCCCTCGTGTCTATGGATAGGGCAGCTGGAATCGTGACTGGCTGGAGATCGCCCATTCAATCGCATCGGATCGCCAGGCATAGTCGACCGTTGTGAGAAACTCAGCAAATTCTATAGATGGAGCCGACATAATCCACCCCGGGTGAATGCTGCAACACCACCATCATCATCACCACCACCAACTACAACAATGTGACTAATGGACACGCTTTGTTCAAAGACACGCCCACAATCCAAGCGAAGATGATTATATATTGTCTCCTTAAAACAGGTACTTATTTTTAATAAATGAGATAGAGATAAGAAAAAATGATCAACAGTTTCTGAAATTCTATAAAAATGTATTATAAGTTATCAAAATATTGCAATACTTTTGACTCACCCTAAAATAATAAGCTTAAATGCAACGGTTTTCTTTTTAAATTGAATCTTAGTAAAAAGTTTTGATTTCTTTAATGAAAAGAAAATGTGCTTACTGTCCAAGTTGTGCAATTTGATAATAATGGGGACTTGTATGTGTGTTTGGTGATAGAGCAGCCGTTAATAAAAGGTTTTCTCGATCATATGCAGGTCTCATTATCTGAAAAGGAATAGAAAAGAAAGTCATAAAATTTAAATCACAAATGACATACAAACAAACACATAACGACACACAGATAGACACAGATTTATTGATACAAATCTTTATCAATATTGGTGAGTTTATACGAAAATACGGATAAAAATTCATTGGAATAAATATAAAGTTAAAATAATTATTTTAATATATACAAAAATTAATAGATTTTGTTAAAAAAATTATTTTGTAAAAATATTTGACAGGTTTTTTTTTAAATGATTATTTCAAATAATCTAAGAAAATAATTAAAAGATACAAGTATTTCTTTTTTCTTTACGGATTGTGGCGATATCATTTACATTGGAATTAACCAATTTGACGAAATAAATATATCTGTAGTGTTTTAACATATGTATAATAGCATCATCAACCTGGAGATATAAAAGACAAAAGATCATTATATTCCGTGTCTGCTAAAGAATTCTGGCAATGGCTAATAGGTAGTTTTGTCAAATCTGTATAAGACAGGATTTGAATTTCGCACGCTCTTCTTATATGTTGGTTTGATATTAGTTGATATTAGCCTATTTATTTGGTAGACAAATGAAGTAATGAACCTATGTTTTAGATCTCCAGGCTGCTACTGATGCTATTATGTAAGGTTCAAAACACTACACACTAGTTACCATCAAAATAGGTCACGTGATCAGTTTAGGCTATATTGAAGGAAGAAACGTAAATATTTTTGAACTTAAAAAAAAAATCTCGCAAAAAAGAAATAACGAACATAAAGAGTTGTTTCAAAGAAAAACAGTTAATTCAAAGATCAAATAATCCGATTGGGAAAAATTACTCACCGTTATTTTTTTTTTTTTTTACAACAGGGTCAATTTTTTATTGATATTTTTTAGCAGAATTCTGTATTCATGGATTTTTTACTAAAAAGCTCTCGCATCAATACTTATAAGAATATTGCGATATAATTATTCAGATACTTATCTTTATAGAAAAAACATAAAATCGTTTTTCATATTTCATAAAATAATATAGGGGGTAGCCTCGTAAAAAATATTTCCTCTAGTATATTTTTGGAAAAACCTATTCTACACATATTTTCATCCAAGGGCAAGTAATTATGGAAATTTTCGTGAAAATCGGGCCATTAATTGATTCTTTATAGAATTTTTTAAAAATCCTCTAGTCATAGCTTGTTTTTGACTACGTTAAATTGCAATTGATTTAACGATGCTAAAATTTAAACACTGTTTTCGTTCATAATTTTCATTATTTCCATAAGCTGAAAAACTTTTTTAAAAATCATCAGGAGTTTGGTTAATGTTTCTTCTTTCGAATCGACAAAAAAATTCTCAAGATAGTATTACCATTTATACAAGTTTCATTGTGTTAAATATAAGGGGGGGGATTTCACAGAGAAAATTTGGTGGTACCTACGACACCGCCCTAAGAAAACTACACTGACCTTAATGAGTTGTGTCAATCCATCCCGATCGCCAATCTTTCCACCCCGGGTAGTTGGGTATTCCCAATCGATGTCAAGACCGTCAAATCCATATTGGCGAATAAAGTTGATGGAATTAATTATGAATTCTTCCATATTCCTTTTCAAAGAAACTATTTCGGAAAAGGCGTTGGAACGGGCATTCCATCCTCCAATTGCCAAACTTATTTTCAGTTTCGGGTTAGTTTTCTTCAAATTCATAATTCGAGTATAACTTTCAAAATGAAACAAAGAGAAATTAAATCAGAACATTAATAACAACGAATTATCAGAAAGAAAAATACTTATTTAGTTGCATAAATATAATTTGTAGGACCCGTCGATATGATAATTTCAATTTTACAACGTTTGATAAAACGTAAAAAGAATAATAATCTTAAGTCTTTCTCATTGTTTTTTCTTTTCATAATTCGAGTAAAACTTTTAAAATTAGACAAAGAGAAATGAAATCACAACATTAAAAAAAAAAGAAGAGAAAAAACAACAATTCTTTAGTTTCATTAATAAGATTTGAAATTGACAGATATTTTCATTTTTTACAAAAAAAAAAGAATATTTATGACAACTAGCAGGACCTGTGGATATAACCACAGTATGATAATTTAATTATAGCAACGTTTGATATGTTTACTTAAGAGCTATTGAAAATACGTCAATATGTAAAAAGTATAATAATCTTAATCTCTCTCTCTCTCTCTCTCTCTCTCTCTCTCTCTCTCTCTCTCTCTCTCTCACACACACACACACACACACACAAACTCTTTCTTTCTTTCTTTCCCTCTTTTCATCATCGATTGAAACAGATTAGCGTTATTGTTTTCGCGTTCTCACCCCCTCTCTCTATCTTTCTCCTACTCTCTTTCTTTCATTTTTATTATATTTTTTATGAGTAGCATGTCCTTTTTCGATCCTTTCTTTCTTTATAATAAAAAAAATTAGCTGAGGTGATGACACTCACAAGAAATAAGATTTCAGCGTATTAGCGACATCAGATAATTAGTATTTACGATTATACAATATTGGTCACAATTTCTAAGAAAAATCTCAGGAATACTAAAAAATAGGACATTTCTTAGAATTTTCTATTCCTTGATTTGATATCCTAATTTGTGAATAATTCCTTGCTAATTCCTTTTCTCTACAACTAAAGGAACTTTGACAACAATAATCAATGGAAATAATCACTTCCTATGTGTGTCTAAGCCATTGAAGTTTCATTTTTTTCACTGTCTGTTTTGTTTTATTGACGAATCCATTCCATTTCACCTGATTGTCGCTTCCTACTTTTCATTTTGCTGCAAACTTTCACAAATAGATTTTTAGATAGACACAATAAATCAACCGACTAATTACTACTCTTTCTGTTACTGTTACCGCATTCATCCTGAGTGTGTTGAGCCAACTCCACCCGTATCTCGAATGCAAACGCTACACCATGACGCCCAGAGTTGTCAGTAGGACCGCTGTGATAGATACGATAGGATACATCAGCCTTTGCGATCTTAATGGTGCGGCAACTGCTATCCGGTAACTGTACATCTGAGAGGCAGGAAACATTGATGCTATACTGATGAAGGGAACGCATCGTAAGAGATTGTGTTTCTTTAAGTTTTACTGTTCGAACATTCCAGAATGCAAAATGATGAAATTCTCTGTGACGGAACCTCCCTGTTTGCTAATTTGACACTTGTACCAATGGAACAGCGGACGCGTCAGTTCTTGTGGAAGCCGTAGCAGAAGTCATATTCGAGATTGTATGTGAATTTGTCAAAGGAGTATCAGGGAATATTAAAAATCGAAAATAACAAAAAAATAAAAATAATAATTAATACAGATTAACGCCTCTACCCCAGCCATGGTTATCGGAATGAGAACAGATACCCCTGTGGATTGAATAAAGGGTTGGGTTGAAAGTTCCGTGATGGTTTCCGATTACGACAAGAAGGTTCCCAAGTTCGAATAGAAGGTTCCCGAATCCGACAAGAAATACCTGAAAAGGCCGGAGGGCACATCGGCCGAAACGTTGTACAGATAACAATTAAGATGAGGACAATAGTCCGAATAATACAAATAATATTAATCATCAAGCCTCAGCTCAAAAATTCAGTGAAATATTTTTTTTAAAACCCGACTCATTATTGTGTCATGACAAGTTTTATAATTCGAAATCAATTGAATACTTACAGAGCATCGTCATTCCATTCGTATTTATAAATGTCATTTCCAACAATTTTGCCAAAAGCATAATTGATGTGGGTACAGAGTTTCGGATCAACGTTTTCCGGAAAGAATTTACCAATTCCAGGTCTGTACTGGGACCAATTCGTGTAATAACAGACTATGTAATAAGATTGGACTGAAAGAACAACAGAAAAAAAGTTTTAATAATGGGAAAGAAAACAAAAAACATCATCGGATCATATGACCTTTAGGCACCCCTTTTGCAATCTCATTTCATAATAAGATTTTTTCATTTACACCGTCAAAATATGGTTGTTTGTTAGGGGTTAGAGTTAGTGGTTAGTGTTAGGGTTAGGGTTGAGGTTAGGATTAGAGTTAGGGTTAGGGGTTAGTTTTATAATAAAAAACTCTAAAAATCATCTCTTAACAAACAACCGGATGTTGACAAATGAAAAAAATGTCCTTATGAAACGAGATCGCAAAAGGCGTGCCTAAAAGTCATATGGTGCGCATGATCTACTTTAACAGAGATATTTTTTAATCACGCGTGGGAGATTCTAAGAATGTGTTAATAGGATGGTGAACATATTGAGACTGTTTAAAATCTATCCATATATAAAGGGCATTTGGTGTGTATGTAAGTATGTATGTCTGGATGAAAATATGAAAATAAAACAATTAATGACAAAGTAAATATATATATACACATTCACTATCACTAGAGCTTGCTTTTTGGGCAAAAATAATAATGATTTTATTTCTATTCGTGAAGATATTTAAAAATTACAAATTTGAATAATAAGAGAAGGTAAAGTCATCGGCGGCATTTATAATTGTGGAAGACCAAAATAATCAATGGATCTGCGAGACTAACGTTTTATCCTCCATTTCTACCCAGGTGATGCCGGTAGGGGCTTCTAGTTGTATTCTAAAGGTAATCCCATAAGGGTGTTCAATTTCAAAGTCGACCGTCAAAAAGTCTGTGAGTCTCATTGATTTAAGGGAATAAATATGAAAGATATGTCAAGAAACAAAAAAAGATTTTTGATGTGAGTTTTTTCTTTTTCTTTCTTAAATTTGTGTTTAGTATTTTTGCTTATAAAATTTCTCTGATGAGGATAAATACAAAAAGTGAAAATAAAAACATTACTTGATTTTTAAAGAGATTTCTTCGAAACGAATAATTGGCTTCGTTAGGAATTTTCAATGTAAAATGAAAGTTTTGAAAGAATTTTGAAAACAAACCTAAAAAGTTCCAACGATAATCTATAATATACCAGCAGGACCTGTGGATATACCACAGTATGATAATTTAATTATTACAACGTTTGATATTATCTGCGTTATTCGGACTATTGTCCCCATTTGAATAATGCAGATAATACTAATCTTCAAGCCTCATCTCAAACATTCAGAGAAATAGAACTACGTTTGATATGTTTACTTAAGAGCTATTGCTAAATAGTTCAATAAGTAAAAAGTATAATAATATTGATTTAATTGTCTCTAGCATGACCTGTGGATATACCATAGTATGATTATTTAATTATTACAACGTTTGATATGTTTATTTAAGAGCTATTGCTAAATAGTTCAATATGTAAAAAGTATAATAATCATAATTTAACTCTTTCACTCTTTGTTTTTCTTTATTTCCTTCTTTTCCCCTTTTCATTATGTTCAATTGAAACATTGAAAGGTTTATCGCTTCCGCCGCTCACTACCGCTATTTTCCCCCAACTCTTTCTTTCTTTCTTTATTATATCTTTCTGTGTAGCATGTCTTTTTCTTCCCTTTCTTTCTTTATAACGGAATGGTCCATTATTTAGCTGAGATGATGACACTCAGAAAAAAATAAGAATTAGCGGATAAGCAACACCAGATAATCAGGATTTACAATTTTTGCATTTCATCTTGGATGATTTGGACGGTTTCATTTTTAACCAGAGTGATAATAACGGTCGAACAAAAAAGGAACACTAGTATTGATATATAGATTTGATTTGACCAATGGAAGTCATAAACATTAATGCTTTATAAAAAAAAGTTGTAGCCGTGTCAGTACTATTGTACGATTGCACTACTTAGACTTTAATAAAAATGCCTGGAGACAAATCTAGATTAGAACTACACCAACATGCTAGGTGCTGTTTTGAACAAACCATGAAAGCAGCAGCCAATAAAATATCAACTGCTCGGCCACTTATCTCCCATCTCACAAAACCTCCAAGGAAGACAAGCAAATAAACCTTTTTTATTGTACATTATTATTTAATCTATTAATAATGGAGATTCGCTTCCTGTTTTTGTCTGTAACAAAAATTATGTCACTGCTACGTCACATTACCCAAAATCGTCATAACATAGAATAAATACACCCAAAATTTCAACATGCAACATTAGACAGTCCTCATTGTTTTTTTAAAACAAGTTTTAATAAATACATGACTGGTATTATATATCTATATATAGTTTGTTTTATTTTAATACATATTTAAAGTTTACATTTCAAATTGTTTTATTTTTTTAATCCTTTAATGAATTTGATGATTTTACTTACTTAGGGTACAAACTCGCTGACATTGAATTTTTTACTCTCACCCCTCAGGCAATATGTTTCAAAAATCTATTTTTACATTGCCCGGAGGGTGTTTTTTATTTTGTACTAGTATAACTAATTTCAGTATCATTAATAATCGGTAGCCTATACATCGCATCCATAAAAGTAAAGAATCAATATATATATATATATATATATATATATATATATATATATATATATCTTTCTTTCAGATCGTTTCATTGTTGATAAACATTCTCAAACTGATTTATATGTCCTTCCATCGGTGGCCCATGTTTCACATCCATAAAACTAAAGAAGCCAGCACACATATATGATATAACTTTATCTGGTTACTTTCTGATATTCTACGCTACATTCAGAGATGTTATTGCAGCTTTCCAAAATTATCTTTGTCTTTTATAATTCTTTTAAATGTCAATGGTAGAAAAACTGTTGATTTTTATTTCCTAAAAATACAAACTTGTCAATCATCGCTAAACGTTTTCCACAGACTCAAATATTTGGCTGACGATAATAGTTGGAATCTGAGACAGCTTGTATCTCATCATACGTTTTTTTTTTCTTCTCCACAACTTATCCTTCAACAACGCTCTGAAAAAGATGTGCAAAACTATTCCTCTGTTACGAAGGGTGGTGCAGCTACAGTGCTCCATGTTTGGTCATGTGCTACGAATATCCGTAAGAAGCACCCGTAAAAAACATGCCTGGAATTTACTATAATATCGTTCAATAATTATGGGGCACGAAGGAGCCGTCACTGCACAAATTTGCTTCAGCTGTGGATGGATCTCTAAAATGCCGGAGTGAGAAGCCTAAGATCTGGCAAGCAGTTTAGAGAGCTAAATATTCTCGCAAATGAAAAGACAGAATGGTTTCAAATGAAGAAGGACTGAATGTTGTAGTAGGAGGTTCCAAACTACTACAACGGCAGAATACAGTTGCCTGACATTTTGATCTTTCATTTCATACAATTCTCTAATACAAATGAGATTTCCATTCCTTTGACCTCCTTGACACACGTCTTTTCCTTCTTCAGATAATGTTGATGTTATACAAAAGAAAATATTGGTTTTCATAATAATAGCCATTTTTATTCCACATTTAATCGGCCATGCAGTTGAATATGAAGAAGTAACACTCTGTCTTCTAAAAATCAAATTTGAAGAAATCAAAATTGTCATTATTCTTGGTGAAATAAAAATGCCAATCTGGTTTAACATAAGATGTGCACAACCCATTTAAATATAAAAAAAAGTGACGCCCCCCCACACACACACACACTTTGGGATAAGCTCGCTCGTTCTCATTATTTGGTTGTTTGGATGTAAGGAAGACATTTAGTCGACCCCCCCTCCCCCACTCACGAATGACCAATATTTGCCCTAATATATCAATGGTATACTAACACAATAAACAGAAACAGTTAATATATACATAAAATACATTAAAGTAGTATTGAAAAGAATACAAAGACAAGTCGGAAAAGATAAAATATTTACATATTGTTCAATGAACAAGCGGTATTTGCAGATGATACAATAGGTACCACCAAAATACGTCACGTGATCAGTTTAGGCTATATTGAACATTTTTTTAATCTCGCAAATTTCACAGGGCAAATTAGAGGTTCCTAGGGTACCAAAACAAAAAGGGCTAACTTGAGACTGACAGACAGTAAAATGGCCATAGCCATATTGACTTTACCGTATAATGGCGAGGCAAAAGTTAACGTCTATACTGTTCAAAGATGAACATGCAACGTTGTCTAATTCGAGAACTTTTGTTGTGCGAAAGATGAAGGCGCATTTGATCACAATAAAGTAACCAGACATTGCAAGAAACTCGACAATCAAGTAGACGTAAAATCATTGATTCCGAGGCCGTGATCCAAGCCATCAAATAGCATTCGGAGAGTATGAGATGAGCTCAACATCTCTCGACATTGGCAAAAGCATCCAGAGATGCAAAATTGTGCCCCTCGCGTTAACAAAATATTGCAAGACTTTTGACTCACCCAAGTAATTAATAAATTTACTTTTTTATTCTTTCTAATATGGATGGGGTGATTTCAAAACTTGAGACGCTGACTGATTTGGATTTGAAAACAAAAAAATATGGCCAACTAAGTCAGATACGCTACGAATTGTCCCTGTTAAAACGCATCATTTTCTCTTCCCAATGTGTAAGGGGGGGGGAGATAAAAAAAAAGGTGGGTACTTACCTTCGACGAGAAAAAGAAGAAACAGAAGAGATAAAAGGGAACCTCGTAAAAACAGGAAACGGCCATCCATCGACTAAGAAAGAAAAATGACAAACATTTCTGAATTTACAAGAAAATATCTTTTTTAATTTTTTCTTTTTTGACAAGTTAACTCAGGTCAATATCTTATGACTATATGCATGTAGATATGGATGTAGGAAATGTAGGTATGGATGTAGGTATGTTTAGAAACGCAGGAAGGTAAAAAAAAAAAAAAAAAAAAAAAAACGATGAGAAACAGACTGAAAAAAAAAAACGAGATTTCTGATGATTTTTTTTTCATTTTTTTTTCGGGTTTTCTATTATGATACCAACCATAAAAGTATTTTTCTTTTTTTTTTTCTTTTTTTCGATAGTGATTCTGATAATGATGATGATGATGATGATGATGGGTTTTAATTTCTCCATCTCCATCCTTATTTTTTTTATTTTCGTATTTCTATTTCGTTCAAACCAGATGCAAAAGATTGGAAACATTCGTCCCTTTTTCTCTTCTCAATCTCTTGTTACATAATCTCAGCATTTCACTCATTCGTCTTTTAAATTTGCAACAGATTTTTCCAAGCAGAGATTTTCTTACACTCATTTTATTTTAGTTTATTTCTTTTCTCCTCCTCCCCCCACCCCTCACGCCACATACATAAAATATATCACAAAACTTCTCTTAACAATGAATTGGAATTTCTTTCTTTGTTCTTTTTTTTTCTTTTTTTACAATTACAAAAGCAGATTTACTCAGCCAAAGAAAAGTACAAATTACTTATTCAAAAAAAAGAAAAGAAAAAGAAAAGGTGTGGAAGACAACGTTACTAGAACCGGGTCTGAATAGAGAGAGAGAGAGACAGAGACAGAGACAGAGACAGAGAGAGGGGGGTAGTAAAGAGAATGTCGTCGGGTGAGCGAATCATTAAAGCGAAGCAAAGAAAGGCGCCAGTCAAAATGGGCGATAGGTGAACGCAGACACGATGAGATATGACGAGCAAATTTTCAACGTTGATCACATTGAAAAACAAAAAACAAACAAACAAAAAACAAACGCAAAAGAAAAAAAACAGTAAAAGAAAAAACGCCAATATTTCTCACATGAACGTCACTTTTATTTAATAGAATTTGTCACCTAATAAGGATCGTTAACTTCTATTTATCCGTGTTGACTTTTTAAGACAATTTTTGGACAAAAACCGGAAATCGAGAAATACATGGATTATTGTTCCATTCGATTAAAATATGTGCATGATGCACAATAGCGCGCAAGTGATAATATCATTAGCATCATAAAAAAGTAAAGTCGTCGGGGTGGCCTAAAGTCGGTATCAGCCAATCAGTGAGGGAGTCTATCCCCTTTTCACCAGCGCTAGACTAAGGAGATTGTTTTTGCGTCTTAGGTGGAGCGCCACACCTACCATCAGCTCCTTACTTTACAACACAGATCCCTGTGCTACTCATACGCTGAGTTGGCGAGGGCCAGTATCGAACTAGGAACCTTGTGGTTTACTAGCCGAAGCTCTGAGCTAACCCGACCCTTTTATTAGCATCATACTTTGCGTATAAATAGAATTAAATAGCGGAAACTTCCGAAGCAGTCGAACCCTAACCCTTACCCTGCATTAGTACTTTTTTTTCTGAGATGGAGCGCCACACCTATCGTCAGCTCCCCACTTTACCGCACAGATCAGATTACCCAATCTGTAATACTAATGCGCTAAGTTGGTGGGAGATCGGTATTGAACCAGGAACCTTGCGATTTCTAGGCGGGGCTCTACCGACTGAACTAAACCCTTTTTAAGTATGAATAGCTTTAAATGTAGGAAACTCCTAAAGTAGCCCAACCTTAACCCTAACCCTAACTAATCAGCCCTATCGGCTGAGGCTATAAACTTGTTCCAACAGCTTTTACATTTATGGAATTTTTTTTTAATATAGAAAAATTAATTTATGGCTATTTTCTTAAATCAGATAAGTGCTCAGTAGAACAAAATAAAAACTATTTTAAAAAAGAAATAAAAAGCTAATCCGTATTCTAGGCATATAATAATCAACATGCAAATATGTTTAATATTGAACTCAGCACACCGATTCCATTTTCTGTGATGGTATCAGTTTCGCCACACACAACTCTGCCCAGCCGTGTCAGTTGTTGCTTTAGAATACACAGACTGCACCTCTGCAGATGGGTAATATCGCTCCAATGGGGTCACCTGTTGGTCGTGTGTGGCGACCCATGATGCTTAAGGTTGGAATCCTGGTGGTTGAGCAGTCCATGCAACACTCCACTTTGACACTTACTTAGACTAGGCGGCTGACCAGATAGGGTTCCTCAGATCAATCGGCTGGTGATATTAAGCCCTAGTACCTATATGATTGTCCTAACCCGATTGCCCTTATGACAAATCCACAATTCTTTTTATCATATATATGCTAGAAGGCGGAGGCTGAGGGTCTTGGGTATGACAAACTGCATCTAATGATGTTCTAATTTTGGGGGGTGTGGGGTACCCCTTCATCAGAATCACTCCCAGGTCCACCCTGACTCGGAGTGAGAGTACCTGTTAGGGTAACCATCTATGGGTTAAATAGAAAAAAATGAATTTAAAAATGTGTTTAAAAAAAGATTGAGTAAACATCAAGAAAAAATAGACCAAATGTCTTCGGCATAAAATAACCCAACAAGAGCTGACATGCCGTAAAACTCAACCAACCTAACACTAAACCTAACCCTAAACCCGAACCTTAGTGTCTCAAAGGTTTCGGGTATTTCCGTGAAATATAAGGAAATGTAATTCTTTTTATACGTAATCTAATGATATTATCTCTTGCGCGCTATTGTACATTAGTACTAAAGGTATTATATACCAGCTAAAAGGTATCACAAAACTATTTTTTAGGCAAAAGATAATAATTTCACATTTTCTGAGGAGATAATTGTCTATGAGATTATGTGATGATATTTCAAATATTGTAATGTTGTAAGCGCAGTGAGTTCTTTGCGAGGGCTGCTAAGTGTGTGAGCGTAACGAGACTGTCGTGAGGCAACCAAAATGACTGAAGAGCCCAGCGCAAAGATGCACAAAGTTGCGCTACGCGAGGCGAATTCACTATTAAAAATGATTAAGAGAATAGGACAGAGTTACAACAACCCCCCTCCCACACACAGAGAATGTAGATATCTCCCGTGGAGATATTTAAGTCCCATGGAACAAATGCGGTATTTATAGTGTCCGTGAAAGAATGTGGATGATGGATGTTGTCTTTGGGGGATTAGAAGAAGAAGAAGAAGAAGAAGAAGAAGAAGAAGAAGAAGAAGAAGAAGAGATGGTGTGTTTGAATTACAAAAAAAAACAACAACAAAAACAAATAACAACAAATGAAAAAGAAAATTTAGATTGTGAAGATTGGGCTTTATCTCTTAAAAACTTCACATCTTCTCTTTCCCTGTCTGTCTGTCTGTCTGTCTGTCTCTCTCTCTCTCTCTCTCTCTCTTCACCTTTTTCAAAATCATCCCAAAAATCTCTTGTTTTTTTTTTTGTTTGTTTGTGTGTGTGTGTGTGTGTTGAAAAAGAAAGTTTAGATTATGAAGATTGGCTTTTATCTCTTAATACATCATCATCATCATCATCATCTCTCTCTCTCTCTCTCTCTCTCTCTCTCTCTCTCTCTCTCTCTCTCTCTCTCTCTCTCTCTCTCTCTCGTTTTTTTTTATTTGTGTGTGTGTGTGTGTGTGTGTGTTGGAGAATAAGTATTCTTATTTTTTTTTCTCACCGCCGGAAAGGACAAAGACATCTCTGCAAAACGTTTTCAATAATCCCGTTCATCTTTTAAACAGCCACATCCGTGTTTTTTTGTCGAACACATCAGCGTCTACACGTGAAGAGAGCTTTATCGTCAATTACAGTTTACCCGTTGCCATAACAACCGGCTCAAAAACAACAGTTATAAATAGTAACAAACTTTTTTTCTTTTTTTTCTTTTCTTTTTCTTTTCTTTTTTCATTTTTCCATTAATTCCATGATTCTTTATTTCTTCTCAACCCCCGTCCCCACCCAACATTAATGTTAAAACCCTCCACTAGATGCACCACCCCACACACACACCCACACACACTTTCGTCAGATCTGATTAAATGGGGGTGTGTGTTTTTTTAATCATTTTCAATTATAACGAGGCGAACGCTGTCATCGAGGAGACAGACAAACGCTTTAAGTTGATGTCTCAAGACTCACAAGAAGAAGAAGAAGAAGAAGAAGAAGAAGAAGAAGGAAAGATTCAATTTGTTTTTAAGACAGAGATATTGACCCTCGATTTTTTGCCAGGGATTGTGGCGGCGGTCATTTCTCAAAATGATGAGACGACTCTCATTAAAACAAAAAGTTATCTGTTTTGTAATATATATATATATATATATATATATATATATATATAATGCATTTTGGTTACTTCCGTTGGTTTTAATTAATTAATCTAATTGTTTTAATTAATCAATTTAATTAATTCATCGCAGATAGTCCTGATGATCCGAAGGAGGTGAAACCTGTGTAGGTTTTCTGTCTAAACCATTTTTACTAAATCTGCTCTACAATCGTATTGAGCATCTTTATATTCATTAATACTCCCAACTTATTCGGTTATTTTATCGACATTCGAAGTTGCGACTAAGTCGATATTTAATCTTCTCCATTAATTCACTCCCCTCTTCACACAGACACACACACACACACACACACACACACACACACACACACATACACACACGTGTGTGCGCACGCGAATACATACATACATACATACATGCATGCATATATATTAATTAGAATGGTATGAAATAAATTTTTAGTTACTTTAAAAAAGAAGGAAACTAAAAAATTGTAAAGATTAAGACTCCGTTAACTCAATGGATAGAGCGTTGGCCCAGGAATCGCAAGGTTCCAGGTTGCTAAGCAACCAAGGCGTTGAAGAACTTATGAAAATCTCATTCAAATAATGCCGTCATTATTTCAGCACGTCCATCAATCCCTGAAGAGGATCGGAGAGTACAACGACCGAAACGTTGTGGTTTTTTCATATCACCATAAAGATGTGAATAACAATAATATAAAATCAAAATAATACATAAAAATGTCAAAAATACAAACAAATAATTAGAATATGTTTATAAATATGGCGACGTCACATACATTAAATAAAAATATTTATTTTCTCACTAGCAGAATCTCTGTACACCCCCACCCCACCCCATTACTAAAGGGCAGTGAAATCTTACCCCCCCCCAGCTCATCGCACAGCAACGTGTTTTTGTGATCACCCTGTAAAATGAACGTTTTGATCTTTTAAGAGGTTCACATATTGTATTTGACGGTAGGAAAAGCACTTCCTTCATTTACCTATAATTTTAATAGTGGGACCTGTAGATATATCACAGTATGATAATCTAATCATTCAACGTTTGATATGTTTACTTAAGAGCTATTGCGAAATGGTTCAATTTGTAAAAAGTATAATAAACTTGATTTAACTCCCCCTCCTTCTTTTTTCTTTCTTTCCTTCTTTTCCTATTTTCATTATATTCGATTGAAACAGACTAGCGTTATCGCTTCCGCGCGCTCACCCCTCTCTATCTTTCCCCTACTCTCTTTCTTTCTTTCTTATTATATTTTTCTGTGTAGCGTGTCCTTTTACTTCCATTTCTTCCTTCATAATAATAACAGAATGGTCCATTATTTAGCTGGGGGGGGGGGCACTCATGAATAAGAATTTCGCTGATAAGCAACACCAGATAATCAGAATTTACATTTTTTGCATTTCATCTTGGACGATTTGGACGGTCTTATTTTTAACCAGAGGGTATTGCAAAATGATAACGGTCGTACAAATAAGGAACACGAGTATTACTATATATAGATTGAGTTAGGCGGGTCTAAAGGTTAATGTACAACTGTTGGTAGTCAACGATGCGAACCGCGACTTTGTTGCGGAGTTTGTAGTAAGATTTGTTCAACCTTTTATCATAGAGAGAATAAAGAACTCTTCTTTTTAAAATCATGATTGGTGATCCGCGTTTCCGGTGGGGAAGAAATAGTTGCTTATGAAAAAAATAGAGGCTGCTTAAAGAAATTATTCACTGAAGTCTGAGTGACAACAAGTCTCCCGAGGTCTCCACGACTCTTTTGAGTATTCTAGCCGATCTTAACAATGCAGTAGTCTGAATAGTCTCAATTATTCATGGGGTTTCCAATTCCTAGAGTCTGTTTTCTAAACTTTGGGGATCATTCCAAGTGCACCAATTACAATTGGTATCACTTTCACCCTTATATTCCATAGTTATTTCAATTCTCTAGCAAGGTCCAGGTATTTGTCTATCTTTTCGTTTTCTTTCATTTTCACATTGTGATCTGCTGAGTTTGCAAAATCTACCTGTTGACAATTTTTCTTTTTCTAATTAATCAATATTAGATTTGGTCTTCTGACTGGGATAAGGTGATCTCTCTTTATCTCAAAATCCCAGAGAATTTTATGCATACTATTATTATTATTATTATTATTATTATTATTATTATTATCCATAGCCGGTGGTTCACTGGAGACTGAGTGACAGCAAGTCTCATCAAGTCTCCAGGCCTCTTCTGAGTATTTTAGCCGACCTTAACAATGCTGTAGTTTGGATGGTCTCGATTCTTCCTCTGATTTCCAGTTCAGCCAAATTCTTTTGGGGATCGTTCCAAGGGCACCAATTACAATTGGTACGACCTTCACCTTCATGTTCCACAGTTTCCTCAGTTCTCTGGCAAGGTCCAAGTATTTGTCTATCTTTTCGCTTTCACTTTCACTCGGTGGTCGGCCGGGACGACAAAATCCACGTGAAGACAGGTTCACTTTTTCTTGTTAATCAATACTTGGCCTGGTCTCCTGGTCGGGATTTGGTGATTCGTCTGTACCTCGAAGTCCCGCTGAATTTTATGCGTCTCATTCTCCAGGACAGATTCAGGTTTGTGCATATACCATTTAGTAGCATGGGGAAAATTGAATTTCTTGCACAATTCCAAGTGGATCACCTTTCCCACCCAGTTGTGTACTCTCTTTGTGCTAATTTGCTGCATTCGCTTATTATATGATTAACTGTTTCATCTCTGTTACGTCTTATTTTTGTTGTTTTGTTCTGCGGATATTATTATTATTATTATTATTATTATTATTATTCATTTATTTATTTATTTAATTCCTCGGGAGTTTTTCACTGCAGTTTTAACTAGTGGTTTTTCACTGGAGTCCCCTCAGGTTTCCAAGGCTCTTTTATGTGTTTCTATCATCTAGAGATCAAAGTAGATCCGTTTAAAGATTAATCGTATTCAAGAGGACCGTGCACAAAAAAATCTAAGAAACAACTACACAAAAAATGCAAATATCAATTTACAATGAACACATTTCTCTAACCTATAGGCATAAAATAACCCTAGACGGGTTGACATGCCGTTAAAATTAGCAGTTGTAAGAGAGAGGGGGAGAGGGGGATTCATTATCATTATAATCAGGATACAAGATTTTTTAAAAATTTGACCTAAACGCTCTCTTTGAAAAATATCTTAGTCACAGTCTCCTCATAGCCACCACTCACCCCCGTGCAATTCAGAAGGCGATTAATGGTCCGATTGTCAAACATTGATGCATCAGTTGTTCCTAAATGGTCACTCATTTCAGAAGTGAACAGACTCATCGTTGCTTCTCTCGGTGTCACTTCACTACAAGTCAAGAAATACAAATGAGCAATTTCTTATGGAATCATTTTTATTGAACTCACAAGAAATCGATTTTTTTTTAATTACAACTTTTTTAACTGCTATCGATCGTTGTTTGGTTGGATTTTACGGCATGTCACCCTTATTGGGTTATTTTATTCCGAGAAGTTTTGTTTTATTCCTATCTTGATGGGTACTAAATCTCAATTTTTTTAACAATTAAAAAAAATCACTTTCTTCTATCTAACCCATAAATGGAACCCTAACAGATACTACCACTCCGGGTCAGAGTGGACTTGGGTGTAATGGTGATGAAGTTGTACTCCATATTCCTCAGAGCTCCAGAACTGGAACTTCACCATCAGATAAAGTTTAAAGTTATACCCAGGAAATTAAGACCTTCATCCACCGCCTTCTACCACGTATAATAAAAACGGCCAGGGCTTGCCATAAAGGTAATAGGGTTGGGGCAATCGTATAGTTACTAGGGCTTGATGTGACCAACCGATTGATCGGAGAGGACCTCTCCAACTGCCCGTCTAGCTTAAGCAAGACTGCTCAGCCACCAGGGTTCCATCCTTAATCATCACGGGTCACCATCCAGGAACAACAGGTGGCCCTATTGGGGGACCTTACCCCTCTGTAGAGGTGCAGTTGGTGTAAAGCTCCAGCCGACAGGGCTGAAATCGATCGTGTCTGCATTCAATAAAATTCCAAACATTTGACTTGATATAAATCTTAGATTCACGTTGAACAAACTGAACAACATAAATTTAATGAACTATGTTAATTGCCGAGAAAGGAAATGTACGATTCTAATATCAGATGCAACGGTTTCAGCTTGGTGGCTGAGATAGTTTCTACTTTCCAGGTTTCATTTAAGAAAAGAACATTTTCAACAAGAAAAAATTTTAATCATTTCCTACTTCAGTTTTTTACTAAACAGAAACAGTGAAATCCGCCAGAACTCGACACTTTTAGTTGTAATTTCGGTTGAGCTCAGTTGGTAGAGGTTCCAGGTTCGATACCGGCCCTCACCAACTCAGCATATTAAGTGAGGAGCTTATGGTAGGTGTGGCACTCCACCTCAGATGCAAAATCAATCTCCTTGGTCTAGCGCTAGTGAAAAGGGGATAGACTCCCTCGCTGTCTGGCAGATACCGACTTTAAGCCGCCCCGACGACTTACTGTTCAGTAAAAAATAAAATAAAATAGAATAAAAAATAAAATAAATGATTAAAACTTATTCTTATCTGGATGGTGAATGTAAATATTACAATTATATAAATATGTTTGAACATTAATCCAGTTTTTTTTATTGTTTTTTCATCGGTGGGCTATTCTGAACAAGCACCAAACTTTCTATCAAATTCTTATGGGATATTTTTATCTATATCAAATGTTCTTATCTTTAATGTTGATATAGACACAGCGACATAAAAGTAATGAAAGATTTCGGAGACTAGGAACCAACTTTAAGAAAGTCTAGGAAGTATGAATGAAGAATGAATAAATCAACATTTCTGGAATAAAATAACCCAACAAGGGTTGACATGCTGTAAAATCCAACCAACCAACCAAAGATAATAAGATGAGAGAAAGCTTTGAAGATCAACTGGTTTCACTTAAATTAAGATTTCTTTGTTTATTTGAAATGGTCACTAGTCTGGTTCATAAGGTACCACCAATTTTCCCTGTGAAATTTACCCCCCGCCCCTATATTTAATACAATGAAACTTGCATAAAGGTTAATATCCACAATAAACTCTTCCTAATCAAACCCAATTTGGGAGGCTGGAAACCAACTTTAACTAAGTCTAGGAAGTCATTATGTCCCGATTACGCATTGGCCATACAAGACTAACACACTCCTATATACTCAAATAAGAACAACAACCACAATGTGAAACATGTCAAACACCTTCGACTGTTAAAAACATATTCATGGGATGCAGGTTTTTTTCTCACATCAGAAACCGTTATTTTAAAGCAAATAATATGAAATATTTATTTGAAAATGTCAACATGGAGGACATTCTGTCCTTTTTGAGGGAAATAAAATTATACCATAGAATATAGACATGAACTTAATCAATATCATACAACATGATCCCCAATGATGCTAACACATTGTTAAAACCAATTACTAAAAAAGTATAAATATAAATACACGACATATATTACTTCCTAACCGTTAGGCATAACATAACCCCAGGCGGGTTGATATGCCGCTTAAATCATTAAACCAACCAACCAACCAATAAAACTTATGATTACGGTCAAGTCATGCTGGATACATCGGTTCCCTCTAAACCACTGAAGTTATGCAGCGGTGGGATTATTCAATACTTAATTGAATGACCACTTAAGCAACAGCTGGTACTGTAAGCAACCCAAGTCCATTGTTTATCAGAAATTACTTTATTTAGCATTAAATAACCCGAAAAATGTTGACGTGCTGTAAAACAATCGACCACTTAAGAAATTGCTGGTACTCTTAGCAACCTGAGTTTTTTATTAATAAAATATGATTTGGCATCAAATAACCCGAAAAGGGTTGATATGATATAAAACAAAATAATCAACCAGCCACACTAAAAACATTGATTCCTGCTAAATCACCAAAGTTAAGCAACGATAAACCTATTCAATACTGAAATGAGTGACCATTTAAACAGACACCGTAAGAAACTTGATATTAAAATGACTTGATTCGGTATTAAATTACCCGATGAGGGTTGATATGCCGTCAAACAAAAACAACCAAACACATCTTTGAGTCAAATAGTTTGGTTTCCAACTATGGATTAAACTAGACCTGTGTTATTCGGACTATTGTCCTCATCTTTTAAAATCATTTGTATTCAATTGGACCGTGACCAAAAAAAAAAAAAACTCTTAGAAAACATCTAAACAAAAAAATTAATATAAACATACAATGAATGCGATTGCTTAACCACTTGACATAAAATAACCCTCGACGGTTGACATGCCGTTAAAATCAATCAATGACAGGTGCCTAAAAGGATTAAGATTCTAATTGAAATTTCAACAGATTTTTTTAAAACTAAGCAAAAAAAAAAAAAAAAAAAAAAATCTCACAAATAAAAAAAAAAGATTATCGATGAGAAATTATTTTTTGAGAGGAGAAAAACTCTCCAGTGAAAAACTGATTTTATAAGAACATTAAAATCTGAAAGAGATAAATAATTATGACATTTTCCTTGGTATTTTACAAGTTGAACAGGAATTGATGTTATTCAGAAGAGAGAATTAAAAAAACAAAACTTACCGACATGATCTCTCTGGAGATTGGAATGATTTGATGAATGACGACCACCAATATTTTGGGGGGCAAGGGGAGTAGGGGCGGGGGGGTGCTGTTGAAAGAGGAATTAGTGCGTCATTTGATATTGACAAACGAATAAATGTCTTCTTCTTCTTCTTCTTCTTCTTCTTAAGTGCATTAGTGTTTGTAGTTGTTTGGAACTGGAATATATGACCCCCCTCCTCCCACAAGAAAAAGTGGAAAGAGTAAAGGAGGAGGAGGAAGAAGAAGAGAGGAGGAGAAGGAGAAGGGTCAAAGAGGGAGGAGGAGAGGAAGAAGAGAGAGAGAAAGGGGGAAACTTTGTTGATCTTTTTCTTTCTTTTTTTTTCTTTTTTCAATAAGTGTCGGGTGTAGAGGTACCATTGAGTGATCGAAAAGACGATTTTTATTACCCAACACCATGTTTGGTCAACGGGTGTGGTGAACGTTTCTATTATTTTGGTCACCAAAAAAAAAAAAAAAAAAAGAAAAAAGAAAATGAAAAGAATCGATTCGTGTTGTGAAAGTGGTTCGGCTGGTGGACACTCTTCCTAAAAATCATTTCAAAAAAGGAAAAAAAAATGTTTTGCTGGGTTGGGGGATTTTACGGCATGTCAACCCCTGTAGGGTCGTTTTATGCCGACAACGTTTTGTTTTATTCATTCTTGATGGGTATTCAATTTATTTTTTAAACTCAATTTTTAAATACATTTTTTTAAAATTCATTTTGTTCTATTTAACCTATAGATGGGACCCTAACAGGTACTACCACTCCGGGTCCACTTGTGGTGAAGGGGTAATCCACATTCCCCAGAGCCCTAGAATTGAAACTTTACCATCAGAGTTTAACGACATACCCAAGACATTAAGACCCTCAGCCACCGCCTTCTAGCACATATATGATAAAAAGAGTTGGGGCTTGCCATAAGGGCAATCGGTTTTTATACTTTGTTGGCCTGTAAAACGTTTGTACAAGACTGCAATTGGGGGGAGAATTCATCATCATCGTCGAATTGTGCTGAGAGTACGGATTCCCTTGATTCTATTGACATCCGTCCCTATCAGCCATTGCTTTTGATAATCTGACGGTGAGGTTCCAATTCTGGAGCTGTGGAAAATGTAGAGTATCCCTTCATCACCATTAGTCCCTAATCCACTCTGATCCAAAGTGGTAGTAACTGTTAGGGTCCCATCTATTGGTTCAATAGGAAAAAAATAAGTTTACAAGATGTGTTTAAAAAATGAGTTTTAAAAAAAATGAGTACCCATTAAGAATGAATAAAACAAAACATTTTCGGCATAAAATAACCCAGCAAGAGTTGACATGACGTAAAAACAAACAACCAATCATCTATCTATACATATATAAAGGGCAGTTGTGTGTATTTGTATGTCCGGAGGAAACTTCGAAGATAAAACAATTAACGACAAAGTAAACATATATACACATTAGATATCACCAGGGCTTGGGTTTTGAGCAAAAATAATAGAGATTTGATTTATATTCGTGAAGATAATTAAAAAGTAAAATTTAAATGATAACAGCATGGATCTTTTTTTCATTTAATATTTTAGATATTAGACATTAACATTTATTTTCAGAGTAGCTGGATCAATGCAAAGTCTATTTTTTACATAATGGATCTGCGGGACTAACTTTTAAAAACCCACCTCTACCCAGGCGACGTCGGGTAGCCGCTGCTAGTAGACTATATAAGAACGCCGGTTATAAAAATGGAGGGACAGTAACGAATACGTAATTCTAGAAAGAACGCCAACCCAAGAAACACGAAGTAGCACTTCGTAACAATTATAGATTTTTCCCTAAACCACCTCACTGGAAAAAATATCTCATTTTCGTCATTTCAACTGCAGTGGATTCTTCCATTGAAATAAAATTATCCAATTGTAATTATTGACAATTGTTTCCGATTGTTGACATGAAGAGATTTATCCACGACGAGTTGAAAAGAATTACGTATAGTCCTTATTTCAAAGTGTCCTTGTCAGTGACGTCGTAGTAATTGTTATACATTTGTTTATATAGTGATTTCCTCAGAGAACGATGCTCAGGGGAGATTACTATTTAAACAAATATATAACAATTACCACGACATCACAGACAAGAAGAAAATACAATAAGAATTATTCGTAATTCTTTTCAACTAATCGTGAACAAATCCCTCCATGTCAACAATCAGATACGCTCTTTAGGGAAAGGAAATACAAAAGCACTGTCATGGCGGCGATATAATAAAGTACACTAATAATCTGTGTTAGTATTTCTTCTTCTTCTTCTTCTTCTTCTTCTCTTCTTCTTCTTCTTCTCGGACACTTGGCACAACAGATATAAAGGTTGAGTTAATACAGTTCTAAGTGAAAAATTATGATTAGGTTGCAGGTTCAATCTATTTAACGGAAATAACCAAGAATACTTAACATAGTTTGACACTTGTATCCGGTAATGGTTAACAGAATGAGAACAATCTACCCCGGGTGGATTAAATAAAGGGTTTGATTCGAATTTCTGTGACCGATCCCGATTACGACATAAAGGCTCCCGAGTTCGACGAGATGGTTCCCGAGTTCGGAAAAAATCTGAAGACGACCGTAGAGCACATCTACCAAAAGTTGTGTATATAACAATAAGGATGAGGACAACAGCCCGAAAAGTTTAAATAATACAAATCTACCTCTCATATTCAGTGAAAAACATAATATGGTTGGCAGCAGTAGTAATCTAACTGTAAGGTTGGTATATGGGTTCTGCTTCCTTTTCCCATTTCCGCTTAGGGTCTCATAGACCGCAGTAAATTAAGGCTTAGCGGCAACTGATAGAATGGGATTTATAAAAAATCAATTAGATTATTCTAAGACTTGATATTGTGATGGTAGTTAATTGACAAACAAAAATACCAATATTAAAAATGAAGTAAAGGTTAATTTAGTAAAGGTTAATTTAGTGACCATTACAATTATAACTCTACTCCAACCTCAATCTAATGGAAACGTCAACGTCAAGTATAAACTACAATATACTTTAATAAGAAGAACCGGTACGAGTCACTGCGTCCCGACTGCGTGTAAAAGGGTTGGACATGCCATGTTATTCCTATTGAGGTTGGGTGTCGTGGATTTCTAGGACACTCAGTCATTTCGTTTCTTTCAAAAATATGAATCACTGGCCGCTGTTTGAAAATTGCCTCACATCGTCTTTAGACCACGGTGCAAAATGCATCTAGCTGGATCTGGTCGAGGTTAAAAAGTAGTCTGCACGAATGATACGCGCGTGGAATCATCATTCCCGTGTTGTTATGTAATATCTACAATCGCGTAATCAAGTCAACGGCCGAAAACAAACGCGTTTTTAAATAACAAACTGCACTGATGACAAAACTCCTAAGATGAACGGATCTTATAATTTCTTCTCTGCATTATTTTATCTTTTTTTTTAATACCCTGTCCGGTGGCAAAAGCTTCTTGGTAGCGCTGGGAGTGGCAGTCCCGCCTTAGCTACCGAAACTGTGTTATATCACTCCTAGTTGGCGGCTGATGAGGGCAGGGTATCGCGCACGTGCTATCACACGTTGCATGACGAAAATTAGCTTCTCAATTCGCTCTTCCTGGACCCCTTGACTTTTTCTAACGGCGACGTAAAAAAAAAAAAAAAAAAAAGAACTAGAAACATTTTTTGACTGGTACTAAAATTCTATCGTACGGCCTCTGAAAAATCGGAAAAAAAAATAACTCTATAACAAATGTAACTTTGATATAGAATACACAATTGGTAAATGAAAGCATTTAGCAGACACATTCAAGCGAGCAACATTTCAATCGAAGAGGAAGACATGAACTGTTATGTTTACTTTGTCATATCATCAATCTCAAATTATTAAAATCACTTGCAACAATTTGAGGCCGAAACAACAAAGGATGTGACCCTACAAATGCTATGATATCAAATTAGTGTAGGATGGCCGGAACTCGACCAAAATAATCATTCAGATCTGATTCCGTACCACAGATTCAACTGTTGCATACCATACCTTATATTTTATACCTGTATACCCGTGGTTGTATACTGATATATCTATCTTCTTTGCTTGAATACTTAGCTTCTCTTTCTTTTATCTTGCTATCCTCCATTTTAGCATGGCCTGGATCTGTTATCTCTTGGTTGGTCTGTGCTGGTGGCTAAATTTCTTAATTAGCTCGATCTTCTAACTTATTTATTGCGTACATAGTATACCTGTATACCCGTGGTTGTATACAGGTATACCTATCTTCTTTGCTTGTGTACGTAGCTTCTGTTTGTCATATTTTGCTATTTTCCATCTTAGTTTGGGCTGGATCTGTCAATCTGGGCTCGACTGAGACGTCCTGTATTGTTACGTTGATCTTAATTAACAACACAAGACTTTCTTTTTTGAGCTCATGCGTAATTTTTATGAATCACAGACCAACAAACAAACGCACGGAGATTTGGTTATTTGAACGAGAGACGCGATGACCGTCTGTCTCGTCTAGTTACCAGACAAATCTAATTTTTTAAACTAACTTCCCACGTTCGCACTGGCGATTCAGAAAAGGGATTAATACGGGGTTACATCTTGTCACTCACATTCCCTGTATATTTCCACTAACCGTTATTTTGAATCTACGCTACACTTACTTAATAGGCAACCTATCAATTATGTAACACAGTGTTGAACTCTCCTACCAAAAGGAACTCTTACTTAACTCTTAAAGTCATATATCGCCTCATTCCACCCGGTCGGAAGTCACATTCATTTTCCTAATCTACTCCAAATGATAGTCTTTGTTTGAATATAATATTAAACATATTTAGAAATCTTTGATTTAAGGGAAATAACAGGTGACTTTAGATGCGAAGGTCTTTTTTAGCCATTTTCTTTTATATCCTTATAGGAATGCTCTGGACTTAGAAAATTCTCAATAGGACGTTAAGAGTTAAGAACAGAAAAAAATATTGTACCCGCAACACTACACTCAGAAATGAATAACATTTTACAGCAGGCCCATTAAACTATAAAAAAAAAAAACAACAAATCTAGTGTTAGACAAGAACTTTTCTAACCCAATATGAACACAGAAATCACTAACATGATACAGAACTGTAAAATGAGTTGACAATTTCGTAATCGTCAAAGTGTCGAACTGCTCATCATAGACAACGAGATATTAAGTTAACGTTGATAAAATAAAATTGGCACGGATCTCTTCAAACTGCTTGGCATGAATTATAGTAATAGACTATTATTCAAAGTACTTTGAATTAAGTACACACTCTGACACAGCGTCAGCCACAGTGTACGCCACAAAAATCTTAGCCTAGCATGGTATTCCCAAGCTGGTATTCCCAAGCTGGTATTTTTTGGTCAATGGATCAAAATTTATATGGAATATAAAGAAAATACTGCAAACTGGATTGTTGGTGGGTTTGATTTTATGGCAGGTCAACCCTTGGGTTATTTTATGCCAAAGTGTTGTTCTATTCATTCTTGATGGGTATTCAAACTTTTTTTTAATGTGTATTTAAACTTATTTTATGGCATGTCAACCCTTGGGTTATTTTATTCCAAAGACGTTTTGTTTTATTCATTCATGATGGGTACTCAGTTTTTAAAAGATTTAAACTCAATTTCTAAGCACAATTTTTAAAACTCATTTTTATTTATTTAACCCATAGATGGGATCATAACAGGTGTTACCACTCCAGGTCAGAGATGAACGCTAGATAGTTGATTGCGTCATCCAAAAGCCAAATAACGCTGTAATATTTTTTGTGGTTTGTTTACATTCATATTTTTTAATATCTAAGAAGAAAAATCAGCAATCGCTTTCTATAAAAACACAAAAGAATTATTAAATGAAAAGTCAGAAATTTTTGCTAAATGTTTATATAAACGCCCATGGCAGCTTTTCATCTAATAAAATGTTAAAATTTTTAAAGTTATAAATGTAAACAAACCACTTTTTAACGCAAACGTCAAACACGGATATTGTTTGCTATTATAAAAAGAAGTCTATTCTACACATATATTTTTGTCCTGTCAGCAGTCACGTTCGACATTTGACAGCAAACATATTTGACTTTTGAATGACGGAATCAACTATCTAGTGTTCATCTTCACTGCGAAACTGTTTTAACGGCTATAATTGTAGTATTCACTTCCGCAATTGTCTTTAATTAATCAATTTCTTGATTAATTCATTACAATTAACCCTGATGATCCTTTCTTGGTGAAACTTAAGTAGGTTGTCTAATCTATACTTTTCTAATAAATCCGCTCTACTTACGTATTAAGCACTTCATATTCTTTATAACTCGGACTTATTCGGTTAATATTTGTATCGATCGTCGATGTTGCGATTAAGTCGATATTATATTTCCCGGTAAGTCATCTTCTTTATTATATATATATATATATATATATATATATATATATATATATATATAGTTAAAATTAATGGTAAAATGAATGAATGGATGAGATACAAATGAATGAAATGAGGGGGATAAATAAAAATCCTTTCCAAGGGACCCCACTCTCAAAAGTATTAAAACACTTTGTGAGAGTGGGGTCCCTCGTAGAAAGTTATTCTCATCTATTATTAGACTCATTTGAAAATCAAGTTAATATAATTATTTCAAACTTTCATTGCTAAATTTTCCTAATTTTACTATTTAATTAAATTAGGAAGTAAAGAATAAAATGACAATTATTTCCTCTTGTTAATGGATTTCGTTTAAAATTTACCCCGAGATTTTTGTTCATATTCATTAAGATAAAACCAATTAGAAAACAATAATACTAAGCACATATTTATTAAAATCAAATTTTTAATATCAATATGCAAATTAGCCTTCCCGTTCACACTGTAAACCGCTATTTTGTATTATATGTAAATAACAATTGCATGTTATTAGTACGTAGATATGGTCAACAGTATTTATAATGTAAAACAATTTTATTAATAATTGAGGTTTAAATAAAAATAAAATCATACAGGATGTGACGTAAATAACTAAAGGAACTGTGACTTGAGTAGTGATATGGTTTCGGTTACAGACAGACAAACATTATTATAATAATAAGATATTTTTCTTTGGAGTAATAAATTTGGAATTTTTGGATGTTTTTAGTGAACTTATCAACATAAACGTATTTGAATCTCGCTCGTACCTCAAATTTTAGCTCTTAATACAAAGCAAAAAATTAAACGAGTTACAGCTCGTAACTCGGAAAATTCATGAATTGGGGTACTCGTAAGTCAAGGTACTATTGTATATAAGACAATAATGAAACTATATATAGAATATATAATTGTAACTTTTTTTTATTGGCGATAGTTATGTAAAAGTGGGGGTGGGGGGTGTCCATGGCCAAAAATTCGGGCACTTTTGCTCAGTCGGTAGAGCAACCACTTTGGAATTGCAAGGTTCCAGTTTCGATGTCAGTCCCTACCAACTCACCGCATGAGTAGCACTGATTGGGTGATTTGATATGTGCGTTAAAGTGGGGAGCAGACGATAGATGAGGATCTCCACCTCAGCAAGACAATCTCCCCAATCTAGCGATAGTGAAAAGGGGATATACTCCCTCGCTCTCCGACTGATACCGACAGTATGCCATTCTGCAAACTTTACTTTTTTTTAAATTAGCAACTCAAATATCAGCTGGTCGGCTTGAAAGGGTTAAGATACGACATCCATGATTCACAAGCCACCAATCACAAATCTCGTAAGTTAGAGCACTCGTAAGTCAAGGTACCACTCGTAAGTTGTAGCACTCATAAGTCAAGTTTGGTTTGGTTTGTTTTGTTTTACGGCATATCAACCTCAGTGGGTTATTTAATGCCGACAAAGTTTTGAAATAAATTCCTTCTTAATGGATACTCAATTTTGTTTATAAATACATTTTTCTATTTAACCCATAGATGGGACCCTAATGGTACTAACACTCCGGGTCAGAGCGGACCTGGAGCAACGGTGATGAAGGGATGTTCCACATTCCCCAAACCTCCAGAACTGGAACCTCACCATCAAACAAAGTTTAACGTCATTCCCAGGACATGATGACCCTCAGCCACCGATAAAAAAGGGTTGGGGCTTGCTATAAGGGCAATAGGGTCGGGGCAATCATATAGGTGCTATGGCTTGACGTGACCAACCGATTAGTCCAAAGGGGCCTCTCCGACCACCCGTCTAGCCTAAGTAAGGGTCTAAGTGGAGTGTTGCATGTCATGGACTGCTCAGCCACGTGGTTTCTATCCTTAAGCATCACCGGTCGCCACCCACGGCCAACAGGTGACCCCATTGGGGAAGTCTTACCCTCTGCAGAGGTGCAGTCGGTGCATTCTAATGCTCCAGCCAACAGGGTGGTCGTAAGTCAAGGTAGCACTGTATATAAAAAAAATAAAATGACATGTAAAATATAAAATTGCAACTTTTTATTTGCAATAGCGATGTAAAAATGAGGAGTCCTCGGCCGAAATTCTGGCCACCTAGGTCTATGTGCTTCTAGTTAGCGATACACATACCATACGTTCGGCTTCAAAGGGTTAATATAGGATATCCATGATTCACAGGGCACCAGTCACAAATCTCGTAAGTTAAAACACTCGTAAGTCAAGGTAGCACTGTATATAAAAAAAAAAACTTATATGTCAAATATAAAATTGCGATTTTTTTATTTGCAATAGCAATGTAAAAAATTCAAAATTCTGACCCCCTCGGTTCATGTGTTTCTAGTTAACGATACAAATACCATACGGTTGGCTTCAAAGGGTTAACATAGGATATCCATGATTCACAGGGCACCAGTCACAAAAAATCCCTCCCATGTTAAACCCGTTGGATTACGTGTCAATTGTAAACAGAATTCTGTTTATTATAACCTGTTTATTCTATCAAAGTAAATACGCTGGTTATTATTATTGGCACGTTTTTGTTTCATTGTCTTGTTATTTTAGATTCATTGAAAATAGAAAAAAAGAAAAAAACGTCGTGTTATTTCGATGTTTCTCTTCTTATTCAATCATTGGTCAACAAATAAACCCATTTGTTAGGTCCATTTTTTTTTCTTTCTCATTATTCCACCTGTTTAACCATTTTCTTGTCGTTTTTACGAGAAGTTTTATTTATTTAAAAAAAAATATATAATACTGTTGTTCCGACCGTTATCATTTTGTTACACACTCTGGTTAAAAAATGAGACCGTCCAAATAGTCCAATATGAAATGCAAAAATGTAAATCCTGATTATCTGGTGTTTCTTGTCGAATTCTTATTTCTTATGAGTGTCGTCACCTCAGCTAAATAATGGGCATGGGAAGAAAAAGGACATACTTCACTGAAAAAATATAATAAGCAGAGAGAGAGAGAGAGAGAGAGAGAGAGAGAGAGAGGGGGGGGGTAGAAAAAAGATATAGAGATGGAGTGAGCGTACGGAAGCTATACGCTAATGTTTCAATCGAACATAACGAGAGAGAGAGAGAGAGAGAGAGTTAAATCAAGATTATATTATTTACATATTTAATAATTTGCAATAGCTGTTAAATAAACATCAAACGTTGTAATAATCAAATCATCATACTGTGGTAAATCCACAGGTCCTGCTAGTTTTTTTTTTTAATGTTTCACTTAAGAAATCTATGGTTACTGTTTCTTTTTTCTTTTTGTGAACATTTTGAATGCAACCATATACACACGAAGGTCATTCAATAAATAAGGTGAATTTTACCGAAGTTCTTTGGTCCTTACTTAGGCTAGACGGGCGGTCGGAGAGGCCCCCTTCGATCAATCGGCTGGTCACGTCAAGCCCTAGCACCTATATAATTGTCTCAACCCTATTGCCTTTACGGCAACCCCAACCTTTTTATCATATATGGGACCAGAAGGCAGTTGCTGAGGATCTTAATGTCCTGGGTATGACCTTAAACTCTAATGGTGAGGTTCCAATTCTGTATCTCTAGGGAATGTGGAGTACACTTTAATGGAGCTCTCTGGCGTGGAGTACCGCTTTACTGACATTACTCCCAGGTCCCCTCTGACCTCGAAGTGATAGTACTTGTTTACTTAAGAGCTATTGCTAAAATACTTCAATCACCACTAGCAGGACCTGTAGATATACCACAATATAATAATCCATTTATTACAACGTTTACTTAAGAGCTATTGCAATTTTCTATGATTTAAATAGAAAACATTAGTTAGAAAAAAAAAACAATTTTAAAAACATGAGTTTGAAAAACAAATGAGTACCCATCAAGAATGAAAAAAAAAGTCTTCGGCATAAAATGAGCCAACAAGGGTTGACATGCCGTAAAACCCAACCCACTAACCAACCAATCGAAGGAGTTAAGAAACACTTTATACAGTTGCATCTTTTTCAAGTAAATCAATAGTGATGGTTCCTTTCATGTCACATAAGAGGGTCATTCAATAAATAAGGTGAATTTTACCCAAGGAGTTGGCAATACGAAATACTGTTTACAATTTTAAAGGAAATAAATAATGATGGATCCTTTCATGTCACAGAAGACTGTCAGCATGGCCTTCTTTATTGACCGGTGCACCCGGAACTTTTCTTTACCGGAAAGTTAGTGTGTTTCAATTTAATGTATTGTCTTCACGACTCAGGCTCATAGTGACAAATCCATGTTTAGGCCATTTGGAAACATTTTTTTTTACTAAAATACCTTCACGGTGCGCATCATACTTTCTTCTGTAAATTTCTCATAGTTTGTACATCTCAGCCAGCAAAAGAATTATGACAGACCCCTGTTCAAGTTCTCTGTTTAATTTGCCGCCATTTTGAATAGCTTCATAGCAAAATTTCTGCGAGATTAGAATATTTTTCTATAAACCAATTCCAAAAAATGCAGAGTTTACATTTATGGAAAAAAATTGTGAAAAGGAAATTTATTTTGCATTTTTCAAAAATGTCACCTTATTTATTGAATGATCTTCGTCTATAAATCGAGTAATAAAAGAAACAACAGATCATTCTTCGGATTTTTCTTATAATTTCTTAGTCAGTTTATATAAAACTAGCAGGACCTGTGGATATACCACTCTATGATAATATAATTATTACAACGTTTGATATGTTTATTCAAGAAGCTATTATTAAATATTTCAATATATAAAAGTATAATAAACTTGATTTAACTCTATCTCACATTTTTTTCTTTCTTTCCTTCTTTTCATTATGTTCGATTAATACAGATAAACGCTATCACCCCCTCTCTAAATTCTCATACTTTCTTTCTAATTATATTTTTTTGTGTAGCATGTTCATCTTCTTCCCTTCTTTCTCTATAATAAAAACGGAATGGTCCATTATTTAACTGAGGTTACGACACACATAAAAAGTAGAAATTCTGCGGATAAGCAACACCAGACATTCAGAATTTACACTTTTGCATTTCATCTTGTACAATTTGGACGGTCGGTTTTTTAACCAAAGGATGTTGCAAGATGATAACAAGCGTATTAATATATATATATATATATATATATATATATATATATATATATATATATACCCCTCCGCACCAGCAGGATGTGACACAAGGTCAATTTCTTAAGCGGAGTTTACCAGGTTTGAATTCAGTGTTTTCTTTCTCCAAGCCGGTTGCCTAATCATGGTTAAAGAGCCCAGTCTGCCCTACTATTTACTATAGCTGGAGGGAGAGTAGGATTCATACATTTCTCAAGGGTATCAGCGCTAAGTGAAATGCAATTACCACGTCCTGGATTTGAACTCGGGCCGGCGAGTCAATTTCCCATGACTTATAACCATTACACCACGCGTTCCTACAAGCGTTTAATATAGAGATGATTTTAAATTCTTCACAATTAATGAATTCAAAGTTTGAAGACATTATCCTTAAAAGTTTTATTTTAAGTTAAATACAAATTTGAAGTTATTCTTATGTCATACCTTGCGAATTTTTATTTTTTTACACCATTGCTTAAAATAAATAAACAACAAAAAACCCAAATTACTATACATTTGATTAACCATTGAAATTAATTATTAAATCTATTATTGAGACAGTTGTTTGTGTTAGTATTGCAATGTATAATTTCAATTAAACTTAGTTTAAAAAAATATTTTCCAACATTAAATGTATAGTAATTTGTGTTTTTTGTTGTTTATTTTTTTAAGCAGTACGTAATTAAAAACAACCTTAATCCCCTAAAACCGTAACCCAATTCGCAAAATGTTAATTCATAGACTATAGTTAAACTATCATTGGGTACCACCAAAAAACTTTCCGTTTTTATTTTCCGACCTAAATCAGAAGTCAGTCCATCTAAAACATACAGACATAGAAGTAGAGCTATTTAACCCATTGCTGGGGGTGAGATTTCCTATATTTGCCAAGGTATGAAAGTCCGAAAGTGAACGTAATGGAATTCGAACTCACTTACTACAATGTCACTCTCCAGAAATGTTAGCCACTATGCCACGGGTGAAAGTAAAGTAGCCTAAAGACGGTATCAGCCAGACAGCGAGGAAGTCTATCCCCTTTTCCCTAGCACTAGACCAAGGAGATTGTTTGGGCGTCTGAGACGGGGCGCCACACCTACCATCGGCTTCTCACCTTACCGCACATATGACTGTGCTACTCATACGCTGATTTGGGTATCGAACCCGGAACCTTGTGGTTCCTAGTCGGACGACTGAATAATTTTGATTTTTCGAACTGTTGTCCTCATTTTTATTGTGGTATGTAAAATCATAACGTATCCTCCGGTCTTTCTCAGAACAACTGAAGATGGTCGGAGAATACGGCAGCCGAAACGTTATGCTTATACCACAATAAAGATGAGGACACCAGTCCGAAAAATCAAACTATTTACATCAAGCCTCATCTTAAGAATACAAAGAAGTGAGAAGTGAGATGTGAGGTTTTATACATGTTTCCCCAAAAGATATTAGTCCGAAAGTGAACATAATAACACGACTGAAGTTCGAACTCGCTTCACTACGATGTCATTTGAGTATTTTAGCCACTAGGCCACTGGGACTCCCCCGGTTTCGATTTGGTGGGAAGATAGAAAACTAACGCAAATCCCTTTGTTTGTTATATTGTAGCCTTTTATCTTTTTCTCTTTCTTATTTTTTCTTCTTCTTCTTCCATTGAATCCAGTGAAGATATTGACAGAACTCACGTCGTCTTTTCTATTCGTTTTAAGCAAGAATTTTACAACTGCTTGTAAAATGCGATTAGATTTTCTGTTCGTTCCAACACAAAGAGAACATTTCGGCCTTTTTATGGCAGAAAGAATGTTTTATAGAGTTCGTATTAAGTGCTTTCTTCTGAGTTGCTATCAACAGATTTTTTTGGTGTGTCTTTTGAAGTCTCCCTCAATCTCTCTCTCTCTCTCTCTCTCTCCTCTCTCTCTCTCTCTTCTCTCTCTCTCTCTCTCTCTCTCTCTCTCTCTCCCATCCTGTGTATCCATCTTAATTTATCCATTCAAACCTTTTTACATAGGAAAGTATTCTTCCGTTTTTTTATTGTGGGGGAAAGAAAAAAAAAGAAACACATCAGAGAAAGAAAGAAAGCAAATACAATAAGTGGGGTATATATATATATATATATATATATATATATATATATATATATATATATAGAGAGAGAGAGAGAGAGAGAGAGAGAGAGAGAGAGGGGGGTTGTTTGTAGTTTTGTTTTACGGGGACCCATTTCGGGTCATTTAAAGCCGAATCAAATCATTTTGATAAACAAAGGTCTCAAGTTGCTACCAATATCTACTGCTGAATATATATTATATATATATATATATATATATATATATATATATATATATATATATATATATATATATATATAAGAGAAGAGAGAGAGAGGGCGAGAGAAAGATGAAGAGATGCGATAACGCTATAAATCAGATCTTTATCGTCTGCTTTAATGAAATGCAAGAGAGGAAGGAAGGAAGAAAGAAGGAAAAGGGTGAGAAAGAATGAATAGACAGATAGATATGAACGAACTGTGATAGATAGATAGATAGATAGATAGATATAATAAAATGTATAAAATAAATGTAGAACGCTTCCTTTGATTTACAGTTCACCAGACTCTTTTACAAGTGCTCCAACAACGATTGATATCACCGTCACTATTTTCCATAACATTTTGTCGCCACCCATGTGCCCTTATGGCACCCCCAACCCTTCTATCATTTGTATTAGAAAGTGTTGTTTTTTTTTAAGTGTTTTTTTTTTTTCTAAATTGAATACCCAACTAGATTGAATCAAACCAAAACGTCTTCGGCATAAAATAACCCAACAATGGTTGTCTTCCCGTAAAATCTAAATTCAAGCAAAATTCAGTAAATAACAAATTCTCTTCCTCTTGTTAATTAACACTAGGCCTGGTCTCCTGTCAGGGATTAGGTGATCCGTCTGTACCTCAAAGTCCCAGAGAATTCTGTGCGTCTCATTCTCAAAGACAGATTCCAGTTTGTGCATATACCATTTATTTGAATGGTGAAAATTCAATTTTTTGCACAGTTCCCAGTGAATCACCTTTCCCACCCAGTCGTGCCTAGTCTTGTACTCTGTGCGAATTTACTGCATTTACTGTGATTAAAGGTTTCGTCTTTTTCCTCACACATTCTACACTTGCTATTCGGTTGTTGTTGGGGTTTTTTTTTGGGGGGGGTGTATTCTTTAATATTTTTTGTCCTTATGGCATTGTCTTGTGCTGCAATTATAAGAGATTCTGTTTCCCTTCTTAGTCATGTCTTAGCTTAGTCTTCTGATTTGCAATCTCTCCTATTTTTCGCTTCAACTGAACATATAGTTGGGTTTTTTGTTTTTTTTTTTATTTATTTTTTTTTTTTCACTGGTTTTCTTGTTTTTGTTATATTTGTGCTCGTCCATATGTTACAATTATTTTTTCTGGCTGCTGTTATTAGTCTTTCTTTGTTATTTTTAGTGTATTCATCGAGTGCTTGAATTGTCGCATCTACAAATCTTCAATGCTGGCGAGACCTCTTTCTCCTTTTCTTGATACATATAGTCTATCTGTGTCGTCTCTCGGGTGTAATGCATTGTGCATGGTCATAGGTTTCCTTGTCCTTTGGTCCAGTTGTCGGAGATCCTCTCTTTTCCATTTTAAGAATGGCCCAGTGTATCTTCCTAGAGGGACAGCCCGGGTGTTTATACCCTTGATGAGATTTCTGCTGCAGAATTAAGTTTTCTTGTCGTCCTGGGGAACTTTGTTCTTACTCTTCTTTCATATTTCCTTGTTTGAGGTGTCCACTTCCAGTGCTCCCAAGTATTTATAATTTTCCTTTTCTCCCAGTGTCCTTATTTCTTCCTAATTCGGTAGTTCTAGTCCTTCCGTTGTTTCTTTTTCCCCTTTTTTATAACGATCATCGCACACAGGATATATATATTATTATTATTATTATTATTATTATTATTATTATTATTAGTTTTTCACATCAGCGTTAGCTAATGATATTTAACAGGAATCTGAGTGACAACAAGTCTCCTCAGGTCTCCAAGACTCTTCTGGGTATTCTGGCAGATTGCAGCAGTGCAGTATTCTGGATGGTCTCAATTCTTCCTCTGATTTCCAGATTTTCCAGTCTTTTTTCCATACTTTTTGGGACCGTTCCAAGTGCACCAACTACAGTTGGTATCACCTTGACTTTCATATTCCATAGCTTTTTCAGTTCTCTGGCAAGGTCCAGGTATTTGTCTATCTTTTCGTTTTCCTTCATCTTCACCCTGTTATCTGCTGGTACTTCAAAATGCACCAGTTGACAAGTTTTTTTCTTTTTTGTTAATCAACACTAGGTCAGGTCTTCTTGCTGGGATAAGGTGATCCGTTTTTATCTAAAAGTCCCAGAGAATTTTATGCTTTACATTCTCAAGAACAGATTCTGGTTTATGCATATACCATTTTGTATGGTCAAAATTTAATTTTTTACATAATTCCAAACCAGTCGTGTCTAGTTTTGTACTCCCGTTGTGCTTGTTTGCTACATTCGCATAGTACATGGTTTACAGTCTCATCTCTGTCACTGCACAGTCTACATTTACTGTTTTGTTGCGTCTTATCAATTTTTGCTTTGATATAATCTGTTCTTGTGGCATTATTTTGTGCAGCAATTATTAGTGATTCAGTTTCTCTCTAGAGATTTCTTCATCTTAAGCATGTCCAAGTTTTTTTTTATGTGCAACCTCTCCGATTTGTCGTTTGAAGTGTCATTATAATTATTTTTCTTCCCATTTTTGTTTTCGAGTTTTCGTTGTTTTCCTGTTTGTCCATATATTACATCTGCTGTTGTTGGCTGCCAAGTAATCTTTCTTTGCTCTTTTTGTGTATTCTTCGAGTCCTTGGTTTATTATTATTATTATTATTATTATTATTATTATTATTATTATTATTATTATGTGAGTTTTTCACACCAGCATAAGCTGATGGTCTTTCACTGGAGTCTGAGTGACAACAAGTATCCTCATGAGTCCAGGACTCTTCTGAGTATCCTAGCCGTTCTCAACAATGCTGTTGGCTGGATTTTCTCAATTTTTCCTCTCATTTCCAGTTTATCTAGTCTGATTTCTAAGCTTTTGGGGAAGTACATCAACTACAATTAGAATAATTTTTACCCTCATGTTCCAGGAGGGGTGGGGTCAGTTCTCTAGCACTGTCCAGGTATTTTCCTTTTTTTTTATTTCTTTTTCTTTCATGCTCACCTTGTGTTCTGTAGGAACTGCAAAATCTACCAGTTGACAAGTTCTCTTTTTCTTGTTAATCAATACTAGGTCTGGTCTTCTGGCTGGGATAAGGGGATCCGTCTTGATCTCAAAGTCCCAGAGAATTTTATTTGTTTCCTTTTCAAGGACAGATTCTGTTTTATGCAAGTACCATTTTATTATTATTTGAGTTTTCACATCAGTGTTAGCTGATGGTCTTTCACTGGAGTCTGAGTGACAGCAAGTCTCCTCAGGTTTCCAGGACTCTTCTGAGTATTCTGGCAGATTGCAGCAGTGCAGTGTTCTGAATGGTTTCAATCCTTCCTCTGATATCCAAACTTTCCAAACCCTTTTCTAATCCTTTTGGGACTGTTCCAAGTGCACCAACTACAATTGGTATCACTTTCACTTTCATATTCCATAACTTTTTCAGTTCTCTGGCAAGGTCCATTATTATTATTATTATTATTATTATTATTATTATTATTATTAAGGTTTTTCACACTCACCTAATCAGGTGGTTCACTGGAGGCTGAGTGACAACAAATCTCCTCATGTCTCCAGGACTCTTCTGAGTATTCTGGCCGATTTCAGCAATGCTGTTGTCTGGATGGTTTCAATTCTTCCTCTGATTTCCAGTTCCTCCAGTCTTTTCTCCAAGCTTTTTGGGACCGTTCCAAGTGCACTAACTACAATTGGTATCACTTTTACCCTATTATTATTATTATTATTATTATTATTATTATTTATGAGTTTTTCACACCAGCCGTAGCTAGTGGTTCACTGGAGGCTGAGTGACAGCAAGTCTCCTCAGGTCTCCAGGACTCTTCTGTGTATTCTAGCCGATCCCAACAGTTTGAATTGTCTCGATTCTTCTTCTGATTTTCAGTTTACCCAAATTCTTTTCCACAATTTACCATGAAATTTCTACATTTCTTCTTTCTTCTTTTCTTTCTTATTTTTCTTTTCTTTTTCTTTTTCTTTTTCTTTCTTTTTTTCTTTTTTTTTCCTTCTTCCAGGATATTGTGACGTGTGAATAATAATGTAATGACAAAAAATAACAACGGAAGATTTAAGAAAACTTTCTTCTGATTAGAATAAATATAACACATATTGTGAGTTTAGATAGATTAGTATTTCCTAAAGAGTTCCCCGAATGGGGAGGTAATCATAAATAGGGGAGGTAACTCTCAATTATTTATTACAAGTAGATCAACTATTCCTCGAATTTTCTTTATTTACTTTTTCTCAAAATCTTTTTCTTCTTTTTCTTGTTGTTGTTGTTGACATTCGATCTTATTGAAAAAGATACAAATTGACTTTACAATTAATTAGACTGTCAGATTGTTTTCTATTTGAATGAAGTCCAAAAAGAAAAAAAGGAAAACACCAAATTGGGACTGACTCCCCCCCTACTCCCCCACACACACTTTGGAAAGTTTTTTTTATTAAAAGATTTTTTCGACACTTTGGCAATAAAAAGTTATTCGTGAATTTTTATCTAAACTATTTGATAAAGTTCCAAAGAGTTTTTACAAAAGTTGATAGAAAATTAAGAAGTGGGGAAATAAGGGGAGGTAGACTCTCTCATAAGAGAGAAGGGGAAAGAAACAACGAGAGAGAGAGAGAGGGGGGAGAAAAGAGAGAAGAGAGAGAGAAAAGAGAGATAATAAAAAGAAGATACAGGGAGATAAGAGAGAGAAGAAAGAGAGAATATTAAGTAGTATGGGAGATAACGGAAGGAAGCTTCTCACATAAGAGAGAGAGAGAGAGAGAGAGAGAGAGAGAGAGAGAGAGAGAGAGTGGGGAGAGAAAGAGAGAGAAGAGAATAAGAAGAGTGAGAGAGAGAGAGATCTATTTCTTTTATCAACTTTTTTTTTCTTGTTAACTAGAACGATCAGAGTTTCGTCCAACAAACAAATTTGATTATAACAAAAGAAAATCAAAAGATTTGTCTAACAATACGAAACTGTCAGACACAAAATGTCCGTCAATAAACACCTCAAGACAGAAAAGCAAACATTTACCGAATGAACGGTCTTATCATCAATTGGTCTTTTGTAGACGAACTGCAATACATACATTACATATCACTTGGGCGAGAGGTATTTTTTTTTATGAATGTTTGACGTCACTTAAAACTCACCTGGGCCACACCTGACAATAAATAAAGGAAACAAGTTTAGAGGAACAGCAATTTTTTTTTTTTTTTTACCTGTGTTCATGTCAGCTCTCCGAAAATCAAATCAAATACAATTGTTTAAAATTGGATCAAGAATACAGAGTTCATGCCTTCTTTATATATTTTTCTTTTCTTTGATGTCCAACCTTTTTGTACCATGCATCAGTTTCATGCAGGACAATTTTGTCGCGGAATCTCCTCCGCCCCCCCCCCACACACACACACAATCCACAAAAATTGTCCTGTGTCACACAGGTAATAATGTGTAACTAGCAGGACCTGTTGATATACCACAGTAAGATAATTTAATTATTACAATGTTTGATATGTTTACTTAAGAGCTATTGCTAAATAATTCAATATACAAAAAGTATAATGATCTTCATTTAACTCTCTCTCGATCTTTTTTTTTCTTTCCTTCTTTTCATCTTTTCATTATGTTCGATTGAAACAGATTAGCGTTATCACTTCCGTGCGTTCTCTCTGTCTTTCCCCAAGTCTTTCTTTTTCTTTATTTCTTATTAAATTTTTCTGTATACGTGTTCTTTTTGTTCCCTTTCTTTCTTTATAATAAAAATGGAAGGTCCATTATTTAGCTGAGTGATGACACTCATAGGAAATAAGAATTTGGCGGATAAGCAACACCAGTAATAAGGATTTATATTTTTGCATTCCATCTTGTGTGTTCTCATTTTTAATTAGAGGGTGTTGCAAGATGATAACGGTCGTACAATTAAGGAACGCGAGTATTAATATATAAATTTTAAAATATATATATGTCAATGTAACTATTCCGTTTTATATTATAGACTTTCAATAACTATTACATCAATAAATCAAGGGGAGTTGGGTCTGTTTGCCTGAAACTATTCGATCCCATCGGCGGGGAGGGGGGGGGATACTCAAAGTATGTTCCTTATGACCAGTGTACTCCGTACTCCTGGAAGACTAATGAAAAATAAAATATATATAATGTGATAGAGGTGTGTGGAGTAATGGACACGGCAGGACGAGTTCAAATCCTGTACAAGGCTGTTTGCATTTCACATAGCGCTGTGGGGTTATTTTCGTATTTGCCTGGGGAGTTGTCTGCACGTTTAGTGTCGCTGGTTCCTGCTAGGGGCCTCGTGTATTTAAACGGCTGTTTTGAATTTCTCTTCTCTTTGCCTGCTGCTCGACCTACGAGACACAATGAGGTAGTCTTATGACTACCCCTTTCTCGTGGGGCTTCGGCCCTCAACACCGGCTACTGGTCACTGTAAGTGATTTATACAGCATGGACTATTCTTAGTCTCATGTCTGTACCTTCATATTATGTGTACGTTTGTATTACCTTGTCAGTGACTTTTATGTATGTATGTTTATGTACACTATTCTATCTTCCATTGTTTATATATCTCGTCATATCCATGTGCTGTATACCTATTAAATGTTTTGTCTATCAAACCTTGTCGGAGTTGTATGTTCAATTATCACTTTGAATCTCACTATTCTCCATCTAGTTATGGGTAAATAGTAGGGCAGACTAGGCTCTTTATCCTTGGTTAGGTAACCAATTTGGGAGAAGGAAAAGTGTAAGAAAGTTGTCAATTCTGTCTTGTTCTTGCTAAAAAAATGTTCACGTTATCCATATACATAGAATAATTGAGTATTTTCGACGATGTGTGTCACATCCTATTCGTGCGGAGTGAGGGTGGGGTAAATATGTATAATATAAATATTAACTTAGAAAGAGAAATTAGGTAGTGTAATGTGTATTGAGCGCTGAGAACAAAACGCTGGAAATTGCACCCAAAAAATTGAACGGATATCAGAACAATCAAAAAAGGAATTGAATCGAAAAAAAAACAAGATTGTTACAAACCAGAATTTAAGAAAAATGAAAAGGGTAATAAGTAAGAAAAGTAAATTGACCAGCAATAAAACATTTGAAGAAATATGCCTTACATTGAGCTACAAGTTATGTAAAAAAAGGACTGATTGTCCAAAAAGAAAATATTGGAAGAAATTGTGAATAGAAACCAGGGCGAAAAGATTTGTTTAAGACATGAAATCAACGAAACAATTATGTTTAAGTAAAAACAACAAAAAGAAATTGATATGTTGCCTGAAGAAGTAGGAATCCAATAAAAAAAACATGGGGTCCATCAGAAAAATACACACACACACACTTACATACATACACACACACACACACACACACACACACACACACACATATATATATATATATATATATATATATATATATATATAATTAAAGAAATAACAAAAGACTTAGAGATTTTGCATTATAGACTATTTCGGGGAGCTTAGACAAAGTGTCTAATTCGCATCTGATGAGTCAGGAGAATTAGACACTTTGTCTAAGCTCCCCGAAATAGTCTATAATGCAAAATCTCTAAGTCTTTTGTTATTTCTTTAATTATAATTTTGCTCTGGGACTCTAACAATAAGAGCACACATTGAGCTCTCAAACTGCGACAAGTTGTTTAAAAAAAAAACTCCTATGTCGTAAGGAAGATTTCTTCTCTGGACTTTTGGATTATATTTATATATATATATATGTGTGTGTGTGTGTGTGTGATTAGGAATGAAGGAATAAGAGATAAAATACAAACAACGCATCTGTATATATATATATATATATATATATATATATATATATATATATATATATGAAAAATAATATTCAAAGAAGATTTCTGGGAAGCAATAAAAAAAGTAAGTGCTATAAGTCATTGGAAACTGTAATCTTTGGTTGACCTGTAATGTGCGTCCATATTCATTACTTGCATTTTCATTTAGATTATTTGTTGCCGAATTCAATTAAGTTTTTTCGAAAAGCTCTATGAAGAAAACACATTACTGATGATCCGTAAGGTTCAATATATTTTTCGACAAATCACATCAATTCCGTAACCGGAAGTTGTTTTAAGACCTACGCCATCTTAATTCAAAGTAAAGTCATATTAAAGCCGAAAAATTTGACAAAATCAAAGAATGAGAGACTGAGGCAGAATATAGAATGTCAAAGAGTCCATTTTAACTTGATAAGGAAATAAAATAATATTTTTTTGAGTATTTGGGATATTGTGTTAATCTCTAAAGGGCAGTCGATGTGTATGTATGTCCGGACGAAACTACAAAGGTAAAACAATTAATGACAATGTAAATATATATACACATTAAATATCACCAATTCTTGATTTTTGTGCAAAACTTGAAGATCTGATTTATATTCGAAGATATTCAAAAACTAAAATATACGTAGAAATAGCATTGAAATTCTACTTAAAAAATTCTAGCGTTTGTAAATTTTAAAAATTAACAAATCAGTACCAGGGTTTTTGCTCCTCCTCCCCTCTTCTACCCAGGCGATGCTCGGTAGCCACCTCTAGTTTAGATATATGTTACTGTTGGTTGTATCGTTTGGATTTATTAATAAACAAAAAAATTGTTGCATTTTTTTTTTTCGTAATAAAACCTGACCCCACACAAAAGCAAGTTGTTGGGTCATTAAAATACGTTTATTTCTGTGTGGAGTTAAGTGATGGAGAGTCTTTCTGTGGTTGGATATAGCAATCACGTGATGTTCCCTGAAGTTTGGATGCCAGGCTCAGATAGACATATTCGCACCAGTTCCAGGAGCAATCGACTAGAAATTATATCCGAGAATTGACTAAAACAGAAGATACCAGACATCCACAAATTTCCTCTTCACCATACTGGTAAGTCTCTCAAACTTGACTCTTTACATAGGAAGGACGTTTATATTGTTTATATTGTTTATATTGTTAGCCATTGTTTTGTTGTTAAATAAACCGTTAGAATTTAAACTAAGTTTTAACACGATAAAGTTATCAACATGTTTAAAAATGAATTTCTGTGGCCTGTATTTTAAAAAAAATGTATTTATAAATAAAAAAAAATATGTTGCAGTTTGTTTGCATAAAACCATCAAAACATTTTTATATTTATTTACTAAGCTTAGCTTACATGTGGCACAAGGCCAGAAGTATGGGGCGCCCAATGAAAATCAAACTCACTGACAATGGTTTGTGAATCTAGCTTGTTAACCATTACACCACATGAGGTGCCCAAAATATTTATTTTTATAAGGATTGATGTCATTGGTTGAAATTCATTCGATATATTGACTATGTAAACATAAGTATATCCTGAAAGTTTTTATTAGTTTGTTTATATCAATTTCAATGTACAATTTCATTGTAAAAAAAAAACAAACATTGATTTACATAAATCTGAGGTGTGCCTAACGTAACTGTTATCGTTGTATGAAATGGATTCGGTGACCCAGAGTTCAAACCCTTGACGGAGTCTGTTTGCAATTCACACTAATACTCTTGTGAAAGGTACGCATCCATCTGCTCTCCCCTAGAAATGAGATTGACTTAAGAGTTTTTCTTTTCTTTTCTACTCGGTAAGGCAATCAGTCTATGAGAAGATAAAACTCCTAATCCAAACCCTCTGTACTCTACTAAACAAACTGACCTTGTGTCACATCCTAGCAATGGTGGAGAGGCTGGGTAAATAAACGAAATATGACAGATTGTATATAAGTGAATTACTTCAAAGAGAAGAATGGCGCTTTAAGATAAACTGGACTTAAACCGGACTTAAAAGCCACCTTACAATTGCAAATTCAAAACTTTGATTATTTCAAACAACAGTACAGCAAAATGGTAAATAAATGCATAAACCAGAATCTGTTCTTGAGAATGAAACGCATAAAATTCTCTTGGACTTTGAGATAAAAACAGATCACCTTATGCCAGCCAAAAGACCAGACCTAGTATGAATTAACAAGAAAAAGAGAACGTGTCAACTTGTAAATTTTGCAGTTCCAGCAGATCACAGGGTGAAGACGAAATAAAAACGAAAAGATATACAAATGCCTGGATCCTTTCAGAGAATTGAGAAAAATGATGGAATATGAGGGTGAAAGCGATGCCAATTGTAGTTGGTGCACATGGAACGGACCCCAAAAGTTTTGAAAACAGACTAGAGGAACTGAAAATCAGAGAAAAAATGGAGACCATCCAGACAACAGCATTGTTGAGATCAGTTAGAATACTCGGACGAGTCCTGGAGACCTGAGGAGACTTTCTGTCATACATACTCCAATGAAAGACCATCAGCAAACACTGGTGTGAAAAACTCAGGAAAAGATAATAATAATAATATGCAACGGTTACTTATATAATAAGCGAATGCATCACAAAGGGAATGTCTAGTCACGAGTGAATGGGAAAAATGGTGCACTGAGATTTCTGTAAGAATTTGAATTTTTTATCATGCTACTAAATGCCATCAATAACATTCTGTCAAATAGTCGAAAACTACATATTCAATTTGAATGAAATTTCACTCCGCTATCTTGTCTTCTTGTCCGGTGGTCGTTCCATCTTTGCTGGGATAAATAATAATGAAGATAACATCTTTTCGTGTAAACATCAAATTTACCACCGACGATTCGAGACACTGTTATTTATGGAATTTCGTTGCCGGATCAAAATTTATTAACATCGATGTCTTTTCACATGCATTCTTACCCGGTTTACGAATTCCGTGGAGTTAACCATCTTAGACCACAGATGGAAATTAGGTCCTCCGAATTAACTAATTCTTAGCTAAAATCTATTTTCTAACTTTTAGAACCCCTCGGGTATTTGACTGTTATTATACAATCATAGCCAAGTTCTCAAACCAATCCCAGGGCCATTACCTATCAATCAAACCCATTTAACACCAACGCTTTCTACTGTCTAAAGCATTTAAAATTATTTACACCACCTCTCAAATAATAGATACAGTTAATATATTATTCAACATGTGTAGGAGGTTCGTCATGCTATACACAATGGTTGTTCGTTTTGTAGTGGGAAGTTTTAACAACATTCTCTGCAATTAGTAACATTATCCCTAGCAATTCTACAACACAATAAAGAAAAAGTAAAGTAGTCGGGTGGCTTAAAGTCGGTATCAGCCAGACAGCAAGAGAGTCTATCCCCTTTTCACTAGCGCTAGACCAAGGAGATTATTTTAGCGTCTGATTTGGAGCGCCACACCTACCATCAGCTCCTCGCTTTACCGCACAGATCCCTTGCTACGCATACGCGAAGGGCGGTTTAGCTCAGTTGGTAGAGCGTTCAGCTAGGAATCACAAGGTTCCTGGTTCGATACACCGACAATAGAACCCATTAAAAAGGAAAAATGTTTGTTAAATACTTTTATTAATATTTTCATCTTCTTATCATTTGATGTGGATAAGAAGATATGAATTCTCTTTCCAAAATTCAGTATCTTTTTACATTCAATTCTTATTTCAAAAGAAATATATTTTCTTCTAAAAAAAACTTTGCATACTATAATAAAAAGACGAACAGGATAAATTGATATACTTCAAGCTTTATTCAAATATAACTTTATTCCAGTGGAGATTCTTTTAGTATTTCAAAGGGGAAACAACTCTTGTTGACTTCATCGAATTTTAATTTCATCGTGACTTTTGACTTCTCAGTCTGTCAATTTAAACGTCAAACTTTTTGTTAATTAGAATCCCCCCACCCCTTAACCTACAAGGATTGATTAGCAACATTTTGAAATGTGAATAATATTAACAAAGTTGGGTCATGTCGACGATTTATTTAAAAAAAAATATCTTTCCCTCCAAAATGTCAGCGTTTCAATTAATTTTTTCCATTGGGTTAACGGCTAACCGTTTTATTTAAATCTTTTACGCTACCTTACAAAAATGATAGGCTATGTCTATTCATTATACAAGATTAGCAGATAAGACAAACACTTTTCAATGTCGGACATATTGCTAGGTTTTGTGTGACCGCCATTTTGAAAAGTTCAAGTGAAAATAGATAAAACATCAAAAGAAAAAAATGTTGACTGAAAAGGAAATGAACATTTTACTGGAAAATCGTTTTCAATATCAAGTCTGTGTGTGGAAAAACCAAATGAGAATATTCACTTGTAAAATACGATACTTGTTTGCTCAGAGATAAATAGTTTTGAATTCTCTGTATGTATTCATCTGCTACGCACATATGATTTTTCTATATGCAATTAACATTTTTTCTCAATTCTTTAATATATGTTCCTTAATATATCACAATGAAATCTATTTTATGCAAGACGGTGTTCCTCCACATTTTGCTATTGTTGTTCGTGAATGGTTGAATCACCATTTTCCTGGCAGATGGATGGGTAGACGTGGTCCGCATGAGTGTTCGGTCAGAAACTCCTTTCTTTTGGGTTGGTTGAACGAGCAAGTTTTCTCTACGAAACAAACGACTTTGGAAGAAGGACGAGTACGAGAATTTATTTCTGCTATTCCACAGGAGTTCCTGGGAAGATCAGTTGATGCGATTACCGAGCTGCTTGAGAGGCTGGAGGTAAATGCTGGTGCTCCCATATATTTTTAAATAAAACTCCATGTTATGCGTGTTCTTTTTATATTCAATTTTTGTAAAAAATAATGATTGAGAAATAGATTATAAGATTTTTAAAATAGGAAAGGGGGTTACTTTACAATCAGCCTGTATATGGCCACACAATGTCCTTCTTTTTCTTTCCCTTTTTACAACATGTTTTTTAAACATTCACTGACAATTAGAAACGTTCATCTCTTAACACATAACAACTTTCTTTTATCGATAGAAATAAGAAAAGAATGAAAGGAAGAGATGTGAATGTTAAAGCGTTGAAAATAGTGAATGTTTTTGAGGTTAGTATAAAAATGACTGAGAGATAATTTTAGTTGATTATTAGGGAGGAGAGAGTAAAAATACTCCACCCAAAATTGGAGACTGTAACCAAATGATTTTTATCAAGAAAGAGAAGCTACTAGTGTAACACATAGACTGGCTTAAAACCTCTGATTAAGTTTCAACGGACGCAACTTGATTATTACGACGAGTCACAGCAGATGATTTTGAAATTATCCCATGTTTTAACCAACGAAAAATATATAAGCGAATATTTCGTGTAAGACGACATCTGCAATTTTCATTAGCGGAGTTAAAGAGAATATCAGCGTTTCGTACACGAAATAAGGAGCTATCAATATTCTAGTGTTTAGTAG
>CM042166.1:7488947-7501447 GCA_023376005.1 Doryteuthis pealeii | reverse complement strand
TGGCAAGACTGGATCATAGACTTATGCAAATTTCCCCGAGACCAGCCACACAATAAAAGAAAGCAAGAGTGACTGAACAATCGGGTGTTTCTGAAACTCGGTATTGTACGTATCCAGTGGAGGACTGCAGTACTATTGTTGCAGAGTTCAATGGTGGACTTTAGTCGACGGACTGTAACTCAATTGATCAACTTGAAATTGATTACCTGTGTTTATTTAACAAAAATTCCCATCGATCATGGTACAGGAGGATTGAAGTGAATTAGACGTTAACTGTCCACACTGTTACATACCCACTTCATCTGCTGTGTATATAATGAGGAGGAGAGGAGTTCTTAGAAGGTTCTATTTCGTCGATTGACCATCTTCTTTTTTTGGGGGGGGGTTCTTCCTCTGGTTCATCCGGGTTTCTTTTGTGCTGGTTCTGGTTTTTCTTCGTTTTTAAATGATGATGCAAGACTTTTTATACTTTTCAAATACGTATTTGAAAGCCAAAAAGGGTTTACCCGAAAGCCAAAAAGGGTTTAACCGTGCGGTTTGAATATGGCTTACCTAGGAACAGACACTTATCACGTCAGACCCCCCCTTAACTAACCGCCAAATTCTAACTACTCTAACAGTTCTCTTCACACGCTTTGCCTTTAGCCAATCAAAAATCAGCGCCTAGGTCAGCGAAAGGTGAACTGTTTGTCAATCATTTCTATAACGGTTATGGTAACTTTCCATCCACAATACCCTCATTTAAATTTTACTACACTACAATCATAATTCGTAGGAAACCCGTGAACTATGTAACACATCCGTCCATGTTCATGCAGCCATCTTGTTTTATTTTATTTTTGTATTCCTCCACTTCAGTTGTAAGATCATTAGTGTTGTTTAAGACAGATCCTAGGTAAGTAAACTCCTCTACAATTTTCAGTGGCTGGTGGTTAATGAGGAGTTCAGAAGTCGGAGGTTGACACATGTTGAGAACTTCTGATTTCTGGACATTGGATGGCAAGCCCTGATCAAGAGTAGGATTCAAGACAACGCTGAAGAAATGTAACACCACACCTTCAAGCGTGGAAGATCTGGACTCCAATAGACAGGGTTGGTGAGACGCCTGTCGCACAGGAGCTAAGCAGCTCAATAATGAGATAAACAGGACTGCAGAGCGGTGACGTCTTCGTCGTCATGAACAACCAATAGATGGGAATTTCTTCTGCAATATGTGTGACCGCATCTGCAAGTCCAAAATTGGACTAATGAGCCACCATAGGGTCCACAAATGAAGATATGGAGTGACGTCACCGTCGACTGCGACGGAATTCCGAAAGAAAGAAAGAAAGAAAGAAAGAAAGAAAGAATTCCTCCTTATTTAGATCAGACTTGTGTTTGACTTAATATTATGATAAATCTGTATTAAAGTTTATTTGCTTTAACGTATTCAGGTCAAAAGATGACATTTATGATGGCTTTTTAATTATTCATTTTTCCTACCAAATACAACGAAGCATTCATATTCTTGCAACTATTTCATTCTTGGGTGCAATTTTTTTAAAATCAAGCAGATTTTCTTAGAATAAATTTATCTTCTTAAAGAAAGTCGTTTACAATCTCCACATTCATCTGTAGATTCTTGTTTGATAGTTTAGAAACCCCAGGACGAACTTAGAAAATATTAAATGAAATTTAATGCTTACTAGACGACCCGTTGGGTAACCGTAATAAAGAAAAGGCAATTATAATAATAATGCTTCTATTGAAGAAGGAGGGAAGGAATTTGATTAGCATTCCATTGTTAAAAGCGGTCCTTGATTATACTGATGCTTCTATATTGAGGAAAGAGCGATGTATTCTAAGTAGCCATGGTTCATGATGATATTTGTGCTTCTATCGAGAAAGGAGTGAAGGATTCTAATTGGCATTTCCTATTCAAAAGCGGTCTATGATGATACTTATGCTTCTATTGAGTAAAGAAGTGAAAGATTGTAAGTAGCATCTCATAGTTAAACGCGGTCCATAATGATATCGATGCTTCTATTGAGGAAGAAGTGATAGATTCTGATTTGCATTTCATAGGTATCGTCTTGTAACACCCTCTGGTGTTGATGAAACCAACCAAATCGTCCAAGATGAAATGCAAAAATTAAAATCCTGATTATCTGATATCTCTTTCTCTCTCTCTCTCTCTCTCTCTCTCTCTCTCTATATATATATATATATATATATATATATATATATATATATATATATATATACTTTCTTATACATTTTTATACATATTTACATCAAACTCTTTTGAGTTTTCTTTGTGGATTATAATGCTTCTGATTTAATAAAATAAAATAAAATTTATTTGGTTATTTCTATTTATTTCTGAAGATATAAAAAAGAAAAACTGAAAGGTTACCATTAATGATGGGCCAGAAATTAATTGTTCATTGGGATTCTTTTTTTTTATTTCTTGTTTGTTTGTTGATTTTTGTTTTGTTTTGTTTTTTGTTGGTTTTTTTTTGGTTTTTTTGTCGATGTATTGCCAGTATTTTTTTTACAAATCTTTGTGGTCAAATAAACCAAGCAAAATACTACAGCATTTTTAAAAATAAATTGCCCGGAAATCCTGTTCTATCTATTTTTTATCTGTTTATCTATCTACACACCTGGTCCCAAATTATTGGCACCCATGAAATTTCAGTACATAATGTAGAATATCTTCTAAAAAAAAAAAGAATCAACTTAAACAATTTTAGTTTATTGACAACTGATCAGTTTATAAAGAATAGCAAATGATAAAACAACAAGTTTATGAAATTTGGTTATTTTTTCGTTTATTTCTGAAGGGATAGCAAAAAACAATTGGGTGTCAATAATCGAGACAAAAAATATATATATAATATATATTATATATATATATATGTGTGTGTGTGTGTGTGTGTGTGTGTGTGTGTGTGTGTGTGTGTGTGTGTGTGTGTATTGAAAAAATAAATAAAGGAAAGTAAAGAACGGATAAAATATGATATTTGAATCAATTTACCCATTTTATCCATTCTATACTTTCTTTCCTTTATATCTTTTTCAACATACCGTCGGATTCACTTCCAGTTTCATTTTACATATATATATATATATATATATATATATATATATATATATATATATGATTCTGGTCACAATTCTAGGGTCCATGAAAATTCCATACATGATGTAGAATATCTCCTGAAGAAAAAACAAACAAATAGAAAACTAATGAAAACGGCTTTGTTCTATTAATAACTGGTGGTTGATAAAGAACAGAAAATGATAAAACAAGTTTATGAAAACTAGGACCACACACACGCACGCACACGAACAAACAAACACACACACACACATACACACATACACACATATATATATGTGTATATATTTACTTCATATATGTATATATATGAAGTGAATTATATATATATATGTGTGTGTTTATGTATGCTATATATATATATATATATATATATATATATATATATATATATATATATATATATATATATATATATATATATATATATTATATATATATATATATATATATATATATATATATAATTTTCTTTCTGAATTTTGACTGGTCGTTTGTACGATATGTATAAAAGCTGTATTCCGTTTTTGGCCCGAAAAATTGTCTCATTTTCCCGCCGAGACAAACAAGCACATCAAATAATTAAATAGTGTCAGCCTCCAACGCAAATTTATAATAGAAGCTTTTCATCATCAACGGTTGCCATCTTCATCATCATCTTTTTTGGCTTTATCTTTTGGCCAAACTAAAATAAGAAAGCAATCAGAATAGCAAAATGGTTTGATTGTTGTGAGTTGTTCAAACAGAAGAACTATTTAAGAAAACTTTTATAAATATCACGTGGTGGCGGCGGTGGGGGCGGGGGTGAATGCTCTCGGTAATGGTTGTTGTTGTTGTTGTTGTTGTTGTTGTTTGCCTACCATTCATTGAAATAATGAAGAGGAAATGAGGAAATTTTCATAACAGAGTGCTTTTTTTTTTTCTTTTCTTTTTTTTTTTTTGCCTTCTTCTTTTAAAGGGACAGGAAGGAGGACACCAACCAACCAACCTTCAAGATATCTCGGTGTAATATCTTTCATTTCGTTCAAAAAGAGACAGAGATGAATACAATTTGGGTAAAAACCCGCGCGCACCAGCACACACACACACACATACATTAAAAGAACAAACAACACATACAACGCGCACACAAACAAACCCGCACACTCACACAAACTTATACACACGACCACACAAACCCAGACGAACGTATACATACATACACATGCGCACACACAAACATATACACAAACATGCAAAAACCCACGCTCATCACCACACATAGGCACACACACACACACACACACACACATACATGCACAAACACTTATACGTGAGCAAACACGGGCGCACGCACGCACATACATACAAACGCATAGAAACTCAAACAAACACACGCACACACACACACACACATACACACAAACACACTTACACGCACAAACACACTCGGATATATGCATACGTACACAAATACACATACTAACACAAACATATACACAAACAATGCGCACACACTAACACAAATACCCACGCGCGCATACGCTCACACAAACACAAAGACACACTCTAACACACACGAATATATGGCTGCACACATACACACAATCCCCCCCCCACACACACGCACACACACATTTACACACATGTGTACAATCATATGGAGAGTATTAATTTATCGCTATGAAACTCCTCACATCACCCACCCCCTAGTTATGGGTTAAATAATACCACTACTATTCTTTTACAAGGATGGCTTTGGCATTAAATAACCCACGAATGTTTATATACCATTAAACGAAGAAAACAAATTAAACATAATTTGTCGTTTCACGATGACAAATGCAACACATTATTATTTAAGTGTCCCGACAGGACGCAAAACATTCAGTCACGTGATGGGCGGGTCCAGAATTGTCAGCTTCCACCGGTTATTGACATTGGTATCAAGGCACACACACCGTCATTATGTATCTCTTCATTTAATAACGCACACACACACACACACACACACACACACACATATATATATATATATATATATATATGTGTGTGTGTGTGTGTGTGTGTGTGTGTGTGGTAAGGTAAAAGGAAAAGTGAACAAAAAATAATGACTCAAACAAGTAGAAGTAGGAGAGAAATATTTCGTTCCGCTCTCTCCTATTTCTACTTGTTTGAGTCATTATTTTTTGTTCATTCTTCCTTTTACCACACCTCATACTGTCGGATTCTACTCCAACCTTCCTATCTTCATATATATATATATATATATATATATATATATTATATATATATATATATATATAAGTGTTGTTCTATATATATATATATATATGTATATATATAAAGGTTCATAGATATATTAATGTGCTTAAGAACCTCACGTGGAGTAATAGTTAACAAACTAGATTCGTCAATCATTGTTAGGGAGTTCGATTCTCACTGGGTGTTCCATACATCTGGCTTTATTCCACCTTTAAGCTTAGAAAATAACTATATCAATGAACTTATCCGATATATTGAGAAAATATTTTATATGAAATTATTAATCAATTTCTGAATAAATTTATCTCAATAATGTTTGTTTGTTTTGTTTTACGGCATATCAACCTCAGTGGGTTATTTAAAGCCGACTAAGTTTTGAAATAAATTAATTCCTAATGGATACTCTATTTTTCATTATAAATACATTTTTCTATTTAGATGGGACTCTAACAGGTACTACCACTCTGTGTCACAGTGAACCAGGGAGCAATGGGGGTGAAGGGATACTCCACATTCCCCAAACATCCAGAACTGGAACCTCACTATCAGATAGAATTTACCGTCATACCCAGCCACCTCTATCTAGTACATATATGATGAAAAGCGTTGGGGCCTGTCATAAAGGCAATAGAGTTGGGACAATCATATAGGTGCTAGGGCTTGATGTGGCCAGCCGATTGAACGGAGGGAACATCTCCGACCGCCCGTCTAGCCTAATTAAGGTCCTAAGTGGGGTGTTGCATGTTCTGGACTGCTCATCTACCAGGATTCCGTCCTTAAGGATCACGGGTCGCCACCCATGGCCAACAGGTGGCTCCATTGGAGAAGGGTCTTACTCCCCTGCAGAGGTGCAGTCGGTATTTCTAAAGGCCCAACAAACAGTGCTTTCATGGAAGACGATGCTTAAATGAAAATTTCTTTATAAAAAAATATTTTATTTAGAATATTCTTATCTATTTTCCTTTTTATTCAATCCAATTTACTGGTTGCCTAAATGGTCTGCTATTCTAATGAGCTAGATCATTGATAATGAGGTATGGTAGTATATGTTAGTGTATTATCTATGGTTTAAATAGAAAAACATGAGTTTAAAAATGTTTCAAAAAGTTTGAGTACCCATGAAGAATTAATGAAATAAAAACATATTCGCATAAAATGACCCAATGGGTTGACATGCCGTAAAAACCAACAAACCAAACCATTGATGATGAGTTCGATTCTAACCGGGTGTCCCCTATTTTCAGGCCTTGTGCTGAGCTTAGCAAATATAAACTTAGACTCGCAGCAGGTACTGTAAGAAAAGTGCGTCCTGTCTGACAGACTAATCAAAACTAATAAATAGGCATTTAATTGGTTCCTCACGTGACCAAAATATTACTGAGGGGAAGTTTGGTGTAGGGGTACTCCTTAGGAATCGAGACTGTCGCGGGGCGGGAAAAATTACTTAGTTCCGTCGGCATTCTTCTTCAGAGGCGCCTCAGTCGTCGAAGAATAAACCGATCCCTTTTAGACAAGAGGGACGGGGAATGGTGGAGGCTTCCTGGAACTAATCTGATAATCTAATTTCTCCCCACAGGTACGAAATAATATTTACCAACCCTCCGCACGAATAGGATGTAACAATTTCTTAAGCGGAGTTCAACAGGTTTGAATTCAGAGTTTTCCTTCTCCTGGACCGGTTGCCTAACCAAGGTTAAAGAGCCAGTCTGTCCTACTATTTACCCATAACTGGAGGGAGAGTAGGATTCATACCTTTCCCAAGGGTATTAACGCTAAGTGAAATGCCATTACCACGTCCAGGATTTGAACTCCGATGACTTTAACCCTACAGGTACGAAATAACAACAACAGCAATAATGATAACCAGAAGTAAAGCAACGATTAGCCTGTCCAATATATAAATGGGTGACCACTTTCAGAAATTTGAGTCATGTGCGTTAGATTAAGCAAAGTTAAGTAAATATGAAACCATAGAACTTAGTGTAGAACTTATTTTGTTTTAGGAATAACTGATATGATATGAACGATATGTAAAGAAAAACGGTTATTTCCTATAAGTCTAACATAAACAAAGGGGAACCACTCTTGACTGATAAATCATTTATTTATTTTCCCATTAAACTAACCCTAAACCCTAAACCCTAAACCTAACCTTAAACCCTAACCCTAACCCCGTCTTCCTTTTTTCCTAGTAGTTCAATAAATAAATAAATAAATAAATAATTTATCAGACAAGAGTGGTTCCCCTTTGTTTATGTTAGATTTATAGGAAATAGCAAAAAAAACAAAAAAACTCTTAAGGAATTACCCCAAAAATGTAAGTATAAACATAGGAAATTGCCTAATCTCTAGGCAGACCGGTTTTAATGATTGATTGAGGCCGATATTTTAGTGATCACATTTTTTTTTATTCAGAACCAGATATTCTCAACCACGACGGAGTCAAAGCCGGACTAACTGCCTAAACTGACTGACTAAGCCCTGGGCCTTCGTTCTCACAGTCTGTGTAACTGGAAAGAAGGTCACCTAATGGTTATTTCATGTCAATCTTTTAACCCTACTGATTTTGAATTTCAACGACTTTGAATTCAAAATTTAACTCTGCACTAATCGTCCAAAAACAACGGTTTATCAATATACAACATTATTATTTAAGTTTTTCTTATCTAACACACAGGTCTCAGGTTACTTACAGTACCTGCTGTTACTAAGTGGTCACCCATCTAAGTCTTAAATGGGTTTATCATTGCTTAACTTAAATGACATGTCAAAATTCGGTTCTTTCAGCATCACATGATCGTAAGTCTTCATTGTTATTATTTATTGAGTTTTGCTTAGTCTGACACGCAGGCATCAGGTTACTTATATTGTCTTCTTTTAATATATGGTCACCCATCTAAGTACTAAACAGGTTTATCGTTGCTTAACTTTCATCGTTACTTGATAATAAGTTTTCTTCATTGCCATTGTTGTCGTTACTGGTAATCCGTTATCTTCTTTTGTTTCTGGGAAGGGGGGGGGGTAATGTACGAGGGTCGACTGAAAAGTTCATAGGCTGACCAAAATACTCTTATGGAATGTGACCAAATAAGGTTTATTTTGGGGAGCCGCTTCAGTCAACATTTTTTTTTGCCTTTTTAAGATTTGCGATTCTTTTTATTCCAAAAAAAATGTATCTTCTTCCTAAAATGATTTCTATTTTGATTGTCATTTTAAGATCTCACTCTCTTTTTTGTTCAATTTCTCTGCAGCCAATTAGCACCTGTTAATTGTCAATTAATCTCTGCTGCTGCTGCTGCTGATGATGATGATGATGATGATGATACTGTAATGAATCGGTAGAAAGAAGAAACCTCCTAATTAATCACACAACTTACACACTACCCTCTCCTTCAATCCCACCCAAAATGTTTGCTATCATTATAATCAACTTTCAAACAAAAACATCAACTGAGGTGGTCACTACTAAAATAGGCTCAGTCCTAATTAGTGATCATCCTCCACACATTAACACAACAACCAACATTACGTTTTTTTTTTGTTGTTTTGTGTGACATTGTTTATATTGTGTAATCTGTGAAAATAAACTATTGTCTTGTTGTTGTTGTTGTTGTTGTTCTTCTTCTTCTTCTTCTTCTTCTTCTTCTTCTTCTTCTTCTTCTTCTTCTTCTTGCGTGATCATGTCTTATTCTAACTGTCGTTGTTGTTATTGTTGTTGTTGTTGTTGTTGGAGGAGGAGGAGGAGGGTGGGTGAGGAGGAGGAGGAGGTGCGGTGAGGGAAACTGTCATCGTTGAAGGGAATGGAATCAGCGATTCATCGTTGATTAGATGGAATGATGATTGCAACAATTTAAAAGGTGTTGAATTGGGTTTAACTCATCGGTAGGCAACCAGTGAAGATCCAACCTCTCATCGACGGGCGGAATGTGAAGTAAAGTTGGGTGTTGCTTACCCAAGGATAAAGAAACCAGTCTTTCTTACTATTTACCCATAAATAAAAAGAGAAAGATTGGATTTATGCTTTCCCAAGGGTATTAATGTGAAATGAAACGCCAGCAGCCGCATCCAGGATTTGAACTCGAATCTGATTCCATGTCCTATGGTGATAACCCTTACGTTATGCGCGTGATTAGTTTGTTTATTTGTTGGTGGGTCGGTTGGATTTTACAACATGTCAACCCTTGTTGGGTTATTTTATGCCAAAGACATTTTGTTTTATTCATTCTTAAAGGGCATTCAATTTTAAAAAAATCTAAACTTAATTTTTTTAAACATAGTTTTTTAAACACTATTTTTCAAACTGCTTTTCTTTCAATTTAACCCATTCATGGGATTCTAACAGGTACTATCACTCCGGATAGGAGTGAACCTGGGAGTAATATTAATGAAGGGATACTCCACACTCCTCACAGATCCAGAATTGGAACTTCACCATTAGATGCAGTTTAACGTCATAACCAGAACACTATTTTGTTTGTGAAGTGAAGTTTAATGAACTTTTTTGTCTGAATATTCATAATTCTTTCTTTTTTTTATCGGGTGAATGGCATAAATAAACAATTCAAGATATGCATAAATGGAATTTGGATTTATTGAATGAATGAAGTTTTTATTTTAAGGAAAGATTTTTTTAGGAAACATTAATTTCTTTGTTCCAAGGAATATTTATCATTCATAGTCTGAAGGAAATGATGATTGGTTGGTTGTTTTTTTACGGCATATCAACCTTTTTCGGGTCATTTAATGCCGAATCGAGTCTGTTTTATTTCGTCTCCTGCAATAATGATATTCATGATTAATGCTTTGTTGAAGGGTTGTACAATATAGAGTTGGTTGTTTGTTTTTTTTTTTCGGCATATCAACCCTTTTCGGGTCATTTAATGCTGAATCTAGTTGTTTTGATAACCAATTATCGAAGGTTGCTTACAATACCTACTGTTGCTTAATTGGTCACAAGATAAAAGGAATATCTTATACAGAGTTGTTTTGATATATATATATATATATATATATATATATATATATATATATATATATGTGTGTGTGTGTGTGTGTGTGTGTGTGTGTGTGTGTTGTTTACAAGATACAAGGAATACCTTATACAGAGTTGTTTGTACAAAATATCATGGAGGGATTGATTGGTTTATGGCATATCAACAATTTTAATGCCGAATCGAGTCGTTTTGATAAAACAAAGGACATGGTATCTGCTGTCGCTTAATTGGCCACCCAATAAACTATTGAACAGGTTCATTGCTACTTAACTTCGGTGATTTAGCGGGAACTGGTGTTTTCAATGTGACTGAATGAATGAATTCATATTTTGAACGTGAGGTATAGAGGTCAACAAGGTCATTTCTTTGGGTGGGGATTCCACTATTGAAGTCCCTGTTAGTGCTGTGTGGGGTCATGTGTTCTTTTCTTAAGTAAACCTTGGGGAAATCATTCTTAATAAGGATTGAAGTTCTTTTTTGTGTGTGCAAAAACTAGCTCTAAATTTAAATATACTAGCAGAACCTGTGGATATACCACAGTATGATAATTCAATTATTACAACATTTGATATGCTTACTTAAGAGCTATTGCCAAATACTTCAATATGTAAGTAAAAAAAGTAAAGTTGTCAGGACAGCCTGAAGTCGGTATTAGCCAATCGGCGAGGGAGTCTATCCTCTTTTCACTAGTGGTAGACCAAGGAGAATATTTTTGCGTCTGAGGTGGAGCGCCAGACCTACCATCAGCTCCTTACTTTACCGCACAGATCCCTGTGCTACTCATACGCTGAGTTGGAGAGGGCCCATATCGAACTAAGAACCTTGTGGTTTCTAGCCGAACGCTCTACTGACTGAGCTATAATAATCTTGACTAACAGGACCTATGGATATATCACATTACAATGTTTGATATGCTTACTTAAGAGCTATTGCTAAATAGCTCAATATGTAAAAAGTATAATAATCTTCATTTAACTCTCTCTCTCTCTCTCTCTCTCTCTCTCTCTCTTTTCTCTCTCTCTCTCTCTCTCTCTCTCTCTCTCTTTTATTTTTTTCTTTCTTTCTTTTCATCTTTTCATTATGTTTGATTGAAACAAATTAGTGTTATTGCTTCTGCGCGCTCACCTCCTCTCTCTTTCTTTCTTTCTTTCTTTCTTATTATATTTTTCTGTGTACCGTGTCATTTTTCTTCCCTTCCTTTCTTTATGATAAAAATAGAATAGTTCGTAAGTTAGCTGGGTGACAATACTCATAAGAAATAAGAATTCGGTGGATAAGCAACACCAGATAATCAGATTTACATGTTTGCTTTTCATCTTGGTCTCATTTTTAACCATAGTGTGTTGTAAGATGATAACGGTCGTACCTTTAAGGAACACGAGTATTGATATATAAGATGAATAAATATTTGTGGTCCACCCAACAGACATCCAGAATATGTGAGATTTGCAACCAGAAAAGAAAAAACGTGTTATCACAACAAATCTCAAAAGAAAACACTTCCTTCCTTTCCACCACCAAATATTAAATACATTTTTAACCAATGAAAAAGCAGAAAAAAAGAACAGAAAGAATTCATCTCGGCTCGAATCTACCCATTAACAAATCAAGAACTCATCGACTAACGAATGGTCAGTTGTCCAGTTTTTAGTTACTGTGCACTTACATTGTCCGAACGAATAAACTGAATCCCACTCATGCCTCTTAAAAGACTGGATGACAGGACAAACATTGTTTCGGAAACAAGGCACCGAGGATACAAAAGGAGAAACCTGATACACCTTCCTCTACCCACGGGAAAAGTGACCCGTTTGAAAAAGAGAAATAACAATTCCTTCATTTCTAAGAATTTTGAAAGAAAAAATATTCAATTGAAGTTTTGTGCCAATAAAATATTTTATTTTGTAGTAATGTTATTTCGGGGGGGGGGGTTGCTTTTTTGCCGATTTGCACAACATGTCCGCGTGATTGTTAATCGTTTTTGTAATTGTCGGCCGTTGGGGAAAAGCGAATAAAAAAAGAAAGAGAGGGATGCAAAATTGGTCACATTGTCATTTTCTCTTTTGTCTTTTCAGGACGTGAGTACTTTCTCCAATTTGGAGTTCACTGACACGAGAGCTCAGGGTAAAAACTGTCACATTTCATCACCAGATGAGAGA
>CM042166.1:7473947-7483947 GCA_023376005.1 Doryteuthis pealeii | reverse complement strand
CTCTTTAACCTTGATTAGGCAACCAGTCTAGGAGAAGGAAAACTCTGAATTCAAAACTGTGGAACTCTGCTTAAGAAATTGACCTTGTGTCATATCCTGCTCGTGTGGAGGGGTTGGTAAATATATATATGTGTATTTACCCAACCCCTCCACACGAGCGGGATAAGACACGAGGTCAATTTTTAAGTGGTGTGTTTTCTTCTCCTATACCAGTTGCCATACAAGGTTTTAAAGAGCCCATTCTGCTCTAATATTTACCTATAGTTGGAGGAAGAATAGTTGGTTTTATGCCTTTGCCAAGAGCATTAGTGCAATGTAAGAATGCAAACAGCCTCGTTCAGGATTTGAACTCGGCTTACCGTATCCATTTCTTACGACGATAACCGTTACAATAAAAGCGCCTCCATCCAGTGTAGAGGCCCATGTAAATAGAATTATCGATTATCTATTTTCTTCCAAACAAACTTACAAAGACGGCGGTACAATTGCCGTCGTTATGAGAGAGAGTGTCTTGATAAAAATAAATGAATGACCAGAAACCTGTTCCCTTTTCCTGCCAACATAGAGTGACGATTTGGAGCCCCCACCCCCATCTCCGATCAGAGGATGCAATGGCACAAGTTTGATCCCGTTAAATATTACTTTTAAGCCAAATCGCTTCCATTTCGAGCTACGTGGATCCATGATAGTCGATCCCATTCTTCCATCATCGTCAATTCCACCTTTTCCCCCAAGCAAGGAGGAACTCATAAGTGACGTTCTCTGAACATCTACACATGGACACACCAGTGTAGGCCTACCAGCAAAAAACCTTCATCAATCGGCTCTTTGTGGTTTCTGTATACCGCGAGGATAACCTTTCTAGGGCGATGACCGATAGGGGTGGTTGTCGAGAGAGAGTCATGGGTATTCATGCAGTCGTCGCGGCCTGAGGATGATCATTGGTGTCATGTCGTGGAAATGCTAAAAACAAACAACATCTATACATATATAAATGGCAGTTGTGTGTATGTATGTATGTGGGTATGTCCGGAGGAAACTACGAAAGTAAAACAATTAACAACAAAGTAAATATATATATATATATATATATATATATTATATATATATATATATATATATATATATATATATATATATATATATATACAAATTCACCATCACCAGAGATTGCTTTGTGTGCAAAAATAATGAAGATTTTATTTATATCTGGGAAATATTTAAGAATTAGAATTTGAATATTAAAAGAAAGGAAAGTCATTGGTGGAATGATTAAAACATAAACAAATCAATTATAGAAGACTAAAACAATCAATGGATCTGTGAGACTAACTTTTTATTCCCCTCCCTCCTCGCTCTACCCAGGCGACGCTAGATAGCCGCTTCTAGTATATTCTAAATGCTATTTTGTCATTATAGATATATCCTCATAGTCATAGTCATGACCAAAGAACTTTCCCCAGGAATTAACTGACAATATTTCCTTCTACATTTTGTACAGATCCTACATAATCTTCATTTCTCTATTTCGTATATTCTACAGATAGTTTCATATATATATATATATATATATATATATATATATATATAATATATGATATATATATATATGTGAAGAAAGGAAGTGAATCCGACGGTATGTAATATATCAAGGAAAATGAAAAAACACAGGTTTAAATGGGTTAAGTGGTGAGTTTATTGGCCGACGCTGCAGTGTTTCGATCTATTAGTTAGATCATCTTCAGGGCATAAGATAAGAAATTATTTATCACAGAATAATGAGAAAAGCGAGTGGTAATCCGTCATTCAGTTTGTTTAAAAAAATTTTGAAGTTTGAAAAAAGGAGACGGTTTTGAAATATGACATCAAATATTCTATTTTATGGCGTGAGTATGTGGCGCTGTAAGTGTGTGTATTGAAAGGAAACAATGTGCATTTTTTAGGTATGTGGTTGTGTGTGTGTGTGTGTGTGTGTGTATAATTTTTTTTCTGTTGCGATAAACGACAGCGGAAGTGAAACTCAAGGTTGTGTGTGTGTGTGTGTGTGTGTGTGTGTGTGTGTGTGTATTGGTAAGAGGTAGGGGAGAGGTGTGTGTGTATATTGGTATGAGATAGGGGAGAGATGTCATGAAAAGAAATTTTCATGTTTTATATAAAGAGAAGAGAGGGAAGTTTGGGTGTGTGTGGGGGGTTGAGGATTTAAAAAATGAAAAGTTTTTTTTTTATTAGAAAGAGTTTTGTATTGTTGTTTTATAGTTGGTACTGATTATTTGACGATTAATATATATTAATATTACAATTATGTATAAGTGAATGAATTATTGTTATTATTATTATTATTATTATTATTATTATTATTATTATTATTATTATTATTATAGTTTTTTTATATTTAAATACATTATTATAATTCTATATATATTTTTAAATATTATTGTTATAATGATAATTATTGTTATAGTATATTATATTTATTATTATATTATAATTTTTATTGTAATTTGTTATAACTAGTCTTGACATCAAATCATTATACACCAATATTCCTGTTAACAAATGCATCCAACGTCTTGAAAATCATCTCAAAAAATCTAATATCAGCTTAACCCTACCAACCCAAACAATTATAAAAATATGCAAATTATGTACTCAAAATTGTTTTTTCCAATATAACGGCTCATTTTACAGACAGAAATTTGGTTTACCCATGGGTTCGCCCCTCAGCGGCGTCCTTGCATGTCTTTTTCTTGAATTCTTAGAATCTGGTCCTTTCACATACATTTTATCTACAGACTCTCATTACTTCCGTTACATCGACGACATTCTGTTTATATACCCACTTAATCATAACCTATCACAAATAATAGACCGTCTAAATAATGTCGAACCAACTATCAATTTCACACACGAATTAGAACACAAAAACACCTTACCTTTCCTAGACGTATTACTAATAAATAACAACAATCACTTAGATTTCAAAGTATACCACAAACCCACCAATAAGAATGACCATATCCACTTCTACTCACATCACAATACCAAAATCAAAAGTGGTTTGGTTATAGGTTTCTACCTTAGAGCCCTTAGAATCTGTACCAAGAAATTTTTGGACGAAGAATTTGAACACATAGATAAATCCTTTACTCAACTACAATACCCTCAACCTTTCATCCAACGTGCCAGAAAAAAAGCCATCAAAATCCATAACCGCAAACACCTCCCCTCCAATCCAACAAACAATATCCCCAACAACAACTACATAAACAGATACATCATTCTCCCCAACAACTCAGCTACAACAATTATTGAAAAAAAACTTAATAATTTAGGAATAAAAACGGTAACAAATTCCTCTAAAACCATAAAAAATATTATTAATAACCAAAAAAAAACAAACACTCACACAAAGTCCAATGCAGGTGTGTATACCATTCAATGTTTAGATTGCGACAAACAATACATAGAGGAGACATCCAGACACATTGACCAACGAATCCTGTAAACGAATAGTTTGTTGTTAAATATTTTTGTTTGCTTTGGTTTCATTAACTGGTAGAAATAAAAAAAAAAATAAGGTAACTATGGTGTTGTTTGTTAACCTCTAATTTATTCTTAATATTTCGAGATAAAAAAATCTCTTCAGCAGAATATTTCCGCAGAGAATTTGGAAGATATAAGACACAAAACGAAATTGACGATCTCTAACAACAGCTTCAGTTTCGGAAATCTTCTGTAGAAGAGATTTTTATCTCGAAATATTAAGAATAAATGACAGGTTAACAAACAACACCATAGTTACCTTATTTTTCTTTACACTTGCATTTTGATAGCCTTCAAAATCAACCACCAAACCAATATAAACAAAATGCTTCAAACAAATTATAAAACACTTTTGGTAGAAATAAATGTTCATTAACTTCATGTATATTAATGAATTAGAATAATTAACTTCATGTGTATTAATAAACTGGTGGTTGATCCTCAGTCACCGCCTACAAGTATCTTGAAGATAATAAAAGGGGTTGGATGTTTGCCATAAGAGCAATTTAAAGAATACGGTCGAGACAATCGTATAGGTGCTAGGGCTTGATATGACCAGCCAATTGGTCGGTTCATGCTTCTCGGGCCACTCGTTTAGTAAGTAAGGGCAGGTTACAAGACATTCAATTCTCTTGAAAGGTCCAAGTATTATTATCATTGTTGTTGTTGATGTTGATGATGATGATGATGACGATGATGATGATGAACTTTGAACGATGGGAAAGTGATTTTTTCTTAGGAAATTCAGTTCAATGAAGAGAATTTCTTAAAATGTTGCACTTTTATTAAATTCTCTACCGTTTTTATCTATTTATTTATTTATTCCTTTGGTGTTCTAACCCCCAACCCCACCCCCGTTATTTTTCTTTCATTCATTCATTCATGTTATGTTCAACTTTGACTCCGCCCATCTTTTATCAGAAGCTCCGCCCCCAAAAAACCAAAATGTTTCAATGCTATAGTTTATCTCTGTTGGAAACTGGAGAGAAAAAAAAAAGAAAAGAAAAACAAAACAGTCTCAGAAATACACGCATCTTTATTTCCTTCTTTCTTTCTTCTTTCTTTCTTTCTTTCTTTCTCACATACACACACACACACACACACACACACCAGCAAACTTACATTCATTCGATGTTAATAATATTATTTCTATACATGTTCATATCATGTCGATGTGTTTTACACACAAGTGTGTTTATACTTTTACCGTTGTGTGTACAAAGAAATACAATGTATTATCTTTCTCTTCCTCTATGTGTGCGTGTGTGTCTTACATCTACACACACACACACACACACACACACACACACACACACACGCACACCTCTAAATACAAGATGTTTTCCATCATTTTTACTGCTTTGTCAATTAAGTTCTAAGTTCCTTTTTTCTGTGATAAAGAATCCCGATCCCTCCCCCACCCCCTGATCCTCTTCCCCCTCCGGTTCCCCCTCACCCCCTCCCCCCAACCGCCCCTCACGGCATCGTTTTCGGTTCTGCTTCTAACAAGTTCCCATGTTTTCCTTTGCTGCAGACATACTTACTCGAAGCAGCAACGTTTTCTCTCAAAGATTTCTCCTTCTTCTTGCGAATGCCAAACCAAAAAAGAAAAGAAAAAAACAAAAAACAAATTTGGAAAATTATTTTTGATTGAAAATTCCAACTTCAATTTTTGTCTTTTTGTTTTTGTTTTTTAGTTGTTTTTTTATTTATTCATTTATTTATTGTTGTTGTTGTTGTTGTTGTTGTTGTTGTTCCCTGTTCCTCTTGGGATTTTGAGATTTTCACGGATTTGAAGTTCGAGAAACTTTTGAAGAATTTGTAGAGACAAAATTCTGAAATTTTGTTCAAACAAAAAAAAAAAAAAAGAAAAAAAAAGGGAACATTTCAATTTCATGGGACAAAATTTTGAAAAAATCATTTCTTGCTGGAATCTTTTATTATTGGCAAATTTCAAATTTATTTCTTTTTTTTTTATGAATGAAAAAAAAATTCAAACTTGATTTCTTGCGTCAATTCTCAATCTTTAAATTCAATAAACAAATACAAAATGATAATAATGAGCAAATAAATTTTCACGGACGTTTGTTATGGAACAAAAAAGAAAACAAAATTTTCTTTAATCAATTTGATATTAATCCGGATTTATAAAAACATTTCTCGACTTTAAAACAACAAAAAAAAACTGATTTTTTTATCAAAAACCAAAGAAAAGAAAGACAAAAAGAAATCCGACACCTAAAATGGAATTTATTTACGGTTTTGTCTTGAAAAAAAATTAGAAAGGTAAGAAGAATTTTTGACGATTTTTGACGAAACATTTGTTTTTAAATACAATTATTTGGATTGCATAGAGATTTATTTTTTAAAAGAAAAGAAGTTTTTTTTTTGTTTTTTTGTTTTTTGTTTGTTTTTTTTTTTTTTTTTTAGAAATCAACTTTTGTTGTTTTCATAAATACACTCTAAATGTTTTGATATATGTATTGAACAAAAACAAACAGTTAAAAAAACTGAACCATTTTTTTTTTTTTTGTTATTGCCACACATTTTAATGAAATTTCAGTGGCTTAGACACACATAGGAAGTGATTATTTTCCTAGATTATTTTTATCAAAGTTCCCTTAATTGTAGCGATATGTCATAATTTTCTTTTAAAAAAAAGGGAAGTTCTCCGAAAGAAAATAGAAAATGTCTTAGAATTTTCTTTTCTTTGCTTTGATATTTTAAATTATGATTAATCCTTTGCAATGACTTGTCGCTACAATTATTGGAACTTTGACAAAAATAATCAAGGAATATAATCACTTCCTAGGTGTGTCTAAGCGACTGAAGTTTCATTAGAATTTGTGGCAATAATAAAAAAAATCGTTCTTTTTTTTTCGCTGCCTCATTGTTTTGTTTCATTTTCGTCCAATACCATGTGTCTAAAGTGTGCGTGATAAGATAAGGGAAACTCAGTTGAATATAAATGAAATAAAAGTGAATATAACAGTTTTTGACATTCAAATGATCCAATGATCTTGTAGATCGTCGGGGTACCGAGTCGAGCCTTTCCGGGCATTTAAGGGACAATGGGGTTTAGTTGAAGTCCCTTATCTACTTTCCCCGTGTTGAGCACTTCCTGGCATTTCAGGGGACAATGGGGTCTATTTTTAGTCCCCATCTAATTTCCCGGTGACCTGCGACAGACTTTACTGGGTTACATGACACCGGCAGTGGAGAGTAATCTATAACCTGACTACCAGTGAAAGATGAATTCATACGATTTCCCAAGACAATGCAAAACGAACATAAACTATTCGGATTATTCGGACTGTTGTCCTCATCTTTATTGTTAACTGCACAACGTTTCGACCGATGTGCCATCCGGCTTTCTTCGGGTATTTCTTGTCAGACTCGGGAACCTTCATGTCGTAATCGGGAGCCTTCACGGAACTTTGAACCGAACCCTTTATTCAATCCACGGGGGTAGACTGTTCTCATTCCGTTAACCAGGCCAGGGGGGGGGGCACATCGGTCGAAACTTTATGCAGATAATAATATAGATGAGACAATAGTCCGAATAATCCAAATAATACAAATTATCAAGCCTTATCTAAAAAAAAAATCCGAGAAGTAGAACCTGAACTACCTCGACTGTGATTTGAACTCGGTTTGTTGATTCAGTTTTCTATTAGGCCACTTTTTAGCTTTTCCCCCCATAACTCAACAAATGTGTCAATTTGATTTCATTCTCTGATTCTCGATGATTTGATGATTCAAATGGAAATGGACATCCAGGGGAAAATGGCTGCTTCTTTGTGTCGCATTGAAGAGTTGAAAACGGAAGACATTTTTCTTTTTAGGGTCACAAATATGCATACGTTTTTTGTTTGTAATATTTGGATTTTTTCGGACTGTTGTCCTCATCTTTATTGTTATATACACAACGTTTCGGTCGATGTATCCTTCGGCTTTCTTCAGGTGTTTCTTGTCGAACTCTGGAACATTCTCTTCGAACTCGGGGACCTTCATGCCGTAATCGGGAACCTTCACGGAACTTCGAACCGAACCCTTTATTCAATCCACGGGGGTAGACTGTTCGCATTCCGTTAAACATGAACGGATACAAGTGTTAAGCTATGTTAGTATTCTATGTTATTATCGCTATTGGCAAGAATTGAACCTGCAACCTACAGGTGATTATCACTTAAAACTGTATTATCACACACACACACACACACACACACACACACACACATATATATTATATATATATATATATATATATATATATATATATGAGTCATATTCTTGTCCCAATGAGCTAGTAAGCGAAATTGTTAGTTGGTGGACCTGACTCATTAGGATTAATATTATCATTTGCTTTACTTACCTATTGAGCACTTTATATGTTAGCTTTAGACAAACCAAGCGGCATACATACCTTTTTTTTCTTTTGGCCAAGGGATATAGTGTTGATCGATTATTTTTGGTTGGTGTGACTCTCTTGGTCTTTTCCGTACTAATATTCCGTACACAGAGAAAATTCGACCTTCATCAGAATGAAATTTTATTTTGAATGAAAAAATTCGTTGGATGATTTTAAATTTTTCTATTATTATTATTTCATTTCATTTGTTTATTTAATGATAATGTCAAGATGTAAAGATTGCTGTATGTAGTGGCTAACATGTCGGACTGTGACATCGTAGTAAGTGAGTTCGAACTCCAGTTGCGTTAGTATGTTTAAATTCCGACAAATAACCTTAGGAAATATGCGAACCCTCTTAATCCCCAACTATGGGTTAAATAGTAACACCACTTTTCTGCTATAAGGATGAATTTGGCATTAATTGACCCATGAAGATTGATATGCCATTAAACAAAGTAAACAATAATTACTGTCCAGACGTATAGAATTCATTTTTATGTACGCCAATACAAAAAATCGAGACTGTTCGCATTTCACATAGCGTTAATATCATTGGGAAAGGTATGCATCCTATTATTGTCCCTCCAGTTATGAGTAAATTGTAGGGCACGCTGATGAGGCAACCATTCTAGGAAAAGGAAAACATGTTAAACTCTGCTTAAGAAATTGACCTTGTTGGCCACCACTAGTTTTTGCTCGCATCAGAAACTGTTTTGATGCAAATAATAGGAAATATCTATTTGAAAAAGTTAACATAGATGACATTCTATTCTTTTTGATAGAAATAAAATGAAACCAAAAACTATAAAAACAAACCTGATCAATACCAGGCAAACGTAACCCCGTAACACAATTCCCGATGATGCTAATATATCGTTAAAAACGTTAATTACAAAAGTGTAAATATAGATAAACAACATATATTATCCCTAACCTCTAGGCATGAAATAACCCTGGACGGGTTGATATGTCGTAAAAATCCACCAACCAACCAAAGAACTTGGCTTACCAGTTCATATACCTTCTCAATACAAATGGAATACTATTTCTCTGATTGTTTTAGATGTGTCTTGATAATTTGTATTATTTGGATAATTCGGACTATTGTCCTCATCTTTATTGCTATCTGCACAACGTTTCGGCCGATGTTCGCTCCGACCTTCTTCAGGTATTTCTTGTCGGACTCGGGTACCTTCTCGAACTCGGAAAACCCCTCGTCGCACTTGGGAATCTTCGCTTCGAATTTGCGAAAAGAAGGTTACCAAGTTCCAGGAGGGGTTTTCCGTGTTCGAGAAGGTTCTCGAGTCCGAGAAGAAATACCTGAAGAAGGCCGGAGTAAACATCGGCCGAAACGTTGTCCAGATAACAATAAAGATGAGGACAATAGTCTGAATAATACAAATAATACAAATTGAATAAATTTGACCTTTTACCAGTTCTATTGGCTAGCATGACATATTGTAAAATTAGAAGCGGATAGCCAGCGTCGCCTAGGTAGAGGAGAACCCCACTCCCCCAAAAAAACGGTAGTGTAATGGTTAGCAAGTTATTCTCGCCGATCCATTACTACTGAATACCAAGTAGTTTTCTCCGGACATACATACATACAGACCAACTTTTTTTTTATATATGTATAGACAGTTATATATATATATATATATATATATATATATAGATAGATAGATAGATAGATAGATAGATAGATTTAGAAAAAACTATTTTAGTGAGGTGAATGTCCTAAAACCCCCAAAAAGTTGAATTTGCCAGTGAAAATGAAAACATTTAATTTTTGTAGAAATTCTTTTCGAAACGAGTCAATCCATTAATTTATATCATTCATGATTGATTTATTTTAAAGGCACGTAAATTTGTCTGGGGTTATTTTACGTTTAGAGGTTAGGGACTCGCGTTCATTGCTCGTCTATATTTAGATTTTCAGTGAAGTCATTTCTTTAGAGTTTATTCCCTTTTTATTTATTTATTCATTTATTTTAGCACAATTTCCTTTCGAATACGAATAATTTTTAAACAGACGTATTTGAC
>CM042166.1:7468947-7471447 GCA_023376005.1 Doryteuthis pealeii | reverse complement strand
CCACCAGTTGACAAGTTCTTTCTTTTTTGTTAATCAACAATAGGTCTGGTCTTCTTGCTGGGATAAGGTGATCTGTTTTTATTTCAAAGTCCCAGAGAACTTTATGTGTTTCATTCTCAAGAACAGATTCTGGTTTATGCATATACCATTTTGTTGTATGGTCAAAATTACATTTTTTGCATAATTCCCAGTGGATCACCTTCCCAGCCCAGTCGTGTCTAGTTTTTGTATCCCCATTATTATTATTAATTATTATATTATTATTATTATTATTAGTTTCCTTTTCCTAGACTGGTTGCCTTGACAAAGGTCCCATTTCTTCACTAGTATTTAAACAAAGCTGGATAGACAACAGATGATTCATGTCTTTCTCAGGGGCATTAGCGCGAAGTGAAATCCAAACAGCCTCGTCCAGGATTTGGTCTAGAGTCATCGATTCAATTTTGATAACCGTTACAATAAGCACGCCTCCTAAAAACTTTTCAGTAAATAAGTGATTGAATGAATTTCTCGTCCGACCTTAACGAACTTTTACAATTTGCAATTGTTTCATGAATCAAAAAAGGAACTTCGGATAACTGAATTTCTTGACGCTCTTGCACACACACACACACACCACACACACACAGACACGCGACGCGCACACGCCCTTGCACAAACAACATACATGCGTACACGCTCTTGTACACACACTTACATACACATACTCTCTTGCTCACAACACACACACACACACACACACACACACACAGAGAGAGAGAGAGAGAGAGAGAGAGAGAGAGAGAAGAGAGAGAGAGAGAGAGAGAGAGCGAGAGAGAGAGAGAGAGGCGACGCGCACACGCCCACGCCCTTGCACAAACACACACATACATGCGTACACGCTCTTGTACACACACTTACATACACACACACACACATACATATACAATATTAACTGGATTTGTTCCCCCACGCAGAAACTAATTTACAACTTATTTTCCTGATTATATTTTGTGAAAGAACCTTTTTCTTTCTTGTACATATTTACCGAATTCCTCCACACGAGCAGGATGTGACCCAATGTCAATTTCTTAAGCAGAGTTTAACGGATTTGAATCCAGAGTTTTCCTTCTCCTAGACTGCCGTTGCCATACAAAGTTAAAAGAGCCCAGTCTGCCCTACTATTGCCCAGAGAAACTAATACTTACTTTCCCCAGGGGGTATTAGCGCTATGTGAAAAGCAAAACAGGATTTGAACTCGTCTCGACATGTCCGTTCTCCAACACTAACCATTACACCACGCTCCTCCTCACTGAAAATAGCACTAAAAAGTTGTTAAAACTCTCAAAACTTTGTTGTTTATCATTTTTTTAAAACTCGTTAATTTAATCTCATCGGGTTTTTTTTTTGGGGGGGGGTCTTTCAATTTTAAATTTATTCAAAATATTTCTGATGGATAAAACTTTTCAACTAAATTATTGGAAATCATTTCTTCAAATAGAATAAGGGAATTACTTTTGGGACAGAAACAGTCTGCCTACATTATATAAAGGAATTCCTTTTTAACAGTTTTAAAATCCCACGAATCGGAACACAGAAAACTGTTGTATGGTGATACATTACACTACACTATTGTAGAGTTAAACTCCCTAAGAATTTTATTAGCGGGACATCCGACCCGAAAAGGAGACAGAAAAACCCTTAGTAGAAATATACATTAGTCAACTCATACATGAATCGCAGTTCTCCTCATATCAGCACCGGAAATTCATTTCTGTTCTCTACCGGTCCAAGTCCCAACTAAACTCTTGTAAAGTTCTTATCTTCCTTTGTCTTTGAATATAACAGAAACTTTCTTAATTCTCAATGTCCGTTTCTTTCTCAAAGACATTTTGGATGGATTAGTTTACAAATACAAAAAAACTTTTGAAGTTTCACCAACATCACTAACTAATGCGTGCTCTTTTTAGAGCAAGTGCTTCTCATAGCCGGTCTCGGGCAGTTGCCAAACATGATCTTTTTTTTAAATTGTATAGTTTCTGAAGGTTGCGACAATTTTACATATAATCTTTAAAATGGAATAATATTTTTCTAAAAATATCAATGGCTGAAATCATTCTCAATATGAGTCCCCATTTTCATTCAAGCATACATTGCCAGGTTGCTTTTTCAACATGAATTGATAAAACGAAAAGTAAGGAATAATTTTGGCTATTCGAGAACCATGTGTATTAGCAATCTCTTCATTGAGTCAACACATGAATCCACTTGACAAATAAGAAGCAGCCTCATGTAGGGGGGGGGTAGTATATATTATAGATTTCTGTATTAGATAAAAGCTAATTTTAAATCATGCCTTCATAAATGATTTTTATTCGAAGTTTAACAAATTTCTTCAATTTTATAACACCCGTTCGCTGCATCGGATCTAAAAAAAAATGTCAACTCGGTCCAACTTCAAAAGTTTGAGAAGCACTGATCTTAGAGAGTGAGATGAGGTGCAATAAGATGATTGATCTCC
>CM042166.1:7439489-7468847 GCA_023376005.1 Doryteuthis pealeii | reverse complement strand
CGTTCGTGAGGCAGGACCAATCAGACCCTCAACCTCACCCAGCGAATAATCAAAATTTGAGTTTAAAACCTACATGGATTCAATTTTTGTATATTTGCCAACAAAAATAAAATGTTCACCACAAAAAGATGATGTTATAGCCAATGTTATTGCGTTCATTTACATTCCCATTTTCTCATACATAAACCGACTTTCTTTTGTACAAGAATGAACAGCCAGGACTTTTAACTAGATTCACTGTTCAGTTAGTAGATAGTCAGTGGTTCCTCTACTAGCCCCTCCGTGCTCTCCAAGCGGATACAACTGGGCGGTACCAATATAACATTTCTTTATGTCTAGGTCCAAGCAAAAAATACTTGTCATCTCTACAAGATAAAATAGGATTCTTTAAAACATTGAACTGCTAAGAGGGCCACCTACAGCGAAGAAAGAATCTCGAACATCTTCTGACACAAGACATTATCCCCTATCATTGCTGAACGAAGGTCATGATCACCAAGACTATTCTTCCTCTAACTTATGGGTAATAGTAGGCAGGACTGAGCTCTTTAACACTTGTCTTATGGGCAATGGTCTTGGAGAAGGAAAAACTTTGAATTCAAACCTGTTAAACTCCGCTTAAAAAATTGACCTTGTGCCACATTCATGCTCATGGTAGGAGGGTTGGGTAAAAAACATACTAGAAAGTATTGAGCGTGTGTTGAAAAAATGTTGAGAATGTTTTTGCTGTGAATCTTAAGCAGAAAATCTGAAAGCAGATGATTATAGTGAGTCAGTAGTTGAAAGTGGGTTTTGAAAGAATTCCTTTTTGGTTCAGTATCAAAAAAGGACAAGAAATTGGAATCACAACATCTTATTATAATGGAGATTGTGCGGTTTGAATGTCTGTAACCGAAATCTAATACTATACAAGTCACGATTTCCCTGTTGTATTTACATACATTCTCCATATTTTTTATTTATATCTAAACTTCAATTATTTTAAGTAGAAATTGTTTTACATCATTAAGACTGTTGCCCATATCTACGATACTATTAACATGCAATTGTATTTATATATACAACACAATAGCGCGTTTACAGTTGAATGGGAAGTCTAATTTGATATTGAATTTAGAAATACTTGATTTTTAATATTAATATAGCTTAGGTATATTGATTCTAGATTGTTTGGTTTTTCTTATTGATAATCACGCAGCAAAAATCCTCTGGATAAATCTTAAAAGAAATCCATTAACAAGAAGAAATTGACTGTAATATTATTCTTTACTCCTATTCTTAACTAAAAAGTTTATTAGGAAAATTTATCAATGAAAGATTGGGAAGTAACGGCAAACTGATGGAAGAGTTAGTTTCAAAGTTGTTCTATTTTTCAATATATCCCCGTCTGTTTCCAAATGTTTTTATCCTGCATACTTATTCGTTTCATTAGCCCTATTCTAATTAATATGATATTGTATTATATTAAAAAACTTAAATATCTTGCACCCGGAGGGCTGCATATATTTGCTAGTTATTTTAAAATTTCTTAGAACTAAAAAGCTTAACTCTTGCTGGATAAAATTTTGTTTTTGTTTTTGTTTGGAAGAAAATTTGACTCATTACGAAAGAAAAGGAATTTTCAAATAAATTTTGTTATATTATAAAGAAAGAAAAAACAAAAAAAAAAAAAAAAAAATACCTACAATAATCAATTCTTTCTATTTTTTACTTTACATATTTGAAAAAAAAGTATATGTTAAGCAATATTGTTGAAAACAGTTTTGCTGCTGCATTACATAAGCAGAAACATAGCTGTATAAAGCAATTTGGCAGTACAGGGTAGGTAAAATTACTGAGCGTAAGCGGGGTAGTGAGCATCATAGAGAAGATTAGGGCTAGGCCTACGGGAGGCTCTCAAAACTTCAACCTACACTGATATATTACACAGGGATAATTTTTTGAGCGAAACAATTTTGAGAAAAAAGTTGCATCTCGTATCATGCCTGTTCTGGATTTAATTTTTCTCGTTATTTCTAAACACTTTTGTTTCGTTTTTCTCTTTCTATCAACCTTCTTCTTTCATTTTAAACTCTGGCTGATTTATTATTCAGTGGTTGAACAGTGAAGAGTATTTGTTCCAGCGGTTCTAATCCTAGCTTTTGTAACTCAGCACAAGAGTTAGCACAGGGATCTGTGGGTAAAGTAGAGAGATGTGGTAGGTGTGGCGCCTCAACCTCAGACACAAAAACGATCTCCCTATCTAGCGTAAAGCGGACATAGACTCCCATCATTGTCCTTGGCTCAGGATACCGACAATAGGCCACGTCCATACTTTCTGATTTGCCACCAAAGTTACATAAATAAAAAAGAGGATCAGTTTTTTCAAGTTGTTAATTTTATTTAGTTGGCTTGAGTTTCACGAACATGTTAACACATTGGGCTTATTTATGCCAAACTCATTTTTTCTATTTTAACCTGTAGATGCGACCCTAACAAGGTACTACCACTCAATCAGATACTCTGAGAGTAATGATTGATTGAAGGAGTACTTCACATCCCAGCCACACTGAATCAAAACTCACCATTATTACTTGGGTGTGGTAAAGTGAGCTGCGATAGTAGTGTCAAATGAGAATTGTCTAAGCAGTATACGATTTAGATTTATGTTTATAAGAAAGCAACTTGGCAGAATTATTTTAGATGTTTATTTATTCTACATTGATAGTTTTTAAATAAGAAATTGTTAAATAATAAATGTTAAGTCTACAGAAGAATAGAAGAAATGTATATTACATTGAGGATTGTAAAAGAGCCAAAAGAATTTATAGTAATATTCCCTTTTTTTGTTTGTTGTTGCGTAACGCACACACACACACACACAATAATCTATCCCTTGGTCTTGGTCAATTTTCAAAACTGATTTTTAAAAAATGGGGCTTTACTTAAATAATAAATCTTAAGGGAGATAATAATGTCAGAACTAGAGGCGAAAAAAAAAAAAAGGAAATCCTGTAATTTAGTGAATGTCAATTATCAGGTAAATGCTCATTGATTATAAATGGATATGTGTACCCTAGGGATAAGAGGGTTCTTTTTCTTTTCTATAACACAAGTGAATTATTATTAAAACCCAGTTTTGTTAAAACAAGTATTTAAATTAGCCACCACCACGATTGATTAACTTTATTTCTAGTGATATATAAGACACAATATACAGGGTTTTTTAAAACACACTAATAAACATGAGCTGTTTTGAGGCAGATCAACTCAGATTTTCATAGAGACATTGTATAAATAAGATTTATCTATGTATATAAGATTTGAGCTATAAATTAAAGTATTCATGGATAAACTTATGCAATTCCTAAGGGTATGTAATTAAGCAGTGAATAGTTTCAGTTACAAACAGACACCAAATTATAATTTAAGATTCGTTTTACTCAGCCAGAACAAAAATTTCGAATGTCTTAGATGCATTACCCAAACCCATCTGCATGAGGCAGGATGTGACACAAGCGGTCAATTTTTTGAACAGAGTTCAAACCCAGGTTGTATTCAGAGTTTCCTTCTAGACGGTTGCCTTAGCAAGATTTAAAGAGACCCATTCTTGCCCTATATTTACGCCATTTGTAAATTAAACATCTTGTCCAGGGGATTTGAACTAAGAGTCGTTCATTTCCACATCGATGAATAACCATTATGCAATGAAGACCTTGGTTTAACGTACGCTATAAATCACTGATAGCAAATTCTTACATATGCAGCCTCCATAACAAAATTGTCTAAACATGATGAAAAATTTTTCAGAAAAGGCCATTCATCAATATATCAGATAGACTAAAACAGCTGGCTAGTTTCTTCTTTGGAGTCGACGATTGAGTGGAAAACCTTCTTCTAGAATTGAAAACTTTCATAAAATTTTTAGATGAAACTCGGATAAACAAAATCTAACACTCGGACATTAACAATGATTGAATAAAAGGTTCAGTTCAAAGTTTTATCAATCTCCTGATTCAGACAAAAAGTCCTGACTTTAAAGAGAAACACATGAAGCACGGCCAGAGGGTACATCAGTCGCGAAAAAATTAGAATAATAACAAATTATCAAGTCTCATCTCAAAAATTTCAAAAAAAATATTCAATACAAAATAAAGTTATTTCTAATATACAATTTCAAACAGACGAATATATTCATTTTAATTTTTTTTAATTTTAATTTTTTTAATATTTTTTTATTTTTAAGGTCTTTCAATGTTTTAAGAATTTTATTTTTTAAATTTTCCATCAAATTTTTAGGAATTTCTGTTTAAAAATATCCCAACCCAATTTAGTAAAAAATCTGAGCTGAAATACAAAATCAATTTACAAGCCCAAAAAAAGACTTGAAATACATATCTCTTATATTAATTACTCTTGTTCCATTAATCTTCTGACTGTTTTATCAGCTTGCCAATACGCCATGGTAAAAATGAGACCATCCAATCGTCTTCAAAAGATTGAAATGCAAAAAATGTAAACCACTCGAGTATCTGGTAGCTTTACTTATCCACAGAATTCTTATGAATGCCACCTCAAGCTAAAATAACTGGACCCATTCCACACTTTTTATTCATAGAGAAATAAAGGAAAAGAAAAGGACATGCTACACAGAAAAAATATAATCAGAAAGAAATAAGAATGAGGAGTGATAATTGCTAATCTGTTTCAATCAAACATAATGGAAGAAGGAAATTAAACAAAAAAAAGTGAGAGAGTTAGAATTTAAATTATTATTCTTTTTACATTATTAAACTATTATGTAATAGCCTCTTAAATAAACATATCAAGCATTGTAATAATTAGATTATTCATTACTGTGGATATCACAGGTCCTGTAGTGTCAGATATTTAAAAAAGAAAAAAAAAGACTAAATAAATAAATAGAAAATGAATTTACGAAACAATAGCAAAATTAACAAATGCATTCTAAAGGAATTTGTGTGCAGATGCGAAAATTAAAAGCCTATTTTCTAGTTTTTATGTGCCACTTTTGCTGTTCTATTTGAAAGAGATAACAATTGACATTTCACAAAAAATTGTCATTTATTAAATATTATAACTTTTTTATTTTAGAGACAAATTAGATGAACGTCAACAACTTTGTTGACATTTTAAAAAAAAATTTTTTTGGGAAATTAAAAAAATTTTTTTGTAGAAAGAAAAAAAAAAAAATGTCCATCATGATTGTGCACGTTAACTATGCTTAGGAAATCCTTATCCTTAATTAGAACGACTCAGGGTCTAAAAATAAATTACATTAAAATTGGTAATCATTAAAATCGCTGTAAGGCATGATAAACCAAGAAAATTGGGGATATCATCGCAGACTAAGTAGCAAAAGTGTTTTACAGATAATTAGTTTCAATTTATTCAATACTAAAAGGTTCTAGATTCTTTGGCAGACAGAGCAAATTTGTTGCCTACAGTATACATGTGGTAGCTCAATGTAAGCACTTTCCTATGGCCTGCGTCATTGACCAAGGTATGTGCATAACCACCTGGGGCAAGATTTGATGTAGTTTGTGTAAAGGCTGTTTTTGCAAATATCATCATTTAAAATCAGTGTTTTTATTGTTTTTCATTCTATTGTACCATGACACCCCACAATTGCCTGATCAAATATCAGGTTTTTGGTTTTGTTTATATATGAACTGACTTGTTTGAACACCCACACTGTTTTTGAAAATTAATTTGTTTCTCTCTATAAGGAATGATAACCATTATCCAGATAAGAGGCCCAATAGCTTAATCTACTAGCTTAATCTTAGTTGTCCGGCATAAGGCCAAGTATAGGGCACCAGTTGAGCAATCGATATTCACTACAATAGTCAGCTAACTATCTGCTTAACCATTACACCACATAGGTGCACCATAGTTATTTACTAAGCTTGCCTTAATTCGTGGCACAAGGCCAAAAGTATAGGGCACCAGTGAGAATCATCTCGCTAACAATGATCTGCTAATTCCAGATCGATCAACCTAAGACCACTATGAAGAACCAATAGTTAGTTACTAAGCTTAGTTAATTAGGCACAAGCCAGAAGTAAGGAGCTTACCCATAAGATATTTATACAACACAACCAAGCACATTATTAATTGTGTTTGATTAATTGTTAGCAACATTAAAGTCAGTAAAGATGGTCCAGTTCAAAAAAAAGATGTCCAGTTCAAAAATCCAAAAGGGAAAAAATGAAGACAAAATTCCAGATTCACTAAACTAAAGTCTTAAGAGGCAAAAACATAAATAAATTAAAGTGTGTGGATTGTGTGTGTGTTGTGTGATGGGAGGGGGGGAGGTTGATGTCAACCATTCATACTTTTCATCAAAACAGAGAGCAACCTCTTCATTCATTCACAAACCAAGAAAATAGATTCAAGCTGTTTAAAATAAATTTTTTAAAAAAGCAAACAGCTTTTATTGAGTAAACAAACATTATGTAATTGGTCGTGAAAGTCGTGGGAAGAAAAATTATCAGAATTTGAATAATACTTAAAAATTATTTAAGTAATTTAACATTAGTTTTCTCTGGTAAAATCGTTCACAGAAGACTAACTTCCCCCCCTTTTTAGGTAGGTGCATTCTTCCCCACAAAAAGACTGCAGTCCTAAATCAAAAATAAAACAATTTGATGCTAACAGCAAAAAAGAAAAAAAAAGAAAGACTGAATAAAGGGTCAGTTCAAAAGTTCCGTGAAGGCACTCAATTACAATATCGAAGGTTCTTGAGTTCAAAGAGAAGATTCCCAATCCGATAGGAAACACCTGAAGAAAGACAGGAGGGTAACATTGGCTGCAAATGTTGTGCTATAATAACACATAAAGATGGGGCCAATAGTGTGAATAACCCAAATAATAATTTAAAAAAAAAAAAAAAAAAAAAAAAAAAAAAAAGGAGAAACAAAGAGAAAGGTCAATATGTGAATATTTTAAGGAATTACTACCCTCCCTGAGAATATGGTTATCCAAAAAGATCAGTTACATCCTTGAATCCATTAAATATAGGATCCAGCAACTTGGAAATGACAAACAGGAAAATAAAAAAACTGAATGAAAAAGGAAGATTTATAAGCAAAAACAAATTTAGCAGATAAAGAAGAAAAATTAAAATTAAGATACTTATCTCTTTATAATCACATTGATTAGGGGGGGGCGTAAAAAATTAAAGACAGGGGGGTGAGGAGAGAGCGCGGCAAGACAGAACAACAGAGAGATAAAGACGAGAGAGACAGAGGAGATAAAGAGAGAAGAGACAGATGAGATAAAGAGAGAGCATGAAACGAGAGAAAAGGATGAGAGGAGAAAGAGAAGAAAAACGAGGAAGACGAGAGAAGAGAGAAAAAGAGAGAAAAAAAAGTGCCAAATTAAATGGGTATTAAATATAACAAAAAGAAAAAAAAAATCTAGTTTCAGAGTGAACAGTAATAATTGTTTAAGTAGAAACCCATGAGGTTGTTGGTTTTTTCCATTATGCGATAGCGTGCTTCTATTCAGGTGAGAGTGACAGAATTCTAATTAGCTTTCATAGTTATTTCATTTATATCCAGAATTTGAATGATTAAAATCTGATGATCATGCGGTACACAGACCCCACCACTAATAATCATTGCCTTAAAAATTGCTTTATTCTTCTAAGTTAAACCCATTTTTAAGTGCATTGCTCTAATAAAAAGTCATTCGCTTTTATGCTGTAGGGCGCAATTCTTGCTAGCTATGACTGATTTCTAATTCTATTTGTCTAAGTCTGTAACCATAACCCCAGCAAAAAGAGGGCACATTAAAGCAGACTTTTATTAGAGCAATGCACTTAAAATGGTTAACTTAGAGAAAATAAAGCAATTTTTTAGCAAAATGATTATTGGGTGGGGTCTGTGTACGCACTGATCATCAGATTTTAATCATTCAAATTCTGGATATAATGAAGATAAACTATGAAATGCTAATTAGAATCTGTCACTCTCACCTGAAAGAAGCACCAGTATCATCATGGAAAACCAACAACCTCATGGGTCACTCACTAACAATTATTACTGTCAACTCTGAAACTAGATTTTTTTTTCTTTTTGTTTATTTAAACCCATTTAATTTGGCAACTTTTTTTTCTCTCTTTTTCTCTCCTTCTCTCTCTCTCTTTTCTCTCTTCTCATCTCTTCTTTTCTCTCTTTCTCTCTCTCTCTCTCTCTGTCTCTCTCCTTTTATCTCTCTGTCTGCTGTCTGTCTGCCCGCTTCTCTCCCTCACCCCCTGTCTTAATTTTTACCCCCCCCCCTAATCAATGTGATTATAAAGAGATAAGTATCTTAATTTTAATTTTTCTTCTTTATCTGCTAAATTGTTTTGCTTTAATCTTTCCTTTTTCATTCAGTTTTTATTTTCTGTTTGACATTCCAGTTGCTGGCCTATATTTAATGGATTCAAGGATGTAACTGATCTTTTTGGATACCATATTCTCAGGGAAGGGTAAGTAATTTCTTTAAATATTCACATATTGACTCTTTTCTCTTTGTTTCTCCTTTTTTTTTTTTTTTTTTTTTTTTTTTTTTTTTAAATTATTATTTGGGTTATTCACACTATTGCCCTCATCTTTATTGTTATATACACAACATTTCAGCCAATGTTACCCTCCTGCTTTCTCAGGTGTTTCTTGTCGGACTTGGGAATCTTCTCTTTGAACTCAAGAACCTTCATATTGTTAATTGAGTGCCTTCACGGAACTTTGAACTGAACCCTTTATTCAATCTTTTCTTTTTTTTTTTTTTTTTCTGTTAGCATCAAATTGTTTATTTTTGATTTTAGGACTGCATCTTTTTGTGGGGAAGAATCACCTACCTCAAAAAGGGGGGGAGGTTAGTCTTCTGTGAACGATTTTCCAAGAGAAAAACTAAATGTTAAATACTTAAATAATTTTTAAGTATTATTCAAATTCTGATAATTTTCTTCCCACGACTTTCACGACCAATTACAAATGTTGTTTACTCAATAAAAGCTGTTGCTTTTTTAAAAAATTTATTTTAAACAGCTGTGAATCTATTTTCTTGTTTGTGAATGAATGAAGAGGTTGCTCTCTGTTGATGAAAAGATGAATTGTTGACATCACCCCCCCCCTCCCCTCACACACACACACACACACACACACTTTTAATTTATTTATTTATTTGCCTCTTAGACTTTTTAGTTTATGAATCTGGAATTTTGTCTTCATTTTTTCCTTGGATTTTTGAACTGGACATCTTTTTTTTGAACTGGACATCTTTACTGACTTTAATGTTGCTACAATTAATAACAAACACAATTAATAAATGTGTTGTTGGTGTTGTATAAAATATCTTATGGGTAACTCCTACTTCTGGCCTTGTGCCCTAATTAACCTAAGCTTAGTAACTAACTATTGGGTTCTTCATAGTGTCTTAGGGTTATCAATCTGAATTAGCAGATCATTGTTAGCGAGATTGATTCTCACTGGGTGCCCTATACTTTTGGCCTTGTGCCACAATTAAGCAAAGCTTAGTAAATAACTATTGGGCACCTTATGTGGTGTAATGGTTAGCAAGATAGATTAGTGACTATTGTTAGTGAATTCGATTCTCACTGGGTGCCCTATACTTTCTGGCCTTATGCCACAACTAATCTAAGCTTAGTAGATAACTATTGGGCCTCTTATCTGAGTAATGGTTATCAATCCTTATAGAGAGAACAAATTATTTTCAAAACAGTGTGGGTGTTCAAACAAGTCAGTCATATTATAAACAAAACAAACAAAACCTGATAATTTGATCAGCAATTGTGGGTGTCATGTACAATAGAATGAAAACAATAAAACACTGACTTTTAATGATGATTATTTTGCAAAACAGCCTTTACACCATCCTACATCAAAATCTTTGCCCCAGGTGGTTATGCACATACCTTGGTCAATGAGCAGCCAATAGGAAAGTGCCTTACATGAGCTACCACATGTATACTGTAGGCAACAAAAATGTTGCTCTGTCTGCAAAAGAATCAAGAGACCTTTTAGTTTGAATAAATTGAAAACTATTATCTGTAAAACACTTTTGCTACTTAGTCTCGATGAATATCCCCAATTTTCTTGGTTTTCATGCCTTACAGCGGATTTTATGATTACCATTTTATGTAATTTATTTTTAGACCCTGAGTCGTTCTAATTAAGGGATAAGGATTTCCTAAGCAAGTTAAGTGCAACAATCATGATGGACATTTTTTTTTTTCTTTTCTACAAAATTTATTTCATTTTAAATGTCAAAGTTGTTGACTTCATCTATTTGTCTCTAAAATAAAAAAGTTAAATATTAAATAAATGACAATTTTATTGTGAAATGTCAATTGTTATCTCTTTTCAAAATAAACAGCAAAATGTGGCATAAAAATCTAAAAATCTTTTTATTTTCCATCTGACACAAATTCCTTTAGATGATTTGTAATTTTGCTATTGTTTCGTAAAATTCATTTTTTATTTATTTATTTATCTTTTTTTTCTTCTTTTTTTAAAATATATACAACTAGCAGGACCTGTGGATATTCCACAGTATGATAATCTAATTATTACAATGCTTGATATGTTTATTTAAGAGCTATTACATAATAGTTCAATATGTAAAAAGAATAATAATTTAATTTAACTCTCTCACTTTTTTTTTTATTTCCTTCTTTCCATTATGTTTGATTGAAACAGATTAGCATTATCACTCCCTCATTCTTTATTTCTTTCTGATTATATTTTTTCTGTGTAGCATGTCCTTTTCTTTCCTTTATTTCTCTATGATAAAATTGGAATGGTCCATTATTTAGTTGAGGTGATGACATTCATAAGAATTCTGTGGATAAGTAACACCAGATACTCAGGGTTTACATTTTTGCATTTCATCTTTGACGATTTGGATGGTCTCATTTTTAACCATGGGTATTGCAAGCTGATAACAGTCAGAAGATTAAGGAACAAGAGTATTAATATAAGAGATATGTATTCAGTCTTTTTTGCTTTTAAATTGATTTTGTATTTCAGCTCAAGATTTTTTACTAAATTGGGTTGGGATATTTTTAAACAGAAATTCCTAAAAAAATTTGACTGGAAATTTAAAAAATAAAAATTTAAAAAATTAAAGACTTAAAAATTAAAAAAAATTTAAAAAAATTAAAATTAAAAAAAATTAAAATGAATAAATTTCTGTTTGAAATTGTATCAATTAGAAATAATTTATTTTGTAATTTGAAATATTTTTTTTGAATTTTTGAGATGAGACTTGATAATTTGTATTATTTAATTTTTTCCGACTGATGTACCCTCTGGCCGTCTTCATGTGTTTCTTATTAAAGTCAGGAACCTTTTTGTCTGAATCAGGAGATTGCATAAAACTTTGAACTGAACCTTTTATTCAATCATTCTGTTAACCATGTCCGAGTGTTAAGATTTTGTTTATCCGAGTTTCAATCTAAAATTTTATGAAAGTTTTCCAATTCTGAGAAGAAGGTTTCCCACTCAATCGTCGACTCCAAAGAAGAAACTAGCAGCTGTTTTAGTCTATCTGATATATGATGAATGGCTTTTCTGAAAATTTTTCATATGTTTAGACAATTTTGTTATGGAAGGCTGCATATGTAAGAATTTGCTATTCAAGGTGATCTTATAGCGGTTTACAAAGGTGCTCATTGCATAATGGTTATCATCATTGGAAATGACGACTCTAGTTCAAATCCTGGACAAGACTGTTTACATTTCACACAAAATGGGTAAATAGTAGGGCAGATTGGGCTCTTTAATCTTGCTAAGGCAACCAGTCTAGAAGGAAAACTCTGAATACAAACTGGTTGAACTCTGTTCAAAAAATTGACCTTGTGTCACATCCTGCTCATGCAGATGGGTTTGGGTAAATGCATATAAGAATTGACACATTTTTGTTCTCGGTGAGTAAAAGAATCTTATTATAATTTGGTGTCTGTTTGTAACTGAAACTATGTCACTGCTTACATTACAATACCCTTAGGAATTGCATAAGTTTATCCATGAATATTTAATTTATAGTCAAAATCATTAATATACATAGAATAAATCTTATTTAATAACAATGTCTCTATGAAAATCTGAGTTAGATCTGCCTCAAAACAGCTCATGTTATTAGTGTGTTTAAAACCTGTAATGTGTCTTATATATCACTAAGAAATAAAGGTTTACATAATGTGGTGTGGCTAATTTACATACTTGTTTTAACAAAACTGGTTTAATAAATAATTACTTGGTGTTATAGAAAAAAGAAAAGAACCTCTTATCCCTAGGTACAATATCCATTTTATATCATATGCATTTCACCTGATAATGACCTTCAACTAATACAGGATTTCCTTTTTTTTTTTTTCCCTCTATTTCTGACATTATTATCCCCTTAATCTTAATCTGATTAAGTAAAGCCCCATTTTTTAAAATCAGATTTTGAAATTGACCAGACCAAAGGGATAATTATTGTGTGTGTGTGTGTGTGCACTTAAGCGCAAAAAAAAAAAAAAAAAAAGGGATATATTATATAAAATCTTTGGCTCTTTTAACAATCCTCATGTAATATACATTTTCTATTCTTCTGTAGATTAACAATTTATTTATTTAACATTTCTTATTTAAAAAATATCAATGCTAGAATAAATAAACATCTAAATAATTCTGCAGTTGCTTTCTTATTAAAATAAATCTAAAATCGTATACTGCTTAGAAATTTCTAATTTGCACATACCTACTATCAGCAGCTCACTTTACCACACCAGTAATAATGGTGAAGTTTTGATTCTAGTGTTCTGGGGAATGTGAAGTACTCCTTCATCATCATTACTCTCAGGTCCACTCTGATTTGGAGTGGTAGTACCTGTTAGGGTCCCATCTACAGGTTAAATAGAAAAAATGAGTTTGGCATAAAATAACCCAATGTGTTAACATGTCGTGAAACTCAACCAACTAAATAAAATTAAACTTGAAAAAAAAATGATCCTCTATTTTTATTTATGTAACTTTGGTGGCAAATAAAGAAAAAGTCAATGGAGTGGCCTATTGTCGGTATCAGCCAGACAATGATGGAGTCTATCCCCTTTTAACGCGCTAGACTAGGGAGATCGTTTTTGTGTCTGAGGTTGAGCGCCACACCTACCATCATCTCTCTACTTTACCCCACAGATCCCTGTGCTACTCTTGTGCTGAGTTAACAAAAGCTAGGATTGAACCTGGAACAAATACTTCACTGTTCAACCACTGAATAATCAAAGAGTTTAAAATGAAAGAAGATTGAAGAAAAGAAAAAAAGAAACAAAATGTTTAGAAATAACGAGAAAAATAAATCAGACAGCATATAAGATGCACTTTTTCTCAAAATTTTCGCTCAAAAAATTTCCCTGTGTCTTATACAGTGTAGGTGAAGTTTGAGACCTCCCGTAGGCCTAGCCTAATCTTCTCTATGATGCTCACTAACCCAGCTTACGCTCAGTACTTTTACCTACCCTGTACTGCCAAATTGCTTTTATACAGCTATGTTTCTGCTTATGTAATGCACAGCAAAACTGTTTTCAACAATATATGCTTAAATATACTTTTTTTTCCAAATATGGTAAAATAAAAATAGAAAGAAAAATCTGATTTTGTAGGTTTTTTTTTTTTTTTTTTTTTTTTTTCTTTCTTTATAATATAAAAAATTTATTTGAAAATTCTTTCTTCGTATATCAAATTTTTCCAACAAAAAAACAAAAACAAATTTATCCAGCAAAGAGTTAAGCATTTTTATTCTAGAATTGTTAAAATAACTAGCAAATATATGCACCCTCCGGGTGCAAGTATTTAAGTTTTAATATAATAAAATATCATATTAAATTAGAAAGGCTAATGAAACTGAATAAGTATGCAGATAAAAAGATTTGGAACAGAGGGGATATGATTGAAAAATAGAACAACTTTGAAACTAACTCTTCCATCATTTTCCGTTACTCCAATCTTTCATTGATAAATTTTCCTAATTAAACTATTTAGTTAAAATAGGAAGTAAAGAATAATATTACAGTCATTTCTTCTTGTTAATGGATTTCTTTTAAGATTTATCCCAGAGATTTTTGCTCATATTCAATAAGATAAAACCAAACAATTAGAAATCAATAATACTAAGCATATATTTATTAAAATCAAATTTCTAATATCAATATGCAAATTAGACTTCCCATTCACACTGTAAACCGCTATTGTGTTGTATATATAAATACAATTGCATGTTAATAGTATGTAGATATGGGCAACAGTCTTAATGATGTAAAACAATTTTATTAATAATTGAAGTTTAGATATAAATAAAATCATGGAGAATGTGATGTAAATAACAAAGGGAATCGTGACTTGTATAGTAATATAGTTTCGGTTACAGACATACAAACCCACAATCTCCATTATAATAAGATGTTGTGATTCCAATTCTGTCTTTTTGATACTGCAACCAAAAAGGAATTCTTTCAAAACCACTTCAACTACTGACTACTTAATCATCTGCTTTCAGATTTTCTTGGCTAAATTCAGCAGCAAAAACATTCTCAACATTTTTCTAACACACCTCAAATATTTCTAGTATGTTTTTACCCAACCCCTCTACCATGAGCATGATGTGGCACAAGGTCAATTTTTAAGCGGAGTTTAACAGGTTTGAATTCAAAGTTTTCCTTCTCCAAGACCACTTGCCATAACAAGGTTAAAGAGCTCAGTCTGCCCTACTATTTACCCATAGTTAGAGGAAGAATAGTTTTGGTGATCATGACCTTCTTCAGAATGTAGGATAATGTCTTGTGTCAGAGAGTTCAATTCTTTTTCTGTAGGTGGCCCTCTTAGCAATTTCATGTTTAAAAATCCTATTTTATCTTGTAGAATGAAATATTTTTTGCTTGCCTAGACATAAAGAAATGTTATATGGTCCCCAGTGGTCCATAGGGACCCTGGTTGAGAACCACTGATCTAAATGAAAGTATCTTAAAATCCTGCTGTCTTCTTGTACCAAAGAAATCAGCTTCATTTAAAAATGGAATTAATGAAGCAATAACATTGGCTATAACATCATCTTCTTTGTGGTGAACATTTTATTTTTGTTGGCAAATATACAAAATTGAATCCATGTAGTTTTAAAACTCAAATTGATTATTGCTGGGTGAGGTTGAGGGTCTGATTGGCCTGCCTCACGAACACAATAAGAGGATGAGGAAATTTTAAACTACTCTAAATGATTTTACAAGTGTATATTCATATTCAAATTTAGATGTAAAGTTATGTGAAATTTGTGAAATTATTTTTTGAAAAAATTTAGTTTGATTTTGATTTTTTTTAGTTCCTATCATTCTTTAATGCAATAAATTTTAGAACCGATTTGGTTTGGTTTGTTTTATGGCATATCAACCCTATTTGGGTCATTTAATGCTGAAACAAGTCATTTTGATAAAAGTTTCTATGTTTCAAGATCTTAATATCTTGAAATTGGTATAATTTTCATTAACTTCATTTAGTTTGCTTTGTTTAATGGAATAATTATGTGAGTCAATTAATGCCAAAACAACAGTCAGTGAGTGTGAGACAAAAATTGGTTCTAAAGTTTCCTTTATCAGTGTCATTTTTGTAGAAGTCTTATTTTTTTTTATATCTGATTCATAATTTTCAATATATTTTTATTTCTCTCAAGAAGGATAAAATGTCATCCATGGTAGTATTCTCAAACAGATCCCTCATATTATTTGTGTTGAAATATTTCTTTCTGATTGGAGTGAGAACTTCACACACCTTGAGGAAATGTTTGACAGTGTAGTGTATTTGGCACACTGGGGTTGATCCTTCTGCTTGAGTGTAAAATTTTAGAACAAGAAATTGAATTAATCTGTATTTAAGAAACTAGAAACTGAATTTAAAAACGTAAATAATGTCATCTAAGTACACAATGATGCTGTGTGATGGTTTGAACAAATCCTGGAAGCAGTACCCTACAAACCAGCATGGCCACTTACCTCCCATCTCACAGACCATCCAAGCAAGACCTACTGGGCACTAAGAATGAACTCATAAGCAATGTTCTTCTATGGACTCCTACATATAGACACACCAGTATTGGCCAACCAGCAAAAACTTTGACTGATCAGCTCTCTGCGGACACTAGATGCCATCTAGAAGACTTGCCTTGGGTGATGACCAATAGGGATGGATGGTGAGAGAGTCAAGGGAATCTGTGCTGTCAGCACATTATTGATGCCATCTGTGTTTGAAGTTTATTAAATCTTTATTATCATTTAATATTGTTAAATACAATGAAACTGATGTTGTTATTAAAATAATCTAAAGGGGAATTTTTTCTTTCCCTTATCAGTGACATGAATTGACTACACCTGCCTTTTATGATTGGTAAAATGGACTTTCTAAACTTTTTCTATCTTAGTAGACATGACAAGACTAAAAGAGATAAGATAGAAGTAATCAGATACCATTAGAAATGATTGTCATATTGAGTCATAAAATGTTGGGGTGGGGATGGCGGTTATTAGGATTTGTCTGGAAAGCATTGGAATTTAGATTATTATTAACAATATTATTATAATATTATTTAATTGTTATTATAATACACTTTGTGTATGTGTGTCTGTTTTAATGATTTTAAGATTATATTTCATAATAGATGTGAATGCGTGTCACATTTTTCTCACTTTACTCCTAGGGACTGTATCCCAACATATCATATCATTTTGGAATCAGGCTGACTCTGAGAAAATTAGAGCCCTCTTCAGGAGCTAACTTAATTGCTGGTTGATAGGTCGGCTTTTAAGTTAGTTACTAATATTATTATAATACATTGTGGGTGTCTTTTTAATAAATTTAGAATTTCTTTGTGATAGAATTGTTTACTTTAATTTCTGTTATGAAATAAATCTTTGTGTGTGTGTGTGTGTGAGAGAGAGAGAGAGAGTGACTCGATTCCATTCTCTGGTTACCTTATGATGTAAATATTGTTTTCAGCAAAAAGATAATGTCATCAGTTGGTTCATAACCTACATTTTCTGTTTATTTGTATTTTTAGGAAAACAAAATATGACAACATGTTTGTTTATTTATTTATTTATTTATTTTTAATGAATAGATTTTATAAATGTAGAGAAGATTTTGTTTTAACTTGGCCTTCTTGTCTTGACAATTTTAATGAATTAAAAAAAAAAAAAAGAGGAAAAGTTAATTAAACTTGTAAAGGTTATTCCTTTTATATTCTAGTGCCACTAAATTTATGAAATGTCCCGGGTTTGACATTAAACTGCATCTGTTATGGTGAAACGGAGAGTGTGGAGTTTCCCTTCAGTGCTATTATTCCCAAATCCACTTTAACCTGGAGTGGTAATACCTGTTAGTGTTAGGATCCCATCTTATCAGTCAAATAGATCTGTTTAAAAATTATTTGCATTAGATAAGACTGCACCCACCCCCCAAGAATTTTTAAGAAACAATTCCACAAAAAATTTAAATATGAACATACAATGAATGTGATTCCATAACCTCTAGACATAAAATAACCCTAAACAGGTTGTCATGTCATCAGAATCATTTTTTTTCTTATTTAAAAAAACAAAAAAAACATTCCTAGTTAAATATGTATTATGTAATATTTTTGATGCAATTATTTTTTTAAGATCCCAGAAAATTCTATTTCAGTCAGTGTAATTCCATGGGAAATGTGATTTGCTGAATATATATATATATATATATATATATATATATATTATATATATATATATATATATATATATATATACACACCATATTTGACAGCATATAGGATGCAATTTTTCCCAAAAATTTTGGCTCAAAACATTGCCCTGCGTCTTATACATCATAAGTGAAGTTTGAAGTATTATTATTATTAATATTATTATTATTATTATTTCCTGTTATTGAGATGTCTTGTGTATGCTTATTGCTTGCCTGTACTGCCAAATTGCTTTTATACAGCTATGTTTCTGCTTGTGTAATGCACAGCTAGACTGTTTTCAACAATATATGCTTAAATACACTAGAAACTTTTTTTCCCGAATCTGACCTGCTGAAATGGGGGTGCGTCTTATATGCTGTCAAATATGGTGTGTATATATATAATATTATATATATATATATATATATATATTTACTGGCACCCCACTATGCCAGTTGGACACAAGGACCATTAACATGGGGACCACGCACAAACCGAACTTGTGCATACAAAACGAAAAAATTTCCTGGATCCCTTCAACATTCCTCTACTGAGGCACCTCAGGCATTGGGCAATAAACCCTACATGCCATTTTAAATCAGAGGGGGGGGGTGGATAGCCCCCTGGGATTATGCTGTTTTTTTTTAACCTCTGACTGGGCTCCGATAAATGGAGACAAAGCATACTGAATAATATATATATATAATGTGTGTGTGTGTGTGTGTGTGTGTGTGTGTGTGTGTGTGTATCTATAGTTGTAGAACACATTTTTTCTCTCTACAACGGCCTCAGTGTTCAAGGTACACCTTCAGGAGAACTAAAAAAACTTATAGGTAGCTACATTTTATATATACTTGTTAACATAAGAATTAGTCTGGTTTGCATTATTTTTTATTACTGTCTTTTAATTAGTATCAAAAATGTGTTCTCTCTGAATTTACATGTTTCCTTTATATATATATATTATATATATATATATATATATATATATATATATATATATATATATGTGTGTGTGTGTATATATATATATATTCAAAGGTTAAAAATATTAAACTACAAACACCTTATAAAAAATAGTTATTAGTCATTTAGTTAAGGAAGTAATTTATTAATCATACAATTAAATTTATTTATAACTACCAATAAATAGTCTGTATTAGTTGAATTCATTTTCCAGGTAAAATTGTATCATATTCTGTTACAGACACTTGGTTATGACATAAGCATTTTTCCTCTTCTTCAACGAATTATTTTTTTCTTTATTACATAACTCTTTCATTTTATGGAGTTGATATCAAATTAACTTCTGGTTTGTTTGTCCTTTGATTTGATCATGTCTACTTTACGCTACCATACTTAACAAAAAGACAACAAAACAAACAAAAAGAACTGATTGAAACTGAAATTTTTGTCTTCTCTCTTAACTCTCTGGTTAACAGGTGAGTTAAAGATTCTTTGTTAATGAGTTCAATTCTTGCTTGGTACTTTTTACTTTTTGGCCTTGTCCCAAACTAAAATTACTAAATGACTTTTTCTCTTTGTTTTCAACCTAAACAATTCAGTGTTAAGAAAACTCTTCACCTTTTTAAAATGTAAATTAAACTAAAGTAATTAACTCGTTCATAAAGAATAAAGTTGATTAACATTCAGATTGGTAATAATGAAATGAATACAGGTAAAAAAAAAAGTCACAGACACCCCCCCCAAAAAAAAAAAAAAAAAAAAACTAATCTTAAAACCAAAAGTGTTTATTTGATAAACCCCTTACGTCTCATTTAATTTTTTAAAAAAATTTCTCTAAAAAAATTTAACCCTAACCGGCCATCATAAATTGTTTTTGTTTTTTTCCTAAGCAAAATTGTGACTTTATTACCGGCCACGAATAAGATGAATCAAAATTTTCCAAGAATTAAGTTTTTTTTTTTCTTTTTCAAATTGCTAATGGAAAGGTAGACTCTGTGTATGTATATATATATTATATATAATGTGTGTGAGAGAGAGATATTCTTGTAGATTCCAAAGAATCTTTTCCCTCCCACCACTCTTATAATAAGTGAATGCTATTACAGTTTTAGTAGTAAGTAGATATTTCTGGGGTGGAATTTCCAATCCCACCCATTCTGATTTTGAATGAAGTGTTTATATTCCCTTTTTCTAAGTCGATTTATGCCTACCTAGAAGACTTACACAGTTCAGTTTGGCCTTATTTTACACAAAGTTAGAAAGATATATATCATACTGAAAAACAAAAAGGCATCAAGTGGAAAGAGACGAATGCAAAAATATGAAAAGAAGAAGAAAGAAGAAATGTTCAAATTTTGAATGCATAAAATGATCTGTGCATTTTGATGCATTTACTTTTAATATATTGTGAGAATCAATTCTGATTGATAGTAACCAATATAAAAAGCATTTCTTCTCTTTTTTTTTTTTGTCTGGAGTTAGCAACATCATCGGCCTAGATGAGTAGTATTTCTCTCTCTTCTATTTATTGTACTAATAAATACATAGTAGTAAGCATGAAGCTCTCTCTCTCTCTCTCTCTCTCTCTCTCTCTCTCTCTCTCATTCAAGCGCCGTGTGCTTACGTCTTCTGCTGCTATGAATTATACAGACAGACACACAGAGAAAAGCATTTAAATTTTAGATGCTATAAAGCTATTGATTGCTTTTTTTTTTTTGTCTTCTTCTTTCTCGCAGGAAGCTAAATTCAATTCGGTACAACTTGCTGGTGAATCTGGGGGAGAGAGAGGAAAAAAAAAAAAAGGTTGCTTTTCAGCCTACGACTGCTAGAAAAACCACCGATGTTATGGAAGAAGGGGAAAAAGATTGAGTGTAGAACTAGGTGCACGCGCACCTGACTTTGCCGATTTATGAACAAAAAAGAAAGAAAAAAGTAATGTTAGAAAAAAATTCTTTTTAGTAAAGAAAGAATCTAAATGTTCATTATTATCCCGGTAGGATAACTAAGTGTAGTCTCGTTTTTTACAGCATTAGAGAGAATGTTTTTTTTTCTTTTCTTGCTAAGAAATGCTTTCCCTACTTTTTTATGTTATATAAAAAACTAAATCCTTACCATTTTTATAGGCCGTTTTGGTTGTATCAATTTTCAGTCTCTAAACGATTTAGATTTCATTGTTTAAACAATATTTAATATTTTGTCCATTTTAAAAGAAAAGGAAAACATTTTTTGTAGTTGTCAAGTTTTTGCTTCGACTAAAAACAGTTGAACGAGGAAACAAACACATTGAATATTTAAAAATCAAAATAAATTTGTCAGTACAAAAACGATTAAAAAGTTTTTTTTTTTATTGTTGCAACAAAATTCGTACACGTTGCCTCTCTTATTATAACAATTATGAAATGAGTCAGGGTAATAACTCACGACTCCATGTTTCACGTGGTCGATCGTCAGGCGAGCTTGTAACTTTACCCTGTCTTATTTTTTATGATTGTTAACATTGTGATATTGCTCTGCATTTTTTGTAATGAGCACTATAGAGATTTTTTTTTGTTTTGCGGTCGCTTGTAACGTTAAATCCTCTGTGTGTGTGTGTGTGTATGGTTATTTTTCAAAGTCGTTAAACTATCTGATGGTGAGGTTCCAGTTCTGGAGATCTGGGTAATGTGGAGTACTCCTTCATCACCTTTGCTCTCTGATCCACTCTGACCGGAGTGGTAGTACCTGTTAGGGTCCTATCTATGGCTTAAATAGAAAAATAAGGTATCTATTACTATTAAAAATGAATTTATTTCATAATTTTGCCGGCATTAAATGATCCCATCAAGGTTGATATGCCGTAAAACAAAACAAAGTCAAAGAAGAATTGCCTGAGTATCAAGATCAATGACATAGAGGGGGGGGACTTCGATTTTGAGTGGGTGGGGGGCTACTAACAAGTAAATGAATGATTCAGAATATATAGTTATCCTTTATGTAAAGTATTGCCTAAAATACTGAATTTAAAAAGAAATTCAGAAAGAAATGTTATGAATTTCGGGTTTGATTTCAAACTAGAATCGGCTACCCGGCGCCGCTGGGTAGATGGGGGTAAGAAGGTAGTCCGCAGATCCATTATTGTTGAATAGCAAGTTGGATCCTCGCAGGATTCCCCATTAAAATCCTATGTAAAAAGACCTTCATCCAGACACTCTGAAAGTAAAAATTTGATGTCCCCTATTTAAAATATTAAATGCAAAATTCCATGCCGTTATCATTTAAATTTTATTTTTCCCAATTACTTCACAAATATAAATCAAATCTTCATTATTTTTACTCAAAACCAAGCCCTGGTGATATTTAATGTGTATATTTACTTTGTCGTTAATTGTTTTATTTCGAAGTTTCCTCAGGACACACAAGTGCCCTTATTATTGTATAGAGGATGATTTTTTTTGTCCTTTCTTCCTTTTTTTTTTATAAGCTTGAAAGAGATGATTTTTCTATTAAAAGATTTAAAATGAATGAATAAATAAAAAAAAATAAATTGCCTTAAGTGCCCTCTAATTTTTCAAGTTGAGGAGCACTGATCAGTTGTGTAAGTAAAGAGAGAAAGCTCCTTTCTTCGTACTACTACTACATCACCTGGTTGTTGCTAGGTTGCTAAAAAGCTGAGAGCGAGAGAGGAGGTGCTGTTGTTAGAGGGATATATTTATGAAGCATTTTGCTCATAAACTTGCTTCCTTGTTTGTAACCGGCTGTTGTTTGTTGTTGTTGTGTATCTGGTGACGCAACTCTCTTTTATCTTCACAATGACCAATTTGTAGCACTAGTTAATAACTGCTAATGGTGACGACCAGACGTTCAAATCAGACTAATAATACTAGTGGTATAATGACGATGGGGTTGTTGTCTATGTCGACGACGACGACGACGACGGGGCGGAGGAGAAGAAGAAATGTTGCTTGTTGTTGCCTTGTCTTCCACTTTCAAGCTGTCTGCTATAAACGGTTGCAGCAGCCAAAACAACTACTCGTTCGTTTTGACTCTACTCACAAAGAGTTGCATAATTTCGACTCGGGTTACTCTTTAAAAAAAAAAATCTACAGTTAATCACACACGCGTACTAAAAAGGATTTCATTTTAAAAAACTGATTTCTCTTGCTTGAAAAATATTATACGCAGTTATTGGTGAACCATCCCTCACCCTCTTCATTCAGGGTGGATTTCTTTTTGGTTGCTTTAAAAAAGAAATTGACCTTTTCGTCTAAGGTTCCTAAAATGTTCGTCTTACCTGATCACCGCCCACCCCCATCCACTCCTAAAAAGAAAAAAAAATGTAAGACAGACAAGAGATCTCTCTCCCTCATTTAATCTTGCCGGTGCAACTAAAATATTTTCCATGATGTAGAATTATCTATTTAATGATAATCATTCCTTTTTTTCTTCTTCTCTCTCTCCTTTCTTTCTTCTCCCCCAAAATGACCTCATCGTCGTCGTCGTCGTCGTCGTCATCAGCTGTTGGATTTGATGTCATTTTTTCCAACCAACGGTGGGAAGCCGTAATATTTCTCACGCTAAAATTAAACTCCACGGACAATAATAAATGAAAACGTTCACTTCAGTTTTTGTTGATATTTCGCTATGAAACTGATGGGCAACTCTAACTTCTCAACCAAGGAGAAATGCTTGGACACTTTGAATCTATACAATATTATATAATTTTTTTTTTTTAAAAGCCTGAACTCGTTTTTGCACCTTCAATCTACACACTGATTAATCTTTGTTTTGAAAGTGGCTCCTTTCTTATTTTCGTCTCATTCAAAAAAATATCCGACGTTTAAAATAAAAACATAGGAATCATTTGGAACTAATCCGAGGTTTGTATACTAATGGCTACCCTTTTCTCTCTCTTTATTTGCTTCTTGTAACGTTGTCTATTAAAAAAGAAAACTACCTTGTGCCACTGAGAGCTTTTTTTATTTAATTGCGCACTTAAATTGATAGAGAGAGAGCGCAGACAGAGCGGTGTTTTATTTTATTTCTTTGTATTTAATTCAAGCAGACCGTCGAGATATATATATATATATATTTAACACGTTTATTTTTTGCAGATTTATATATGTTATCAACTAGAAAAGCGCCGGTAAAATGTTTTTTAAATAATAAAACGTTTTTTTGTTTTTTTCCGCTGTTATTATAGCGGCAACTAAAGAGAAATGAATGAAAGATTACAGAGAAAGGAATATAGTTAATTTATGTTAAAACATTTTACGCGGTTTGCTAGTTGATACAATATATAAATTGCAAAAAATAAAGGGTTTAAAATATATATATAATATATATCTCGACGTCCTGCTTGAATTAAATACAAAGAAATAAAATAAACACCGTCTGTCTGCGCTTTCTCTATCAATTAAGTGGAATTAAATAAAAGCTTATCAGTGGCAACAAGGCTAGTTTTTTTTTTAATAGACAACGTTACAAGAAGAAATAAAGAGAGAGAAAAGGGTAGGCCATTAGTATAGCAACCTCTGATAGTTTCCAAATGATTCCTATGTTTTTATTTAAACGTCGGATATTTTTTTTGAATGAGAGCGAAAATAAGAGGAGCCACTTTCAAAAGCAAAGATTAATCAGTGTGTAAGATTTGAAGGTGCACAAAACGAGTTCAGGCTTTTAAAAAAAAAAAATTATATATATGTATATGATTGCAAAGTGTCTGCAAGCGATTTCTCTTGGTTGAGAGTTAGAGTTGCCGCATAAGTTTCAATAGCGATATCAACAAAAACTGAAGTGAACGTTTTCATTTATTATTGTCCGTGGAGTTTAATTTTAGCGTGGAAATTTACGGGCTTCCCACCGTTGGGTTGGAAAAAAAATGACAAATCAAATCCACAGCTGATGACGAACGACGACGACGACGACGATGAGGTTCATTTGGGGGAGACGAAAGAAAGGAGAGAGAGAAGAAGAAAAAAAGGAAATGATTATCATTAAATAGAATAATTCTAACATCATGGAAAATATTTTTAGTGCAGCGGCAAGATTAAATGAGGGAGGAAGAGAATTTCTTCTTTTTTCTTTGTTCCTTGGGGTTTTTCTTAAAAACAAATTTTTTTTTTTTTTTCTTTTTTAGAGTGATGGGGTGGCGGGTGTCCAGGGTAACGACGAAGCATTTTAGGAAGCTTAGACGAAAAGGTCTAAATTTCTTTTTTAGCAACCAACAGACATCCACGCCTGAATGAAAGAGGGTGAGGTATGTGTTCAGCCATAACTGCGTATAATATTTTCAAGCAAGAGAAATGCAGTTTTTTTAAATGAATAATCCTTTTAGTACGCGTGCTGTGATTTACCTGTAGATTTTTTTTTAAAAGAGTAGCCCGAGTCGGAAATAGTGCAACTCTTTGTGAGTAGAGTCAAAAACAATGCGAGTAGTTGTTTTGGCTGCTGCAAACGTTATAGGCAGACAGCTTGAAAGTGGAAGACAAGGCACAACCAGCTAACATTTCTTCTTCTGCTCCGCCCGTCGTAGTCGTCGTCGTCGACATAGACACAACCCCATCGTCATTTACCACTAGTATTATTAGTTCTGATTTGAACGTCCTGGTCGTCACCATTTAGAGTTATTAACTAGTGCTACAAATTGTCATTGTTGAAGGATAAAAGAGAGTTGGTCCGCAGATAGCACATTACAAGCACAACAACGCCGGTTACAAAACAAGGAAGCAAGTTTATGAGCAAAATGCTGTCATAAATATATAAACCCTCTAACAACAGCACGTCTCTCTCGCTCTCAGCTTTAGCAACCTAGCATAACACCTAGGTGTATGTAGTAAGTAGTACGAAAGAAAGGAGCTTTCTCTTCTTTAACTTACACAACTGATCGTGCTCCTCAACTTGAAAAATTAGAGGCAATTAAGGGCATATTTTATAATTTTTTTTTATTTATTCATTTCATTTTAAATCTTAATAGAAAATCATCTGCTTTCAAGGCTTATAAAAAAAAAGGAAGAAAGGACAAAAAATCATCGCTGCTATAATATTAAAGGGCACTTGTGTGTCCTGAGGAACTTCGAAATAAAACAATTAACGACAGAAGTAAATATACACATTAACTATCAGCAGGGCTTGGTTTTTGAGTAAAATAATGAAGATTTGATTTATATTTGTGAGTAATTGGACAAAATAAATTTAAATGAATAACGGCTGGAATTTTTGCATTTAATATTTTAATGGGGACATCATTTTTACTTTCAGAGTGTCTGGGATGAAGGTCTTTTTTAGCATGGGATTTTAATGGGGAATCCTGCGAGGATCCATCTTGCTATTCACCAATAATGGATCTGCGTGGACTACCTTCTTACCGCCCTCTACCGCAGGCGGCGCGCGGTAGGCCGATTTCCTAGTTTGAAATCAACGAATTCTAACATTTCTTTCTGAATTTCTTTTAAATTCAGTAATTTTTTAGGCAAGTACTTTACCATACAGGATAACTATATATTCTGAATCATCATTTTACTTGTTTAGTTAGCCCTCACCCACTTCAAAATCGAAGTCCCCCCCTGCTATGTCATTGATCTTGAATACTCAGGCAATTCTTCTTTGACTTTGTTTTGTTTTACGGCATATCAACCTTGATGGGATCATTTAATGCCGGCAAAATTAATGAAATAAATTCATTTTTAATAGTAATAGATACCTTATTTTTCTATTTAAGCCATAGATTGGACGGGGCCTAAACAGGTACTACCACTCGGGTCAGAGTGGATCAGAGAGCAAAGGTGATGAAGGAGTACTCCACATTACCCAGATCTCCAGAACTGGAACCTCACCATCAGATAGTTTAACGACTTTGAAAAATAACGGCAACAGCACACACACACACGAGGATTTAACGTTACAAGCGCCGCAAACCACAAAAAAATCTCTATAGTGCTCATTACAAAAAATAATGCAGAGCAATATCACAATGTTAACAATCATAAAAAATAAGACAGGGTAAAGTTACAAGCTCGCCTGACGATCGACGCACGTGAACATGGAGTCGTGAGTTATTACCCTGACTCATTTCTATAATTGTTATAATAAGAGAGGCAACGTGTACGATTTTGTTGCAACAATAAAAAAACTTTTTAATCGTTTTTGTAGCTGACAAATTTATTTTGATTTTTAAATATTCAATGTGTTGTTTCCTCGTTCAACTGTTTTTAGTCGAAGCAAAAACTTGACAACTACAAAAAATGTTTTTCCTTTTCTTTAAAATGGACAAAATATTAAATATTGTTTAAACAATGAAATCTAAATCGTTTTAGAGACTGAAAATTGATACAACCAAAACGGCCTATAAAAATTGGTAAGGATTTAGTTTTTTATATAACATAAAAAAGTAGGGAAAGCATTTCTTTAGCAAGAAAGAAAAAAAACATTCTCTCTAATGCTGTAAAAAACGAGACTACACTTAGTTATCCTACGGGATAATAATGAACATTTAGATTCTTTCTTTACTAAAAAGAATTTTTTTTCTAACATTACTTTTTTCTTTCTTTTTTGTTCATAATATCGGCAAAGTCAGGTGCGCGTGCACCTAGTTTCTACACTCAATCTTTTTCCCCTTCTTCCATAACATCGGTGGTTTTTCTAGCAGTCGTAAGGCTGAAAAGCAACCTTTTTTTTTCTCTCTTCCCCAGATTCACAGCAAGTTGTAGTAATTGTATTAGCTTCCTGCGAGAAGAAAGAGACAAAAAAAAAAAAGCAATCAATAGGCTTTATAGCAATAAATTTAAATGCTTTTCTCTGTGTGTCTGTCTGTATAATTCATAGCAGCAGAAGACGTAAGCACACGGCGCTTGAATGAGAGAGAGAGAGAGAGAGAGAGAGAGAGAGAGAGAGAGAGCTTCATGCTTACTACTATGTATTTATTAGTACAATAAATAGAAGAGAGAGAAAATACTACTCATCTAGGCCGATGATGTTGCTAACTCCAGACAAAAAAAAAAGAGAAGAAATGCTTTTATATTGGTTACTATCAATCAGAATTGATTCTCACAATATATTAAAAGTAATGCATCAAAATGCAGCAGATCATTTTTATGCATTCAAAAATTTGAACATTTCCTTCTTTCTTTCTTCTTTTCATATTTTTGCATTCGTCTCTTTCCACTTGATGCCGTATAGTCCTTTTTGTTTTCAGTATGATATATATCTTTCTAACTTTGTGTAATAAGGCCAAACTGAACTGTGTAAGTCTTCTAGGTAGACATAAATCGACTTAGAAAAAGGAATTAAACACTTCATTCAAAATCAGAATGGTGGGATTGGAAATTCCACCCCAGAAATATCTACTTACTACTAAAACTGTAATAGCATTCACTTTATTATAAGAGTGGTGGGAGGGAAAAGATTCTTTGGAATCCTACAAGATATCTCTCTCACACACACATTATATTAATATATATATACATACACAGAGTCTACCTTTCCATTAGCAATTTGAAAAAAGAAAAAAAAACTTAATTTCTTGGAAAATTTTGAATTCATCTTATTCGTGGCCGTAATAAAGTCACAATTTTGCTTAGGAAAAAAACAACAATTTATGATGGCCGGTTGGGTTAAATTTTTTAGAGAAATTTTTAAAAAAATTAAATGAGACGTAAGGGGTTTATCGATAAACACTTTTGGTTAGATTATTGGGTTTTTTATTGTTTTGTTTTGTTTTTTTTTGGGGGGGGGGTCTGTGACTTTTTTTTACCTGTATTCATTTCATTATTACCATTCTGATGTAATCACTTTTATTCTTTATGAAGCGAGTTAATTACTTTTAGTTTTAATTACATTTAAAAAAGGTGAAGAGTTTTCTTACAACTGAATTGTTTTAGGTTGAAAAAAAGAGAAAAAAGTCAATTTAGTATTTTAGTTTGGGAGCAAGGCCAAAAAGTAAAAAGTACCCAAAGGCAAGAATTGAAGCTCATTAACAAAGAATCTTTAACTCACCTGTTAACGCAGAGAGTTAAGAAAGAAGACAAATGTTCAGTTTTCATAGTTCTTTTTTGTTGTTTTTGTTGTCTTTATCTGTTAAGTATGGTAGTGCAAAGTAGACATGATCAAATCAAAGGACAAACACCAGAAGTAATTTGATTAAACTCCATAAAATGAAAGAGTTATGTAATAAAGAAGAAATAAATTCGTTGAAGAAGAGGAAAAATGCTTATGTCATAACCAAGTGTCTGTAACAGAATATGATAGCAATTTTACTGGAAAATGATTCAGAAACTAATAGCAGACTATTTATTGGTGTTATAATAAATTTTAATTGTATGATTAATATTACTTCCTTAACTCAATGACTATAACTATTTTTTATAAGGTGTTTTGTAGTTTAATATTTTTTAACCTTAATATATATATATATACATACATACATATATCTATATATGAGGAAACATGTAAATTCAGAGAGACAACACATTTTGATAATTTAAAAGACAGAGTAATAAAAAATAATTGGCAAACCAGAACTAATTCCTTATGTTAACAAGTATATAATAAAATGTAGCTAGCCCTATAAGTTTTTTAGTTCTGCCTGAAGGTGTACCTTGAACACTGAGGCAGTTGTAGAGAGAAAAATGTGTTCTACAACTATAGATACACACACCACGCATATATATA